>OX387312.1:16334735-17534969 GCA_947562085.1 Eudonia lacustrata | reverse complement strand
GCATGTTTTTTGATATCATTAACTTTTATGTTTACGAGTTCATTTCCACGACATGCGCCATTCACTCCAAAAATCAAGGCTACCTGTAACAAAAATAGGAATGTGAGTAAATAGATAGATACACTACTACATTTTTTGACCTTTATATTATAAAAAAAGCTTGCGACAAAACCTTAGAATGTGTATTTTTTAAATGTGTGCCATTTAAATACCCTTTTATTCATTAACTATTTTATAGAGCTATTATAGGTAGGTACTAGAAACGTAACTAAAAAGTAGGCAGTACTCATACTTACTTTCATGGCCAGAAAGCTGTGATCAGGAGCCTCATTCAGAAAAGTTTCCACATCTTGCGCTGTCAATACTTTTGACTTCTTTGCTCGATGACCATCTGATTTCCTCTTTAAAAATGCCAATAACTTGCTATATGTATTTATCTTAATGTCGTGTTTGATGCTTATTGTTAACCTGAGCATCGAATAGATACACCACAGGCTGCTGGACTTCTTTGTACACGATAAATACTCGAAATAAACAAGAAGCACTGACTCCGACACAGACTTTGCGCCTTTTGCAGTTTTCCATTTGTGGAAATCGTCGTAAGCTTTCAAGTATTTTTCCTTCGACTTATCTGGTAGTAGGTTATTAACAATACCTAAGGCGTCTAATTTAATGGACTCCGGAGTTAAATCACTTTCGTCACTCGACATTTTCTTAATGTTTTATTCTATCTTCTTTTGCAGTTTTGTCTGATACTGATTGCACCGTATTGAAATACTCGCGGCTTTTGTTTTAAGTATTGATTTTTTTTCGTTCGGCTTGCCGTGGCGTGGCCAGCTCGATTTTCGAATAAGTTCGATTTTCAAATAAATGAGGCGCGCCGCCGTCCACCTCCTCGCCGTCGGCCACCAGCAGCTGCAGCAGCCGCGCGCCGCGCGATTTTGACGAAATTAGACTTTAAATGCATAACAATAAGAACTAAGAGAAGTGAGAATCACATTACTGCCCGGCGGGTTATAATGAAATTCAGTACAACATTACACCCCGGCAAAAGACAAGGGCTATAATGATTTACTTTGAGTAAGGTTTGCATGATATATAATGAGGCATTGTCGAGCAGGTGGTGTGAAAAACCTATTTGTAGTTTTAATTGGAAAGAAACAAAACTGTTTTTCTTATGGTACGGGGCGCAAACGCTCCGTATTAGATTAATTGTTTAGCGATGCGTCGCCTTAATACGATAGCGCCAAAGTTTTGTGACAAACAAATTATCGTTCAAGTTGGTAAATACCGGTCTACGTAACGATGTTGCATACTAAATCAGTTCGGATACAGCACGATAAATAATAGATAGCCGATGATATGACAAGTACGGTCCGCTTATACAAGCTTTAATTACTTAACGATGCGATAACTATCACGAACGATTTATGAATTAATTAGGTACAAAATCGTCGCAACACCGCTGTTACGTCCCCTAGTCCGTTTACAACTAATTATGCTGAACTAAATAGGATAATCACTAACAATTACGAACGAAAATAAAAATGGAATTGAAAATACATTTCCTAAAATATATTGTATCGCTTAGTGAAATCTAAGTTAAAGAATTCCTTGGTTGGCCTCAATAATATGAGTTGTATAAACACCTTTAAACGATTAATTAATAACTATTATCACCTATTGCATCATAAATCTTGTAAACAACATAATAATCACATTAGCTGTAAATCATTCCGTAACTGTAATATTATTAACTGGTTTATTTGATTAGCTGCATAATACATGCATCATGTGTTTGGAAATAGCAGCGATGATGTTAGAAACCCTATGTTTTTAAAGAGTTCGGTGAATATATTTCTAAAACACACATAAACAACACAACGTGAAATTGCATTATAGTATATTTTTTTTGTTATTTTATTGCAAGCCAACAGCACATCTTTTATATAGATTTCAATTTAATGAATAGGTACTCTTTGCCTGTTTTCCGGCCATTTTCAGATCTCTAGATCTAGACAAATACAAATAGAATACACTTTCAACGTTATAAATTTAAATATTATGTAATTCTTTGTTTTTCCTTATTCGTCAAGTTAGCTTCAAATAAAATAACGGAATACCCTTGTTGCAGGTGAGAAGCCCCACAAATGCGTCGTGTGCTCCAAGGCGTTCAGCCAGAGCTCCAACCTGATCACGCATATGCGCAAGCACACTGGCTACAAGCCCTTCTCGTGTGGGCTGTGCGACAAAGCCTTCCAGCGCAAGGTGGACTTGCGTCGGCACCGCGACTCGCAGCATGGCGACGCCGAGCCACCTGTGCCCGCGCCCTCCCGCTACAGATTCTACAGCGACGACCAGGCACCCTTGACACCCCTCATTACCAACTGAAAATGGTTGATGCCGTCCTACGAACTCCTTTGTGGAGCTCGGAACAAAGAAGGCGCGACTTCCAATACGTCTGTGTCACGCTGAGGTTGATACTATGAAAGTTTATTGGAGAAAGCATACTTCGCGCCACAGTTTTTAAACATTTCAAACTAACTGCGTTGTTGTACGACGCACTTAGTTTGTACCGAGTTTCAGCTTACATAGTTAAAGTAGCAGGTCTGTTGGTAAGGCGGGTGCCTTTGAGTAATGCACATGCTCTTAGAGTGAAAGTCAAATACAAACTTTTTTCACAATATGAGTACAACAAGTGTTTTCCACAATTTTCCATTAGTGATATTTCAGCACCGCTACTTTCTGTAGTCTACGTTAAATAAGAGCAGATACTTACTGTGTGATTTGACGATTACCATTTTATGAATAACTGTCGATTGTTACCACAACTGAATTTCATATTTTAAACTGGGTGAAAGAAGACGATGCAAATGAAGTAGTAAAAAAGTTTTAATTACTTTTAAGACGCAAGTAGGGGAATCAAAAAAACCCACAAGAAGAGTCTGAAAATAGGCTAGCAATTTTTAGAGTGATTTACGCAATAAATATTTTTTGATGATTCGTACATTCCCTGCACTTTAGTAAGTTTAATTTTCTTATATTATAACACGCATTATGAAGTGGTCTCATAAGATTTTGAAAAAGTACCATGATTGTGTTTTCGAATATTATAATAATAAATTATTAACTTAAACTGTTAATAGTTTTTGTGTAATGTTCGCAAAAACTTAGAAAACAATATGAATGTTGTATTTTCGTATTGTATTTGAAATGTTCTTATGTAAATAGCTTAAAATGTTTGTTACCCAGTGTGCCTTATTGAATTTGTCTGTAAGACGTGTTGCACGTTACGTAGTGTTAGTTCCATATGTTACTTCAGCGTTACTCCGGCCATGTAATATTATTGTACAACCGTCCGTCCCTTTCAGTGATACATAGTTATTTATCTATACAATAGGTACCTGTTTAGTTGAAATCAGGTGAACAATAGTTGATAAGTATAGTCTAACAAACCAAAGTGAAGTGTCTTATTAGTCGAGTGTCAAACGCTTTATTTATTTAGAATAGAAACTACCGTTTAATGTTTTATTTATTGTATTTTAATCTAAATTCATAGTATGTTCGCTCGTAGTTTGTGCTTGTACTATTTAAATTTATTTTGGCATATAATTATGTATGTAAGATAGAAAAGAATGTGAACACATACTGATAGAAAATATATAATTCAATTAATTCAAAACGGCAATGTACGGCAAACCTCACTGTGGACAACTATTTAGCAACATTTACTCACCGTGATGTAAAATAGTTAGTATTTGTTTAGTTAGATCATGTTACAATTAAATAAAAGAATTACTTACATTGTAACATACTAATTTAAGGATAAGTGCAACTATTGATCTAAGTAAACAAATACTACTACGATTATACTTATAATCGTAACTTGATAAACAAAATGTAACTTGGACGCCAAAGCCACAATACGGATCCCATGTGTTACTATTATATAGACTGTGTTACCTATTGCTACGATAAAAAACGCAAATAACATGTACTAATGTTAGTTGCGTATATTTGTAACAAACTTTCATCTTTTATGGTCACATTGGGTGACTATGAATGTACATTTTATTAACTTTTATTACAAAAAGATAATACAGCAAATTTTTGGGTAAATTGAAAATAATTATTTTTAAGTACATAAAAATAATCAACTGTAAACTCCCAGTTTTGTCACCTTTCATTTCTTTTATGGTTCATAGGAAACATAATGAAAATCCGAATAAAGATAGTAAAAATTTTTTGGAAGAATAATACGAAAGATCGAAAATCTGTCCTCTGTAAACCAAAACACGCATTCCTACACACCTATTGAGTGTACACAGGTGGTCCGCGAGAAACAATAGTTTACAAAAACATTCTAACAAATTGATTTCTATGCTTTAATTTTGTATTAGTAACCGACAATTCTACACATAGAAATACGTCCACAGCTACAAAGATTTATTTAAATTTAACCGGTGGCATGCAATGTTTTTACCATTTGATTGTGAAAAGTTACCTGGTTAAAAACCTGAAACCACCTTCATTGAAAAAACTAGTTTCTATTATCGTCGGTACAAATAAAAATTTAATAATAAATGAAACGGTAATATGCTACGAGCTACGATTACCACAAAGTCATGCTACGACACTGCTACGAAGGAAATAGATACGTAGCGAACGTAGAATCAGGTAAAGTTAAAGTGCATTTAGAATATAATCAAGGTATTTCAGTAATAACACTACTGTATTAGACTTGTTCATGTTAGACACATTAGGAGGCTATGTTATGTTGTATTGCAAAAGACTGCACATATATAATTACCTGTACTTATTGATTAGAAGAGAAATGTGAATATTATAGGAAAACACCTATTTGACCTACAATATTAGTTGTTAATATAATAGTAGGTGTAGAATTGTATGAATGTATATCGAATTGAAAGTGTAGCGATATGAAATACGCTTAGTGGCTACACGTGATGATTTAACGGCTAGAACACCAAAGAGTATGACTATGATTGTTAATCTCCTAAAAAGTACCGTTAATGACTTGGAGTTGTGACTAGCCAACCGGGCTAGCTATAGGTTGTCGTGTGGACCATTTATCAAACTATGTGTTTAATGGATTCAATTAAGGGGAAGCTTGAATGAGGCTTATGTTTTAGAAGTTTGTGTCGTCAATAGTTCGTTAGTATAGGTGTTGAAACCACAACACTTACACTTGTAAAATCATTAAGGCTCCACCAGAACTTGTGTCGCGGTGAACGGTTAAACCGTTTTCTGAATAACATCGCGACTTCAATACCTTGTCAAGTCAATTCGATTGTAAGTTTATTTTTTTAAGTTGTAATTTATTAAGGCCAGTCTTAAAATATTAATTATAAATATTTATGGAGTTTTGTGTTTTATTTTTTAATTTCCTTACAACGTTACTTTAAAAGTTGGTAGTAATGCAATTGTTATGTCGTTTCATTTGAAGGATTTTGTCGTTTTTTCCACGAGGAGAAAACGATTGGCATTAATTTCCCCATTTGAAATAATTAGAAGGCCTCAGATGGAAGCGCACTTCACCCGAAACGCTCTACCACTTGGAAAAATGGCTATCTTTCTCCGCGGAACCTTGTTACTAACGTTGCTGATGGCTACAAGCTATTGGTGATAGAGTCAGCACCAAAATATTCAGTAAATAGTCAAAAATAAGTCGCAGTAAAAAACAGACTTTATCAATGTTCGCATTATACTTATATGGTGTTTTTTTACAATTAAGGGGGTGTCAATTTAATTTTGACTATTTACTTAATTTATACAACATGGTTGATTTTGAGAACTGAACTGATTTTAAACACTCCTGCTGAAAACCGCGTCACCTCTGGTTAAGACAGAGTTGAATAGTGGGTACTGTAGAACTTTATAATAAAAACACAACATATTTATTTATTTATTAATAAGGCTTACTAACTAAATACATATGATTAATTTCAGAAAATATAGTTTGATAAACAGTTATACTTATATGTATTTAAATTATCCTTTATTTTACAATAATTATATTTTACATTCTTATCCATAAAAATATTTAAAAAAAAAAAAAAAACATAAATGGAGAAAAACTGAAAAACTATTTCTAATCTATTTATAATATTAGTTCATTTTGATGTTATATAAATATATATATGTGAGTATACAATTTAATTTTTTTATAGTCATATTGGGTGAGGTATTGCAGAAAATATCCAAATCACAGTTCCGGAATAGGTGACACTTTAAAACGCATACTGTTTAATGTCGTAATTTCGATTGCCATACATCATATGGTATAAAATTCAAAAAGCATAATATTCTTTGGCCTAATATTTTATTATGCATAAACATAATAACGCAGAATTGTTGAAAGGCATAATGTAAAAAAAAAAATTAACGTTAAAATCTATATTTTCGTTTGACGTAATTTTATTAAGCATACTTTGTAACGCATAATTTTACTATGCATAACTGTTAACATTCATAATTTTGTTTTGACATAATCTTAAGTTGTTTTAAGGGGTGTATTTCATTTCATACAATTACAAATGAACTAATTTCAAAGGATATAACGTTCGTTGGATATAATTTTTACTTGGTCTAAATACACTTCTTATAACAACATCACGTATATAATTCACTTGCTATAATTTTACTAAGTTAAATTATGTATTTATTTATATAAATACCTTACCTTAATTTGATTTAAAATATAGTCTTAAAAAGTTAATACTTTGTGTTTTTAGAAATGTTGTGCTACAAAAGTCAGTGACAGAAACGAATCGCTGCAAATCCGACTACACGTACTCTTTGTCTGTCCTACCCCTAGAGTGTAATTTAGAAGCGCGTAGGCGCGGAGGGACGAGGCGGCCCGCAAGCTGAGGAGCAGGTGGTTTTAACACTCGCCGACGCGGCTGAGGCTTAAATTATTAAGCAACTTTTACAGAAAAACTACTGACAACTGCTTTCTTCTGTCTTCCAGTGAAATCATGTTAAAAAATTCCAATCTATTCTCGTAATAGTTTTTGTAATAGTAATTCTTACTTTGTAATAGTTGCCAGTTAAATAATATGCTAATCTTTTCAAAAACCGTTTTGTATTGTTATTGTATTATTTTAATAGTAAAGATACCAATCTACATTGCAATAATTCACATGACTGCGTACTAAAGCAAAGTAAAGAATCTTTAATGCTGTCACAGATTTAAACTCTTTGGTATTACGTGAAATGAATGCTAACATTCTTAAACATTTATTGAGAACCACATTAATGTGACTAGTAAATCGCATCTAAGAATATACTACTATACCCAAGTCTTTGACTTCATCTACTCTTTTTAATTCAACACCATTTATTTCATATCGAGTTTTTAGTTGTTTGTTGTATTTTTGAGAGAACCTTACCGTGGTAACATTTATCTAAATTTAAGTTCATAGAATTATTTCTACACCATACAGCCACTCTATCGATGTCCTCTTGTAATTTAAACCGGTCTTCAGTAGTTGCAACCGTTGCAGACAGCTTAAGGTCATCTGCATATAGTTCAAAATATGAATTTTTAATGTAATTTTTAATATTATCAATGAAAACTATAAAAAGTATAGGAAATAGGTTCCCTGCGGTACTTCAGATGTATGCACAATTTCGTTTGAAATAAATCCGTTAACAGAGACCCTTTGCGTGCGTTTTTCTAAGTAAGTTTTAAACCAGTTTAACATAGACCTACATATTCCGTAGAAAACATTCAGTTTATGTATCAAGAGTGCACGGTCTATTTTGTCAAACGCCATAGTAAAGTTACTATAAATTGCATCGACCTCCTTACCATCATTCAGTTCTTTACATAGGTAAGTAAATTACTAGCAGTAGCGATATTGCAGCAGAAAACCCACGCCCAACAGAGAGGCCCTGCGAGAAATCACCAGAGACCGGGCTCGCCGGTTGCTCAGGCGGAATCAAGTTGATCAAGATGGACGGGTGAATCAGCAGCGACACCCACCTCGAAAGTTTAACATTAACGACCTTGTCTTCGTAATCAAATTTTCACAATCTACAGGGAAACTCGACCCTGGCATGCGTGGTCCATATAAGGTGACCAAAACTTTGCCAAGTGAACGCTATGAGCTGAGACTGCTCAGTGGCAGCTACGGTAAGACCACGCAGGCTGCAGCACAACACATGGTGCCGTGGCGAGGCGAGTGGTGCCCGGAGACATGCGCGGCGTTCTTCGAACGTAAGCATTGGTTCATACCCATTCACTATCACTGTCGAACCCTTTCCTTCACGATTCGACTGTTATTCATCTTTTAGTGACTTTCGATATCTAATATGTTAATTTAAAGTTCAACTAAACTTAACCTATCTGCTATAATCGGGACGAAAAGGGTTACGTGTGCTAGGAGATGAGTGTATGAAGCTCCGTAGCGTTAATCGCTTGTCGGATATGAACGTTGGCGCCCGTCGTCAAGTCGTCCTGGCGTTGACGTTACTGTGTCAAGTCGCTGTAGCGTTGGCATTTATTTGTCATGTCGCACTGGCGTTGGCGATCATTCGCCAAGTCGCCTTGGCGTGGATATGTTATCCAAGTCGCCAAGCCTGATACGAGTGCTGTCAGCCGAATGCTTTAGTCGCGTTATGTTGCAGGACAACACTAACACGAAGAGACACTTTAGTCTCTTGGCTTTCTGTGTTTTTAAAATAATGATATGTGACTTATGAATGCGTTTGTTAGACGAAGGATGAATTGATTGAAGGGTTGTCTAAAAGAAACAAGTGTGAAAGCGATTGTGCGATTGTTTTTAAAGTGTCTTTTCTCCTAGATGATGAAACTGAAGACAGCGACGAACTCATCGAGACATCTGCAAGGACTGAGGTCGGATTATCCATGCCTTGGACCCTGAAGCTGGACCTTCGACAACTGACGCTGCTGGTCTCAGTGGCACCACAAGAGAAGCACGCGTCGATGACGACTTCTCGTCAGGAGAGGCCGTGTAAGCGGCCATCCCTACCACGCCACCCTCACCCCATCGATCGGCTATAAAATCAAGAGCGTTGGCGCGCGCTGGCCACATTCTCATTGAGCGCGCGAGGCGATCACATCGTGTACAATGTCGCTGTCAGGATACCTCTACTTTGGTGAAATTAATTCCTTTCGTTATTTTTTTTATTTTGTGTCTTGATTATTTTTCATTGTTTCGATCTTCACAAATCATTGTTAAAAATCATAAAGAGTATGAAATAGTTGAGTTTGTTTTTTTAAATAAAATACCACTTCTGACCCAAAAGTACATTATGTTTTATTCCTGAACCTTTAACTCCACACATAGGTACTTACAATACATATCTACACACGCCTGCTTTATTTTTGTAGGCGCGTTTATCTGTCACAGCCTAAAATACAAAAATGTCTTGAGAACTTAGATATTAACAAGGGTGCGGGTAGTGACAGTATTCATCCCCTAATTTTAAAGAATGTGTAGAAGTTTTAGCTAAGCCATTAAACATTCTCTACAACCGGTCTCTTAGTGACGATGTTTTCCCGAAGCGCTGGAAAGAAGCAATAGTCATACCTATACCCAAGTCAGGCGATAAAACCTTATAAAACCGATGTTCGTAATTACAAGCCAATTTATATACTGCCGGTGCTAGCAAAAAATTTTTGATACTCAGAATAATAACCAAAGCTAGGAATATAGATATAGAAACCGGACTAAAATAGCAAAGGTGTCACCAGATTTGTGACGTCATATTTGAGGTAATGTAGTGAGTGACTTTATCTTGATCTTGATCTCAAGATTTTTTTTGATCACCGATTATCTGATGACTGTTTGACATAACAATACAAAAAATAAAAACTAAGTGTCAACCATTTGTTGCACTCCAACCTCCTTTTCTAGCCATAAGATAGAACGGAACTAAACATAGTTGCACGATTTTTATTTGAGCCATCCTTCTATAGCTTTAGTTATTGTTCTGAGGTTTGATATGTCCCTCTATTGTTTGGCATTTGAGACAGGTAACTTCTATCAACCAACACGGATTTGTAGCCAGGAGGCGCTGCTTCAGTGCCATATTGCCAATCGTTTTCGTTGACGTAATCGAATGAATACAGCAGTGCTATTCTCTAAGCAAAACAGCGTCGACCTCGACATTGAACTCGCTCCTAACTTGCAAACGAATGTAGTGTACTTTATTACTATTTAAAAGTAGGTTGAAATTCGTTTGCAAGTTATAAGCGAGTTTAACGTCGAGTTCGACGCTGTTTTGCTTAGAGAATAGCGCTGCTGATAGTAAATAAAACTCACACTAGGCACCCAGGAACATAGAAGACATTTGACATATCAAATGACATTTGATAGTCAAATGACAAAATGTGTCAAACGATAAAATAAAAATCAGTAAATATTCACTACCAGGATTAAATTTCTTTCTTAATATCGACTTTAAGATTACAAAAGTGTAATCTTAGTCGATCGAAATTTAAAGATTTAAAGATTTTCTGTAAAGACAGAATTTACAATTACACCTATACAGGTGTCCAAACTTAAAAAATACAACATATCTTGTCGGCTTATCGGAATAGTTTCATTGGCCCACTGGTCACTGGCCATATGGTCCCAGCTTAGATGAATGATAGGTCGAGACCTATCATCTGTACGTTATGTCGAGCGCAGCTCGCTGCGCAACTGTGTAACGTACAGTAAATTGCAACGACAACAACGGGGGGGCGGGGCGTGAAGGCTTGGTGTTGGTACACACGCCTGCACATCAGCAGCGAGACCTATCATTCATCTAAGGGTCCCAGTTTCTTCACTATTTGAAATGACGAATGGAATTCTGAGATTTTTATTCCTAAACACTAATTGCTTCCCCGTAGAAATTATAGATAACTTAACATACGGATTAGGGAACGTCTGATCGTTTATTCCTTCAGAAGAAGAGTGCGTAGTGGAAACTGCGTTCGGGACTCGGTGCGTATCTCTGCGTTTCTTATCCGGCACCGGTCCCGCGGCAAAAATTCGATGCGCCTCTTTGTTGTCGTTCGTCAGAACGGCTGTAGCTACTTCGTTGAGGTGTAGTACTGGGAGATGGGGTTAATTATTATCACGGTTAAAGTGCGGCCTTAGAAAATATCTCTGGGTCGAAAACTCCTCGTTTCCCACCCCATGCGATTGTATCGGAATGTTCTCTCTTGGTGAGAATGGTTGTCTATATGCCACAGGGGGTTGTGGACGGTATGAATCACGGTCGACATCGTGGAAGAACAAAATAATATTAATTAAGTAAATAAAATTATATCGCCTGTAATCCAGAGAGCAGCTTCGCTTCGCTTCCTTTTCTTAAAAATTACACACGGATCTGTCGTCGTGTGTATATTTCAACGTATGCGGGATACCGCCAGTCTTGTAGAATCTTGAATCGACTTGAATATATGAAAACCTAAGCTGCGCGAAACTTTTCGTGACTGGCCCTACGCTATGCGGAGGTTCCTTTTTTCCGTACCCGGCACCTCCACCAAATGTAGGGACTTTATAATAAAAACTCAATATATCTTGAACTATATATTATTGAGAGACAATTTACAATATTAGCTCGCTGTCTAAAGCAATAATAATCCTCTCTTGTTTTCTTCTTCATTTTTCCTAATGTACTCACCCACTTCGTCGCCATTGCTTCGATAAGCGACATAGAGAGTAAATGCATGTATAAATTTACAAAACCCTTTAATGGAGATATTTAAGACTAACATAAAAAAGTAAAAAACCCTAGTTATATAGTTCTAAGGACTACAGTGTAATAAAACAGGCACCCATAAAATCGTTGTGAGTGTAGTACGAATCTATCTCCTAATCTGTGGCTACTCTCTCAAATCATGGCAATAAATCGCCACCGTAGTCCATGCAATCACGACCCATAAAACTAAGTTATTCAAGAGCAAACTCGTCCCCTACCCTATAATCAAGAATTAAGTTGTGAGCGATGACACATTCCAGTATTTGCTGACGGCAGCACGGCCAACACATAACGGCACGTGCCCGTATATGTGGCAATATAAACAAACAATTACCCGTCGTGACGTAAGCGCCATAGCTGCAGCACTCATTCCGAATTAATAGTGTTTGTTATGGCGTTTTCATTTCATTTCAAGGAGTAATGTACTAAGGAAATCAAAATAACTACCCTCGCGTGTAACTCGTCAATTCCATTGTGCTCCTACAATTATCTGTGTACATCGCTATCGGGCTCAGGAATTTTGTAATATTACACGACTCAATCGTTTTAATAGCTTTATTAGAGCGCAATGAAGATAGTTAATAGTTACAATACATACTACAAACAGTAGAAACTATTTGAAGGAAATGTTTAAATATATGTCATATCAACACAACTCACGGCAGCATTAGGTATTTAATCTGAGACGATCATTGAAGATACAAAGGCCAACAAGTTCTAAACTTTGTTCACGTCCTGTAATCAAAGGTGCGGATTGGTGGTGGTTAACGACTGCTAATGCAGCCGGGACCAACAGCTTAACATCCTTCCGAAGCACGGAGGAGCTCGAGATGAGAAATTTTTGGTCACCCATCCGATGACCGGCCTTTGCGAAAGTTGCTTAACCTTAGCACTCACAGACCGGGCGCGTTAACCACCGCGCCATTGAGCCCTCCACCTCCTTTCCTGTAGTAACCGTTGATGAATGTTGTCCTAATCACTGGATTTAGTTTTATAACCAGCCGCAAAAAGAACAAATGTTCCGTTTCGCGATCTGACACCGTGAATGTAGTCGTCGATAACAAGTTCGAATGACTTGGGAGACAGCGGTTCAAGTACCGAGCGCAAAAAACAACTAAGGAAGAGGATAGATCATTTTGCCTGTTCTAAACATCCACCCGCAGTAACTTCAGTACATCCGTGACCACGGCGCATGCAAGTGTGCTGAAATATCAGATACTCTCAAAAAACAAAAGCACGGTAATTATAATCCAAATTACACATTTCAACTATTCGTGTTGATTTATTTTCCATAAACTTTTAGTCCGATGCTTCGAAATTTTCCAGGATCCGTTATTGGGTCCTTACCCATGAAATTGACGTTTTGTTTTGACGTTTGTCAATACCGGTTGTTAATATTATTATACACCTTTAATTAGGACTTTGTTACTTAAGCTTCAGTAATAACAATGATTATTCATTTTGTGTCTTTATCGCCCAATTTTTTTTAAAACTGTGACTTCTTTTTTTGTTCGCGGAATTGACCTTTTGTTTTATTGTAGCTTTGAAGGGTCTTGATTTTTTTTCCTTTTAATGACTTCTATATTTAGCTAGTGAAACAAACACACTATTTTACATTTTTTATAGTGTTAAGAAAATAAAATAAATAGATGCTAAGAAAATAAAATAAAAACGTTAGACAAAAAACTTCATACAAAACGTCAATTTCATAAGTAAGGACCTAATATTTTCTGATTTGCTCCAACCGTAAGGTAGGCTCTATAAGTTTTGATAATCGGTAAGTGAGTAGGACTTTTAGTAATTTTTATTGTTTTCATTAGCATCAAGCTTATAGTACTACTTTCGTACGTACGTACTTTCCTAATTTACTTTATTGAGAAATGTTAACTTCGTATTTTTACCATACGTACAGAACAAACGTGGAACAAAGAAAAAAAAGTGACCCTCTAAAGCGCTGGACACACAGAAAAGACGTAAGTCGCAGAGCGGCGCAGACAAATGTCTCTTCCGCGTTCCGCGTCCTTTTCATACAAAATGTATAGAAGCGTCGCAACGCAAAATATATATAGAAAAGACAGGGCGGGGGGAGGGGGGGCACGACGGACGGTTACTCGTCTGCGCCCTATTGTAGAACATACAGAAAGGACGACACGGGCACGAGCGGACGAGGGAGGGGAGCGGGCGGGACTCGCGCGTCTTTGTCACACACTAGGGTTGCCACCCGTACTTTATTATAAAGTATTGTACGTTATTTCTGGTAATTGTACTATTACTCTATACTTTATGAGAACAATAAAGTACGCGATAATACTTTATTTCACATATTTTATTTCTCTGGGATTCTTTTTACGTCAACTTCTTGGCAGTATTGGGCTTAGCTTCCTTAGCCTTTCCCGAAAGGGATAAATTCAAAAAACAACAATAAACGTCAACTTCTTTAGTCACTAAATTAAATATTAATGTCAACAATTTGTATTCAGAAATAATTATAGTTAATGAAATTATTTCAAAAATAAGCAATGAACAAGTGTTTAAATCTAAAAATACTGCTGAAAAATGGTAAATGCTTTTTAAAAACTCAGATACAAATTTAATAAATACATTTAAAATTATTTTCTTTTTACTTTCCATACCTGCAACTTCCCTATACGGAAAGACTTTTTTTTCCGTAATAAATGTAAATAAGAAGAAAGGATTTATTTCAATATGAATCTAAATTGCTTAGATTCCTATAATCATTTTTAAAATAATAAGACTTTGTTAACCAAAGCTAAGACTAATAACAAATAAACAAGGAAAAATAAATAATTACATTCTAAAAATAAAAGTAATAAGTAATATTTATAGCAATGTTTTGAAATAAATATTATTTTACCTTCAAAAAAAGTTGGCAACCCTACGCATCACGTCCGTGCTTCGCCTTTTCTATACGTTTTAAAAAGTCGCGACGGCGTCCCGTCTGCGCCCCGTCCGCGCCCCGTCCGCGACTTACGACTTTTCTGTGTGTCTCGCGCCTTAAGGGTTTCTTTTTACAGTTAGAGGTAGTAAGTACGGTAGGTATACCGTTACTACAGGAAAGGAGGTGGAGGAGCTCGATGGCGCGGTGGTTAACGCGCCCGGACTGCGAGTGCTGAGGTTAAGCAACTTTCGCAAAGGCCGGTCATCGGATGGGTGACCAAAAATTTATCATCTCGAGCTCCTCCGTGCTTCGGTAGGCACGTAAAGCCGTTGATCCCGGCTGCATTAGCAGTCGTTAACAACCACCAATCTGCACTGGGCTCGCGTGGTGCTTTACGGCCCGTTCTCCCTATCCATCCAAAGGGGAGGCTCGTGCGGCAAAAGGCACGAGTCGTGCCCCAGCAGTGGGGACATAAAATGAGCTGATGATGATGAGGAAAGGTACAGACCCTGAAAGTAAATGTTACCTACATTTCAAACTAAGTATTCATTAACTTTTAATTCTTAGTTATATAGTTATATTTACCAACTAAATGTCTATACTTCCTTCAATCACGTAGGTCTGTGATAGAAGCTAGAAATAATACAATACCTTATTATGAAACTAAGGTATCACATTCATCTTTCCTTAACCTCATGACACTAATACTAATAGGTATATTTACTGTTTATATGCACGCATGGCCCAGAAGGGCTTCTATCGTATCGTATTAACATTAAGCTACAAGTGCACTACCCCTTTTGCCTCGGCCATTACGATTTTTTAATACAATTAGGTAGAACGACATCGGAATCCATACAAATAGCACAACATGCACTGGTAAGTAAATCCTTAATAAGATTTCTAACTGCTAAAGGGGCGTACTGCGTGCAGTAGGTACCTAACTATAGGTACCTCCTACTATATTATTCTATTACCTACATAAATAAGTATGATGTATGCTAAGTACGTAACTTGGGGCACATTGCGCTTGCGGCGTGCTTGCAGTTGCGGCTGTGAATTTTGAGCGAGTCGCTTCGTTTATGGTAAAGTTACTACGCTTTATTTCGGTTTCTTAGGCTATCTTCAAAGTCCAATATTTTTCTATTCTTGTGAAACTTTCTATGTCAAAAAAATTCAGAGCTATCTCATTACAACATTGTCAGAACTGTTTATTAACTGCATTTGTGTTACTGAAATTCAAAGAGAATTTTAAATCGCATAAATTGGTTGGAATTTGATCTGTGGATATACTCGTATTAGGTTGGAGAAAAAGTCTTTTCGCATATAGTATAATTATGAACTTGTAATAAAATCTCATAGGCTAGGTATACTATTTGTATCTGGCTGGTTTTGGTATCATTAAAAGTTTAAATTTTAAAGAAGATAATTCCAAATTCAATTTAGGAAAATATATGATTTTCATTTGTTTTTCTTACTGTCAAAATGAGTGAATCTAATGAAGAAATTCGATACATTTTAAAATTTTACTGCAAAAAAGGTAAAAATGCAACGCAAGCCGCGAAAAAAATTTGCTGACTAGTGCAGTGTCTGTGAGAGTAGCACTTTGGTTTAAGCGTTTTCAATCCGGAAATTTTAATGTCAAAGATGCACGTCGAGAGCGACGTGTATCTTAAATATCGTTATACGATAAACCATTATGCTTTAGTTTTATGGTTTTAGATTATTATGACTACAGTAAATATGCGAAAGAAAATTGGGCGTCAAAATTTTATGCCGAATTAGCGTTATGCGAAAAGATGATTATTCCAAAACCAGTTATGCATTTCGAAATTATGAATTTTAATTTTATGCGACCCAATATGGACCCATATGCAAGCGTGTCTCCGTACCTTTTCAGCCAGGCGGCCCTACCACCAACCAATAACGCTTAACGACATTTGACCACTGCGTGGATTTTTTATTATTAAATTTAGGTACTTATAGCCCATTTAAAAAGCTTACACACTCAAGCTGGACCCTGTTGTATCAACTCAAAATTACATACAATGACAGTCAACCCTACCAGAGGGCCCCTTACCCTTTAGTCGCGTTCTCAGATTTTTCGCTATTGTTACCCGTCTCGTACACCCCGTAAAATCTAGTAAGGTATGGGGATAATCTCACGTTATCGCTCTGGCCCCTAGGTAATGTTAGTACCTAACTTTACTATCCTTCAGTAGCTAGCCATTAAAAGAGGCCTATCATCAGTATGCCTTTAACCTTTTCACCGCCCATCTATCCTGCACGCGATGTCCCGCTGTACGCCAACGTATAAATGTATTTTAATAAAGTAGGTACAAAGAAGAACTTCTATAGAAGTGCTGGCGTGGACGGCACAAAAATCTCGAACTTCTATAGAAGTTGTTGGCGGTAAAAAGGTTAAAGGGTAAAAAGGTTAAAGAACGTTCTCCTTTTCTGGTCACGTCCCTCGCCGAGAACCTACTAATTTGGAGTACCTAACTGATCGTGGTCTCAAACGTGACCCGTTTAGGGTAGAACAAGCAGAGGAAGAGCGACTGCTCGGTGGACTGATGCTATTCTGGAAGCCCGGAAATGCAACACGTAGGCGGCTATTCGTCTAACCCTGGATAGGTCCTCTTGGAGCTGCTATCGGTGGGACGTTGGTCACGCTTACGATCCTCAGGCATGAGGACTCAACGCCGAAGAAAGTAATGCCAGTGACTCAAACCAAGCCAACACAATGAAATTGTAAACGTTTAAGATAGCGAAATAAACATTTTTACCCGACTGCGTCAGAAGGAGGGTTATGTTTTTCGAGTGTATGTATGTATGTATGTATGTATGTATGTATGTATGTATGTATGTATGTATGTATGTATGTATGTATGTATGTATGTATGTATGTCTGTATGTATGTATGTATGTATGTATGTATGTATGTATGTATGTATGTATGTATGTATGTATGTATGTATGTATGTATGTATGTATGTATGTATGTATGTATGTATGTATGTATGTATGTATGTATGTATGTATGTATGTATGTATGTATGTATGTATGTATGTATGTATGTATGTATGTATGTATGTATGTATGTATGTATGTATGTATGTATGTATGTATGTATGTATGTATGTATGTATGTATGTATGTATGTATGTATGTATGTATGTATGTATGTATGTATGTATGTATGTATGTATGTATGTATGTATGTATGTATGTATGTATGTATGTATGTATGTATGTATGTATGTATGTATGTATGTATGTATGTATGTATGTATGTATGTATGTATGTATGTATGTATGTATGTCTGTTTCTTTGGCACGCCCAAACGGCATGGTGGATTTTAACATGTGAGGTGTCGTTAAATTTGTTTTGACTGTGGGAGTGACATCGGCTAAAAAAAATTAAAAAAAAAAGTTAAAACATTGGCCGGGTTAGTTAATTCGGGAATATAAGAAGATTTTATTCCCATGTTTAAAAAACTCAAAGAACTTGTCAGTCAAAAGTACTAGACGTCAAGAGTTTCGTTCTTTCGCCAAATGGTATATGCGCCATGACTTTGCTATTTAAAAGTGTAAGGCGTTTTAATATAATTATTTTATGTAGGTTTTGAAATGCTTAGTACCCTAGTAACAATTTGAGTTGGCGTTTTGTTGGGCCTTTGAGTACGTAATTGTTGGCCAACGGTGAGGTCTGTTATACCTATTTGTAGGTGGGCCAACCGTAGGACCAATGTAAGCCCAACTACGAGTAACCGTTACGCCGTTGGCCCTATGATGGGACTTTGTGGGATATATAACGTAAACATTACGCGGTTGGCCCTATGATGGGACTTTGTGGGAAATTTAACGTAAACATTACGCCATAATTGTAGATGGTGGTGCAGTTAGGCCAACGTTAAACCCGCGAAGCAATTTTCTTGTTGGTCGACCAACGACACAGGTAGTAGGCCCACTGTTAGTAGTTTGTGGTAAATATAACGTAAACGTTACGCCGTTGGCCCTATGATGGGACTTTGTGGGATATATAACGTAAACATTACGCGGTTGGCCCTATGATGGGACTTTGTCGGCAATAACACTACCATCTCCCTACCTTTTCCCTACCGTTGGCGACGACACCCCAACGGAAATTGTTACTAGGGTAAATAACATAAATACAATAAATATATAATATATAAAAGTATATATAATAATAATATAAAGTAAATACTTTACAAAACAAAAAAGTTTGAAATAAACCAAATTATTAAAATAAAACAAAAAACCCGACTGCCAAAACAACTAGGTACTATATCAAAATAACTGCAAAGAAAAAAAAGAAATGAGAAGAAAAAACAAGCGCTAAGATCCCAGAATACAATTTGAGTAATGTTGAATGCAACGTGAAATATTTCTAAATACATTAAATATCTATTGACAATCGTCAAACAAGCGGCCGTGGCTAGCTCAATTAAATCCGCACTCTCTATGGTTGGTGATTGTCCCCGCCCGCCTGCGACAACTAAGTATCAATATTCAATGTACTTCTTTAGAAATATTTTACGTTGCATACTGCTTAAATTGAATTCTGGGATTGTTTTTTTCTTTTCAGTTTTTTCTCTTTCCAGTTATTTTGATATTAGGTAGGTACCTAGTTGTTTTAGCAGTCGGGTTTTTTGTTTTATTTTAATAATTTGGTTTTTCGTTAACAGCGTTATTCAGTCACGCATGGGAAACCACCAAGTTTCCCGCCCCCTTCATAAGTGGTAACGCTGTCTGACGAACCCAGCTCTCTAAGAGAGGGATCCTCAATCTCTTCCAATATTCTAATTGTTCGTGCTCAATCCCCCTCTCTCTACCTCCTCTTAATTCGACACTCGGCCTCTTTAATTCGACAAAGTACTAACTTTGGTATTTCTCAATTTTCACGTAGGTATTTTGTTGCTTTCACCAGTAGATAAAACTAAGTCAAGTTAGCATAGCTGACGTTGTAACTGATGTTGATATTAAATGAATTTCCTCTGTTCCACCACTACTCTTCAGAAGATATTTTTGCACAAAACTCTATTAATCCAATAAGATGGTAATTATTTATTTTTGCAATTAGATAGGTATATTTATTAAGAAATTGACATAGCCCTTTAACCTTTTTACCGCCAACAACTTCTATCGAGAAGTTCGAGATTTTCGTGCCGTCCACGCCAGCACTTCTATAGAAGTTCTTCTTTGTACCTACTTTATTAAAATACATTTATACGTTGGCGTACAGCGGGACATCGCGTGCAGGATAGTTGGGCGGTGAAAAGGTTAACAAAAACTACCCTACTGTAAGTATTAAAGACCAAAGATGATGAAAACACTAATTACTTTGACTATTTTTACATACTGTTTGGTATGGTATGGTTTGGTGAAACTTGGTAGGTATGTGATTTCTTAATAAAAATATTTTAATAAATAAATTTATTTTAGTAAAGTAGATACAAAGAAGAACTTCTATAGAAGTGCTGGCGTGGGCGGCACGAAAATCTCGAACTTCTATAGAAGTTGTTGGCGGTAAAAAGGTTAACTAGCACACTTTCTAAAGTAGCAAGAGCACATTACAAAAAAAAATATTTTTCTTTTATTTCTTAACATTTTGCACAAAATAGAAGCTAGTGACATAAAACAAATATGCAAAAATGTGTATTGTTTGGAAAACTATTATGTAAGGGTTTAAATAAAAAAATGTATAACTAAAAGTAATAATATATTAAGGTTTAAAGTGTGTAACACTGTTATCACAGGATTAACGTGGTTGTAACAGCAACAATAATAACACCATTACATCCTAGTCGTCCCAGTTGACTTGATGGCAGTCGTGCCACACAAATGTACCCTTAAGGCTCTGTGGTGCTTTCAGTGCCAAATACAACGGTGCACGAGCTCCTCTCTCCGGTGTAAAATCACCCATTCCGCTTGTCATATCAGTCTTAACGAATCCGGGATGAACACAATTGATAGATATATTTTTTCCCTGCTCATTGAATTGTTTCTGCTGCACAAATGTTAGCGCCGACATAGCTACTTTGGACACTTTATAATCGCCGTAAGGACCGGCGAATGATACAAATGCATTCTTTCCATTCTTAGCTGCTTGTAGAAAGTCATTAACAAATTCAATTATTTCGTCTACTGTAAGATTATCTTTGACCAAAGTGTCGAGCCATATTTGTTTTCGTATGTTTGACAACAAACCCCAATCACTGCTTAGGTTAATAATTCGAGCATCATTTTTCAATAAGGGGTATAATATTTTAGTTATAGACAACAAGCTCATAAAGTTAGTATCAATCAGGTCCTTAGCGTCTTGGTATGATGAAACAGATTTATCAAAGTCAAGGAGGCCGGCGTTATTGATAAGAACATCTATTCCTGAATAATTACTAGATATGTGGGTAGCAAACATTTGCAAGCTTTCTTCACTTGTAACATCTAGTTGATGGTATACAGGATGCAAGCCTAGTTCTTCTAATTTTTTAACGGCTTGTAGACCTCTCTCTTCATTTCTAGCTGTGAGGAATACAGTCCCATTAAAGTTTTGACATAATCCTTTCACAGTTTCGAATCCAATACCTTTGTTACCACCAGTTACTACTGCTACTTTGGTTTCCATTTTGTACATATAAATTAGATTTATATAAAGTAGAAAACTAAGTTGTAAAAATAAACATTTAATAATTTTACACAAAAATCTAATTGTACTTTGTACACAACTGTAAGCGAAATTTTATTTTATTTATTCTCTGAGATCGCAACCCACCCATCATCACTGACAGTGACACTAACTTTTTTAAATTGTTTTTTTACAGTTCAGTCAAATCAAATGAAAGTAGCATTGGCATAAAAATACTCTCAGCCAACCTTATATTGATTGACGGTTTTTACTTTATGAAAACGTTATATTACTACTACTTCCTACTTTCGCATTCATTTTATAAATAATTTAGTGAACCTTCTTAACTATTGAAAGTCGTAACTATACAAAATTGTCTTCTGGGTTCAGAAGAATTAAAACGTAAAGGACTGCCAAGAAGTCAAGCACATAAAGCCTTAACTTCAAGTTGTTTTTTGTTCTTTTCTCGCACTCATGTGAATGAAAGTAAATGGAAGCCTAGTAAAATCCTGGAAATGGAAGGATAGTATACAGCCAAATCTTTAGTTTCATTCATTTTATTATTTTCTATCATTATTCATCAAGTGTGTAAGTTTTAAGGCGTGTCTCCTGCGCCTAAAAATAACAAAACGTGTTATCAAAACATTGCAGTCTCCTGCTACTTTTAAACAAGAACATTAAACAAAAATCTTTTATTCGACACAATTACTGAAATCAGGAAATACGAAATGTATAACCTCAATGTTCGCAAGCAACAATGAAATGAAATTGCCTCTCCCACCGCAGGCGAACACGGGGATGTTTTCTGTCCGCCTCGGACGTTTGCTTGTATGAGCTAACAAAACAGTTATGCCACGCCCATATTTTGTTAGATGTTTAATGTTAGGTGTTAGAAAACACAAAATAGTATCGCAGGAGACACAGCTTCACATCAACGTCTTAGGTATTTTGGATGATAATATTTATTCGTCTAATAATTTTGATTATGTTTAAGATATAAAGTTCAGTCTATTGAGGAAATTTGAGTTCTGTCAAATTTCTTCAATAAATGTTCAACCATATGCCATTGTCATAAAGCTTAAAATCTATTGAGGAAATTTGACAATTTGTGGTAGTATGATGTGCAGACGTGTGTACCATACATAACATACCTGGAAAGAGGTATTATCTATCCTCTTTGAAGTCCCGTTATTTATTTATTTTTTCTTTATTGCAAGTATACAGCAAAAGGCGAACTTAATGCCGTGGGTCCATCTCTACCAGTCGACCAGTAAAGGTATCAAGAGAGAAATAAAAACGAATCGTAATGTATATGTATGTAAGACATCGAATCGCATAATATATAATACATAATAAAAAGCAGCATGATATGATCGACCATATTTAATAGTAGGCATAGTTCATTTAGAATATTACAGTTTTGAAGAATTTACATCTTGACAATATGATACCTACTTCTTTGGTTACTGGTGCAAGTTTCAAAGAGCACTTTAGAATAAAGCATCCGCTTAAAGTTACAGTAAATAAAGCAACTAAGTGAAACATTAACAGTACATTATTTAATAGGTATTCATCTGATTTGTGCTTTATTGTCATTTAAATGCCTGGTCAAGATTTAATAATCTATTTGCAAATCGATCTAGGAAATCTTTTAAATACTTAGGTACATTAATTACAAAATTATAAGTCTAAAATGCATACACAACGCGATTAACTTATTTACACTCATCATTGATAAACACCATCCACGTTTGTTGTTCGTCAGTCTGAGTAACAACCAAATTATCGTAATACTTTTACGTCCTAATCGATTTTAACGGCACCATAGATTTTTCGTATAAATGTGTATGCCGCAAAAAATCCGATTGTGCCTGTTAGAAGCCAAAATGTTAACACCATAAGACCTGAAATCAAAGAATAAATTATTAAATATTTGGAAACGTTCTGAAGTAATTAAAAAGATACGAAATTAACTAACTAGATGGGGAGGAACTGGATAAAGAGGATGAAAGCCAATTTTGCTCCAACTTCCTCACTATTTTCTATTTTATGTGGTTGGTGCTTTTTAAAAGTTGACATATTTGTGTGACCCAGTGCGGATTGGTGGTTGTTAATAACGACTGCTAATGCAGCCGGGACCAACGGCTTAACGTGCCTTCCGAAGCACGGAGGAGCTCGAGATGATAAATTTTTGGTCACCCATCCAATGACCGGCCTTTGCGAAAGTTGCTTAACCTCAGCAATCGCAGACCGAGCGCGTAACCACTGCGCCACCGAGCTCCCCGGTTATATATTATTATTATAATATATATTACGATCATTAGAAGGTTAAAATACAGTGCGACGCGAGATGACCTAGCGCTTAGCCCTATTTCAGGTGTTACAAACCATGGATTTATTTTTCTTACTAGCTATACAGTCAGAAGTTATTTATTTATTTATTTATCAGTGTTTACTGTGGACTTACAGTTGTGACCAAAACGTCCTTCAGTAATATAATATTATTATACACTTAAAAGCATAAATTTTACACTATGAAAAAAAAAAAAACAAAAACAAATAAAATTACAATTATTTTGAGAATCTCAACCTCGACCGTTAGTTACGTGACCGTATAATTTGACTATGAAAGGAACGAAATAACGCCTCGTCGCCAAAATGTGTTAGTTTGCGTTCTGGGCATATAGAAAAAGCACGGGCGGCGACAGGTTGCTACCGGCGCGGCGGTACTGGTGGCAAATGGAATGAATGGAATGGAATAATGGAATGGATGAATACATCCCCCAATCGCGCGTAGGCCCGTAGTGTAACCAAAACAAATAAATAAATAAATAAACAGGCGGATAGGAACGTTTGAAAACTATGCGCGCTTCATCACTCAAGACCGCCGCGCTAGGCGCCCGCCTGTCGCTTTACTGTGGATGCATACGGCGGTTTTATACGCTTGATATTTTGCGCTCGCCGCCGCCACCACGCTAGTCCCTCAGCCTGGACGAGCGCTTAGAACAACAACCGGGACCTACGCCATAACTTGCTTTCGGTATCACATCTATACTAACCAACAGCCATAAAAATAAGTAGCCAATCCTTTTTAAATACTTATGTACTTTGTTAACATTTGGGTCGAAAACGAAGTTTGTGTAAAGAACCTAGTAAGAATTTTGTAATAGCAGGTATTATTATTATAAATTACTTGATACAGCCATTTATTCTGTACGTATCAGGCGCTTGACAACTATGAAATGTTAACATTAGCATTTGTACCTGTGTAACCAATGTAGAGCAGTGTCGGTATAAATTCGGTGATTTCCAGCTTCGTGAAAAAGTAAAATATTGAGTATATCAAAATATATACGGCAGAACCTCCAGACACGATAAAGCTCTTCCACCACCAATGATAATCCTGAAAAATATGTTGCTTAGTCATGTGTTGGTTAAGGGTGTTGCAAAAGAAATTGATGAAGTGATGAATTTCTACTAATATTTCTATAAACAAATCACAAAGTTCAGCTATGCCATCACACATGGTCAGTGTAGGTTGGTAGATAGAAAAGGCCAAAAAATTAGAAATTCTCTTAAGTGTTTATATTGTACTTAGATTATTATAAACACTATAACCATCATTTAAGGTTGTCGTTATTATCCAGGACTTCGTATTTAGAATAAAGTATAGGAATAAGCCTCCATTAACACACCAATTGAGTTGATTCTGTGCAAGCCTCGTACAACAAACAAATAGGTAAACTATAAAACTAAAATACAAAATATAATCTTCTTACTGTGATTAGTTGACCACAAACCCTGTATTAAACATTAACCCCCTTATTCATAAAAACGATTATATTTAGTTAATCATTGTTGTGTCTCTTATTCACAAATTCAAAATGACGTTTCTGTGACGTTGACAAAACAATATTTAACTAAATAATGCTTAAATAGTTTTTATGAATAAAGGGGTTAATGTGTAAAAATATTATAAGCGGGTACATTCGTAACAAGTGTCATAGCTATAATTTGTTTATTTTTTTAATTTTATATTGTAAACTTTATAAAAAAAGCGTCGGTGGCAGAGTGGCAGAACGGTTTGGTACCCGAGGTCTCGGGTTCAATTCCCAGAACGGGCAAAGTGTGTTTTGGATTGTTCGATGCATAGCCCGAGTTTATGATCACCAATCTGCACATGGCAAAGGGGGTTAATAAGGCATTACCTATCAATTGTAGTGATGACTTTATTTCAATAATGGAGACTTTTGCCCAGTGTTGAGACAGTTATAGGCTATTTATTTACTTTTCTACCTAAGAATGTATTTAATGAAAACAGAAATGGTTGTTACATTTACATATTATCATGCAAAATTATTAATTTGTCATTTTATAGACTTAATTCAACATTAACTTATTTAAATAGTGTACATAAGTTATAAGAAAGTATATAAAAAAATTACCTCGCCACAAAGCTGAAAATATACCATCACAATAGAAATTTGTGAAACTGATACCACGAGAATGCAAAACACAAGGAATAGGAAACCAAACAGGTAATAAAATTGGTTTTCCCACAATGCATTAAATATGAAGAACAACTCGATAAAAACTGCTCCAAATGGAAGGATACCAGCCATCAAAATACTGCAAGAAAAGTAGAACATTGTTAGTTTATTAGCACAGTCCTATCCGTGAATCTATAGATATTACATTAATGAACAATGTATTTTACTAAATCCATGTCCTTTTAATTCCTTAGCAAATTGAATAAGTAAGGAGAAATGCCCTTGCTTCATTACAAGGTTTAGGAAACGATAGCATAATAATATAGCTCTTTAAATTTTGGAAAAAAAAATATTTTTATTCTAATATTGAAGATACTCAGTTCATGCGCAGACTAAAACCGAGGAAGACGTATTCAAAAAAAGTATATTTAATTAGACTGAAAAGGTGTGGCTCTTCAATAAATTGTTGCCTTTTATTGTCGTATTTGGCTCTTTGAACTGAAAAGTTTACAAATCCCTGGGCCTAGCTAACTGAATAAAAGATTTCGATAATTTGTTATTGTGAATTTATGATTTTTGTTATATCTTAATTTTACGCAAATTTTGTTGTTAAAAAGTAAAAGTACTCGTAGAAATTTTCTCAACACTTATTCAAATTAAGAATCCAATTATTTTTATAATGGTTTGAATTGAGTATTGATACTTAATTTCGCAAAAAATTTATAAGAACCATAATAGAAATATTTTCGTTTTAGTTGTTGTAGTCCATTGAATAGTTAATCAACTTTATAATTTAAAACGAAAATATTTTGACTATAGGCATTGCATGTTGGTCATTGGTACTTAATGTTTATATTATTAGTATAGAACATACTTACCATATAAAGATATTCATGTACCAAACTTGTTCTGGAACTTTTCTTGGGATAAAATTGGTCCTCACAGGATGTTGGAATGGCTGTTTTCGAATTCCAAAATAATAGCCCAAGTATACTAATGGTAATGATATACAAAACCATAGACACAACAACGCCATCATAGTCGAAAACGGTACTGCACCACTGGAATGTTTGCCCATTATAAAGAAGTTTAAAAAGAAGCATGTTCCAAAGACAATAGCTGGATAAATGGTGGCCGTTAAGAATGCAGCTTGCTTCCATTGTTTCCCTTTCATTGTAGTGTACAAGCGGGCTGAGTAGTACCCAGCAACGAGACCCATAAACACATAGAGGAATATTGCGGCGGTCATTAAAGCGCCGCGGCTTGCGGGCGATAACATACCCAGCATAGCTATAACTGTAACAAAACATTTAATTAACATTTATATGTACAATCATGGCAACCCTTGTTTGAATGTGAAAGATTAACTTGCAAGGTTGCATTGTTTTTTACATTTAAGTTAACATTGAATTAAATATTGACTTAATTTTCACACTATCATTGACACTAACCTGAGACCAAAAGTAATTACCTATTTATGAATGTATTATTGATATCTGAATTCTGAGTATCTAATAGTTTAGCACAGTTGCTTGGGTATTAATATCGGATGTACAAATAACATGGTATTAATACTTTTAGCCTCTTACATTAAACTAAATATAAACAAAATAGTTATTTAGTGTTTTGTCTCTCGTCTTATGATTCAAAATTTAAGTGATTTATACAGAACACTGAATAATTGTTCATTTGTAAGTCAATGATGACTCAATTACTTAATTAAAATAAAATGAACTTACAAATTGTTATAAGAGCCATAAGGAACACTTGTATACCACTCCCAATAACCGATGCAAAGAGCATCCTCTTGGGAGGAGGGCGGAAGACATCGCCATGAACTAATTTCCATCCAGTTTCTTCCATCATGTCATCAATGCTTTCATCAGAGTTGTATCGTGCAATATCTCTTCTCAACGTCCTCACCATAATCATGGTTAAAATACCTTCAAAATCATAACAACATTAGTAACCTACTTAGTTCAACTTCACTTTCTTTCACATAAATTATGTCTACTTATCGTACCTGATAAGAAAAACAATACAACAATTGAATTGATAATTGAGAACCAATGAATTTGTACATCCTTCATTCCCAAATAGATGTCCCATCTTGAAGCCCAACTTATATCTGATTCACCCCACTCCACAGAGTAGGTAAAGTATAATCTGGTGCCAGTGTCTTCATTGACCAGCTGCGGTTTGGTGTCAGATGGAAACTGACATCCAAAGTCATCTAAAAATGTTAACTCATCTTTGTCCACAGAAACGGTCTCTACCTCAAAACCTACTACTCTGTAAGAATCTCTGTAAAAAAATAAAAATAAAACTATAAATAAGGAAACCAAAAGGAAACAAAATTCATTTTCTTCACAAAATACTTACTGACTGTGCTTATGGTACTTCAAAAGTAATTTTAGATGGTTGTTGATGTATGCCTTTCCTTTAGACATGAACCCAAGGCGGTAACCTTGTTCTATAGTTTTTTCTGCAGTTTCAGCATTGATTGTTTTGGTAGCTACTGGCAAGTTATCAATTAACCTTAAACAAGAATGAAATTCAGAGAAAATGTAAATGAATTGAATCACTGCTAATTGTTGTTATAATATAAGAAATAGTAGGTACTTACAAATGTACAAAATATTTATGTTCAATTCGACTGGCAACTTTCTCAGATTCTTCAACACTCCAATTGATTGGATTATTTTTTTGATGGCACAGTAACCTACATTTTATGTTTTCTGCCATATGGACTTCATAAGGCGTATTAACTATACGATCTCCACGTAATACTTCGCCTAAGTTTTCCGATTTATAAACAAACGTACCATTTTTTGGTAAACATAGGGGCAATGAATAATATTCATATGGTAATTGTGTATGTATACTTGTCATTTTAACAGCTTTAACTTCAATTCTTTGCCCTTTTTTAAACTCAACTGGGGCAACACCCGGTACATAAAACCCATTGCTGAAGAGAAATAAACTGGCAAATATTATACACTGAAAAGAAACCTGTAAAAAGAGATCGATATAATAATTATCGCGTTTATGATATAAAATTAATTAAAACGTTGTAATTTATTGAATGACTTACTGTAAACATTGTTATTTATCAACTTTCAATCAAAAAGAGAAACAATTTATAAACACTGACCATTTTATTTTAGCAAAATCTACTTCTTATTTGGGTGGGTTATGAATGTGAGTGACAGAAAACTGACTGACTGACTGACCCAAAAAAAGTACTTTGTGGACTGGTGGACTGACTGACTTGCCTTGACTGACACAGTGACAGCTGATAATTTTTTTTTTTCTTTTAGTTGATGGCTTTGTGCAATTAGCACATTTAGCCAGTGTCAAAGTATTTTTCTTACAAGTAATACATAAATAAACAATATATCCTCATATGATGATGAATGATATTAGAAATGGGAAGTGAGAAATGATATAACCCCCAACCCCTCGAGTATCTCAGTAAAGATGTGGGGCTTTACTAAGTCCTCACGCGAGCTTCTTGAGAGAATTTGAAAAGTAACTTTGCACTGTTTTGTTTCATTTGCCAACACTTGTACACTGCACACTCACGAACACTTAACGGTTAATAATCCACCATTATTTCACATTAATATTCGACATAACACAAATTTTAGAAAACAAAACAAAACCGCAGACATGATGCTTCACTTTCCCGCCAAGAAGACGACGGCTGACAATGACAACTGCTGTAGTCAGTCAGTTCAGTTCAATAAATATTTTTTTACTTTACTAATTTAGATGTAATAACGTAGTGGCGCCAATGTTGGTCATGGCACCGGTTATGGTCAGTTTTAATTTAAATTATTTTTATCTGAGGTAAATCTTCGTTTTTCAATACTTGCAACATTTAATCATATAGCTTTTTTTTTTTTTTTAGTGTAGTTTGTTCCTTGAGGAACCGGCTAAGGTCATAGACCATGCTGCCATGTCATTAGTTTAAGTAATACATAAATAAACAATATTTTCATATATGATGATGATGATGAATGATATTAGAATTGGGAAGTGAGAAATGATATACCCCCCAACCCCTCGAGTATCTCAGTAAAGATGTGGGGCTTTACTAAGTCCTCACGCGAGCTTCTTGAGAGAATTTGAAAAGTGACGTTGCACTGTTTTGTTTCATTTGCCAACACTTATGCACACTCACGAACACTTAACGGTTAATAATCCACCATTATTTCACATTAATATTCGACATAACACAAATTTTGGAAAATAAAGCAAAACCGCAAACATGACGCTTCACTTTCCCGCCAAGAACGACCTTAATCATATAGCTTAGACTGTCAGCTGTCATTTGACAAGAAATGATTTGAGTCGGCCATTAAGAAAAAAAATGGCGAACTAAAACGTAACGTCGCGAGTGAAGAAACGTAAAAAATCTATTTTTATTAAGGAAATCACTAAGGAGGTAAGTGATTAATTTGGCTTACAATTTTTCTTTGATGGCATGTATGTGGAATTGCGATTATTTTCATGTTTCCTAATGAAACATAGAATGCGTTTTGAGTATTAGATTATGTGAAATTAATTAAGGGTGGATTTTGGAGCCGGTGTCCATGACTGGTTTAGACAAACGTCTAATATCCAATAATGGTCAAAATGCCCATGACTGGATGACCATCACTGGCTTTAATATTCAAACGTAGGCCGAATGCCCATTATTGGATGACCATCACTGGTTTTAATATTTAAACGTTGTCCTAACGCCCATTATTGGATGACCATTACTGGTTTTAATACTTATCTTAATATATTGTTCGAGTTTTCTAATGAAACTTTCTCAGAACTGTTATCGACTAATGATAATGATTTTTAACCGCCTGTGTTCTAGTGGTATGACTGCTTGTCTCAGATCCAGGGGTCCCGGGTTTGATTCCCAGCGGGGGCAAAATTTCTGTCATTAAAGCATGTCTCAAAGAGTTTACTCATTCTTCGAGTTAAACTTATGACTCTAAGCCATTCTTTTAATCTCCTTGATTTTGTTTTCATTATTTTTTTAGATGGCACCTACTAAGAGATATTCGAGCGACCAAATGCTGAAGGCTATATCAGCAGTACAAAGATGTGAAAAAGTATCTGCAGCTGCAAAGCAGTATGGTGTTCCCCGTTTACTCTCCACAATAAATTTACTGGAAAAATTACTGCCCTATGGGACCTAGCACCGTTCTATCCAAGGTCGAAGAAGACATATTTTATTTTATTTTATAGATAGCCTGGCAAATGTGGAGTCATTCCCACCTGATGTTAAGTGGAAATGGAGTCCAGACGCGAAGATAACAGGTGCAGCGTGGAAACAAACGTAGCATCAGTTAACCTCACTCTGCCGGCCCACAAGGTGCTTCTTCACGCATCTTTTGAAGGACCCCATATCATAGGAAGGAGGGAAAACGTGTGCTGGTAGACTATTCCATCTTTTGGAGGTGCGACAAAGTAACGAGTCACCAAATTTCTTTGTGCGCGATAGGATATTTGAGACAACAACAACCCGCTATACACTACTTTAAAGTTTAAACTGACACCCCCTACCAACCTATCGGTTACAATACAAAGTAGGTGTCAGAATAACCTTACGCAAGCGCTTGGGACAATCTACGTCAGGTCATAACGCCAGATCAGAACACGCTGGTACGCATCCTTCATCCAGTACTTTTTAAGACTAGCGTCACAAGCTAGTCGCCCCGTGGACACGTATGGTCCACTACCTAATATCCAGATAGATCACCGGAGCTGTAAGCTCGCTCACTTCTCGTTGCACTAAGAGCACAACTCGCAGTGTACCACTGCTTGGGCCGTCAGCTCTAAAGCCGACTACCAAATGTCCTCTTTGGTGGCGCAGTTGTAAGCACACTCACTTCTCGGTACCCATCCAGGCACCTGATCAATTCCAAATTCCTACGCGGCTGATTAAACCGGAGGCCTTTGCACCTAGCGAGCACCTCTACTAGTTCTCCAGACTAGTACCGGAGATGTTGGAGTAACTACTCAGTGAAAACCACCGAGCACCACACCAACTAAGGGTAACTCACGTACCCCGCAGATCTTTTCGCTTCAGGCCCCCACCGGACCGCTACTAAGACCCGCTCGCTATGCACGAAATGGAAGCCTGGCCAGACCAACCAGGCAGACGAACATTCCCACTTCTATAGCTAACCACATGCCACCACGAGTCCAACCCATGTCCGGGGCCTGCCGGAGACGCCAGCGAAGGCATAACCAGCAGGGGGCCTAGGATCCGGAACTCCCGTGGTACCCTTGAAAAGACAGCCGGACCCGTAGTTCCAGCTGCCATACCCTACCTATCAGGGTCAGTAGATAGGGATATTTGAGACAGTAAAGCGGGGAGAAGGTAGGATGAGGTCAAAGAGCTCTTCAGAGCACTCGCCATGGTATAAGCGGTAACACACGCTGAGTGACGCAAGATCTCTACGCAATTGCAGAGATTCGAGAGTATTTGCGACTTCTGCATTGCCTATAATGCGTTCAGCGCGACGACGCTGCAATCTGTCCAAGGCATCGAGAAGGTACTTTGCAGAACCGTCCCAGATGTGCGAGCAATACTCCACGTAAGACTGTACCTGTGTCTTGTACAAAAGGCACAACTAGTCCGGCGTAAAGAATCGCCGCACTCTGTTCCGAATACCGAGTTTTCGTGAGGCTGTTTTGATCACGGCTTCGATGTAGTCCCTTTGGTTTAGATCGCAGCGAATCGTCATACCGAGCATGTTGATATTGCTCTGCAGGCTTAGAGATGAACCCTGAAGAGTTGGAAGGGGAAGGAATGGTGACTTTTTTGTGTGAACGCACACACCTGAGTTTTCTTGGCATTGAACTTAACTAGATTATTGGAGCCCCAATTAGTTAATATCTAAGGATAGATAATCTCTATATGAGTTCCAATACCCGATTGAGCTCAATGACAAAATTCACTCGATACACTTCGATATGCAACGTAGGTACGCTAGAAGATCACTCGTTGACTGTTTTGGCGAAACCCGTATTGGCGATCGTGACTTATGGAGTGTACTTCTAGGTAGTGGGACAAGTTGTTTATTTAAAATGCGCTCCATTACTTTGCACAAAACTGAAGTTACGGCTATGGGGCGGTAATTCGATGGATCTCCGACCTCCTTTTTTGGGGACCGGTTGCACGATAGCCTCTCTCCAAGATTCCGGCACACAACCTGAAGAGAGTGAGAGACGGTAAAGGCGCTTTAACCAGGGGAACAACTCCACTGCAAACATTTTTAGGACTATTGGAGGCATGCCATCAGGGGCCCTGATTCAGGGCCATTAACTTTCCAGATATCGATTGACTGCAGCTCCGCACGGATATCACACTGTCTGATTTTAAAATCAGGCATTGTGTGGCCACAGTGAGAAATTATAGGTGGCTGTGCATTGCAGTCATCGATTCAGGAGTTAGCCGCAAAGAGTTTGGCCATGAGATCGACCTTCTCCTGCGGCTTGTGAGCTAAAGTTCTGTCAGGACATCTCAATGGTGGCAGCGAGGGTTCGCAGAAGTTCGATTGCACGGCCTTGGCCAGACGCCAGTAGTTACGGCTGCCCATAGGATGCGTCAGTAGTTCTTTGCGCTTTAATGTAAGCTCTTTTGCAGGATTTTTGCTTGCTCCACCAATGATCGTGTTTTCTTATGAACGGATCCCGGCACATGTTGCTGCTAGCGTGCCTGAAGATTTGGCATCATCATCAGCCTTTTGTGATATCCCCACTGCTGGGTCACAGGCTGAGGTAAAATCCATACATATCTACATAAGTCTTACCACATGTCGCATATTTTATAATGTAAGAACATTTCTTTATAACTCATGTTTGTATTCACAACATGACCATTACTGGGTGCCCATCAATGGATTTTGATTGACCATCATTGGTGTATTTTAAGTTTTTAAGTTTTTATTTTTTTATTAAAAAAGTGTTCAAAGAATACAAATTAAAAGTGTATGAAACGATTCTCTAATGGTTTTTCATTTTATATTTAAATCTGATCACCTATTGATTCAAAACCCTCTAAGTTATGACCAAACAAAGACAACCATGTCCTTAAGCTGACCATCATTGGTGCCGTTACCTTACGAAGGGATTGATTCCATCAATTACTGCCACAGTACTAGCTATACGTATACACACAGTACAATACATACAATGAACACATAAAAAAAGTATGACATTTACTGTCTCCTCATATAAAAATGTTTAATAAAGTTATGTGGCATTATTTGTTTATGTTGTATTAAATTTTCTGTTTGCGCTTTGTGCCCACGCCTGCGCAATTGTTGGCAGCTGTGTGCGCCGCCGCTGAAACCTGTGGAGTACCTTTTCACCACCACCAAAACAGTGTCATCAGTGCTCATCAAGCTGTTCTTTGTCTGTCGCCTTGACAACGCCCAAAAAGCGCTGTCCTCGCATGCTACAGCCAATAAGCGGCGTGGTATTCCGTGCTGCAGTCATCTCACGCCTGCGCCGATTGCAAATAGCCAGCTGTCAAATTCATCAAGTTTTTGTCATGTTGTTTGTTTAGTTTTCGTTTTTCTTTTATATTTATTTGTTTGGAATTGTCGCATATTATTTTGTTAATGTGTTTTCTATATATTGTAATTATGAATAAGTTATAGTTATAAATGTAATAATACTTAGTTTTAATTATTTAATAATGAGCAACTCCTCTCTGTTGTCCACGTGCCCCCACTGCCCTAATTCATCTCGCAAATTTACTGTACATGGCCTTAAAGTGCACATTGGTCGCATGCATAAAAGTTTATTATCAAGCCCTACACAGTTGGTTTCAAGTACGTTGACACAGCAGACGTTGCCGCACAATTGCAGTGGCTTAGGATTAGCTGACTTGGCCACTATGAAGCGGTCTGTGCGTGTGCTGCGTCACATACCTAAGGGTGCGCGAAATCTTGCGGCAAACAAAATGAGCTTTCTCATCGATAGATGTATCGATTGTAATGGTATAGCAGAGTGGTTTGGTTTGCTTTCTTTTGGTTACTCAGCTCTAAAAGCGCCTGATGCTAAAAGCTCGGGTAACCTTACAACTAAGGTAAAGCAAAACGTCGATTCTACGGTGACACTGCTTGATTCTTCAAGCAGCGAGCATGCAGGGTTGACGTCCCTGAGGCCACCCTCAGTTCTTAGGACCATACAATCTAAAGTTTTTGATGGTGACCTGAGGGGCGCAGTCCGAGTGCTTATGTCGAATGATGGAGTAGCACCGTCGAATCCTGAAACTCTTGCTACCTTACAGTCGAAGCACCCGCCGCCATCTCGACCTTTAGTTTTTCCGCCTGAGCCTGACAGATCAATTCCAGCTATTGAAGTTAAGGTAGAGGACGTTGTTCTGGCACTTAGCTCATTTAACAACGGTTCTGCTGCTGGTTTAGATGGCATACGCCCTATCCATTTGAAGGAGCTTACTTCTGGATCAGCAGGTGATGGCGGGATACGTTTGCTAAAGGGTCTGACTAAACTGTGTAACTTCCTTCTGAGTGGCCAGTTAAATGTTGCGGTGTGTCCTTATATTTACGGAGCTACTTTATGCGCGTTGTCGAAAAAGGACGGAGGTTTAAGGCCCATTGCTGTCGGTAGCACGTTTCGTCACCTGACCGCCAAACTCGGGTGTCGTGCCGTGAGGGAGGAAATGGCCTCTTACCTGCGACCATGTCAGCTAGGGTTTGGTACAAGATTAGGCTGTGAGGCTGCTATTCATGCGGCACGAGCATTTTCTTTGGATGCGGGGAACACGGATTGCGTAATAATAAAACTGGATATTAAAAATGCTTTTAATTCCGTTGAACGCGATGTGTTGTTGAATGAAGTCAGGGAGAGGGTGCCATCCCTCTATCCTTTTCTTTTTCAAGTTTACTCATCTCCTTCTAATCTTTTTTATAACGAATCCCTTGTACTTTTTCAGGTTGGCGCGCAGCAAGGGGATCCGCTTGGCCCACTAGTTTTCTGTCTAGCCATCCAAAAAGCAATATCGGTTCTTCAATCCCCTTTGAATATATGGTACCTGGATGATGGTACCCTCGGGGGAGAGCCTGAGAAAGTACGGCAAGATCTGGTCACTCTCCTTCCACGTTTTCGTCAACTGGGATTGGAGGTAAACACGACAAAATGTGAATTCTACCCCTGCAGTGCCGAATCTCGTGCTTTCTTTCCTTCTTTTTGTTTTTTACTTCCGGGTCTTAAAGAGTTATCAGATCAAACTTTGACTCTGTTGGGATCTCCCATTTTCCCGGTAGCGATTCCTGAAGCCTTTGAGGTAAGGAGGCAGCTTCTCATGTCTGCTAAGGAAAGGCTTAAAAATCTTCCAGCGCACGTTGCACTGATTTTGCTGAGGTTTTGCTTTGCAGTTCCCAAGTTAAACTTTTTTTTGCGCACGGTTCCGACTTGGCTATGCCCCACGTACATTGATTCCTTTGACTCAGTGTTGAAGGAGACTGTTGAGTGTCTGCTGAATGTCTCCCTTAATACTGATCAATGGGACCTCGCTTCTCTTCCCATTCGGAACGGTGGTTTGGGCTTACGGCGTGCAAGGGACGTGAGTCTGCCGGCCTTCCTGGCATCAGCAGCTGGGGTCGTTGACCTTGTTACTGAATTCTTTTCTTTAGATGGTTGCAAGGCTACAATACCGTTCGCTTCTGATGCACAGGCCGCTTGGTTGGCACTCAACCCTGGTTCGAGCGTGCCCGAAAAATTAGACCGTCAGCGCTTGTGGGACGAGTAGGGGTGAAGCGGGTTTTTGACTGCCAGTTAGAAAGGGCTGTGGGTGTGGATAGGTCAAGGCTTATTGCTGTATCAAGGCCAGAGTCCGGGGCTTAGCTACACGCGCTTCTCTCTCCACATCTGGGAACTCTCCTTGATGACGACTCTATGCGGGTCGCCGTGGCTCTCCGCCTAGGCTGTGATGTTTGTGAACCTCATATATGCATCTGTGGCACTATGGTAGAGAGCAACGGTCACCACGCCTTGAGCTGTTGCCGTTGTGCAGGGAGATTTCCGCGCCATCATGCCCTCAATGACATCATCCGGAGGGCGCTAGTTTCGGCAAACATTCCCTGTGTGCTGGAGCCACCAGGCCTTAGTCGGTCAGATGGCAAAAGGCCTGATGGCTTAACCCTTGTGCCTTGGCAAAAAGGAAAGTGCCTGCTCTGGGACGCCACATGTGTTAGCACTTTTGCCGCTTCACACGTTAGTCGCACCATGAGGATGGCGGCCGCAGCAGCTGAGGTGGCAGCTCAAAGAAAGCACGAGAAGTATTCGGTACTCACAAACTATTTGTTTGTACCCCTTGCAGTAGAAACAACTGGTTGTTGGGGTTCAGAGGCTAAACTGTTTTTCAGGGAAGTGGGGCGCCGTCTACGAGAGAGGGGTCTTGACCCTCGCTCCGAGTCATTCCTGATGCAAAGGTTGTCTATCGCTGTTCAACGCGGAAACGCTGCAAGTGCAACATAATAACGCAGAATTGTTAAAAGGCATAATGTAAAAAATCATTATCGTTAAAATCTATATTTTTGTTTGACATAATTTTATTAAGCACACTTTAAAACACATAATTTTACTATGCTTAAGAGCGTTTACGCCACACACTAGCGCCGCCAATTAAAAAAAAAACATATCTAGTACTTAGAGATAGAAAATCAAATTATGCTCAACAAACTATCTAGCATTTTTTTAGCATTCATTTAATTTAGCATTTTTACGTCACCTAATGAACATCTGACATGTATGGCGTTATAGTTAAAAGTGGCCGTAACGTCTTATTTAACTAAACCATAACATGTGAGGTGTTCATTAGGTGACGTAAAAATGCTATATTACTTCATTCAAATAGTTTGTTGAGCATAATTTGATTTTCTATCTCTAATTACTAGATATGTTTTTTTTTCATTAGTGGCGCTAGTGTGCGGCGTAAACGCTCTTAACTGTTAACATTCATAATTTTGTTTGGATATAATCTTAAGTTGATTTAATTAAGGGGTGTATTTCATTTCATACAATTTACAAATGAACTAATTTCAAACGTTAATTGGATATAATTTTTACTTGGTCAAAATACACTTCTTATAATTGTAGTATATTTCACATTCACCTGCTATAATTTTACTAAGTTAAATTAGGTATGTTTTATATAAATAGCATTTTAACCTTAATTTGATTTAAAATATAGTCTTAAAAAGTTAATATGTTGTGTTTTTAGTAATGTTCTGCTACAAAAGTCAGTGACAGAATGAATCGCTGCAAATCCGACTCCTTCTCCTACCCCTAGAGTGTAATTTAGAATCGCGTAGGCGCGGAGGGGCGAGGTGGCCCGCGATAAGCTCGCGTGGAACCGCCGGAGCCGTGACAGATACCATGCGTGCTGCATGTTGCATGCATGCTTGCTTGCTTGCATGCTGCTAGCTTGCTTGCCTGCTGCTTGCTTGCTTGCATGCTTCATGCTTGCTTGCATGCTGCTAGCTTGCTTGCTTGCATGCTGCTTGCATGCCGCATGCTTGCTGCATGCTTGCAGCATGCATGATAAGGTGTAGTAAATAAAACATTTCTAATAAGAATATATGGATTTTGTCAGTTTATGTTTATCAAATGTATGCCTTTTGAATATTATGCCTTTTAAATGTTATGGCAAATTTAAATTATGCCTTTGTTATTTATGATTATTGCAATTATGCCTTTCCATGATTATACCTTACTGATTTCGGCCATATTATGATATGCGTTATGAAGTTAAGCTATAAAGACTTATGGCAAGTGACGATTATGGCCATGAAAATTATGCATTTTCAGTTTATGCCTAAAAACGTTATACGTTTCAATAGTTAACCATTTTAAATTGTAACTTGTTATTAGTAAAAGTTAATTCACGCACACGTTTTCTTAGCACTGACTTTCTTGGTGTTTCTAGAATTTCTTCCAACTCCGGGCTCCGGCAAACTGACTTGTCTAGACTCGACGGAGAGTTCTGAATGTAATAATTTTTTTGTTCCTGAAAAAGCAAATATTATTAATTAGGTATAGTTTGGTCAGTCACGGATTAAGTATTGCAACTTTATTGAACTCGACTGTACCTATGCTGACCAAACAAAATAAACGTGAATAAAAATGCAGGCAACAGCAGCTATTATTAAACGAAGTAAAAACAATGTACAACTGAACTTTAATTGTAGGCATTTATGTCATCATCAATATTCAATTCTGCACTAACTAATCTATGTCCGTAGCTCACGCATCCCTATCGCTCTAGCGTCAAAACAAGATCCCTCTCTCTTTCTTCATTTGAACATGGCGTCTTTGCGTCAGTTATTAGATTGTTTGGAAAAACTATTGAAATATATTAAATAATCTAAGTATCTTTGCATACTCAGATGTGGTAGGAGATCCCTTGTTTTTGTTTACTTTAGTTTAGAGTCATAATTAATGTGCACTTTTGAAACACACACAATGGCGCATTTTACTTATTTTGTTCAACTGTCACTCACGGACGACTCGCTCTGAGGCTTGTTTGACGCAAACGGATTGCGATATGAATGAGACAACTCAAGCCGCGTAGTAGCATATCCACACTATCGCGATAACGCGAAGATTTGCGTTGTCACGACACGTCTGACCAAACAATTCGTCCTATCGCGAATACAATATGCTCTTCGCGCCGCTGTCGGTAATTTGCCGCACATCAAAGGGTTTTATCGCGACAAAGTTCGTGCGGTTGGCTACACTTCCGCGCCCGCTTAGTTGACTGCGAGGCGCCGAGCGGTTTGAACGTGGGTTTGAACGTGTTTTTTAATTAAATCGTGTGATTTTATAACAACATAATTATGCCTTGACATAATTAACTATGTTGTTATAAAATCTATAATTTTTCAGTAGATGAAAAGAATAATTATAATAAAAATTCAATTCAATTCAAAATCAAAATTGTTCAGGTTCAGCCGTTAATTCCGTACATACAACAACAAAGACAAAGTGTTAACAATTTGAAAAAGAGAAAGTGTTGGATAAAATCCTGGTTCAAATCAAAGTGCGGGTTCGAATCCCGCTCGTGGAATTTTTTCAACACAGTCTTTTTTAATATAAAAGTAGGTACTTACTTTGTCCGATTTTTGTGTATAGATAACATCCTCCATCACCGCGAAATGAATTATCGCGACGGTTCTAGATTATCGCGATGTAGCAAAGTTTTTTTTGATGTGGCCAAGCACTTCGTCGTAGCTCGAACATGAAGTTTTATCGTGACAACGCGAACACAAATCTTCGCCGTCAAGTGTGGCCGTAGCATTGATGTAATATCATTGCGTACACATGAGATCTTGGATTCTTGGCTGGACTGCAAATGCAAACCTTGTCTTATGTCTTATTACACAGTTTTGTCTGGATGATAGGTACTTACCTCTATGTGAATTTCTTAACAATTTAGTGTACATGTACCTTTATAAGTTCTAAACCTAAAAATGTATTTCAAATAAACGGTTATATAAACTATTATATAACCGTTTCACAAACCACTCATCTTATTAAGTGCGCGTAAAGCTCTTATAAATCGCTCAGGACGACTTCGTCATTTTCTTAAACTTGACACTTTCCTAAGATCTCTTTTTTTAACTCGGCTCTTTCTTTTTTTTTTTTAATGTACTATCATTATACAATCACATAAGGGAAAAGAAGAAAAACAAGTTTTTTAGTATTAAGTATGATATTTTTTTTTTCGAATTTTTCTAATGCGTAACCGGCGATCTTGTTAGTTGAACCTTAACAGATGAACCTAGGTGAACCACGAGAAAAAAAAATTGCCCGTAGTTCACCTAGGTGAACTGATCCGGTAGACCATGCCTAAGGAGAGAGGAAAAACAGCGACTGAGAAAGAGCCGAGTTAAAAATGAGACGAGTTATGAAAGTGTCAACATTGCAAAAGAGACCAACTAAGAATGAGCCGAGTTAAAAATGAGACGAGTTGGGAAAATGTCAAGTTTAAGAAAGAGACCAACTAAGAAAGAGCCGAGTTAAAAAAGAGACAAGTTAGGAAAGTGTCAAGTTTAAGAAAATGACGAAGTCGTCCTGAGCGTTACAAATATCTTCATAGCTTAGAGTCACCATTAAGTAAGTACCTAATGCCTATCGTCTTATCATCGAACAGCTTCATGGTCTTAGCATCAAACTTTTCTACCATTTTTTAAACGCAAAAATAACTACATTTGGCTGTATATGCTATTATCCCTTTGTCATGCCTAAATGAAATAAAAAACAAAAATATAGTAGTCGCGTCTTTTTTAGTTTTTTTGTAGTTTTATTTCATTGACTCAGTGAATTTCTGTGCATTTTTGTTAAGTCTAATACAGTTACAGGATTTTTAAAATAACAAAAGCCTTTCATGTATAGCAATGCAGTATTAAGGATTTCTATATGTTGATTGAGGTTAACTAAACGCAACATGGTTCAGGTAAATACAAATGTGTATTTTTAAATTAGACATTAAATCGTGTAATAATACATTATCGTAACATATTATCTTCTTCTTCATTAAATAACAATTACATTAGATACTTTTAGTGCAATTTTGATGTACTTATATCGCGACTTGACCACTCAAATTCTTGTTTTTTCCAGGCCGCAGAAGAAATGGAGCAACCCGACCTGCCCCAGGCGGTTAGGCTTCTAAAAGAAATGAATACGAACATTCAGCAAGTGTCACAGCTCGTAGATAATATGTTGGTGCGTGTCAAAACTGGAGAAATTACCACAGATAAAGGTTTGAGTTTCTTAGAGATGAAATATCAAATGCTTCTTAGTTACCTTATAAATTTAACTTACATCGTGCTACGGAAATGCTCTGGAGAAAAAATCGAATCAGATCCATCAATTGATAGGCTAATTGAAATTAGGACTGTCCTGGAAAAAATTAGACCTCTTGATTCTAAGTTAAAGTATCAAATAGACAAACTTGTGAAAACTGCAGTTGTCGGTGCCACATCTGAAGATGATCCTCAATCCTACCACGCCAATCCCGCCAATCTTATGAGTAAGATTGAAGATTCCGATGATTCAAGTGAAGAATCTGTGGATGGAGATAATAAAAAAGAAAAAATTAAGAAGTCTAATGTTTATGTTCCTCCAAAATTGGCAGCTGCTCATTATGAGGAAAGTATGTCTAGAGCTGAAAGTGAAAAGAAAAACAAGGAGAAGTCTAGAAAACAGTTCTTGAACTCAAGTGTCATGCGTGAACTTCGTGATGAATATTCAGAAGCTCCGGTAGAAGTCAGCTCTGGAAATAATGTAAAACAATCGGTATCTAAATATGAACAAGAAAAAGCAGAATATGAGGAAAATTATCTTACACGCTTGCCAGTCACAAAGGCAGATAAAAATCGACGTAGAAAGCTTACTACTGTAGGCACTTTGGCAGATGAAGTCACCGGGCACAGTGGAAGCCGGAAACACAAAATAAAGTCTAAGAAAGGTAAAGGATTTAAGAGAAGGCGTACTCATTAAAATAGCTACTGTTTTTATATGTATTATACTTATAATTATGACTTAAGCTATAAAGTCCAAACTTATAAAACAATTGTAAAAATAATATCATATTTATGAAGATATTTAATTTTTAACCATCTATGAATCTAACACCCAACCCTTAAACATTACAGTGCACGTGCCCCTTTTTTTGACATGAGTGCTCACAGGCTCTACCATAGTAGAAAACAATAGTTGAGATATTTTAAAAATGGGTGGTTTTGAAATGATAAAACTGAATAATATTTGTTATCCAATTATTATTACACAAAACTATTGCAAATAATTACAGATTTAATAGAACATACATACATTAAAAACAATTTACGAGATCCAGAAAATAATCTACATTTTTGGCATGTTTGAGATCAGCTCAAAAAAAAACTTCTAATATGCGATGACAATCTTATTGGTCACCATCCTCACATTCGATACAGACCACATCTTGGTGATCAGGACAAATCCACCTGGCTCATCGCTTACACCACTTCTTCGTAGACCGATTTCGGGCTTGAGAGCACAGGTAACATTTGCCTACTCTTTCCATTAATTGAGGATCGTTCCGAGGCACCTGATCTGTGTGCCCCAAAAGCCATTTTGTTTTATTTTTTTATTCGCCGGTTAGACATTCAGAGGTCAATCTTCTCGCCATAGAGGGTTTTACCAGCTCGTACGAAAGATCGTAAAGAAAATTGGGTCTCACAATCTTTTCCTGGCCTTTGTTTAGTTGGTGGATAATCAAGGCATTTATTCCAGCTGTGTTCAAATATTTGAAAAAGAGTGTTAGCGGCCATCGTCGGGAGTTTTGCAAAACGCTGTACTGCTTACACATTTTGTCGACAATATCAACACCGCACTTTGTACGGTTGTAGCAAGTGATTATTTCCGGTTTACTGTCAATTTTGGTTTCTGGTTCCTCGACTTTTTGAATTCATTAGGTAACTCCGGCCAGTTTGCTTTCAGTGTGCCCACAACTGTAATCCTCTTTTTCATTAACTCCCAAGCTTGTAGACAGACTCGTAAAATAATTGTCCATAGTCGTGTTACATCCCAGATCGAAGAGTGGTTCGAGTACATGAAGAATAACATTGTTTACTTTATTGGATTGTTGAAATGGCCCTTCTGGCTGAACCCCAACGTAAACCTCAAAGTTGTAAACGAAAGGGAACTTTGTGTCAACCACCATGTATATTTTTATCCAAACTTGTCAGGTTTGTTTGGGATATATATAATGAATCCACAACATCCCCTAAATCCCACATGTTGTTCATTCAACATAAGACAATCGCTGGGAGTAGGTAAAATTATCGAGGCAGTTCTTCACCATTTTTTGAGTGATTGCTCGAATTGGTGCCAGTTTATCGACGTCGTTCATCTCTATCATTTAGATCGTCAAATCGAAGGACACCTAAAAGAAACCTGAATCGGTTTATTGACATAGTACAGTATCTACACGAACTGCAGCCCTGTACTTTTGGAATTGTCCCAGAAGTCATTGAGTTTACGACGACCCGAATGCGAGACTCCAATGCTAGCAACAATCCAATTACCGCTTTCATTTCAACCAAATCAGTTCTCTTTGCGTCTCTCTCTCTCTCTCTCTCTCTCTCTCTGGTACTGGTTCTGTATCTTATCGTTGTATATATTCGTGCAAGTAACTAAGATTTCGAAAATACTTTCATCAAAAAATAGATCGAAACAAGATAACGGCGTATCGGCATTTCTTGCAGCACCCTTTGGCCCTGGAGCATAAAGCATATGCCAGACGGATGTAATCCAGCGTCCCAACAGGGGCAACCTTGGTGAGAACTTGATTTCCATCCGCGGATTGTGTTTCGGCTACACGGATCTCATCCACCCGCCAACACACTCGCGAATCAGTCGCGAGTCGTCTCCTGTCGTGAAATCTAGTCCTATCGTGTTGTAGAAATGGCTCCAAATTTGTCGAAATTTCAAAAAGTGGGCCTTAGGCAGTTTTGTACGCAGCTGACGACGAAGAAAAAAGAAAGTGGATGAAGTCGGTGCCAGCCAAGGTAACTTTAACGTAAACATACTTTATAGGGCTAACAATATCAATAAGCGAATGTTTAAAGGGAGCATCTATACATCACATGATGCTAAAATAAGTAAGTGTGTTCTGCTATAGTAGAGCGCGCGTGCACTCTTTGTTAGACATACATATAGTAGCTAACATGGAATATGTTTTGAGATTCTAAACTTAGGGCCTTCGCCCACGGCGACTTTTTGTAGCGATGCAGTCGCGCGTTTACGGAACGTGCGACAGCATCGCTACTTACGCGCGTTAGTCGCATTTGCAACGCGCTACAGAAGCGATGTCAACGCGCTACTACGCGCTACAGCATCGCGATTGTATCGATGCAAACGCGCGACCGTGTCGGACGACATCGGGGAGAGAACGGAGGGAGGGTGGCGCGTGAGTGGAGAACCGAGCGTTTGCATCGCGACTGCATCGCGTTTGCATCGCGACTGAATCGCGGTTATGTGGGCGAGGGCAAACAGCTAGCGACCGCATCATCACCAGTGTAACGATGCGAACCCGCGACAGCATCGCTACTGCATCGCTACAAAAAGTCGCCGTGGGCGAGGGGCCTTCAAAACTTGTCTTAATAAACAAATCTTAGCCAGTCATTACCCGTGGTCCCGGTGGGTCGACCCATTACCGGGTCCATGGGTAATTTTAATTACCCGTGGTTCCATGGCACTAGGGATTGTTCCCTGGACTTCTGACTGTATCGATAGAAAATGAAAACCATCAGTTACACACAAAGTTTACTCAATCAAATAAAATAATTCCATCCTAAAAAACAAAACATACTCATACTAGAACCAATATTGAAAATGATGAATTCATAACTGATACACTCATGGATTTAATTACTATTGAAATATCAGTTGGATACTCATTAGAAATGTTAAGATCGGCACTAGATTTAATATTTCCAACATAAAGTACCAGGCTACCATAACTATGCAGGAGATTCCTTATTAATATAAAAGAATATTATTTTAATCTTTGCTATACATACCTATATGTATTTATAAGACTATATTATTCTTTTATATTAATATGCAATCTCCTGCATAGTTATGGTAGCCTGGTACTTTATGTTGGAAATATTAAATCTAGTGCACTAAAAATATTAATATTTAGTTTTTTTCATTTAATAAACATTTCTATTTAGGTGTTCAAGCCGAAAGTGTATCTCTGTATTTCTATAAATTCATCATTTTCAATATTGGTTCTAGTATGAGTATGTTTAGTACCTTAGGATGGCATTATTTTATTTGATTGAGTAAACTTTGTGTGTAACTGATGGTTTTCATTTTCTATCGATACAGTCAGAAGTCCAGGGAACAATCCCTAGTGCCATGGAACCACGAGTAATTAAAATTACCCGTGGACCCGGTAATGGGTCGACCCACCCGGGACCACGGGTAATGACTGATCTTAGCAAATCATCATTCTTACAGTTTGAAATTATCTTAAAAAATTTTGCTGTTGACTGCAGCTATTCTTTCATAATTTTATATTCTCAAATTTTATAAATGAAATAAGGAAAATCTAAACTAAACAAGACGAATTGAGTATGGCATATAATGTAAAATTGAGTTTGTAGCTAAATGTTATAAATACATGGGTTTTAAGACTGCAGCATTTAATAAGTAGTAACTCTCATCTAACTAAGACAATGTGGGGAGAACTGTGACCACACAGAATATACAGAAGAAGTAATTTAGACTTAATTAAGTCTCTTTATGGAAAACAAATAAGCAGGCTTAAATTTTCGATTAAGTGTATTTTATATGAGAAAAAATTGGATTGGAAAATGCTGATTAATCTGTTGTATTAGGAATCCAATAACTCTTAAATTCATTGTCAGATCTTACATAAACCTATTAGATTTTATTACAGATGTTGTATATTCATAAATAAAATCCAGAATGTTTAGAAACTAGTTAAATTATTTTAAATTACCTACTCTTATTAAATAATTCAGTTAGGAATAGATTTTTATTGAAAATACATTATGGCAAAAATACTCAAAAACAATTAAAAACATTGAATTTATTTTATTGTGAATAACTAACTAACTAACTTATATAGCATTTAATGAATAATAAAATGTAATACTTTTTTTCAAGTTACTAAAGATTTTACTAAGTAGGTATACATGTATCACAAAATACTAAAAAAGTTATTTTTTTGGATTTCATCTAACAAACAATCCATAAAATTTAATAAGAGTTGTTGGATTCCGATTTCAACGCCTCTAGGCACTACTTGAGACAATTTCCCAGTATTCCTTCGGATTTCCTTCATATTGTATTATTTCCCCATTTCCCATACCCATATTATTGTTTCCAATGAAAAATCAGTGTACAGTCTAATTCTACAAAAAAATAAATCCAATATCCATTCAGTAGGTAAATATTTAAAAGAGTCAACTGCAAATTTAAAGGACAAAAACAGGGTAATTACTAGAGCAAATATTTGTTTATGTTTTCAGTGTTAACCACAAACCAATTTTCTAATCAACTCACAATATAGGTATTATATAATATGTAGGTATTTGGTTCAGCACTAGGCAGAGACAACCAATTATCCTATAAATTGATCTCCGATTTTCTGCAAACTGCAATTTAATGTCTGACTTTGAAATATGACAACTAATAAAAAGAGGAAAAAGCTGGTAGAACAAGCTTACTTTATTTATTATATTTAACATTTTGCCATTACTACAGGCACACATGATGAATATATATTAATTGTTTGGTTAATTTATACATTACCTAGGTACCTATATCGACGTCGCTTTATTTGGTCACTAAAAATCCGCGATTTGCTCGTTGCAATAAGGATTTTCAGGCACAAACATATTTTTATCCAAGTCTTTCTACCTGTACCTTTCTTATTTATTTGTAATTGTTATTTTATTTTTATTATTGTGTTTCTATAAATGTTTCTTGGTGACAATATGACGGCTGCTTTACCTTAAGTGCACCTTTAAATTTTATTAGATCTTTCCCTTCTAATCATTTCACATTCAATTTTTTTAATAGAATTATTCTTATAATATTTCCTATTATACTACTAAGAATTGTCAAAAACTTGCAGCATAAAAATTGAATACGTCCACGGAGGTGCTACAATATATTAACGTTTAAAATTTTATGCTGCTGGATAGTTTGATGTGATATCATTTTATAACTCTCTTTTGAAATTCTCGAAACCCCAAAAACAAGAGAATATGTTCTTGAGAAGTGCTGTTTAATGTATACTTGACAGCACTATTATACATTTATAATACCTACATGTTTAATTACATGTATATAGTATTATGCATGCATAATAATTACGTTAAAATCAGTAGGCTCTGCTTTACACCCTCAAGGGAAAGGGTAAGTTGCGAGCCTACGAATTTATGGATTTTTTTCTGTATTTCAGAGTAGGGTAGGTGCGTATTATTATTGAAGTTTTCAATATGATTGACTTAAATTGTATTGTTAGAATACTTTGTAAAAAATGCGAATCTGCACCAACCCCGCCACACTCGTTTTATTAAGGTTCCTATAAGAGTCACTACAAAATGAATATCGTAGTAAATCGCCTTGCGACCTGGATGCAAGTCCTCTTTACTGTATGTGTTAATAATAATATGTAGATAAGTTAGATTTATTTGTTGGGAGCCAAAGTACGACTCGCCAGCCGTGGCCTTTCTCGATGCCTTGTTTTGTGCAAACCATGCATTTCGCGGTATGTTCCCTACTTTCCGCAATTGATGCAGTGGAGCAGGAGTAGATACAAGTGCTTGGGGGCTCGTGGGATCAGCAGTACCTGCCTGTCGTACTAATATCGCAACAAGTCCGCAGAAAATCCCATATAAATAATGCGATTTGCTGGTTTGTTTGCACGTCCAAACGGAGCAACGTACCGACAAAATATTTTGCATGGAGGGCCCGGAAGTGACAAACGGCTACCTTTTATACCCTTCAAATATTATTTTCTGAGCGTCACGCGACAAGGACCTCTGTGTTAGACCAAACGTAACGCGGGCGACCTCGTGAAAGCTGGTTCTAAATATTTGTTTTACTTTCTGAAACTTATAATTTTTGGGTAAGCATATTCAGTTTCAAGATCTATAAGTAAAAAACGGTCACTGTTACAAATACATATATTTTCATCCATTAAACTAGGTACATCTATTTAAAACTAAATAGGTACCAACACATATCAAAATATAAATTTAAAATCTCGCTTCATAAAACATGTCGTGCATCCCGCTGATTGTCTGCCAATTTTGAATGTTATTTTTTTTAGATGTAAGTAATATTTTGTTTGATTTATTTTAATGAAATAAGTGCAGCTATCAGATTTTATAAAACATCTGCAGTTCATCATGTACCCACTTGTTCACTGTGTCATAATTAGGTACCTACTCGACTTGTTCAGGGCACATGTAGAATCAATGTTGTGTGTTGGTTTCTCTGACTCTCTGACAAGAATACAATAGGTAACAAATAGTGAACTCCAAACGCTGTCTTACACAAATATGATGCATGCAATCATCGAACATTATCGTTTTATCTACGAAGCAAGTTGTATTTTTTATGTTATTTATTGCTTGTTAATTTAATTATGTTAATATATAGGTATGACATTAATTTACTATTTGATTTCTGACGAATTATGTTTAAGTTTCAATCCTTATGTTTAATCATTTAAGTTTTGTTGTTTCTCAACTGTTTTTACTATAAAATTTACTTTATAATTTAGCTTACATCTTGTAATAAAACGTTTGAATTAATGATTGTTCTCATTGCTATCCAAAGACTTTTCCAGTGTAGGAAAATCTTGCATGCATGTAGCAGGATCGAAAGATTGGTAGCGGAATAGTCTCAATTGTCTTATATGACCGATCGGAGTGTGAGTGTCCAGACACTGGTAGTCGCCGCGAGGCGGGGCAGTTCCGTGGTTGTGGGTCAAATCTGATCGAATGACTCGATTCAATAGCCACGTTGGAGACGCCATTGCTAACTGAAAGTGAAAAAGAATAAAAAATCATACGGTCAAACTATTGAGATGGTGTGAGGTTCTTGGCTTACTTAGCGTGTTGCCCCTATGCCCTGATTCTTGTATCAAAAACCGTAACGTAACGTAGTCGTCGAAACCATTTTTGTATTCCCATTCGTCATTCGAGCCGATTTTAAACTCGTTCGAACGAAGCTCCAACCCACCATATTCAGTTCTACCGTGGTACTTATACGGTTAGTTGGAACTTCGTTCGAACGACTTTAAAATCGGATGTTATTATGAAAATGGTTTCGACAACTAAGTCGCTACGACATCGTTACGGTTTTTGTTATGAAAATCGACGCACTGGTATCTAGGTACCCTTCGATGAACGAAGCTGGTACCTAATTAATGTAATTTGTATAAAAACTTTTTGTTGTTGGTTTGTTTTCACGTGAAAGAAGGGCTTCAGAGTGCCTAGTGTGAGTTGTTTACTATCCGTATTCATTCGATTACGTTTACGAAAACAAAAATTAGTATGACATTGAAGCAGCGCCTGGCGACAAACGAGAAGAGTTAATAGCGGCTACAGACTCACGCGAGAAGTCGCGCCGAGAAGTCTTGCCGAGAAATTGCGCGAGAACCGAGAAGGTATCTGCACTCATGCGACCTTCTCATTCGCATTCTCGATCGTTATCCGGAATGGACGACAACGACAGTGCAGCGGCATTGGTTTTGTGTGCATTAGCATATTATATTATGATTTAGACTTTTGTCTTTGTAGTGTCTATGTTTTGCATCCCATAAAATAAGCTCTGAATCAAAATGTTCTATGAACTTTAACTCTAATTCATTATTCCACATTTTATACTTTTTATAGCACTGACGTTTTTATAGCTTGGCGACCACAGATAGTAACCTACACAACAACACAATCAATGTTACGGTCGCACTGAGACGGAACAAGAATGTGATACCGTTCTCTTTTCTCGCCCGAGAAACCCTTTGATTCGTGCCAAAATACCGACACCGATTGGAGAACAGGCGAGCGCGAAAACGAGAAGGCGAGATACTCTATCTACATTCACGCTTCTCGGGTGTTCTCGGGGCTTCTCGGCGTGAGTCTGTAGCCGCCTTTAAATTTTGCCATACAAATGCTCGTTTTCGTTAACGTCGATCAATGGCGAATGAAACGCACTAGGCACCCTGACATGTGAGACATGTCAAAAAGGATTAACGGATAGGCGCCCAGTTTAAAGGTCGGTTAGGGTCGAAGGCTTCTTAAGGGTGGAAAGAGTAATTAATAATTATACAGCCAAGTTATCGGGATAAAGGCTAACTACCTACGACGCTACCTCATTCGGGAACATTTTACGTCCTAAATGGAACAAAGCGATAGTCGTGAGACTAGATGAAAGCGAACGGTGAGTACCTAATCTAAGCCTAACCTATACTTTGTGCCTTACAAATAGTTATTCCGCGTTTTGTTCCTGTCATGTAAACGTCATTTCAAATTAGAGTAAAAGAGACAAAACACGGAATAACTATTCGGAGCTTATTCTTTGTTTATTCGTAAGGCACTAATGCCCGTTTTCACCAACACACACTTAAAAAGGTATTTAGCAAGAAATCCGTTTTCACCAACGTCTAGGTGTCACCTAACTTTAGGGGGTCGATATTTCGCCCCCTAACCGGTCCCTAATGGTAAGTTTCCGTTTGCGTGGTATTTTTAGGGTTCCGTAGCCAAATGGCAAAAAACGGAACCATTATGGATTCGTCATGTCTGTCTGTCCATATGTAACAGCCACTTTTTTCCGAAACTATAATAAGAACTATACTGTTGAAACTTGTAAATGTATTCTGTGAACCGCATTAAGATTTTTACACAAAAATAGAAAAAAAAACAATAAATTTTGGGGGTTCCCCATACTTATAACTGAAACTCAAAATGTCTTTTTTATCAAACCCATACGTGTGGGGTATCTATGGATAGGTCTTCAAAAATGATATTGAGGTTTTTTTAATATAATTTTTTTCTAAACTGAATAGTTTGCGCGAGAGACTTCCAAAGTGGTAAAATGTGTCCCCCCCCCCTGTAACTTCTAAAATAAGAAAATGATTAAACTAAAAAAAATATATGATGTACATTACCATGCAAACTTCCACCGAAAATTGGTTTGAACGAGATCTAGTAAGTAGTTTTTTTTTAATACGTCATAAATCGCAAACCGCAATTTACTTTTCATTCAATCAACTCAAATATAAAAAAAAACATTTAATTTCATAAACATAAACTTTATGTTACTTGCTGCTACGGAACCCTTCATGGGCGAGTCCGAACTAGTGATGCAAAAACAACAGATATAGTAGCCCGTTGGCCTGGCCAGGCTCTACACACGACTCTACTATTTATCAAAATAGTAGATTTATATTATATCATTGTACCTACCTTACCTATCTAGGTAGGTACCTATTATATTAAAATCATTGCAAATCAAATGACATTTTGTTTTACGTAAGGATATCATTTCCAAAACTTATAAAACATGTTTTATACATTTAATTGACTTTCTATTTAATTATTATCGCTGTAAATCACAGGTAAAAGGTATATTTTAATGTATAGATAATACATCGATATTGTAAGCCTTACGTTGAAAAAAACGAACTGTCACTTAGTGGACCCTTTACTAGGCAATACTTAGCACGGTGAAAACGAATTTAGGTAAGAGCCAGATTTAGGGCGACTCTTAACTTAAGAGTTACTTAGTTAGGAATGTGTTAGGGGCTTGTTAGTGAAAACGGGCATTTGGAGAACATAAAAAGTGAGCTAGGAGCTGGTAAATTTATACAAAGTATATAGCGTCTCTATGTAATGTAATGCCACCCTTCTAGGTACTGAAGACTATTTCACATCACGAGCATAACATGTGAACAATTTCACTCTACAATAGATTAAGAGTCAAAACGAATCAAAAGTGTAGGTATACATGTTAATGCTTGGGACTGTACCTACATCTATTCTCAATAAATAATTACCGGCTTAGTAACTGATGGATAAGGATTTCTATAATCGTCTTGTTGGTTTGAAAGATAATCCATCACTCCGAAGTCCGCCGGCAGTTGTGCCAGGTCGGCATTTTTCATTAATTTATTCCTCCCAGGGGTGCTAAATGCATTAAAAAGGATTCGTTATTCATTTTTATACTTACTTAAACTTTGTGTAAGTAACTAGTTTATATTTCTATAGCGTCGACGGTGGAAAGATAAAGCGAGCGCCAAAAATTAAATGGTGGCAAATTAACGTTAAAAGTTCAAAAATTTAAATAAATATCCCACAAATTGATTTTGGCGCTTTAGCCGTTTTCCCTTTTCACCGGCGATTGTTTACTGGACACTGGCATTGTACTTCTGTAGGATACCGTACAACCTACAGTGCAATGTACACAAGAAAAGAAGAGAAAAAAAATTATAAAATTACTAATAAAGTCTTAAATATGTAGTTACCTACTTATTACTGAATTTATTATTTTTTATTTATGATTTTGTAAAACTAATCTACATACTAAGTTAGCTAAAATAAAGAAATGTTTTTTTTGTAAATAAATCTATACATATAATAAGAACGTAGGGATAAAAAAATCTGTAATTGCAAGATATAAAAAAAAAAATTACACAGGTTGCCTTAAAATCACTTACGGAACACGATAGAATAGTTTTAAAAAAAATTGTTTGTTTGTTTGTGTGTTTGTTTGTTTGTTTGTTTGTTTGAAGTGGATAAACTCGAGAACAACTGAACGGATTTTGATCCGGTTTTTACCAAAATGCTAAAAAAAATCCGGAGAATAATATAGGCTACATAAATACTCGAAAAATACTGGGTGTCTCATTTAAATCTGTCAGTATGGGAAAGTCTGAAACTATAAGACATACGAAGATCTGTCCTTAGGAACCATGTCATCGATTTTAATAAGAAGAAAAACTGCATTCATACATTTAAAAAAAACCTGTACTCAGCTCGGAAATCGAACCCGGTTGTTTTGAAAAAAATAAACTTATACTATTTCTATTTAGATATCGATTGTGTAGGTCTTAAGCAGTAAATGGCTCTTTGAAACATGATGTCTAAAATGAATAAAATGCATTGTTTTCACGTACTTTAATTTATTTTAGTAGGTGTTCGAAGTGACCACCGTTACATTCAACAAGTTCAGGCATGTAAAATTGTCTCTATGGTTGTTTGTACCTCTTTGCTGGTTTTGTAATTGTAAGATCGTTACCTAAACGTGTTGAATATTGTATTGACCTACACAATCGATATCTAAATAGAAATAGTATAAGTTTATTTTTTCAAAACAACCGGGTTCGATTTCCGAGCTGAGTACAGGTTTTTTTTAAATGTATGAATGCAGTTTTTCTTCTTATTAAAATCGATGACATGGTTCCTAAGAACAGATCTTCGTATGTCTTATAGTTTCAGACTTTCCCATACTGACCGATTTAAATGAGACACCCTGTATAATAAGAACGTAAGGATAAAAATCTGTAATTGCAAGATATAAAAAAAATACTTTAAAATCACTTACGGAACACGATAGAATAGTTTAAAAAGAAATTGTTTGTTTGTTTGTTTGTTTGTTTGTTTATTTGTTTGTTTGAACACGATAAACTCGAGAACTACTAAACGGATTTTGATCCGGTTTTACCGAAATGCTAAGAAAATTCCGGAGAATAACATAGGCTACATAAATACTCAAAAATTGTTAAATTTTGATTTGGTCTAAACCGGGATTTAATCCTTGGTTGCTTGGCAACTGTTGTTTATTATGTAACTGTGTTTTTTTTAATGAGTTTTACGGCTCTGGCATTTGAGGCTCTGGCTCTCTATTGCTATCGTGTTTTACGGCTCTGGGTTCTTTGCCCTTTTGAGCCTGTCATTGATAGTTGTTGCCATGAGAATACCGATTTTGATGCGGTTATCACCAAAATGCTTAGAAAATTTCGGAGAATAACATACAAATCGAAAAATGTTAAACAAATTTTGATATACGTATTTACGCGACCAACTGTTAGATACGTTCGTTGAGTTATTATTTTAGAAAAGTTTTGTTACTTTCTAAGGTAAAACCTACCCTTTATAAATCTGTGAGGCACCTAAGCGAACATTAGCACCGCAGTAGTAAAGCAACGGAAAATAAAAACAAGCTAGAAATCACGCACATCATTAAACTTGGCTGTACATAGGTACACCTTTTGTTTCATTTTTCCAAAATAACCAAAATTAATATGGCTATTTAGTCGCGCCTGCGCGCGGCGCTTATTGCAGTTTTCTAATACACAGAAATGTTAAAAGTTAAAACATTACCTATATTTGGCGGTATAAACCTCTGTGTCGTTGCCCAACATAATGTCTCTTTTTTTAGTTATGCATAAAAATGTTACCTACTCATTAAATTTGGCTGTATAAAACTTTGTATCATTGCCCAAAATCATGTCTCTATTTTTTAAAATATTGCACATAGAAGATATCTTGAATTACATAGCATGGCTGTATAAACCTTTGGGTCGTTGCCCAAAATACTTAATGTTATTTTTTTAAATCTATTTGGTGAAAAAACGCGAGAACAGGAAAATTTAAAAAAAAATTGGCGCTCAAATTTTGAAACGAACAGAAGGAAATTTTGATGTTTTGCAATGCAATAAGTACCTATTTTTATTTTGTTAATAATTTTCAAATTATATTAATTATTCATTGTGTAAAAGTTTTTTAAAACATTTTATGCAGGTACGTTAAATATTTCAGTACTTATTCAGATCTTATTAATTTTCAAATAAGATTTATTCATTGTGTAAAAGTTTTATGAAACATTTGATGCAGGTAAGTTAAACACATATTTCAGTACTTATTTTACATGTAAGCGGTTTCTTACTTTGGTTTCTTAACATGTTTATAGGATAAATCGGTGTTCAATGATACAATATAAGCAAGTAAGTATCATAACAATTTTAATATCATTTTGTACATACTTCTAGATTACAGAAAAATGGTTTTTCCATTCTTCTATCGCATAAGACGATGGCTACCTCTGGTATCAGAGTTGCAAAAATGTTTAAGTTTGCAGGGTACAACTGTGTTAGAGGCACGGACTTCAGATTTGTTTTTTATTAGAGGTAACTTCTTTCTATGTCCTGTTATCTACCTCTAAAAAGCTACCTACCTAACAAGATGCCACGAAGAAGTTCAAATTTATCGCAAGTATGTATGTAACATAAAATAATATAATGTATTACCTAATAGACAATAATATAATTTATTACAGTTCTTAATTTATTGATATTTTGTATCTACGAATAAGAACATAGTTGGTAAATAGTTTTTTGTGCCTTCTGGCCGACAACCAATAATCCTGGACCGCTACCTGCTACTCGATATCCAGCTTCGGTGGACAAGGCAAAAAATATTTTGAAGTCCGTGGTTGGACAGTATAACAGTAGATACATTTTAGCTAAGATACACCAGTGCCTAGGACGACTCCGGACGAGTACCTGAGCTGTAAAATACCAATTTTATTACATATAATTGAGCGTCAGTAAACCCATTTCAGGTTTGTATGACGTAGCAAATACGCGCAACCCACCGAGAAACGGTGTTGTATACTGAATATATGTGGAGGGATAATTGAAACGGGAAACTGAGTGAGAATCTGTATGAACGGGACGATTCTGTGCTTCAAACTGAATATATGTATGTACATATATTCTGTGCTTCAAACTGAATATATGTATGTACATGGCAGAGATGATAGTCGAAAAAATAAGAGATAATGTATGAAAATAATGATGAACGTAAAGGAGGCACAAGAAGTATGCCAGAACCAAACTAAATGGAGATCGATTGTCTTTGTCTATCTCAGCATTCCCAGCTGAAAGGATATTAAGAGTGAGTAGATGTACGTATGTCGGTAAATACAATGTCAATTTTCTAAATTTCCGATGCATATAATTTTATTATACCCTAATAAGCTTAAATAGATACCTACATAAAAATTAAACTGTACAGACTACAGCCTTTAGCTCACGCGGACGAAGTCGCGGGCAACAGCTATTTAGAATAAGTGTTAGTATCATCTATATATATCAAAATCAATTGCTGTTCGTTTGAGTGGCTAAAACTCGAGAATGGCTGGACCGATTTGGCTAATTTTGATTTTGAAATATTTGTGGAAGTTTAGGGAAGGTTAGTGAAAAAAAAAATTATTTCCAATAAAAAATGTTTCTTTTGTTGTCATGGAAACTGTTAAAGCGGTACGAAGTCCGCCGGGTCAGCTAGTAAATAAATAAATGTACCTACTAATTCCACTGCAGGCGAATTAAACTCGCACTCGATCCTTATTTTGATAAGGAAACGTCTGCGCGCCGCGACTGCCCCACTGCTCAATTAGATTGCTCAACTAGTTGAGCAGTTGAGCAGCAGGACATAATTTATATGACCGAATATTTTATACTCGATAGCTCAACTCAGCTACGCTATTCAAAGCCTCATATGATTGTGTACGGCACGGTTCCCCTTTGCACCGTGCAGAAGCGAGTTGAACTAGAACCTAACAGGGCTTTAGAACTTGAAAAATACAAACAAAATGAACTTACTCAGTACAGGGGTAAGAGGTAAAGTTAACAAGCGGTTTGAAGGAATAAATTGGATCAGTCTTTTGGAAAACTTGCGCCAGCATATGACGAGTCTCCGTCATGCGCACCCCGTGATCGTCGTTCCCCCATCGCACGTAAGTGCTGAGGTGGTTGCTCAAATTGTCGCGATACACATAATTATCCTTCTTCTCGGCGTGGAAAGAGAAATCCCAATTTTCCACTTTAGTCTTCGGCCCATAGGTGTTTTTTGAAAACAAAATCTGTTGAGGTTTTTTAGCCGTTGCATGTTTCGCCCTCATAGTAGATGTCTTTGTTTTTCACGTTATAGTAAAATTAATATCAAATAGGCGACACGAATTTGTTAGTTTAGCAGTTGATGACAGGTACAAAAACAACGGATGAAAAAGTATGCATGCCTACCTATTACATAAGTACTTTTTTTATCTGTTTGTACCTACTATATAATGATATATTGGAATTACACTAATAAGTTGGGTGGACCATAATGGATGGCCACTGTAACGAATAAACAGTTTTTATTAGCTAATTTACTGGATAAATGAAAGAAACAAATTATTAATGAACACTTTGTTTTATTGTGTATCATATAAATTACCTTTTTTTATTCTAGATGTAGTCACTATTTCTTAAACTTAACTTTAATAAAGCTCGTCCAAACGGCCTTGCAAGGAACAGGGCTCCATACAGGGCCAATATTATAAATCAGTCGTTCAACTTAAAACTAGAATTGTAATAATCAAAATATCCGCTTTTACTAAAACTACATAAAAAGCTATATCTGTCATTTAAACGAAAAATTAAATGCTTAACATAAGTATTATAATCTTCTTTTCACACCACCTGCTCGACAATGCCTCATTCATTATATATCATGCAAACCTTACTCAAAGTAAATCATTATAGCCCTTGTCTTTTGCCGGGGTGTAATGTTGTACTGAATTTCATTATAACCCGCCGGGCAGTAATGTGATTCTCACTTCTCTTAGTTCTTATTGTTATGCGTTTAAAGTCTAATTTCGTCAAAATCGCGCGGCGCGCGGCTGCTGCAGCTGCTGGTGGCCGACGGCGAGGAGGTGGACGGCGGCGCGCGCCGCGCCTCATTTATTTGAAAATCGAACTTATTCGAAAATCGAGCTGGCCACGCCACGGCAAGCCGAACGAAAAAAAATCAATACTTAAAACAAAAGCCGCGAATATTTCAATACGGTGCAATCAGTATCAGACAAAACTGCAAAAGAAGATAGAATAAAACATTAAGAAAATGTCGAGTGACGAAAGTGATTTAACTCCGGAGTCCATTAAATTAGACGCCTTAGGTATTGTTAATAACCTACTACCAGAGAAGTCGAAGGAAAAATACTTGAAAGCTTACGACGATTTCCACAAATGGAAAACTGCAAAAGGCGCAAAGTCTGTGTCGGAGTCAGTGCTTCTTGTTTATTTCGAGTATTTATCGTGTACAAAGAAGTCCAGCAGCCTGTGGTGTATCTATTCGATGCTCAGGTTAACAATAAGCATCAAACACGACATTAAGATAAATACATATAGCAAGTTATTGGCATTTTTAAAGAGGAAATCAGATGGTCATCGAGCAAAGAAGTCAAAAGTATTGACAGCGCAAGATGTGGAAACTTTTCTGAATGAGGCTCCTGATCACAGCTTTCTGGCCATGAAAGTAAGTATGAGTACTGCCTACTTTTTAGTTACGTTTCTAGTACCTACCTATAATAGCTCTATAAAATAGTTAATGAATAAAAGGGTATTTAAATGGCACACATTTAAAAAATACACATTCTAAGGTTTTGTCGCAAGCTTTTTTTATAATATAAAGGTCAAAAAATGTAGTAGTGTATCTATCTATTTACTCACAATCCTATTTTTTGTTACAGGTAGCCTTGATTTTTGGAGTGAATGGCGCATGTCGTGGAAATGAACTCGTAAACATAAAAGTCAATGATATCAAAAAACATGCAGATTTATTGCTGATTAACTTACCGGATACCAAAACAAATAGAGGACGTTCGTTCATAGTTCGTGAAGATTATGCAAGAATTGTTGAAAAGTACCAAGCTCTGCGCCCCTCTAATATAAACACCAACAGATTTTTTATCGGTTACAGTAATGGCAAATGCACCAGGCAAGTCATTGGCAAGAATAAAATCAGCGCCATGCCAAAAGAAATTGCAAAATACCTCAAATTGCAAAATCCCGAGCTCTATACAGGTCATTGTTTGAGGAGAACATCGGCAAGTCTGTTGGCAGATTCAGAAGCAGATATGGCCCAGATAAAACGTCATGGTGGCTGGAAATCCGATGCAGTAGCGGAGGGCTACATAGAGAATTCCATACAAAACAAAAACAAGATAAGCTGTCGTATTGGTGACAACATTCATCTGAAAACTACGTCCATTATTGATGATCCTTGGAAACCTTTGCCACCACAGCCATCTAGCTCAAAATATATCCCGTCAAGCCCACTGCCTCAAGCACCACCTTCCCCAACTTTTACTGTGCCAAACGACCCTCACACGCAAGGTTCTGATGTATTGGGTGCTGCTACTCAAATAAATTCCACCTCAACTAACATAAGCGTACCAAAAAATATAACCATATCTTTACATAACTGGACTAATGTATCAAACATCAATTTTAATTTTTAATTTACTTTTTATTGTTATTTACTGTGCCAATTATATATAATTAGTAATGAAAATAGTATTTTAATAAATAAAATACTTTTTCTAGTAGCCTTGGTTTTTATTGTCTCGCAAAAGGTGAGAAAAGTAGAGTATACTCCTCAGGGATAAAACTGATTTTGCCTTGGGCTCGCTTAAATCCTTCACTGCTCTCAGGACTCCATTTTAATTCCCTCGCTTCGCTCTGGAATCAACTCAAAACCTGTTAAATCTGGAGTCCTTCGTTACGCTCAGGATTCAAATATCGCGCCCGTGACATAATACAGTGCTTTATCCCCTTGTTGTACAATCTACTATTAAAAAACTCAACGAACATTTCTTGAACACCATCGTATAACTAAGAATATATTAATGGAAATTATTTAAAAATTATAGTACCTAATGAGTATTATCACCTGCTATCAATTTATGAAGATGCTGTTCGAAACACATCTCGTTTGAACTTCAAAAATATAGAGCAGGTTGATTCGGAGGAACTATATTATTTAACTGACCGGACACCTGAAGAATTCTGAAAAATTGTTCAGGAAACGCCGTCCTTACAAAATTGTGCAACGCCCAATACTGCTTTGGCTATTTTGTTGACAAAATTCAGAACCGGAGACTCGAATGAGAGGCTGAGTTTGATGTTTTATATGAGCCGTCGTAAGCTGCAGCGTCTCATGAAGATTGCAAGAAATGCTCTGACGCATGATTTTGTGCTCATTCACTTAGGGTGGGACCATATAAGCAGAGATGACATTGTGCAGAGAAATCTCACTCTACCCGATTATTTATTTGGAAATCCAGATGCTGAACATGAATCAAGAAAGGCTATAATAATCTGTGATGGCACATATGTGTACATCCAAAAGAGTTTGATTTTTTTATTTCAAAGAGAAAGTTACAGTTTCCACAAGTATAGTAACTTGTTAAAACCTTTTCTTTTCGTGTGTAGTGACGGCACAGCACAGACGTTTATAAGAAGAGTGACGGTTATATCGTGGAAGTGACTGGACCCTGGACCACACGCAGCAACTACGTCAGATGCGAAAATCGTTCAAAATATTTTAAATGAAGAAGAACATCCATTCCACATTTTTTTAAACCGTGGAGACGTATTTGCACAAACTAGGTAGAGATGCGTTACGTGATTACGTATCGTAATTGTGCTGCATAGAGGATTCAGAGATGTTGTCAATGACCTCGAGTCATATGGCTATGAAACACATATGCCGGAAAGTCTATCTAGAGGCCAAACACAATACACAACTACTCAAGCTAATAAAACACGTAAAATAACTGTGTCGATGGCCCGTGGAAGTCGTGAATGGACGTTTTAAGCGTGACTTTAAGTTATTTCGGCAGGAGTATTTTAATTGTGCTATGTCACACATGTTTCAAGATTTTAGGATAGCAGCTGCTTTAATAAACGCCTTTCACGAAGGCTCGTGATAGGCATCAGTGATAGCTTTTACATGCCCCTTTTTCTAGGCAGAATAAATGAGATTCAGATTCCAGAGTATATCAAAAGATTTGCCAGAATTAAATAACTTTCCGCGCTTAACTGAAAGCGAACTCATTATATTTGCATTAGGCACGTACCAGGTATATAATCAAAGGCACGTACCAATTAAAACTAGCCAGAAGCTTTGACTATATAAGGTATATAATCAAAGCCCAGAAGCTATTACAGTGAACATGTAAGAAATGGGGTATACAATCGAATTATACAGAGACAACAACAACAGCTGAACACTGCCCTTAGAGAACATGGTATCAACGGTTCTTGGTTACTAAGAGCCAGGATTCAGTCAAGGCACGCGCGCGCGCGAATTTATAAAAGCTACATTTTGGTAAACGAAAGCGGGCGTGGGTTGGATGCAATTACGCATTATTATTGTACTTTTAAATCTGGCATTCGTACTCTGGGATGCTGCGGTCATATTATGACAATAGTATGGTATCTGTCTTGTGCTAGGTTCGAAGAAAGTATATTACGTCCAGCTGAATTCCTAGATTCTAGACAATAAAAACCAAGGCTACTAGAAAAAGTATTTTATTTATTAAAATACTATTTTCATTACTAATTATATATAATTGGCACAGTAAATAACAATAAAAAGTAAATTAAAAATTAAAATTGATGTTTGATACATTCCAGTTATGTAAAGATATGGTTATATTTTTTGGTACGCTTATGTTAGTTGAGGTGGAATTTATTTGAGTAGCAGCACCCAATACATCAGAACCTTGCGTGTGAGGGTCGTTTGGCACAGTAAAGGTTGGGGAAGGTGGTGCTTGAGGCAGTGGGCTTGACGGGATATATTTTGAGCTAGATGGCTGTGGTGGCAAAGGTTTCCAAGGATTATCAATAATGGACGTAGTTTTCAGATGAATGTTGTCACCAATACGACAGCTTATCTTGTTTTTGTTTTGTATGGAATTCTCTATGTAGCCCTCCGCTACTGCATCGGATTTCCAGCCACCATGACGTTTTATCTGGGCCATATCTGCTCCTGAATCTGCCAACAGACTTGCCGATGTTCTCCTCAAACAATGACCCGTATAGAGCTCGGGATTTTGCAATTTGAGGTATTTTGCAATTTCTTTTGGCATGGCGCTGATTTTATTCTTGCCAATGACTTGCCTGGTGCATTTGCCATTACTGTAACCGATAAAAAACCTGTTGGTGTTTATATTAGAGGGGCGCAGAGCTTGGTACTTTTCAACAATTCTTGCATAATCTTCACGAACTATGAACGAACGTTCTCTATTTGTTTTGGTATCTGGTAAGTTAATCAGCAATAAATCTGCATGTTTTTTGATATCATTGACTTTTATGTTTACGAGTTCATTTCCACGACATGCGCCATTCACTCCAAAAATCAAGGCTACCTGTAACAAAAAATAGGATTGTGAGTAAATAGATAGATACACTACTACATTTTTTGACCTTTATATTATAAAAAAAGCTTGCGACAAAACCTTAGAATGTGTATTTTTTAAATGTGTGCCATTTAAATACCCTTTTATTCATTAACTATTTTATAGAGCTATTATAGGTAGGTACTAGAAACGTAACTAAAAAGTAGGCAGTACTCATACTTACTTTCATGGCCAGAAAGCTGTGATCAGGAGCCTCATTCAGAAAAGTTTCCACATCTTGCGCTGTCAATACTTTTGACTTCTTTGCTCGATGACCATCTGATTTCCTCTTTAAAAATGCCAATAACTTGCTATATGTATTTATATTAATGTCGTGTTTGATGCTTATTGTTAACCTGAGCATCGAATAGATACACCACAGGCTGCTGGACTTCTTTGTACACGATAAATACTCGAAATAAACAAGAAGCACTGACTCCGACACAGACTTTGCGCCTTTTGCAGTTTTCCATTTGTGGAAATCGTCGTAAGCTTTCAAGTATTTTTCCTTCGACTTATCTGGTAGTAGGTTATTAACAATACCTAAGGCGTCTAATTTAATGGACTCCGGAGTTTAATCACTTTTGTCACTCGACATTTTCTTAATGTTTTATTCTATCTTCTTTTGCAGTTTTGTCTGATACTGATTGCACCGTATTGAAATACTCGCGGCTTTTGTTTTAAGTATTGATTTTTTTTCGTTCGGCTTGCCGTGGCGTGGCCAGCTCGATTTTCGAATAAGTTCGATTTTCAAATAAATGAGGCGCGGCGCGCGCCGCCGTCCACCTCCTCGCCGTCGGCCACCAGCAGCTGCAGCAGCCGCGCGCCGCGCGATTTTGACAAAATTAGACTTTAAATGCATAACAATAAGAACTAAGAGAAGTGAGAATCACATTACTGCCCGGCGGGTTATAATGGAATTCAGTACAACATTACACCCCGGCAAAAGACAAGGGCTATAATGATTTACTTTGAGTAAGGTTTGCATGATAATGAGGCATTGTCGAGCAGGTGGTGTGAAAAATATATTATATGAAAAAAAAGTTGTTCTACTGCGCTGCTAGAAGAAGTTCTCTTTTCTTATATAATAAGTGTCTGTATCTAACAGAAAAAAACACACTACTCAAGTCTAATACATTCAGAAATAGTCGACATAAGTTTCTCAAACAAAAAATGTAATAAAAACATATGTATTTTTAACTATTTTTTTTTCTCAAAACTGCCGGGTCACAGTTGGACATCGCAGTTGTACCACGGGTCGGGCACGCAGATTTCGATGCCCCTTCGCACGTGGGTGTAGTTGAGGTATCCCCACATAAATAATACCACAACAGTATCGCTATTGGTTCACGGACCAATTCCCATACAAATGTGCCCGGTCTCCTTTCCTAAAATTTATTTGGTAACCTTTTATTCTTCAATTTTAAATAGCCCATCCGTAATCGTGTTTCAATGGCCTGATTCTACAATCTTCCCATAGTCCAAATGACAAAATTCAGCCACTGAGACAAAATTGTGGACGTTAACGTATCAAAATCAAGGTCCAAAAAGTTTTTGGCTGGTATAATAATAAAATTCATTTATTTAGAAAAAGCAGTGTGGACAGGGCTCCAACAAGATGGATCAACGATCTGGTGAAGGTCGTAGAATACCGGTCGTTGTGAAGATCCTTGGGGGGGAGGCCTTTGTCCAGCAGTGATCGTCTTTTGGGTGCGATGATGATGATGATTCAGACAATCAGTCAGTCCAATCTTGTTAGTAACAATGAGTGCTTAAAATTATGTTCTAGTATTTTTTATTATAACTGAGCACATCCGGTGTGCGAAAAACGGAGCGTCCATCCTTTCTGCATCCAAACAGCCAGTGCCTCACTAGCTGAGGATTCCAGGTGAAGTACGCTTCCATCATTGGCCTTATCATCACTAAACATCACGTGAAATCAAGGCACTGTGCTTACCCGTAAAATATTTAAAACAAAACTACACCCAGGAGGCTGTTTGTTGCTGCTGGTCCGCGTCTGCCGCGCTGTCGAGGCCGCTCTCTTGCTCATTTGTGTATGGAAACAGTCCATGCGCGCTTTAGCGAACATCCCAGAACGCGGTGCAATAGCGGGGCAATTATATTGAACGCGAAGGGAATCTTGTTCTTGTCGAGGATCCAAACCCAGTGACTGCACGTGTAATGTAAGAGGTGCAAAAGGCTCGGAAGAGCGTGTACTATAACTTGATACCAGCAACGAGCTAACCTGCGGGCTACCTTTAATCAAAGCGGGCTACCATATTCGCTATTACCAAAGGCGCCCTCCGTTCTCACTCAAGATCAGCAAGTATCGTCTATTGTAAATGTAATGTTTCTAAATATGGATTTTAACTATAGATTATGTATGTTTTAAGGTCATCAGCAGTTGCATTGCAGTTGAAGCAGAGCCTTTTGCTATACTAGAGACAACTTGGATCGGAGTAATATAACATATTGTTTAGGCTTGTCAGAAAGGAAATCCATTGACATAGCAAATATAGGTAAATAATAAGACAGGTGTTCAATAGATAATTAACAATAACAGTTTATTTCGTCTTGTTGCTTGTAGGGGGGGTTGTCGGGACATTCATAGCTTGGGAGGAAAACTTTTCTCGCCATCGTATCTCTTCATCTTTCACCCTGATACTTTCTTCAGCGCAAGCTATAAACGCTTCGAAGAATTCGAAAAATGTTATCTCTATATCCAGATTCATAATATTTTGGTTCTTACATAACTGTGGAAAAATGTGTGAAAATATTTTTATAATGGCTTTGCTTGATAAGTTGCCAAAGTTAAATAATTTGAGGTCTTGCAATTCCTTTTCATCAGTTTCTTCGCACTCCTCGCTTAACTCTTGATCTGTAAGTTAATAATAAAAGTTGTGTAGAGAAATACCTACCTACCTACCTACACCTACCTACTTTAATAAATAATGCTTTCGTGTATCGTATTTGCTAAGTGATCAGGAAAAAGGAAATTATTTTAGCTACATCTCTTGTACAAACTCTGTTGGCATTCAATGTGCAATGGTATTGATATCATAAAATTATCACCAAGTTTACCTAACAAAAATGAGCTGTGAGGAACAGTATCTCAACTGGACACACTAAACGGTCCTTCTAAAAATATTGACTAGTTTGCAAATAGGCTTATGCTTTCGTGAATTCGCGCTTAGACTTGTTGTAGGTAATGTACCTCCACCGTTCCACCATTGTCGTGAAGTTATAATACTCTTTCTGCAGACGCTGTATAGATAAGTGCTTAGGTTTTTATTTACCAGCTACAAAGCTTATTTCGTCCCCTATAATGTAGGTATTGCGACCTAGCGGCAGACAGTGGTCGGGCGCGTCCAGTAGCGGCGGTTCCGGTGGGTCCGCATAGTGCGACGGTCTGCGCGCAGCTCGCAGGAAGCTACGTACAGTGTGCGGCTCGCCCAAGCGGCGGTACAGAGCGTACAGGCCCTTCAGTGGGGTGTACTGCCCGTAAACATCCACCAGTCGACCTGAACCAAGACGCTTTTGTGAAGTAAAAAGTAATACAAAAACACATAAAAATTGGCGTTGAGATTTTGATCACTTATAAATCTTTGCAGTTTACCTTTACGCCTACCGACGTTAGGCAAAATGTCTTTCTCCATAAAAGTTCTGAAACCAATCGCTAAAATCGTGTCAGGTTTTGGCCCCGGTAGTTCCCTTTTAGCGTACAATTTGCTAGCCACTGATATCATGCAATGCAGAAATTGCCAGAAGTATATTTTCTCAAAAGGATTGTGTTCAGAGTCCGCCAGCCATTGAGGATTGCGATTGTACATCTTGTCTATATCGAGTAGCGTTAATCCTTTTTCGTGTATGTTACAATCATAAAACATCTGCCACAAAAACAAACGTATGAGCACTGGCGTGAACTGAATGTCCTCTTGATTGCATATTGTGGCATACTTGAAATAAATGTTCCTCAAATGAGTTTCGTAACATCTTAAAGATTTTCGTAACGAAGTCTCTTCAAATTCAACTAAATCATCAAAATCAATAGCAGCGCTACCTTCCTCTTGGCGAAAATCTTTACGAACAACCATACCAATGTCGACTTCTACAGTTTTGTTATTTTCTATATAATCATTTATTATGGTGGCTCTAACTTCTATCTGCTTATCGATATTTTTAATAGCATCTTGAACATGATAAAGCAATCCCACGGTGCTGTCACAAATGTCAAACTTATAAGGATCATCTAACACCATTCGGTAACATTCTTGTGAAGAGCATCCGATGTCAGGCTCGTCCGCTATAGGTCCAATGTTGTCATCCACATACAAATTTCTGTGCTGGAGTATCAGCCCATTGTTGGTAATAAACCTTCCAAAGCCGTGCTTTTGGTTAGTCTTAAATTCTCCTTTATAGTATGATCCCATCCCCAAACCTAAGTTCAAAACTCCGCGCCCGTGGCGCTGTCCTTTCAACCAAAGACCGCGATATGCGCTTATAGAAGGCAATGACAAAGTATTGTTATAGCAGGTATCCCATATGTACATTCCATATCCGGACATAACACCATTTTTCCATTCACCTCTGTAAAACTAAATAAGAACGAAGGTTAATTTAAGAGCTCGTGCTAAATTCTAACAGGTATTAATAACTTACATCATGATTGGGCCATATCATCAAACCCTTTCCTTCTCTGATGTATTTATCCCAATATCCTTCATATCCACTGTCAGCAGAATATTCTCGAGTCCCAAATCCGTGGCGAACGTTCTAAGTAGATAAGAAAAAGCTGAGGTACGCACAGCGGTGAATGAGACAAATATGATATTATTAGTTTTATATTTTTCTACCGGTGAGCGAGCATGTGCTCATATCCTAACAGCTATGCGGCCATCATCTCACCTGATGTAAGTGATGACAACTTCGGCCTTACTTACGTATAAATCCTGATTAGGATTCAAGGGTGCGCTGCAATGCGCTACCATCTTCGTCTTGTCGTCGCTTACCATTAGGTGTGGTAAAGGCCTAGCGCATCCCTTTTGTGAAGATAAAACCATCAATATCCGAACCGAGAAAGAGATTTTCAACTTACATGTACCCAGTCTCCGTCATATGAATTTTTAAAAGTTCCCGAGTAATATATGGCACCCTGGCCGTGCTTTGTTGCGCAGTGCCACCCCCCAGCGTACGAGCGCTGATTCCTTGAATCCACGTACAACCCTTTCCCATGACGGAGATTGCCGGCGAACTCTCCTTCGTACCAAGTGTCGTCTTTCCATTGAATCGTTCCTTTGCCAGTCATTTTATTTTCTTGAAATTCACCCTAAAATATATATAAGTAATTAGTAGTTACCGAAGACCACGTTATCATAACAATATTTAATACTAGCGGCCACTCGCGGTTTCACCCGCGTGGTTCCGTTCCCGTGGGAATATCGAGATAAAAACTATCCTATTTGTTAATCCAGGTTATAAACTATCTGTATGCCGAATTTCATCCAAATCCATTCAGTAGTTTTTACGTGAACGAGTAACAAACATCCATCTATACTTACAAACTTTCGCGTTTACAGTATTAGTAGGATAAATGGTCCTAGCCATCGGTTGCAATTACCGTTAGATAGATGGCGCACTGTGCCGCTATTAGCACTAAAAAAGCAGTGACAAAATTCAGCGCTTACGTCAGCCTTCCCGGTAGCATAGCGTTCAGTGCAGCCGCCCGGATTGCGGAAGACCCAGGTTCAATTCCTGGCTGGGTCGGGTAGGTGTTTAATTTTTTCATTGTATTTTATAAATTTTATAAATATTTATGCTATCAGATTATTTTATATATAATATTGTTATGATAATTTTGTCTCTTTACTTCTAACCGCAAGGTTGGTAGGGGGTGTCAGTATAAACTTTAAAGTAGTGTATAGCGGGTTGTGTGTCTCTTTACTTCTAAGACACCCTTTAAACAGACCATGACCTGGACTAGAACATAGGATACTTTTTATCCCGGTAACAGGTTCCTGTGGGTGTGTAGTCTTTGCGAACGAAGTCGCGGGCGACAACTAGTGTAAAATAAATGCGAATATCCCTATAAGCCTTTTCGCGTTGATTTAAGTAACTACCCAACTAGCAAAGTTTCTTGCCTTTAAGTATGGTCTGACTATGGTAAGACTGTAAAAAATATGGTCTTGGGATATTTGTAAGATTAAATTTTGCTAGTTGGGTAGGAACCACCCTTTAACGTGGTCTTTGGTAACTACTAATTACTTATACCTAGGTAGGTACTAGGTACTTAGTTATAATATAATTAAATTTCATGAATAAAATGCATTCTCTGAAAAAGATATATAAAGAATCGTTTGGAATAACTGTAAAATCATATGCTATTACTGCAAGTGATTAAAGTCTAATGAAAATTATGTGATCGTAGTGGTAGTGGCAACATTAATCGACACATAAGCCCAGTGTTCGACACAGTTCGACACGAAACTAATTTAGCCAGCACATAATTTTAAAATAAATATGATTTTTATAAAAAATCATTAATAACATAATAAATTTTTATGATTGACCACGTGATCAAAAACACACGGGATGACGCTGAATCTGGTGTGACGTCACCAGCTTGTTTACAGTAAATGTCAATCAAAGTTTTGTACGTTTGATTTGACAGCTAAAAGTTTGCTTACAAGCAGGTGACGTCACGACATCACGTGATCTGCATGCATGGCGTTTTCAGCGTTTTGGCGACTATTTTATTAATTTGAATTTTAATGGCGATTTTTATAAAAAATAAAGAAATTCATTACGAATTAATCAAATTGCAAATATATTATGCTATAATGAACCATTAGACATATTTTTCTAAAACCTGTCAAATACCCTATTTCGATTGCCATACATTATATGGTATAAAAATCAAAAAGCATAATATTTTATTATGCATAAACATAATAACGCAGAATTGTTGAAAGGCATAATGTATAATGTTCCCTGTGTGGTGCCGGGGATAAAGAATTGCACCACCCCATCTCTTCCTGTGGGTGTCGTAAAAGCCGACTAAGGGACCTTTCCAGAGGATGGGCAGCAGCATCTCTCTGAGGCTACCCTCAACCTACTGCGATCGCCAACCCGCCTGCCAAGCGTGGCGATTACGGCAAATACCCCTCATATCCTTGGGAAAGGCCTTTGTCCAGCAGTGGACGTCTTTGGCTGAGATGATGATAATGTAAAAAATCATAATCGTTAAAATCTATATTTTTGTTTGACTTAATTTTGTTAAGGGTGGGCCGACCAAAAAATGCCAAAAATGCAGTTACGGTTAAGTAAATATAATTGAAAATACTATCGTATTAAATGAACAAAATATATATTTAGTATCATAGGGAACGTGTTTACAATTTGCCAGAACCATAAATTCATAACACGCTATAGTTTTTTCTACAATATAATTTAAAGTTGGGCAAAGATCATGAAAACGAGTGGCGGCGTTTAGTAGATTTCTTATAGTTTATCTAAATTACCTCTGATTTTGTCTAAGCAATCATCAATGGATAAACTACAAATTGCTAGACCACATTTTTGATTCATCAAGTGGTTATTTAAATAATAATTTTTTATTAAGCACCTTAAATTCCCCATACAAAATTAGTATGGCCGCGCGGCATCAAATAAATATGGACGACGACATTTCAAATAAAACATATGACACTTGTCACTTACGGACGGCGCACCCTTAAGAATAATTTAAAATGCATAATTTTACTATGCATAACTGTTAACATTCATAATTTTGTTTTGACATAATCTTAAGTTGTTATAAGGGGTGTATTTCATTTCATACAATTACAAAAATGAACTAATTTCAAAGGATATAAGTGTATAAGAAGTGTATTTAGACCAAGTCAAAACAATATCCAATGAACGGGATATTGTTTTGACTTGGTCTAAATACACTTCTTATAACAACATTACGTATATTATTCACTTGCTATAATTTTATTTAGTTAAATTATGTATATTTTTATATAAATAGCATGTTAACCTTAATTTGATTTAAAATATAGTCTTAAAAAGTTAATACGTTGTGTTTTTAGTAATGTTGTGCTACAAAAGTCTGTGACAGAAACGAATCGCTGCAAATCCGACTCCACGTAGTCTTTGTCTGTCCTACCCCTAGAGTGTAATTTAGAAGCGCGTAGGCGCGGAGGGGCGAGGCGGCCCGCGAGCTGAGGAGCAGGTGGTTTTAACGCTCGCCGACGCGCGCCGGCCAGCAAGCCGAAGCTGCGGTGGAGAGCGAAAACCATCTGCGACGATAAGCTCGCATGGGACCGCCGCCGGTGCCCGCAGCGCCGGAGCCGTGACAGAAACCTTGCCTGCTGCATGTTGCATGCTTGCTTGCATGGTTCATGCTTGCTTGCATGCTGCTAGCTTGCTTGCCTGCTGCTTGCTTGCTTGCATGCTGCTTGCATGCCGCATGCTTGCTGCATGCTTGCTGCATGCTTGCTGCATGCTTGCTGCATGCTTGCTGGAAGCTTGCAGTATTTTGAACAAATATTATTCCTAAAGAATATATGGATTTTGTTTTATAATATAATAAGTTTATGCTTATCAAATGTGGCATACATATTTTGAATATTATGCCTTTTAAATGTTATGGCAAAAAGGCAAGTGACGATTATGGCCATGAACATTATGCATTTTCAGTTTATGCCTAAAAACGTTATGCGTTTCAATAGGTAACCATAATGACGTGCAACCTCTAATCAACTTGAAGGCATACCAAACCAAAGATAATCCTTACGCGCCTTTGTTTTGTTTTGATTTACGTCAAATGTTTGACATCTGGTGACAGAGTGGTTTGTATGGGAAAAGAAAATTGTTCTTTTTACCATTTTTCTCGTATTTTTTACGTTTTTTTTCTCCATTGAAACCTTCCTCAGACTTCATCAAACTCAACAAAAAAGAAATCAGTCAAATCGGTTCAGCCGTTCTCGAGTTAAGCGATTAGCAACATATTTAGCGATTCATTTTTATTTATAAAGATTATACCCGTAGATAGAAGAATATTAATCTATTTACTATTGATTCGTAAGGCGATCTATTGATCACTGAATCGTAAGACAAACCAGTGGCGGCCCTAGACATTTTTTTAGGTGGTGCGACATCTCAAAGTGGTGCCCCTCTAAATACAAATAATGCTTGTCCATGATTATGTATATATAGTAGGTACTAGAGAGCGCGCGGTGCATTCGTGTTAAAGAAATATTGTCCGTCCCGGTTGTACTACTCTGTCACCCATTGGTCGCACTCGACAACGCCAGTGCTTGCCCTGCTGTGGTGAACCTGTGTTGTACAGATGAGAAATGAAAAACCGTCAATAATTTTATTCGACAACTTTTATTTTTTACTATTATGCTGCAGACAGTCTTAAACAGATAACAATCAATTTATTGAATAACCTAGATGAGCAACTTTTCGCAAATACACAATTTTGTACTGTTTCGCCGTGCGCAAGAATAAATGACTCGATGACAAAACAGTGCATGAAGGAGCGAAACAACTGACTGGCTGAGTAAGACTGAGCTGACTCAGTGTTGCCAACTGCATTGGCTGAATGCCAATACGGTTTCAGACAGGGAAGGTCGACGATCGCCGCTATAGGGAGCATCAAGACCCTCTCCGAAGAGACTGTCGAACGAGGGGGAGTGGTGTTAGCGGTATCTCTGGATATTGCAAACGCTTTCAATGCCCTCCCCTTCACTTGCATAGAGGAGGCGCTCCGTCACCACGGTGTGTCGACGTACGTGCTGCAGATCATCCGCAGCTACCTACGAGAGAAAACGGACGGTGGTTTTCGTTGACGGAAGGGGCCTAGTCCAACGAAGGTCCATTTCGTGCGGTACCCACAAGGGTCGGTCCTCGGGCCCCTCCTGTGGGATTGGGTACGATTGGATGATGCGCGGTGCACTATTGCGTGGCCTTAGTGTGGTGTGTTACACCGATGACACTCTGGTCACTGCCCGCGCAGACACCACCTGTGAAGCCGCTGTGCTCAGCACGGTTGGCGTCACTCAAGTGGTGCGCCGTATGAGAGCCTGGGGCTGAAAGTAGCGCTGAACAAGATGGAGGCCATTTACTTTCACGGGCCCCGTAATACCTTCCGCACGCGCACCTCGGGGGTCAGGGTTCAAATCGGTGCTCACATGAAGTACCTGGGCTTGATATTGGACGGTAGATGGAGCTTCAAGGAGCATTTCAAGAAGCTCCCCCAAGGCTCGTTGGAGCGGCGGGGGCATTAGGAAGCTTGCTACCCAACTTGGGTGGCCCGTCCGCAAGCGTGCGGAAGTTGTATGTCGGGGTGGAGGTCCATGGCCTTGTACGGTGCTCCCGTGTGGGTCGATGCTCTGGACTCGCACAATTAGGCCCTGCTGCGAAGACCGCAACGAGTCATTGCAGTCCGAGCGGTGCGAGCATACCGCACGGTATCGTATGAGGCTGCGTGCGTCGTAGCGGGGGCCCCGTCTTGGGATCTCGATGCCGATGTTCTGGCCGAGATATATGATAGGTCCGCATATGCTCGCGGACAAGGAGGCCGGGCGATGCCCGAGGAGCTACGCCGATGGCGCGAACGGGCACAGAAGGTGACGTTACGCAGGTGGGGTAGTAGTCGGCTAGAACAGCCGCTGTACGGCCACTGAACTATCGGAGCGGTGCAGCCCGTCAGGGATGGGTTGGCCGCAAGGCGGGGCGCTTACCTTCCGGTTGGTGCAGATCCTCTCGGGGCATGGCTGCTTCGGGAGGTATCTGTGCCGAATAGCTAGAAGGGAGCCGACCACAGAGTGCCACCAGTGCGGGGCCGTAAATGACACGGCCCAGCATACGCTGGAGGAGTGCCCCGAATGGGCGGTGCAGCGCGCGGGGTTGGACGCAGTAGTGGGACCCAGTGTCTCATTGCCGGCACTGGTGGAAGCCATGCTGGACGACTCTGGGTCGTGGGACGCGGTTCTCTCCTTCAGTGAGCAGGTGATGTTGCTGAAGGAGACCGCGGAGCGCGAAAGGGAGGATGACCCTCAATCGGAGGCAATTCGCAAGAGGCGAACATGTCGGAAACGCATGGTTTTGCCCAGCTTCTCCTCCCATAGGCAAACAGAAGTTAGCAAGAGTTCTGCTCCGAATAGAGCAAGGTGAGCCCTCAGCAGGGCATCCGTCCCCACACAGTTGCGGTAGAGTTGCCAGACGATTGCCTGGGACGTGTGTTGCGGATGGCGGGCAACCCCGGTGGATTTAGTGGATCGGGCGGATATCGCCCATCCTCACATACCCCGAAAACGGGTCGAGCCAATATCCATTGCTCCCCGTGGAATGATCTGGACGCAATTTCTACCGGGTCAAAAAAAAAGCGTTGCCAACTGCTACCCTAAGAAATCCGCTGAACCGTCGCCGAAAATGCCCTAGATTTCGCTAATTTATGTGATTCTTATTTTAACCTAATTTCCGACGTAATAACGACGCGTTACTAAAACTTATACCTATCTATACCTATTAAATCTTATATATAACAATTCAACTATAACTGTCCGTCCGGAACATTCTCCCGCCGCCGCCGCCGTGTGTCGTGTCGATCTGCTGAGTCACGCACGACGCATCACGTTGCACGTCGTCTAACTATCTTCTTCGTCGGTCTCCGCAGGATATCACCCTTAGTTTTAACATCTGCGGTTCTCACTATGCCGTCTGAGACTGAGTATACAGCGACTATTTTGCCTAGGGGCCAAATGTTGCGAGGCAGTGTATTGTCAACTATTGAGCACTATGTCGCCTATTTTTAGTGCTTGTCCGCGATCATGGGGTCCCGCCGGTTTGAAGGTCGGGTTAGCCCTATATGTATTCATCCATAGCTGACGTAGCTGCTGGATACTTCTCAGCATAGACTTCAGTGTTTCATTCACTTTTTGCGCCTATTTTTATGACTTTCACTCAAATAAAATTTGTCACAAACGCGATGGTCAGCGAGGGACGATGCTTGTACCAGCCTTAATAAACATTGGAGGAAAATAATAGCGGCTCGCTAGCTATAATAAGTGACTATGCCCACCAAAAACCTTTGGTTCAAAATGAAGCTGCAGGGCCATTGACTCAAACTTAATTCACTAGAAACCGCCACATAATCGGATTTTTGGGGATCTGTATTCTACAAGGTATCGACACAGACATAGAGGTAGTTTCCAGGCTTTACAAGTCACTCATTACTTCTGTAGAAAATCAAGGGGAATCTTTTGATACTTTTGAAGAGGCTGGTAAAAGTAAATCCTCAGAAGAATACAGAAACGGTCACAAGAGAATTATTAAGTGTCGCGAGGGAGAAGTGTTGTTACAAGAAGGACGTGACCATTTCAGGGTTAATAGTAATACCTTCTTCGCGTGACGTATGACGCCGTAACCACAAATTTTGCATTTTTATGCAAATTGGATATATGTCTGCTAGCAGAAGTTAGAGTGAATGCCATAAAACTCCAAAAAGTATACCCGATTGATCTGGCGGATGATCTACAAGAAGAATGTGTTCTTTTAAAACAATTCATGATGTCTCATAAAAATAAAATGAGTTTAAGGCAACTTAACTTATTTATTAAAAAAAAGTAAGTATTTGAAGGGAGCATTTCTATAAACTGAAATAGCATTACGCATACCTACGCATACTTCTGTATACTGCTGCGGTAACAAATTGCAGTGCGGAACGTTTGTTTTCCGTACTTAAAAGAATAAAAAAATATCTACGTTCCCGTTTAAGCAAAAAACGTATAAACAGTTTAGCTATTCTTATATAGAAGCTGACTTGACAAAATCCGTTCATTATGACAGTGTCATTCAAGAATTTGTTAACCAATCTGTCGATCGAAAAATAATAATAAATAAATGGTGTTTGTATGGCCTTTTTAGTTTTTCATTCATTATCATCATTCTCAGCTCACATCAACATACTGCTGGATTTATTTTAAGTTTTTTGCTTTTTTTCGATCATTCATGGGGCGGAAAACCTTACAGGCCCAGGGCGCAGAATCTTAAAATACGCCACTGGTTTCATTTATTTACATATATCTATGTAGCCGGTAAGGATGTCGCGCCGAATATCAGCGACGTCATTCTATATTCCTTCGGATTCGCTCACACTCGAATAACTTCCTGAATCTCGTCTAAAGGCCATCACACACGGCAGCTATAATGTATATTAATGTGCATTATATCTCGGGATGTATTGCCTTATATTAACTTAAAGCATCACATACACAGCAGGTAATGGGGTAAATACGCTAAACGTCACCCCCCCCCCCTACCCCCCAAACTTCGGCCGTCTGCACATTTTCAGCTTGCGTTCATTCAAAAGGAAATTAAGTGGCAATTTTGCAACTCGAATTGCAACTTCAGTTCATACTCTATACGTATAAACCGTTACTATTCAATTAAGTCATTCGCTCTTCGCACACTGAGCGTCAGTAGCGCTGCCGCCGTTAAAGCGTCAAGTTCTACGTTAAAATAGCTTACTCACTGTGAATCGCGCCTCGGGGATTAAAATTACAACGATAAGACGATTCTTTTTTTTGTTTTAAGCTTTGTTATCCCTAAAAAGTTATTTTTACTATATTTTGAGATAGATTTTTCAACGTTTTGCGTATTAGTTTAGGAAAAATAGGGGGCCGCCATTAGAACACCAGTTTTTACTTAAAACCGGATTCTCGGCTGGGGCCGACTTAAAGTAAATGCAGTCTGTTTTATATATTCAAACTCTACCAATTCCATTGGCTTATATAATGGGAGAATTTGCAAAGCTTATAGGTAAATAAATATATTTTAAGTTTAATCGCCAAATACCGGCCGGGGTAATATTACTTGAATCTCGAGAAATACACGAGACAGGGGCCGACTTTAGAAATATTAAAAATCATAGTGTCGGCCTGTCTCGAAATTCGAGCGCCGCTATACAGGATGATTACTTTTGTATTTCTTCACAATTGTGTGTGTAGTAATTTTTTATTTCTTTGTCAAACTTATTTTTTTTAAATTAAATATAATTTAATAATATATATAATTATAAGAGGACAAGCTGAGGACAGGGCGCTATGGCGCTCATTAGGGGAGTCTATGTCCAGCAGTGGACTAAGATAGGCCGATGATGATGATGATGATAATTATAAAGAAGTTAAGTTTGGACGTAGGAGTTTACAATATTGAAAACATATTTATATTAGCTAAACATGGTTTAGGATAAATACCTAATAATAAAAAAATATAAATATAATAAACTATATGAAAATGAATATATTAATACAAAACAAATGTATGAATATAGACATTAAGAAATTTATAAAAACAATTATTAGAATAAAACACATTTATGAATATTATGGTTATTTATTCGAATGATTATGTATGAATATCAGTTTCGATCATTAGTATAAACAAATATATTCAAACAAATATTAGTAAAAACTAAGTGTATAATAAATAAGTGATATTATGAATTTCAATGATTATATTTTTTAATATTTAGTTTTTAAATTTTTTATGAAGAATCATCATTATGATTTTAAATGGTATGAGAAATATTTTCGGACCTCCGATGATAGGAGTTGAAAAGCTATGTAAGACCCAAGGAAAATACTTACTCATGTGGTGCAGTCGTGTGTACCTACCTACCAATAGTCCATATATCGTAACGTAACGGACACAATAGATAGCAATCAGGCGCGACAATGCATTTATGGCCTATTCAGACTTACCATTTCGTTGGGTATTACTGATATTAAAGACTGGAAGCACAACTGGAAGGAATGGCGTGCATTGGAAGTAGCGTTGCCAAGTGTCTCAATTTGCGCGAGACGTCCCGATTTTCAGGGGTCTGGTGACAGGTCCCAATTTACTCTTGATCGGGACGCCAAATGTCCCGATTTTTCACTAACCTCCTTAGTGTGTACTTCGATCGATAATTTTGAAAGCAAAAATGGATTGATCTCATCGTGAGAGATTACTATTGTTTTAATATGTAGAAGTTTATTTAGTTTTAGTTTCATTGTTTTCGTTTCGTAAATAAATGACGGTTCACAAAAACCTGCATTTTTTTAGCAATAAATTGTAGCTGTCCCGATTTGAAATCCCAAATCCTTATTATTTTTACCTGTCGTCCCGAAATTAGACATACTGGACCTGGCAACACTAATTAGAAGAGACCTTCACTCAGCATTGGGTGAATAACGGTTAAGAAAGAAGAAGAAGAAAACTGATAATTATGTCTTTACCAAATACACAGTCCCATCAGCCCATTTGAAGCGGCCCTTGCCGTGCATGCATTTCATGGAAATGCTTCCTTCATAGATGTTGCCGTTCCGGAACCTGACGATAGCGCGCTCGTCCGGCGATGACCACCATCGCAGATGTATTGGATCAATCTATCGATAATAAAAATGTATTATATTAACCTATTCCTGATAAAACCAAATTATTAAAATAAAACAAAAAACCCGACTGCTAAAACAACTATATAAAAAAATAACTGCAAAGAGAAAAAACTGACAAGAAAAAAAACAAGCTCTAAGATCCTAGAGTTCAATTTGAGCAATGTTAAATGCAACGTGAAATATTTCTAAATACCTACATTGAATATTGATAGTTGTCGCAGGCGGGGACAATCACCAACCAAAGAGAGTGCGGATTTAATTGAGCTAGCCACGGCCGCTTACCAATATTCAATGTTCAATGTATTTAGAAATATTTCACGTTGCATTCAACATTGCTCAATTTGATCTCTGGGATCTTAGTTCTAACAAGCTCTTGTTTTTTTCATTTCAGTTTTTTCTCTTTGCAGTTATTTTTTATATTCTGGGTATGAAAAGAAGCTTAACGAAAACAAAAAATACGGATTGTTCCCATCATTACTATTATTTTCTTGTATGGAACCATACATGGGAACCTGATAGTTAAGGAGTTATTGAGGAACAAAGTCAAAACTTTTTTTTACGGTTTTTGCGGAATCTGTTTAAAAAGTTATTAAGTAAATTTTCTTCTATAGGAACATTACCATTTTTCTTCCATTTTCAATTAAAAAGAGACGTTTTGGTTACAAACCGCAATGAATATCGAAGGCACACAATGATGCGGCTCGAGGCCGGTCCTCGTATCGTACGCTACACGCACCTCAGAAGCACACTAAGTTGCACGCGTTCCATTGCGTGTCATAAATTACGGTTACCTATTGAAACGCATAACGTTTTTGGACATAAACTAAATATGCATAATGTTCATGGCCATAATCGTCATTTGCCATAAGTCTTTATAGAATAACTTCATAACGCATATCATCATATGGCCGAAATCTGTAAGGCATAATCATGTAAATTGCACAATTGCAATAATCATACTTAACAAAAAGCATAATTTAAATTTGCCATAACATTTAAAAAGCATAATATTCAAAAGGCATACATTTTATCATACACCTTATCATGCATGCATGCAGCAAGCATGCAGCAAGCATGCAGCTCACAAGCATGCGGCATGCAAGCAGCATGCAAGCGAACAAGCAGCATGCAAGCAAGCAAGCAGCAGGCAAGCAAGCTAGCAGCATGCAAGCAAGCATGAATCATGCAAGCAAGCATGCAACATGCAGCAGGCCGCCTCGCCCCTACGCGCCTACGCGCTTCTAAATTACACTCTAGGGGTAGGACAGACAAGACTACGTGGAGTCGGATTTGCAGCGATTCGTTTCTGTCACTGACTTTTGTAGCACAACATTACTAAAAACACAACGTATTAACTTTTTAAGACTATATTTTAAATCAAATTAAGGTTAAAATGCTATTTATATAAAAAAAATACACAATTTAACTTAGTAAAATTATAGCAAGTGACTAATATACGTAATGTTGTTATAAAAAGTGTAATAAGACCAAGTAAAAATTATATCCAATGAACGTTATATCCTTTGAATGTTCATTTGTAATAGTCTGAAATGAAATACACCCCTTAAAACAACTTATGATTAGTTAACAAAATTATGAATGTTAACAGTTAAGCATAGTAAAATTATGCGTTTTAAAGTATGCTTAATAAAATTATGTCAAACAAAAATATAGATTTTAACGATTATGATTTTTTACATTATGCCTTTCAACAATTCTGCGTTCTTATTATGTTTATGCATAATAAAGTATTATGCCAAAAAATATTATGCTTTTTGATATTTTATACCATATGATGTATGGCAATCGAAATTATGACAATAAACAGTATGCGTTTTAAAGTGTCACCATAAATTACACCTGTTTTTGATACTCAAAAATAAAAGTCGTTTCCCAGCTATTATTTTTACTTAATGTTTCTTAGTTTGATGTACACTAGGTGTATAATTCGGCTTCGGTAAGGTTTTTTTCATACCCTGTAGGTAGTTGTTTTAGCAGTCGGGTTTTTGTTTTATTTCAATAATTTGGTTTATTTCAAATTTTTTAGTTTTGTAAAGTAAATAACCAAGCATTTTAAAACCTACATAAAATAATTATATTAAAACACCTTTGTCACAAAAAACTATAGTAGTTTCCGCCTACTTTAATATATTTTTAAAATAATAGTAGTTATACACGTAAAATAGTAGGATACTATATTATATAGTAGGGTTGGCAACCCTAGTTTCCATAGACAGCGATTCATCTAGATTAAGATGATTTACCGATTGATGGAATAAAATAACATAATTTATTACTAAACAAATAATACCATACCATACCTATAGTTATAAAACAATAATTTTGTTTTCCATAACCTACATATCGACTGAAGAAAACGTAATTGCTGTAAGTAGCAACAATGTTGTAAGTGGACTAAATACACTGTTGAAATCAGAAAAAAAAATTGCGTCGAATGGTCCGGGTCTCGTGTCGCTACGATGACAAAAATAATATTCATATTGACGGATAATTTTTGAAAAATTTCTGTGTTCAAATTGTCGTAAGACTGCCAGAAAATGATGTTTTTGATACTAATTTACTTACAGCAAAACTCAAACAGTAAATTGTAATGTGTTTCTATTTACGTGGTACATATTTAAAAACCATAACACACTTACAAAATTATTTTCGAAGCCACAATTAAAACTTAGATAACTTACGACATTCTTTAGGGATGAATATTGAATACCACTTTGTTTACATCTTTCTTCAGGTTTGTAAATATAGTCGCCGTTAATTCATTTCATATACTTGATTGCTTTAAAACATTCTAATAGTACCTACATTTACAACTACATTTTAACAACTATTTAAAAACAAGAGATAAGGGAATCGCCGATACGGGTTTCGGTCGAAGCGGTCAACGGGTGATCTTCTAGCGTACGTTGCACATCTCTGGGGCGAGGCTATTGACAAGCGTGGTGAATCGGTGGCTGTTAGCCTCGACATAGCCAAGGCATTTGATCGGGTCTGGCACAAAGCTCTTCTCTCCCAACTCCCGGCATACGGTCTGCCTGCTCAGTTCTGCAACTGGGTCGCTGGCTTCCTGCACGAGCGTAGAATCCGTGTCCTGTTTGATGGATGCGCTTTGCGGTTCATGTCAGTGAACGCTGGTGTCCCTCAAGGTTCCGTTCTGCCCCCCACGCTGTTTTTTATCTGCATATCAATGATATGCTTCCACTTGGAAATATTCATTGCTATGCAGATGATAGTACAGTGCACGGTGGGTACAACGCTCACCCTGCGGCTGGGCGAGTCGAGACTGAAGAGAAACGAGTGAATCTTGTCATTGAGCTCAATCGGGTATTGGACCTCACATCTAATTGGGGCTCCAATAATCATGTTGAGGTTGTAGCTACACAGCTGCGCTGCAAGACATGAATACGACGCGCGCTCGTGCGCTCAGATGTTACGTGTCTCGTCCGACGGCCGCCGCGCAAATGGCGAGCTTACAGCCGCCGCGAATATTTATATGCGGCGCGCCTCGCCAGCCGCGCAACCGCGAGCCGCTGCGTCACGCCGATCGCACAGCGCCCTAGCGTTAATATTGTGTAAACTTAGTAAACTGCTTGATAAATACGCCGCTAGTTGCAAGCTGTAAAAATTGTATATAATTAGGCTAAGTTTTCCATTTAATCTATCCGGATAACGTAAACCATAGGCCCGACGTCTTAGATTTCGCTCTAGTGAAAGACGTCGCACTGAACCTAGGTGCCATCGAAACACTAGATGACCTAAATTCTGATCACCGTCCAGTCTCGTTAGTTCTCGGACCCCAGGCCCCGCCCACTTCTAAAAGCACTTCGACAAAAACCATCACCAACTGGGATGGTTTTAAGTCCACTCTCGCTTCCGCCTTAGACGCGCCTGATTCACCGTACGCTCGTTTTTCGCCTGACTATTTCGATAGTGAGTCGAGAATCGATAGTGCGGTGGATTCTCTCACTAGTTTGGTTCAGTCAGCAGTGAAAGATAACTCGCGGGTGGTCGACGGCCACCGGCGGATATCCGTAACCTGATAAGAGCCAAAAATGCCACTCTCCGGAGAGCGGCTCGCTATCCCACCCCAGCTCTTAGGCTAGCCGCAAATCGCGCACAACGCGCGCTCAGGTCCCGCCTTTCCGAGTGGAGAAATGACGTGTGGAGTGACTTGATGGGGGAAATAACACCTTCCCACGTCGCGTACTACAGAGTGGCGAGAGCCCTCCGTATAGACGCGGCGCAACACACACCTCCTCTCTCCCGCCCCGATGGCTCCGTAGCCTTCGAGGACGAGGAATAGGCCGAATGCTTCGCTGACAGCATTGCTTCACAATGTTCTGTCAGCACCCAAGAGTGCGACCCGGCGCACATTCGCGCGGTGGAGGAGGACCTTCTTCTCAGAAGCTCCCGCCCTCTTACCGACCCCGATCCTCTCCCCCCTCCGATTTCGTCCGACGAAATACAAGACCAGATTAAGGGCTTAAAGCCGCGTAAAGCCCCGGGCGCTGACGGGATTTCTAACAAGGCGCTCAAGTACTTTCCGAACCAAGTACTAACGCTTTTAGCCCTTATTTTCAACGCCTGTTTCGATAAGTGCTACTTTCCAGCTAGCTGGAAGGAGGCTATCGTAATAGGCATCCCTAAACCGGGTAAACCCCTTAACATACCAACGAGTCACCGCCCCATTAGCCTCCTCAAGGCGATGGGGAAACTTTTCGAAAAGGTTATACTCACTCGCATGAGAGAGCACCTTTTCGGAAATGACTTAATCATTAACGAGCAATTCGGGTTCAGGCGGAAGCACTCGTGCCCTCAGCAAGTTCACCGCATAATCGAGTATATCTTGAGCGGCTTTCATTCACGCCAAAAGAGAAAGACAGTAGCTGTCTTTTTCGATGTAGCCAAAGCCTTCGATAAGGTCTGGCACGGCGGACTGGTTTATAAGCTATGTCAACTAGATCTGCCCGATAGACTAGTCCGTCTGATCAGATCATATCTCACCAACCGTACCTTTCGTTTTCGTTACGAGGGTACGCTCTCCTCCCCTCGTTCAATAAAGGCCGGGGTACCGCAAGGTAGTGCTCTCTCGCCGTTGCTGTACACGTCGTACACCAACGACATTCCCATTCCGACGCGCGGTACGGAACTCTCGCTTTTCGCGGATGACACCGCGCTTTACCTTAGCGGGCTTAACCCGGACGCCATAGTCAAAAAATTACAGCCCGCGTGCGATAAGTTAGGAGACTGGTTCCGAAAGTGGCGCATCGAGGTGAACCCAGACAAAAGTGTCGCAGTTCTCTTCGATGTGAAACTTAGGTCCAGATTAGTCCCTTATGGAACCCGCTCATCTCGCTTGCTAGGGATACCGATTCCCTGGCAGCGCACAGTTAAATATCTAGGCGTCACATTAGACAAACATCTTTCTTTTCGCCCACTCATTAATAACGCGGTTAAAAAAGCTCGTTTTTATTCTTACAGATTAGGTCCTATGATAGGTCCCCATAGTAAAATGTCCTTAAGAAACAAGCGGACCCTTTATAAGGTTTGCATCAGACCTACGTTGACGTACGCGTCTCCCGTCTTTAGTCATATAGCGCCTTCCGCGCTTCATAAGTTGCAAGTACTGCAAAGTAAATTCACCCGAAGGGCCACCGGTGCCCCTTGGTACGTACGGAATGCTGACCTGCATCGCGATTTGGAACTTCCAACCATGCAGCAGCATCTCCGTACAGTCGCGGAGAGATTCTTCGAAGCGTCGGAGAATCACTCAAATCCTCTCATTCAAAAGGCAGTGGACTATAGTCAAGTCCTCCCTAGAATCTCTCAACGGCGTAGGCCGAAACACGTCCTATCAGACCCGCCTAACCAGTTGTCACGTGACCTGGACCGTCTAATCGCGGCACGGGACGCGGTGTCAAATAGTTAAGTCAGCTGACATAGGCAGCTTCACTGCAGTAAGCGCGCCCCACTAGGGGGCACGCCGTTCTTCCTTTCTTTTGGCAACTCCATCTGAGTAACGCCTTCCGCGCCTCTCGGCCTCCGAGGGGCGTGCGGTCCGATAGCCTTCGTGGCCCCTAAGGCCAAAGGCGATCCCCAGCGGTTGTTTTTACTGTGGTCGGCCTTAGCCTTCTCTTAGAGAGGGAAAAGGTCAATCCCAGATCTGCGGATTATACTGATCTTCAGATCAGTATCTCCCGGAATATGTTTGCATATTTTTTTACCCTGGGCTGACAACAAAAAAAAAAAAAAAAACCATTAAATCATTCCATTATATTCTCAACATTAGCTGGTATTATTTCTCTCCAAACACTCATCAGCTAAAAGTTCAATGCCAAGAAAACACAGGTATGTGCGTTTACGGCCAAAAAGTCACCATTCCTTCCCTTTCCTACTCTTCAGGGCACATCTCTAAGCCTGCAGAGCAATATCAACATGCTCGGTATAACGATTTGCTGTGATCTGAATCAAAAGGACACGGTGGGTACAACGGTCACCCTGCTGCTGGGCGAGTCGAGACTGAAGAGAAACGAGTGAATCTTGTCATTGAGCTCAATCGTGTATTGGACCTCATATCTTATTGGGGCTCCAATAGTTTTGTTGAGTAATGCCAAGAAAACACAGGTACCTATGTGCGTTTACGGCAAAAAAGTCACCATTCCTTCCCCTTCCAACTCTTCAGGGCACATCTATAAGCCTGCAGAGCAATATCAATCAACATGCTCGGTATGACGATTCGCTGTGATCTGAATCAAAAGGACTACATCGAAGCCGTGATCAAAACAGCCTCGAAAACTCGGTGTCCTGAACAGAGTGCGGCGATTCTTTACGCCTGACCAGGGGCCCGACCCCCTAACCGATCGCTTTGACTTCGTGTGTGGTTTATGACGTCATCTTGTCGTTTCGTGCTACCTATGAAAGCAATATCGAAAGCTATATAGCCTTTAGCTTTTGATATTACTTTCATAGGCGGTGCGATGTGGCAAGATGACGTCATAAACTATACGCGTAGTCAAAGCGATCGGTTAGGCGGTCGGGGGGCAGTTGTGTCTTTTGTACAAGACACGGTACGGTCAGGTCACCTACAGCGCGCGACAACTTGAAGTTGTAAATCAAAATCAGTCAGGGCCCCAGCGCGCTTTCGAGCACACGCACAGGCATAGTTTGAAGTGGATCGCAATTTCGATTTGTTTAAAAATAACTACCTCTTTGATATCAGTAAAACTACAAGCTCCATAATAATGGTGAAACGCAACAGTAATAATTGTTGTGTGGAAGGCTGTCGAAATAAACAGAAAGATTCGAAGTTATTTATTCTGTGCTTATAGGTAGGTATGTATTTAGTGGTCCGTTTATTCTTAGGTACTTGTCTTATTTGCTAAACAATCTTCACCCAACTATTTACTTATTGAAATAATAATTTGGTAGGTACCCACTTACTTACCTACTTACGAAACTGTTTACTAAATTACTAAATAGGACAAGTAGGTACCTAAGGATAAAGTAGGTACCTACTTAGTTGTTTATCCTTAGATAGGTTATCTAGTATCTTTACTTTAGTATAGGTACCTTCCTGCTAGTTCCTACGTAACTACTAAAACCAAAGGTTGACTTTTGTTATCTATCTATCTATATGCCCCCCGCATATTTACGTAACCTAGGTACCTAGTTAGATAATTAAATATTATAGTACATAAAGCTAGTTTGTTATGTAGGTACCTACTTACTTACAAGTTCTGTTTACAAGATCAAATTTAGCTTTGATAAGTACCTACTTATAGGCAGGTTGGTTGGTGTACCTATTTCTGTTTTTGGTAGGTAGTTATACAGTCGACGGCACATGATATATATTTATACTATGTTGACCTTGACAACAACAGTTGAACTACTTACGAAAATATCTTTTCTAACGGCAACGCAACGGTAAGGCGGCATAAAGACAGCCTCAAAGTCAACATATAGGTAGTCGCTACCTTAAAAGATACATACAAAATAAAAAGTAGTACAGAATAGATTTAAAATAGGCAGAACACCCACTGCCATGGAACGAAAGACGATGTATGGATGTGAAGTATGTGGAATGGAAGTGCGAGAGGAAAAAATGATGGAACTGGCATGAAAGAGAAATAGTAAAGACTAGCTCCGATTCTGTTGGAGGAGAAAGTGTATAAAAAAAAAAAAAAACATATAGGTAGTCTGATGTGGCGTTGACTGTACTTACATAGGTACCTAGCCTAGGTTTATTTGAAACGTAATTTGTTCACATTTAAGTACAGTACACTATAAACACAATAACTTGTAATAAATTAAGTAGGTATTCAGATTAATTATTATTTAAAAGAAGACAACCCTGAAGTCGTTAGAAAAGATAAGAGCTACGCGATAGAAAGAGAGGCAACTTTTAGGTGAATGTAACCGTAGGTTAGGGAGCAGTTTGCGACCTGAATTACACTTTATTGTGTTTTTTAGCAAGAGTCGCTATTTATTTAAATGACTTTGCGGAGTGCACCTTCTGGTACTATTATTTATTCTGTTGTAGGTCTTGCGTGGAGTATTGCTCGCACATCTGGGACGGTTCCGCAAAGTATCTTCTTGATGCCTTAGACAGATTGCAGTGCGGCGCTGTACGCATTATCGACAATGCAGAGGTCACTAATACTCTCGAACCCCTGCAATTACGTAGATATAGCGTCACTCAGCGTTTTCTATCGTTTATACCACGGCGAGTGCTCTGCAGAACTGTTTGACCTTACCCACCTTCTCCCTTCCTCCATAGGAGTAAACGTGCTGCTCTCCGGATTCATCGCTTCACTGTCACACATATCCATCGCGCACAAAAGAAATTTGGTGACTCGTTTCTTTGTCGCACCTCCTAAAGATGAAATAGTCTCACATCACATGTTTTCCCTTCTTCCTATGATATGGGGTTCTTCAAACGAGTCGTGAAGAAGCACCTTGAGGGCCGGCAGAGTGAGGTTGACTGATGCTGCGTTGTTTTCACGCTGCACTAGTTGTCTTCGCGTCTGGACTCCATTTCCACTTAACATCAGGTGGTATGGAGTCATTTGCCGTGCTAAGTATAAAAAAATATGCCCTTATTTGAAGATAGGAGTAATATATTTATTTTAAGATTTAAATCACTATTTTTGTGTTATTTTCATATAAAACGATAGGTTTACCATATCTTATAGCCGAATAAGAGGTATATGATATTTAAATATAGAGTTTTACTTTTCATGGTTTGACTTCTAGTAATATACTCATACGATTTTTTTTAAATAATTTCTATGAAGGATTGAATTGTTTATATTGTTGATTCCAAAAGACTTTTATAATTGTCTTCTTAAAGGTATTATTAATTAACAGCATTTTATTTTATTGACACTTTCAGTATCTTATTTGGTAACAGCTTTATTTTGGTATCCATAGGTACACACGGCGGCAGATCAACCTACCCAAAACTGTCAAATTTCTACAATCCATTTTGAACTTTATTTTTTGGTTATAAGGATCAATATTCATTGGAGAAATTTGACAGGTTTGGGTAGGTTGATCTGCCGCCGTGTGTACTATTTCTGAGCTAGATGTACATTCTTTTGTGCTACTTAATTATTAAAATACATAATTTTATAGTTCTGGAAATGTAACAAAAAATAACTAAATCATAGAAACCCACAAATTATTTACAGCGTTCTTAAGGTCGGCAAATGAAAAGTCAATTGCTGTAAGTAGTGAAAAACCTGTTTATCATAACTTTAGAACTAAATTGATCATTGCTTTGTATGCATACTATTTCAATAAAATTGTGCACAAAAAAATATCTTTCTATTATAAATTGTTTAAAAGTTATGATTTTTTTTTCAATTAACAAATAGTTTTTTGGCTCTGGTGTAAAATTGGGCTTTTGATACTTGTTACTCATAAAATTAAAATCAAAAATACTTAAACTATTTTTTATTTATTTTAGAAAATATACCAATCACATTGAATATATTACTTATTTCATTTTTAAGGAGATAAAAATAGTGGAATCACATAATCATACCATATTTTATAATATACACGGTGATTATTATACTCATAATATAAAATCACCGTGTATACGAATATTGTATGACGTATCGAATAAAATGCATCGAAATTGCATTTTCGCGCTCGAATTAAACTTTATAAAATCAAGTAGGTAGAAGCAGAACCCCAGAACCTGAGGCTTCATACAAAAGTGCCCATGGTCCTTTAATTTAATAAACTTTTGGAATCTACATAGCAAGGTAAATATTACCTGTATTTTAATCAGTATCAATCAACTCTAAAATAAAAATAGTAATACTTTCTTTCATAAATAGCACAGTATTAACTACTATTTCATACAGTAGAGTAGAGTAGTATCCACGCGGTCGTTCGCCGATATGCTAGGGTCACAGTTTTGTAAGCATACAGTTGCGCATCGAAGGTAAGTACTTTCGCAGAGCAAGGAGGGGAACACGCGGGGAAGCGGGCGCTGCGGCGAGTGTCCCACAAACAAGCGCAGTTTGTGGGAGCTACCGTGAAGGGCAGCCACGAGCGCGTACTGCATATTTTAAACGTTTTTTGAATTTACGTTCAGTGATTCCTATTGAATATAATTGTGCATACACGTTGTTCTGTATACGGTTGTAAGTCGACGTCGAAACACAACAAAAATTTAAAATTTCATAGATTTAGATGACTAAATAGTTTCTTTTTTCTTTTTATTTTATTTATCTTATCTTATCTTATGGTATCGTTAGCATCTGTATCACAGTTGCACAATGGGCTCTCCTTACTAAATAGTTATTTCGTAACTCTAACTCCAACCTAGCGTGTTTTTCTAGTGTAGATAGGTATATGTATTAATTACGGCGCAAGCTCTTGCGCAGAGTGTAATCATTATGTTTACAACTTATTGGAGTAGTTGGGACGTCGGACACAAAAGGAGTAGGTATTTGTGTAATATCCAACTGTTATGATTTATTCAAACCAACAGAAAAAGAGGAGGTTCTTTCTATATTCACCTATTTTTTTATTTAAGAGTTCTGGGCATGTTTCTTTTTTTTTTCATTTTTTAAGCAATCCGAATGCGAATTCAATATTTTGTTTTAATAATAGAAAATTGAAATCTAAAAATAAACCTTTATGTTAATTTAGCAGTGCAACATTTATAAATATGTATATGGTTTATTCTTGATAATAAATGATTATTTTATAAAAATATTAACGATCATTTGATTTCGAATTTTGTGACAACCCTTGCATATCGGCGAACGATCGCGTAGATACCTACGCGGGCGGCGGCATCGCCCCACATCAAAGGCGATGCCCTACTGTATGAAATAGTAATACTGTGCTAGGGTTATCTATCACATAACTCTAAATCAAATAATCGTTAATATTTTTATAAAATAATCAAATTTAACAAGAATAAACTATATACTTACATAATCACAAAATTTTAACTGCTAAATATTTACGTGAAGGTTTATCTTTAGATTTCAATTTTCTATTATTAAATTTAATAGTATTTTGAATACGCATTCGGATTGCTTAAAAAATAAAAAATAAACAAGCCCAGAAATCTTGAATAAAAACCCTAAAATATAGGTGAATATAGAACCTCCTCTTTTTCTGTTCGTTTAAATAAAATCTTAACAGTTGGACATTAGACAAGTACCTACTCCTTCTGTGTCCGACGACATCCCAACTACTCCAATAAGTTGTAAACATAATGATTACACTTTGCGCAAGAGCATGCGAGCAACTATTTAGTCATCTGTTGTTGGAGCACAAGAATTCGGTTATTTATTCTTGTAGTTAGAGTACCCTGCACTTCACCAACAACATATATTTAACCATCCACGTCGCTACATACATTCCAACAAAGACAAAGTACTGTATGTAAGTTATTACGAAATTATAGAAAAACTTACCTTGCGTCACGGGGAAAACTTACTGTGTTTCGACGTCGATTTACAACCGTATACAGAACAATGTGCGTTTATGCATATTCAATAGGAATCACTGAACGTAAAATCAAAAAACGTTTAAAACTCGGAGAACGCGCACGTAGCTGCCCTTCACGGTAGCTCCCACAAACTGCTCTTGTTTGTGGGACACTGGCCGCAGCGCCCGCTTCCCCGCGGGTTCCCCTCCCTTGCTCTGCGAAAGTAGCTTCGATGCCCAACTGTATGCTTTTTAAACTGTGTAAATAGTATGTTTAACGTAACATAACCTAAATAATTAAAATCGAATGATATCTTAGTACAAGATTAAAAAATTATATTTACAATTTATCTTAAAATAGCAATAAATAGGCATCTACGCACATAGCTAAAAGATGATTCTACAACTTTCTCAAAATATTGTAGATGTCTTATTAAATATTAACTTTAATAACTTATTTGGTTGTTAATATTATAGTAGTACGTACACTTATTTCGATTTGCATTTTTTTTGTTTATCAATGTAAGTGTAAGTTTTAATAAATAGGTCAAAATTGTACTAATGATTAAAAAAAAAAATCAGATTCAAGTATTTTTCGTTTCTTTGCATTTTCTGAGAACATTTACAATAGTAATGTATTTTTTTACACCATCAGAAAGTAGAGATTTTAACGAACAAAAAGCCCACCGACTTTTTTAAAAAAGCAGATATTTTGACGTGAGAATTTTCGATTGAAAGTTATGGTGCTTTTTCGATACTAGATCAAAACAAGGTAAAAAAATGAATATTTTAAATAAAAAAAAATACTATGTGTTTGGGATATAAAAAGGCAGGTTTTCACCAAGATGTGAAAAAAATTTTTTTGTAATAAAAGATAAAAATAAAAAACCAAAAACATATTTAGTTATTTGAATTTTTAACATTTTGCAAAAGTTATAGACCTTTTTATTACCTACAATTTTGCCATTTTACTTTTTCCATAGGACTTGTAGTTTTGCCGGAAATTGAGATAAACCGTTTTTTACCTTCCCTCCCCCCTTCCACTCCCCGACCTCAGATCGCCCGTAAATTATTTTTCCTTTCATTTTTGTTATATTCTCTTCCTTTTCTTATGTGTTTCATCCTACTATTATTATTTTTTCACTTTTTATCATTTTCAAAGGCTATTGCTAAACTACTGGTGTAGGTAAGTACATTTTTTATTAACTACTAGCTGACCTGGCGGACTTCGTACCGCTTTGACACTTTCCATGATAACAAAACAAACAAATCATTTTGTATTGGAAAATTAAAATGTCGTTTTTAGTATTTTCCGTTAATTAATAATTATGTTTCTCACCGTTTAAACCTTCCCTGAACAAATATTCCAAAATCAAAATTAGCCAAATCGGTCCAGCCATTCCCGAGTCTTAGCGATACAAACGAACAGCAATTGATTTTAATTTAAAGAAAGATAGATGTACAGGATAGATTTGACAATAACGCTTTGGTAGCAAAGCGCTTGGCCCATAATCCGGAGGTTCTGTGTTAATTCCCCGGTCAGACAAATTTGTTTCAGATATTTTAATGCATAGCCCGTGTTTGTGTTGATTAATGCCCGGTTCCTATAAACAAGAAACGATTCGTTTTGCCTACGAGCCGTTGTATTAGCTACGAGGCGTAAGCTAAATGCGTTCCTATAAAAAACGATTCGTCAGGCATTTATCCATAGTGGAAAAGCCTAAAACTTTATAATACCTGCATTAAATACGAATGTTGCAGCAATTTCCTTTTGTACAATTTAGCTAAGTCCGAAATGTTATCGATTTCTGCTTATAGTATAAGTACTACGAAAAGAACAAATTAAAATGATCATTGATAATTAACTGTGTTTCATTTATAATTAAACCAAAATTATTTATGAATTTAAATTCGAATAACGGGATTAGGCATGGATTATAAGTCCATGATACGGGCCAAAGCTTTTTTAATATCTAAAATGCTGTGATCCGATGCCACAAACTTTTATTCCTATTTCAATTAAAAACAAACTTTATCTATGAGTGACAACTTCAAATAAATGACGCGACATGTAGTATTATTATACTTTATGGCGACATGTTTTGTTAACGTTGTTGCAATTACCAATGAATAATAAATTATTTAAACAAAATCGTTCTAGGATTACCGAACTAGTAACTAAATTGTAATTTATTACATTATTAATGTTTTTAAAGTACAATTACGATTCTAAACTATGTTTTAAAAATAGTTTTTGAAAGAACGAAATTATTAAAAAATCCGGAACGAAACGCGTGAGAAGGAGGATCTAACTACATACGCACAATCGTCGCTGATAAGCATGATCGGATTGTTGTGGAACGCTAAGAACGCCTCGTTGTTAGTAACAAGAAAACGGATGGTAACTGAAGTAGAGCGACGATCCGTTAGATATAGGAACCAGGCATAAGCCAATACGGTAGGTATTGGCTTATGCCCGGTTCCTATAAACAAGAAACGATTCGTTTTGCCTACGAGCCGTTGTATTAGCTACGAGGCGTAAACTAAATGCGTTCCTATAAAAAACGATTCGTCAGGTATCTAACCGATAGTATGTTACCAACGGATGGGAGGGTTACCAGTAACGCTTCGTAACCATAGAATATGGAAGTGACACTAGCCTGCGTTCCTATAAAAAATAAGAAGCGTCAATTAACTGTCAAATCTACCGTTCGTTGCTGGTTATCCTACCGGTACTTTTTGATCGGTTATTGTTATTTATGTGTATTTCGTCAGTAAGCATGCTCAGTGCTCAGTGAAGGTGATGTAGAAATGCTGAATATGTTATCGGGTTGGCATAATTCCGATGACGACAATAAACGACGTGTATAAAACCATTCATGTTCATATTGGATGAACATGAATTCCAACAAAATGAAAAATGAGATTTTGCCTAAATAAACCATCAGTGCAAGAATTACTGACGGAAATATATCTTTATTTGAGAGTTACAGAAGCAAGGTTAATTTGAATACAATAATAACCATCTTAAATAATGAACTAGCGTTCTTTCGATATTAAAGATAATGGCCTTTTTTAGGGTCGGGTATAGAATCCAAGCGCAGGCTTTTCATATGTATGAGGATTGGATTATGTAGGGGTTGGTGTAAATTCTCCAAAAACACATTTTTTTTCCACCGGAGACGCGTGGTTTTTTTAAAATTTCATTTTAAAAATACGTGAAAAGGAACGCTATGTCATTCCGTTTCGTACGTGAATGCCCTCCGTTTGTGTTTTGTTGTGCTCTATGTATTATTTCTGATGCATCTAGGGTCAAAATTAGTGACGGAATCGAATTAGTCAACCCCGACTCCACGTGGTACTAGTCTGCTCTATCCCTAGAGTGTTTAAAAGGCCCGGAGGCGTGGAGGGAGAGCGGCCCCCCGCCCGCTGTAGCATGAGTACCTGCGGTTTGTTACGCAAGGGCGGAGGGGCTGCACTTCCCGCAGAGACGGAGACGTTCGGAAATCTTTAGTTTGCTATTCATCTAGGTGCATTAGATATTTTGACCCAAAAAACCTAATTTCACCCTAAAAGCACGTAAATATACTTAATTTTTGTTCATTCCTAACCTCAAATTTTAATCTTGAATATCTCTGAAAGTATGCGTTTGGTTTGGTGGTGAGCGGGTTTGGGAGGTGGGGGGGGGGCTACCCCTCTCTCTTTCCCCGAAAAAAAACCCCTAAAATCGTGGGTTTTTAGTTTACATTTTACCAATTTTTAAATTAAAATTTCTCAGTAACTATGCACCTCCGGTAGGGGGGATAGGTAGTGCTTTCCCCTCCCCCCTCCCTTTCCCCTCTCTCAAAGCCTGCGCTTGGATTCTATACAAACCCCCTTTTTTAAACCAATTATTGCTGGCTTTTAGATTTTATGCTTTGGGTACAATGCACGGCCAGTAGTCTACGTATAAAATATTTCAACTGTCAATTAATAATGTTGGTTTTATTTCAGGTACCATATTATTTCATCTGCATTTATCCATAGTGGAGAAGCCTAAAACTTTATATTAACTGCATTAAATACGAATGTTGCAGCAATTTCCTTCTGTACAATTTAGCTAAGTCCGAAATGTTATTGATTTCTGCTTATAGTATATGTACTACGAAAACAACAAATTAAAATAATCATTGATAATTAACTGTGTTTCATTTCTCATTAAACCAAAATTATTTATAAATTTAAATTTGAATAAGGGGATTGGGCATGGATTATAAGTCCATGATAAGGGGCAAATCTTTTTTAATATCTAAAATGCTGTGTCACATCCAATCAATCGTCAATCCGATGCCACAAACTTTTATTCCTCTTTCAATTAAAAACAAATTTTATCTATGAGTGACAACTTCAAAAAAATGACGCGACGTGTTTTGTTAACGTTGTTGCAATTACCAATTAATAATAAATTATTTAAACAAAATCGTTCTAGGATTACCGAACTAGTAACTAAATTGTAATTTATTACATTATTAATGTTTTTAAAGTACAGTTACGATTCTAAACTATGTTTTAAAAATAGTTTTTGAAGGAACGAAATCACTAAAAAATCCGGAACGAAACGCGTGAGGGCAGAAGGAGGATCGGCCTACCTACGAACACTCGTCGCTGGTAAGCATGAACGGATTGTTGTGGAACGCTAAGAACGCCTCGTTGTTAGTAACAAGAAAACGGATGGTAACTGAAGTAGAGCGACGATCCGTTAGATATAGGAACCAGGCATTAATCAACACAAACACGGGCTACACACGGGCACATCAATTGTAGCGACAACCTGACTTCAATAGAAAGGAACTATTCCAAGAACCTGACTATATTATTATACCGGCTAATAAATAAAAAATATAATTACCTGTCCACTGTCGGATAGTTCTAATTTTGATCTTTTAATTGATTTAGGTTGCTTCCCTAGTTTTTCTCCCAAACTCTTTTTCCTTCTATTGATACTGGCGATAGTCTGCTCACTGGTGCCTTTCATGTGGGGTGTGTTATCTTCAGATTTTAGTGGGACAATGACATCCCACGACTCTACAATACTTTCTAACATGGATTCGAACATCATGGTAACGAGTTCCTTTTGCACCGAACCTTTGGGTCGCGCGGTGAACGAAACTCCTGAATCGCTAGTTAGTGGAATGTTAAAGGGAGTATAGGCCAGTGAAATTGAATCGTACTCAGTCTTCTCATCCCCTGTATGCTTTCTCAAAACCAGGGAACTATCGCGACGTGTCACGGTTCTTTGAGAATCGACAAAATACATTTTTTATTTGTATCCGTTTACTCTAATAGCCTTTATAAATTTTACAATGTAAGTAGTTACACTACAATAACGCACAATAGTTATTTAATACAATAAATAAAAAAATCTAACATCAATGAAAAACTTGGGGTAAGTATGACATACTACGTCATAAATGGCGTAAAAAATAAATTACTACAGATATTCGAAACAAGACTTCACTGACTCGAATTCACTTTGAATTTATCGATCACCTCTAATGCCGCGTCCACACGCTTGGCAAACCTCAACAAGCCGTCACAAATTCGTCCTGCGACCATCGTACGAACAGTGTGTGTTAAAAGTTTTCTCAAGTACCCACATAGTGAAAATGGTTTTAAAAAAGTGCTCATGTTGTAACAAAAACATCACCCAAAGTTACCTGGGCTCGAATGTAGCAGATGCAACAAATGTGTACATGCGACAGCGACTTGTGGGAAACTCACTAACAAACAATTAGCAGCTCTTCGTAACTCCGACGGGTTGGAGTGGAGTTGTGACGGTTACTTACGTAACATGTCGAAACGGTCATCCTATTTCTTACCAGAAGACTCCGAGAATGAGGAAGACAGGGAGGATGAGAGAATTTTAGCAGTGGATTCCAAAAAGCTGCTCAATGATATTACCCGTGAAATGAGGAAGGTGGTTAAAGACGAGCTTAAAAGCCTGACGTCTTCAATTGAGTTCATGAACAGTCAACTGGCAGATCTCGAAAATACCGTCAAACAGCAAGCCAGTACGATTAAGACTCTGGTAAATAACAATTCTGACCTCCTTAGCCAAAATAAGAACTTGGAGCTTCGTGCCACAGCCATGGAGCAGCGTGTTCAGGAGTTCGACCAAAGGATGTTAGTTTCTACATTGGAGATAGCTGGTGTCCCGGAATTTCCCAAACAAGAAGTTCTTAGTGTTGTAAAAGAAGTCGCAAAAAAGTTGAAGGTAGATTGTCAGCATTTGGTGAGTGCCCGAAGAATAACACTCCGTCGCAAGGATCAGCCAGGTCCTATCATCGTCGAGCTTCAGTCTAGGAATGATCGTGAGCTATGGGTACCGTCTGCAAGAAACATGAAGATCCTGGCAGGTAACATCTTGCCCGACCTTCTTACAGACAAAGCTAGAAGCAGTATCTTCGTCAGAACAGCTCTCACCCAATATACCAAAACACTACTATATAACGCTAAACAACGCCTAGCTGGATCATACAAATATATCTGGTGTAAGGAGGGAAAAATCTATGCTAAGAAGAACGATGACTCTGAGCGCGCAATCATTATTCGATCGGAATCAGATGTTGAATCGCTTTGCAAGTTGTAATTTTTATTTATTATTAATATATTTGTTTGGTATTATTTTAGCCGTTAATTATGTCAGATAATATTAAAGAAGTCTATAACTGCATCTCAGTAAACTTGTTTATCAAAAATATGTCTAATACTAACATTGATTTATTTTGTATGCACGTAAACATACGCTCACTAATAAGAAACTTCCCTAAACTTCTTTGTTTAATAGACTCCATAGCACAGTCATTCGATGTTATTATTGTCACCGAAGCGGGTATATCAAATGCATTATGTAACCTATTCCAAATACCGGGCTATAAGATGCACACACAATTACGAAAAAGTAAAAAAGGTGGCGGTATAATAATTTATGTAAAAAACTATCTTAAATTCACTATTCACCCACTAAAAACGCACTCATTTGAAACTATTACAGGTACTTTAAAAACTGCAAATAATGACCCGATAACTGTGTGTGCAATTTATAGACCGCCGTCTACTAATAAAACTATGTTTGTCACTGAACTAAACACATACTTATAAAAAAATCTGGCTCCACTGACATGATAATACTTGGTGACATTAATATTGATTTAAAATCACACTCTTCATATCGCGACTCATATACAAATATGCTATCGGAGAATGGGTTCTTGTGTGGAGTTTCGGATTATACTCGAATTGACACCAAAGCAAATTATGTTACAAAATCATATATCGATCATATTTTTGCTAGGCTATCTACGTTGGGTGCGTACTCGGCGGCGATCGATGCCGTTCTAGCGGATCACCGCGTCACACTGATCGCTTGCAACAGTGCTCGAGCGCAAATACAGGGCGCTCCTAAAAAAGCCAAGTTATATTGTCATGACAGCGGAATACTATTGGAGGAGTTGAGTAATGCGGACTGGTTTCTCACTGATAGTATGAGTTGCCCTTACCAAATACATAAGTTTATAAAATCTAAATTTGAAAATGCTTTAAACAAATCACTTGAAACCAAAAAGAAAAAAACGGTGTTGATGTGTAAACTTCCGTGGATTAACAAAAATATTTTAAACCTATGTAAAACGAGGGATAGACTTTTTAGCTCATGGAAATCTGACCCAACCAATAGATGTCTAAGATTAAAATATAATTGAAAAGTTTGGGAATTGCGGATTACACACGGTGGCAGATCAACCTACCCAAAACTGTCAAATTTCTACAATCAATTTTGAACTTTACTGTTTGGTTATAAGGATCAATATTCATTGGAGAAATTTGACAGATTTGGGTAGGTTGATCTGCCGCCGACTGTACAATAAAATACGTCTGTATCGAACAATGGTTTATTGGGCGAGAGAGTGTAAGTACCATACAATGAAATAATAAAAAGATGCGCCGATACCTTCAACTTACAATATTTATAATGCCGACTTATAGTCCACTAAACACATCCTTAATCCATTGTGATAAGGTTGAAAGTAATATCTAACACATACATTACACCCTACCACTTATTTATTACCTAGATGTGGATATACATACCTCCACCCAATAATATGAAAATGCAAACAACAAATGAACACACCAATTACATTTAAAAAGTCACGGGTTTGCCGAATCTTTCGACAGGTTTACGGACCCGAATAGACCTCTCGGGAACGCTCACTGGTGGTGAAGTGGCCGGTGAACCTACTACCATGCCTGTGCCTTCGCTACTTTCATCTGACACCGAACTGGGACACGAAAGAATTGAAATCGGTGACCTCTTTCGTATTTGGTCTATATGCATATATATATATACATCAGGTGAGGTGTAGTCAAATGCCTGCCTATAAACAATAAAATAAAAAAAAATAAAAATGCCTCTTAATAAGTTGACCGTTTTCCCGGGCTACAGTATAATTACGGGATCCTAATATTCTCTCAATTTTACCCTTAGCCCATCTATCATTACCCGTGCCAATTTCCCTAATCCATACCTCCTCACCTATCTCGAAGCTGCGCGAGACACCCCCAGCATTTCGTACCTGATTTTCCTGCGCTTTTTTTACGCTAGCTACCGCATTACTGTTTCCAGTGCAGAGAAGATCCAATCTAGAACGTAAATTCATATGCTGTAATAACATGGCTGGTGATTGACCCGTCGAACTATGAATAGTGTTACGATATGCAAAAAGATAAGACTGGAGTGCTGCATCCAAATCGATTTTCTCGTGTAAAGCTTTTTTTAAAGCTCTTTTGCAGAGCTTAACCGCGTTTTCGGCCGCACCGTTCGAAGAAGGGTGGTACGCCGGAGCGAAAGTGTGACTTATTCCATTATTTGTCATAAAATAACCTAACTCTTTACTAGTAAAGGGCGGTCCGTTATCGGATACAATCTCTTTCGGAAGACCAAACCTAGAAAAAAATTCCCTTAAAACTTTAATCACATCTCCGGCCGACGAACGATTCATCCTATATGCTTCAATCCATTTTGTTGTTGAATCCACTACTACAAAAAATATAAAACCGTTAAAAGGGCCCAAAAAGTCAATGTGTAGTCTACTCCAGGGTTCCGCGTGATAAACCCCAAGGTTTCGGCGGCGCGTGCGGCGGAGCCGGGGCGTCCAGCGCGCACACTACGCATTCTCGACACGTTCGCTCGATATCCGCGTCGATTCCCGGCCACCAAACGTAACTACGAGCTATACTCTTCAATTTTACTACACCCAATTCTTTCAAAATACGGTCGCGTAACTCAAACGGTATCACCATTCGATATCCCCACATAATACATCCCGAGTCTAAATATAAATAATTTCGCCTCAAAAAGTACGGTTCTATGTCCGGCGATGGACACTTATTTGGCCACCCTGAACGCAAAAACATACAAATGCCCGTTAAAGTTCTATCCTTTTTAACTTTTTCATTAACTAAGTCTCTTGTTACAGGTAAAAAATCTTGAACGAAATTAACATAAGTGTAACGGAAAGAGGCGAAGAGGAAAAGGTGGACTGTATTAGGAAATAAGAGGCAAAGTAAAACGTACAATTATAATTAATAGAAGACGAAATAATAAAATAAAACATACCAAGACAGCAACAACGATGACAATGGAATAGAAAAACAGAACAAAAGAAGAATGACACTTAGAAAAGAAGAAAAAGTATAAAATCTTAAAAGAAGTATTTACTCCGTAACATCCTCCCGCTCTTTCAAAAATGAAAATTAAAGTAAGAGAGAAAGAGAGGGAGAGAAAATAATATACAATAGAAAGGAAAAACTATACAGGAAGTCGCACCAACTTCTTACAGGGGCGGCGAAGGACTCCTCCAGTGGTGGTGACCTCGGCTACTCTTATCCAGCCGTCTGCACCAGGAAATACTCTAGAAATGCGGCCGCGTGGCCACATTCCACGCGGTAAATTTCCGTCTGCCACAAATACAAGGTCTCCCACATCTAAGGTCTGTCCGTCACCGCTCCTGTTACCTCGTCTAGGTGTTAAAGTGGGGAGATACTCTCTCACCCATCGGTTCCAAAATAAATCTGTGAGTCTTAATGCTTTGCGCCAGCAAGTTCGCCCACAAAGATCTTGTGGCTCGGTCTTGCCAAAATGGTTAGCTGTGGACGCCGAGCCTATCAGAAAATGAAATGGCGTAAGTGCTTCTAGGTCACCAGGGCTAACGGAAATATAATTCAAAGGCCTAGAATTGACCACCGCTTCAGCTTCAGCCAAGAGTGTTGTAAAAACAGGTTCTGTTGGGGCTCTCTCTTTTAAAATGACTTTAAGTGCAGATTTTATCGAACGCACGAGCCTTTCCCAAGCACCACCCATTGACGGCGCTGACGGTGGAATGAACATCCATTCGATGTTCTGGTTGGCTGTTTCTTCCTGCACTGCTGGACCATAGAGTTGACGCATAAATTTGGCAGCACCGACGAATGCAGTTCCGTTGTCGGACCAGATCTGTTGCGGGCTTCCACGACGAGCTGTAAACCTTCTTAAAGCCATCAGTGTTGCGTCAGTTGAGAGGTCATGGACTACCTCTAAATGTACAGCCCGAGTTGTGAGGCAGGTGTACAATGCAAAATAACGTTTCTCATGTCTCCTACCGACAGTAATCTGCACTGGGCCAAAGTAGTCAAGGCCGACAAAAGTAAAAGGGCGGCGATGATGGGCTAGACGAACTGCGGGGAGATCGCCCATTGGAGGATTTAATGGCATGGCTTTCCTTATTTTGCAAAACTGACAGGCATGTGCAACTGCTTTTACGGCGCTCCTTAGCTTTAAGATCCAAAACAGCTGCCTGAGTTCGTTGACAACAGTTTCAAGATTCCCGTGTGCGAAGCGCCGGTGAAAGTGAGCTATCAGAAGTTTTACAGCTGGGTGTCTTCCGTCGAGTACGATTGGAAAATTGGTGACTCCACTTGCTTCTTCAACTGCTCCAATGCGACCTGATAGCGTCATTAAGCCATTTTTGCCGAGAATAACATGAAGTCTATACAACTTGCTATGGCGAGACAACGGCTCTCCCAGATGTAACGCAGCCAGCTCTTCTGGAAATGAGTCTTCTTGTGACTGCAGTAAAATGTGAATTTGGGCTAGGCGCAAGCATTCTGCAGTAAGAGGTGGAAGCTGGTGGACAGAAGTTATACAAATTCTAGGAGCAGGCGTGTGCGAAGTTGAGACGTTCACACTAGCTCTACCTCTCAAACGCCTGATGTATTCATGTGCACGTGCTGTAGACCGTAATAAACGAAACCATTGGCTAAAGCGAGACGGATTCGCTGCAACAGGCTTGGTGGGAATGGTGTTGACATTAATGATATATGAATTAATTTTGGCCGTCGGTTTCAACTCGTCCGTATTTAATTTAGCATTATGAGGTTCAACAAGCCAATCACTATAAGGCGATTTTAAAAATTCTGGACCTTCAATCCAGCGGCAATTGTTCTTAAAAACGCTTGAATCCGCACGAGTGGCGTCATCTGCGACGTTCAATATTGTAGGAACCCAATGCCACTCATCCAATGTTGAAAGTTCTAGAATGTCTGCTAGTCTATGAGCTACGTAGGGCAAGAATGATCGCGCATCACTGCGAAGCCATCCTAGAACATTTTTTGAGTCAGTCCAAAAATATCGCTTAATGGATTTGTTTATATGAGCGTCGCAGATGGTGGCCGCGAGACGAGCTGCAACCATGGCTCCCTGTAATTCAAGGCGAGATATGGTGACGGGAGCTAAAGGTGCTACTCTTGATTTGCTAGTTATAAAGGAGAGGTGCACGCTTCCGTCAGCAAATACTAGGCGCCAATAAGCGACAGCTACAAACGCGTGCTCACTTGCATCACAGAAAACGTGCAGCTCACGCTCTAACAAGGAAGATTGGTTGAGACCACAAGCCTCCCGCAAGTGCCAGCGCGGGATACGGATTTCGACCGCAGAGGATATATCCGAAAGCCAAGCCTTCCACTTGGTGTTAAGGTCCTGAGGAAGTTCTTGGTCCCAATCAATTCCCCTGCGCCATACTACTTGAAATATGATACGAGCTCTGATGATGATGGGAGCTAATATACCTAATGGGTCAAAAACCCGCATTAAACTTGAAAGTGCATGACGTTTTGTAATTTTATGAGGTGACTAGCTGTGCTCGCGACTTCGTCCGCGTGGAATAGTGACTTTCGGCAGCATTTTTAATTTTTTAGGCTCTTTTCCCGTTTTTGCAACATTTTTCACTGATGCTTCGCTCCTATTGGTCGCAGCGTGATGTTATATAGCCTAAAGCCTTCCTCGATAAATGGACTATCCAACACAAAAAGAATTATTCAATTCGAACCAGTAGTTCCTGAGATTAGCGCGTTCAAACAAACAAACAAACAAACAAACTCTTCAGCTTTATATATTAGTATAGATTTGAGGGATGATTTCAAAGCAGCAGCATTATAACCCAACTCGTCTGTTGATGGATACCAGATAAGGCCCAAGGTGCGCACGCTTTGCGGAAAATGACCTAATTCTACAGATTCACTACTATCCATAAACCTTAAATTTGGTGGTACAACAGTGAGCGCGTTAAAATCATTAGAAACCCACCCACGGACTTCAAAATGCGCTCGCCTTTGTACCTCTATAATGTCTTTCGCTAGACGGGCGGCTTCATCTGAATTATCTAAGCTTCCTATGAAATCATCCATATAATGATCGTTGATAATAGCATTAGCGGCCTTGGGATATAAGCTTTTATGCTCTTCAGCATTTTTGTTTTTGATACAGAGCGCGGTAAAAGGGCTAGAGGCAGCGCCAAAAATCATCAATGACATTCTATACGCTGAAACAGGTGAGCCGGGAGAGTCGCGCCATAAGAAGCGCTGCGCATCTCTGTCCTCTGGCCTTATTTTGATTTGAGGGAACATTTCCCTGGTGTCAGCTGTCATGCCAACTTTGCCCTCTCGAAAACGAAAAAATATATTTAAAAGTGAAGGCAGTAGATCAGGGCCGGTCAATAAAAGAGAGTTTAGGCTAACTCCTTGGCATCGGGCAGCGGCGTCGTGTACCACGCGCAATTTCCCCGGTTTGTTAGAATTTACAACACCGAAATGTGGCAGATACCATACTCTTTGCGAATCCGAGGTGCTGTTACAAGGTTCAGCATAACCTTTGTCAATCATAGCATGAACATTCTTACGATACTGATCTGCGTAGGCTCTATCTTTACTGAAACGTCTTTCGAGACTATAGAAACGTGACAACGCTAGAGGATAGCTGTTTGGAATGTTAATATCATCAGATTGCCACAATAAACCGACCTCGAACTGTCCATCAGGTAAACGACGAGTTGTATCTTCAACTATCTTCGAGGCACGCTCATCCGCGGCGGATCGTACGTGTTTTTTAACAATACCGATTGACTCTAGCTTGTAATTATCTCGAATAAGGTTTTCTATTTCCGTAAAATCATCAGTAGTCAGGCTATGATTAACAAAAGTCACCGGCTTAGTCCTACTCGAAGTAAACCCAAAAACTACCCAACCTAGGGGCGTTAGACACGCGGCTGGTTGCGTTTTAGAACCGCGTCGTACTTCGCGTGGAGTAAGCAAACTCCAATTGTCAATACCAATTATTAACTTCGGTTCAGCATTTTCAAATGTGAGATTTGAAAGAGAAAGGTGCCTTATGTCTTCAATATTAACCGACTGGCGTGCAATCCCTAATACCGGCACCGACCGTGCTTTGTGAATTTTGTGTTGTTCTAGCTCATATAAACCCTTAATATAAAAATCTACATATTCGAATTCCGTCAATTTGGATAATCCACCCATGCAATCGATCTTTACTTGTGACCTAGGGCCACTGACACCTATCTGAGTCGATAACTCGCTGTCAATAAAAGTGCTGGACGAGCCGTCATCTAAAAGTGCGTAAGTATTCACAGAACCCTTTGGCCCGCTTACGGTTACCGCTATGACTTTTAAAAGGGCTTTAAAAGGCCCGTTGAAGGTTGAATGAGCAACAGTTTCGGTTTTTGACACTAAAGGTGTAGTCGAGCAACACGGTACGGGTTCGACTTGATGCATTAATGATTCTGTTGTTACATGAGAATTTACAGATTCATATTTGTGCAATAACTTATGGTGTCTGTATTTACAACCATCTACTTGACACAACGTTTTGGGGTTACACGACCTATAAGTATGTGAACCTTTTTTCAAACACCTATTACAAACTTTATGGTCGCGGACCCAATTCAGTCTAGTCATTACGTCAAGACGAATAAATTTATCGCAACTGTCAATAATATGAGATTGTTGACAGTACAAACAACTACTTAAAATATTTTGTGAATTAGGTAACATAAAATGTTTATTATTAGCAGATGAATTAGAACTTGCATAAGTAAAGTTTGGTTTCGAGTTTACCACATTAACCTGAGACATCTTTGAGGTATGCGGTTGGCTGGACAAAATGGTCTCCGAAATTACTCCAAACTGAAACTCTGAGTTTACCTCTTCGATTAAGACGTCAGCCAACAGCTCTAACTTCGTGCCTAAAACGGGGTTGAAACGAAACTTAGCATAATCTTTCCAACGTGCACGCATTGCAGGAGATAATTTTAAAAGTAAAGAATTGTAAAGTTCAGGTGATTCTAAATAAGACCTATTGTTAAGAAATTTCATAACAGAAATACAACTACGTACACGGCCAGCAAACAGATGCAAATCTTTGCCCTCAGAGTTTACTTTAGGTAGAGCTCTTACTGCGGCTACCTCTTGGAGTACGATGAGCTCTGGTCTACCGAACTGCAGTTCCAGAAGGGACATAATCTCGCTCGGGTCGTGCGCTGTGGAAAGCAAGGCACCGACGGCTTCACGTGCCGGGCCATAGAGCGCCGCATTTAGGCGAGACAAGTTGTCCATAGAAGAATAAGACGCCGTAGAGGCATCGTACGCTCTTTTAAAGGAGAGCCAATCAAATATTTTGCCATCAAAACTAGGTAGGCGACTCTCAGTTTTATTTTTAGATAGATTTTGTATGGCTTGTGCCAATTTATCGAAACCAGAACAATTTTGATTATTTGAAATATTGCTAGGTGGGGTACGTACGTGTAAAGCTTCTTGAGTGTCACCTGCAGCCTCGTAAATGGGCCTGGGCAGCGTCGGATCGAGCGCAAGACGACTAGGCCTCGCAGTACGATCGCAAGAGACGCCGCAGCCGGTGGGCGCAGGGATTGGACAATGAAACGCAGCGACCGCCGGGGACAGGCTGCCGGGATGCACAGGCAAGGGGGCATCCTCATCGGCAGCGCCGACCGGCCGCTCTATGACGAGCGCATTCGTAGGAACCGCGAGGGTGGGACTACCGGGTCGCACAGGGGTAGGTGCGGCCGCAGTGATAGTTCCACAGGGGTCTACAAAGGTACACTCATTAATAGGCGTTAACGTATCTAATCACTCTACAACGTTACCTCTACTTGAACGGCTACTGCCGCGACTAGCAGCGCGGCTACTGCCACGGCGGATAGTTGCACAGTTGTCACTAGCAATTTGAGCTAGCTCTGCACGCTTTTCTAATTCGAGAACAGCACGCTCTGAGTCTGCGATTTTTCGCGCATATGCAGCCTCAACAGCAAGGGTGCGTGCTTGTATCGTCACTGACGACCTGGTGCTGATACCTGAAACAGTCGTTTCGTCCGCCGCACGGGCGGGCTCCACGAAAGCGGGCACAGGCGCGGCGGCGTCGCTGTGATGCGGCGTGCCGGAGTCTGGTAGCGAACCCTCGCCCGCGATCGACCCTAACGCTTTACTTTGCGATCTTGTAAGCATGGTTACTTTCATAAAAAACAATAAACAAAAATTGCAAGTAAGGAAAAAAAATGCAATGAAAAAATATTATGAAAGTAAAATTTGCGAGCGAAAAGGACCAAAATTTAACGGAAAGAGGCGAAGAGGAAAAGGTGGACTGTATTAGGAAATAAGAGGCAAAGTAAAACGTACAATTATAATTAATAGAAGACGAAATAATAAAATAAAACATACCAAGACAGCAACAACGATGACAATGGAATAGAAAAACAGAACAAAAGAAGAATGACACTTAGAAAAGAAGAAAAAGTATAAAATCTTAAAAGAAGTATTTACTCCGTAACAATAAGTTTTTACTTCCTTCTCCACACTATAGCTATCGACAGGTAGCCTAGATAATGCATCCGCGCTATTTTTTAATGTCGGTAGGTACATACTCAATATCAAACTGATACCCCGATAAAATAGCCGCCCACCTTTGTAATCTGCTGGCCGCCATCGTAGGTATACCTGCCTTTTCTCCAAAAATACTAACTAAGGGTTTGTGGTCTGTCTTTAACAAAAAATTTCTGCCGTACAAATATTGATGAAGTTTTTTAACGCCATATACGATAGCTAACGCTTCTCTTTGTATCTGCGAATAGTTAGTTTCTGCTGAACTGAGCGTGCGTGATGCAAATGCGATAGGTCGTTCGCGGCCGTCGCGCATCTTGTGAGATATGACGGCCCCTATCCCGCTCGCGCTCGCATCCGTCGTCAAAAATATGATCGGTAGCTCCGGGTCATAATGAGCTAATACCTCACTCGAAACTAACAATTGCTTCACCTTCGTAAAAGCTTCTGTACACTGATCTGTCCAAATAAATTTAGAATCCTTCTGTAATAACTTATACAAAGGCGATAACAACATGCTGATATTTTTTACGAATTTAGCATAGTACGTAATGTACCTAAAAATGATCTTAACTCAGAAATATTTTTCGGCACGGCGCTTTCTTAATCGCCCTCAACTTTTGTGGACAAGTATGAACCCCCTCTTTACTAATCACGTAACCTAAATAAGTCACCGACTCTGCAAAGAAAGTGCATTTCTCTTTTTTTACTTTTAAGCCGAAATGTTTTAATCGCTCCAAAACTTTGTATAGTGTCTCTATAAGTGCAACCCGTCGTTTTTTTTTATTAGAGGTAACTTCTTTCTGTGTCCTGTGATCTACCTCTAAAAAGCTACCTACCTAACAAGATGCCACGAAGAAGATCAAATTTATCGCAAGTATGTAACATAAAATATTATACTGTATTACATAATAGACAATAATATAATTTTCACACCACCTGCTCGACAATGCCTCATTTATATCATGCAAACCTTACTCAAAGTAAATCATTATAGCCCTTGTCTTTTGCCGGGGTGTAATGTTGTACTGAATTCCATTATAACCCGCCGGGCAGTAATGTGATTCTCACTTCTCTTAGTTCTTATTGTTATGCATTTAAAGTCTAATTTTGTCAAAATCGCGCGGCGCGCGGCTGCTGCAGCTGCTGGTGGCCGACGGCGAGGAGGTGGACGGCGGCGCGCGCCGCGCCTCATTTATTTGAAAATCGAACTTATTCGAAAATCGAGCTGGCCACGCCACGGCAAGCCGAACGAAAAAAAATCAATACTTAAAACAAAAGCCGCGAGTATTTCAATACGGTGCAATCAGTATCAGACAAAACTGCAAAAGAAGATAGAATAAAACATTAAGAAAATGTCGAGTGACGAAAGTGATTTAACTCCGGAGTCCATTAAATTAGACGCCTTAGGTATTGTTAATAACCTACTACCAGATAAGTCGAAGGAAAAATACTTGAAAGCTTACGACGATTTCCACAAATGGAAAACTGCAAAAGGCGCAAAGTCTGTGTCGGAGTCAGTGCTTTTTGTTTATTTCGAGTATTTATCGTGTACAAAGAAGTCCAGCAGCCTGTGGTGTATCTATTCGATGCTCAGGTTAACAATAAGCATCAAACACGACATTAAGATAAATACATATAGCAAGTTATTGGCATTTTTAAAGAGGAAATCAGATGGTCATCGAGCAAAGAAGTCAAAAGTATTGACAGCGCAAGATGTGGAAACTTTTCTGAATGAGGCTCCTGATCACAGCTTTCTGGCCATGAAAGTAAGTATGAGTACTGCCTACTTTTTAGTTACGTTTCTAGTACCTACCTATAATAGCTCTATAAAATAGTTAATGAATAAAAGGGTATTTAAATGGCACACATTTAAAAAATACACATTCTAAGGTTTTGTCGCAAGCTTTTTTTATAATATAAAGGTCAAAAAATGTAGTAGTGTATCTATCTATTTACTCACAATCCTATTTTTGTTACAGGTAGCCTTGATTTTTGGAGTGAATGGCGCATGTCGTGGAAATGAACTCGTAAACATAAAAGTTAATGATATCAAAAAACATGCAGATTTATTGCTGATTAACTTACCAGATACCAAAACAAATAGAGAACGTTCGTTCATAGTTCGTGAAGATTATGCAAGAATTGTTGAAAAGTACCAAGCTCTGCGCCCCTCTAATATAAACACCAACAGGTTTTTTATCGGTTTCAGTAATGGCAAATGCACCAGGCAAGTCATTGGCAAGAATAAAATCAGCGCCATGCCAAAAGAAATTGCAAAATACTTCAAATTGCAAAATCCCGAGCTTTAAACGGGTCATTGTTTGAGGAGAACATCGGCAAGTCTGTTGGCAGATTCAGGAGCAGATATGACCCAGATAAAACGTCATGGTGGCTGGAAATCCGATGCAGTAGCGAAGGGCTACATAGAGAATTCCATACAAAACAAAAACAAGATAAGCTGTCGTATTGGTGACAACATTCATCTGAAAACTACGTCCATTATTGATGATCCTTGAAAACCTTTGCCACCACAGCCATCTAGCTCAAAATATATCCCGTCAAGCCCACTGCCTCAAGCACCACCTTCCCCAACCTTTACTGTGCCAAACGACCCTCACACGTAAGGTTCTGATGTATTGGGTGCTGCTACTCAAATAAATTCCACCTCAACTAACATAAGCGTACCAAAAAATATAACCATATCTTTACATAACTGGACTAATGTATCAAACATCAATTTTAATTTTTAATTTACTTTTTATTGTTATTTACTGTGCCAATTATATATAATTAGTATTGACAATAGTATTTTAATAAATAAAATACTTTTTCTAGTAGCCTTGGTTTTTATTGTCTCGCAAAAGGTGAGAAAAGTAGAGTATACTCCTCAGGGATAAAACTGATATTGCCTTGGGCGCGCTTAAATCCTTCACTGCTCTCAGGACTCCATTTTAATTCCCTCGCTTCGCTCGGGAATCAACTCAAATCTGGAGTCCTTCGTTACGCTCAGGATTCAAATATCGCGCCCGTGACATAATACAATGCTTTATCCCCTTGGTGTACAATCTACTATTATTACAGTTCTCAATTTACTGATATTTTGTATCTACGAATAAGAACATAGTTAGTAAATAGTTTTTTGTGCCTTCTGGCCGACAACCATAATCCTGGACCGCTACCCATGCTAATCGATACCCATAGTATCTCTACCTAGTTTGTGGATACCCAGCTTCGGTGGACAAGGCGAAAAAAATTTTGTAGTCCGTGGTTGGACAGTATAACAGTAGACACATCTTAGCTAAGATACACCTGTGCCTAGGACGACTCCGGACGAGTACCTGTGCTGTAAAATACCAATTTTATTACATATAATTAAGCGTCAGTAAACACATTTCAGATTTGTATGACGTAGGTAGCAAATACGCGCAACCCACCGAGAAACGGTGTTGTATACTGAATGTATGTGGAGAGATAATTGAAACGGGAAACTGAGTGAGAATCTGTATGAACAGGACGATTCTGTGCTTCAAACTGAATATATGTATGTACATGGCAGAGATGATAGTCGAAAAAATAAGAGATAATGTATGAAAATAATGATGAACGTAAAGGAGGCACAAGAAGTATGCCAGAACCACACTAAATGGAGATCGATTGTCTTTGTCTATCTCAGCATTCCCAGCTGAAAGGATATTGAGAGTGAGTAGATGAACGTATGTCGGTAAATACCATGTCAATTTTCTAAATTTCCGATGCATATAATTTTATTAATAAGCTTAACCTTTTCACTATCCTTCACGCGATGTCCCGCTGTACGCCAATGTATAAATGTATTTTAATAAAGTAGGTACAAAGAAGAACTTCTATAGAAGTGTTGGCGTGGACGGCACGAAAAACTTGAACTTCTATAGAAGTTGTTGGCGGTAAAAAGGTAATAGATACCTACATAACAATTAAACTGTACAGACTACAGCCTTTAGCTCACGCGGACGAAATCGCGGGCAACAGCTAGTTATAAATATATTGAGATGAACTGTCAGGACACCAATCTCCTTAAAAATATTTATTAAGGAAGTTCGTGATCCTAGTTTATAGATTGCTCTTATTGCTCGTTTCTGTAAAATGAATATATTTTCAATATCAGCCGCTGTTCCCCACAGTAGGACGCCATACGACATGACACTATGAAAATAACTAAAATAAACTGTTCTAGCAGTTTCAACGTCTGTTAACTGCCTAATTTTTCTAATGGCATAAGCAGCAGAACTGAGTTTACCGGCCAATTTCGACATATGAGGATTCCATTGAAGTTTTGAGTCAAGGGTAATGCCTAAAAAGACTAGAATCTACCAAATCTCATTGATCCCTCCGCAGCATAATGTACAATACGCAAAATGTACACTACACGCAAAATGTAACAACCGGTAAATTGTACAATACGCAAAATGTACACAACGCTTAATGTGCACAAGGGAAATGTACAAAAAGCAAAATGTACATACGCAAATCGTACAAATCGGAAAATGCACACCGCTAGCAAAACGTACAATACGCTAAATGTGCAACATGCAAGTCGGCTTACACGCAAAATGTACAAACAGGTAAAAACGATGCATCACCGTTTATTCTCTATTAAATCGATTGGTTCATTTCTGACATTTGGTAATATAAACTTAATACATTTTAGTTTCTTAGCGTTAAGCTGTAAATTATTAATAGTAAACCAACGGAGTACCTCTGAAAGAGATTTATTTACATTTTCATAATTAGTCCTACACCTAGTCACATTACAAATGAGTGAAGTATCGTCTGCAAATAATACAATTTCACAGAAGTTCTCGACAAAGAATGGCAAGTCATTAATATAAATCAAGAATAGAAAAGGACCAAGAATCGACCCTTGTGGAACTCCCATTTTTACATGAGAACCAGATGATTTAGTTCCATTTATATCGACAGTTTGTGTCCTAGAACCTAGATACGACTGTATCAATTTTAGTGCAAAATCATTTAGACCCATAGTAGTGTAATTTCATCAACGCCTTGGACAAGTCGCAAAATACTCCAAGAGCATTTTGAGACTTCTCCCAGGCATTAAATATATGTTTTATTAGAGCAACGCCTGCATCAGTAGTAGAACGACCCTTAGTAAAACCATATTGCTTACTATGTAAAAGGTTGTTTGTGTTAAAATATGACATCAACTGTTCGAGTATAATTTTTTCATAAATTTTACTTAGCGCTGGTAATATTGAAATGGGCCGATACTTACTGGGGTCTTCTTTGTTTCCTGATTTGAATAAAGGTATAACTTTACTAAACTTCATAAGATCAGGAAATATTCCTTATTATCATAGTAGCTAGGATAGGTGTGACTGCCCAAACAGCTGCCCCCGTCAAGGCCTAAGCCATACTTTGGGACGATTAAAGGCTAAATGACTAAATAAAACTAACAACTACTAAGATTCAAACTGATGTATTTTAATAAGAAGTTTTATTTTATTTTTCAGTTTGTGTTTGTTATTGTGGTTGCCTATTCGTTCTTGAAGCGTAGGGTAATTATCCATTTCGGTTTCTAGCGAATCGGAAGAGCGTGTTAACTCACTTAGAAGACTACCTGAAATCAGTAATATAATCATTTAACAAATAAATCTTTTATCAGTTTTAACGGTAAATATGTAAATTTATTCTAATTCAAAAGTAAGATGTAAGAGTTGGCTAATATTTATAAAATCCATCATGCGTCTTTGAAGGGTTCATCTCAGCCAAAAGACGTCCACTGCTGGACAAAGGCCTCCCCCAAGGATATGAGGGGTATTTGCCGTCATCGCCACGCTTGGCAGGCGGGTTGGCGATCGCAGTAGGTTGAGGGTAACCTCAGAGTGACGCTGCTGCCCATCCTCTGGAATAGTCCTTTAGTCGGCTTTTACGACACCCACGGGAAGAAGGGTATTGAAGGGTATTTTCCTGTAATTTAAATTTTTTTTTATTATATCTTACGGGTAAGCACTTAGCATTCATCTCACCTGTGATGAACAGACCGAAAATGGAAGCGCATTTCACCCGGAATCCTCAACTAATAAGGCACTGGCTATCTTATCTCTAGCTGCCGAACAAAACAATGCTACAAACATTGATGTTATGGCGACATATTTAGTTAGGATGGTGGTAGCTAGCCAGGCGGACAAACAAACCCTACCACCAACCAAACCGAGTGTACAATACCGGGTACCGGGAATCAAGGGTCCAAAGCGGTTGGCGGCTTTTACCACTACACCACACAGGCGATTAAATCACATAAGATTTTTTTTTACATTAAGAGCGTTTACGCCGCACACTAGCGCCGCCAATGAAAAAAAAAACATATTTAGTAATTAGAGATAGAAAATCAAATTATGCTCAACAAACTATCTGAATGAAGTAATTTAGCATTTTTACGTCACCTAATGAACACCTGACATGTTATGGTTTAGTTAAATATGGCGTTATAGTTAAAAGTGGCCGTAAACGCTCTTAAGGTTTTTTATTAAAAATAGTCGGAATATACGCCGAAAGTAATATGGATAAAGAAGCATTCTGACATGACGATCAATAAAAATACCATAAAGAACAAGTCGGACAAAGTAACTCTCTAATAATTATGAGCAAAATCGAATTCGGTGCGGATATTTATTACTACGTTATTAGTCTAGAATAAAATGATCCATTACTATATCGCCTAATATCATTTATATACATGTTCAACATATTTATTATAAAAAACCGATACACTTGACACGCAAATTCAAAGCAAATAATTGGTCAAGCAAGACATACAAAAGGTAGGTACTAACTACATAAGCAAAATAAGAGTTACAGAATCAGGGTGCCTAGTGCGAGTTTCATTTGCCTTTCGGTCACGTTAACGAAAACGGGAATTTGTATGGCCGAATATTAACTCTTCTCGTATGTCGCTAGGAGGCGCTGCTTCAATGCCATACTAATTATTACGTTTTCGTAAATGTAATCGAATGAATACGAATAGTACTTAAACAAAACTCACACTCTGCACTCTGCACTCTGAAACTGATTAGTTATGCAGCAGCGCAGCGGACTCTTGGTGGAATTGACCAACGAGGTCAGTTATCGTCATCGAATGTTTTTTGTGAATATTAGATTAAGCTCTTTAAAAGTAGGAGGAATCGCTGCCGACTAAAGTACAGGTCTAACCTAGTTTAGAAAGCAGAAGCTCTCAATACTGTTTACGATTGTTTTATCTTTTTTTTCTTTTGTATACCTAATTAACATAACATAACTACTAAACTGTAACTGACTGGCTAACAGTAAACTGTAACTGATACTGTTTTTATGCAAATAAAGATTATTATTATTATTAAAAAAAAAGAATGTTTAATAAAACTCGCACTAGCTATTTAAGTCTGTTAGAACTTATTAGTTAGTCTGAGATTAGCACAGGTATACTAACCTAATTTCAACAGCTTTTCTGGCTTCCAGATACGCCAAATATCGGCGAATTCCCGTTTAAGGTCGGGCTTAGAGGTCGCCTTGTCAGAATCCTTAGCTGGCACTTGCCCTTGCTTCAGAGTGGTGGTGGTGGGTGCCTCGGTTGTAGTGCTTTCTTTGTTTTCCCCGTTGACTCCCAGACAAGAAAGCATCGAAAATAACACTATAACCTAAATATAAATAGAATCAAAATTGTACACTCAATTTAACAATCATTATTTTTTATTAGTCACATCGAATGTAAACATTTTTTTTTACCTTTAAATTCATTTTTGATAATAACATAATATGAATATTATTCTGACTTAAATTAGCTCGCGAATGAAAAGAAAAATACATACGCCGTCAGTTTTATTGGAAATATAGAGCGGATGCCCGATTCATATTAGGACATGTAGCATTAACGATTGTAGCAATTTCAGTGAACCATATCGATACGAGTGTGTCGTAAAATTGCAATTACGTGCATGCATGGTATTGATGGATAGATAATAGCGCATACATTATGAACAATAATCATTCATTGTTTCTGCACACACGGAATGGCAATGGGTAAGTTTCCTCATTTAATAAGCTTCAAAAAAAAATATATCTTCTTAATAATTATTTTTGTAATAATAAATTAATAATTGTGTTTGAAATTTTAAGTGTTTTGGTAAACCAATCTCATTATTTATTAATTGGATATATTTCCTTATTTTTTTGTAGGTAGACTAACCAACTTTGCATAATAAAACATTCAAGCCACAACGGACTTTATAGGTGTGAGACAGAGCTAAAATTACAACATTTTAATTTGATATAAGTACTGTAACGAATGAAGTTTGATAGCCTTTCTATTATTTATACTAAATTATATGAAAACACATTATTAATTTGATTCGTATTCTCTAATAAATTATATTTACTTAATTATTAATATAGAAAAGAGTTTAATACTGCTTGGTAAAAATCTCATTATTTTGGAATTATATTAGTTAAACCTCTTTACATTAAATGAGATATTTAAAAGAAATAGAAAAAATGAATTTTGAAAGTCTGTCATAAAATATGATTTTGACAGAGTCAGAGGAAAATGGTGAATGAAAAAAGTTGTAAAAATTACGTGAAAATTAGATGAGGGTGGTAGCAGCCATCTTAAAAAGAATAAGTGAAATGGAAAAGAACATGTTTGCTGGATGGAGGATTGTAGGCCTTCTTATGGCTCTATAAGTGTCTTTTATGGTCTAATGGATCACTGAAGGGTTCCTAAAGCCTTTATATTTATAAATGATTAATTTAATAATTAATTTTAGAACTTATTAAGTATTTCAAGTTGGGTTTAATGACCCTTTGCTAATGTCAAGAAGAGATAAATAATAGAGAACAAACTGATACAGATTCTGAATGTTTTGGAATACCTTTCTATTTTATAATATAATTTTATTAGTAGATTCTATTTATATAATATTTTAAGTGGAAGGAAGAGGCCTTGACATGGACAGTTATATTAAATGAAGAAGGGGAATCAGAATTTCATATCCCAGGATCTGGTATTATATTTAGTAGTTTTGTTGTGTGATACTTTTCGGGTTTCCCTAATGACCTTTTCCTTTATCAACTTTAATACCCGAACCTTGAACAAATCTTAATTACTTTATTCTGTACGGGACACACTCTTCGAGTCTACATGGAACTTTATGTGTGCTACGGGTTTGCTGAGTGACAAGGTCTGCTATTCATCAACGACTCTACGAGCAGGAGACTTCGGGGTTGCTGACGTCTGGAGACTGGTGTAAACATGAGTCAGGATTTGCCGGTACAATTTTATTATTTATAATCAGGGTGTCTTTTGGAGTTACATTTATTGGAAGGATTTCTCAATATTTGTTAACTTTCAAACATCAATCTAGGTAAGTGTAATGATTATAGCTCTATTTAAAGGACGGTCATTTCTCATTTATCTCAATTATTAATAATAAAGACAGACATTTTATTATAAAAATTATGACATTTCTTGAATATAAATTTGAAGTTTAATGTCAACTTTCAACTATTTTAAAATAAAGTCATAATGTTCCTTTTGAATATTATTTGACATTGGAATAAAAAAATAAATAAACAAAACAAAATTGATAGGTTTTGATCACTCAAGTGGTGGTAGCTGAAGAGTAAGGAGCTCTGGAATTTTGGAATTGAACATCTGTGAGTTAAACAATTATAATTGATATTATAACTATTTCTAATAATACCTTTACAAATAATAAATAATTTATTTTAATTATGTAAATTCAAACAATAGTTTAAATTCTTTTCTTGTTAAACAAAATTAATACTTTTAATTTGAAATCTTTCTTTAATAGTATTCTAAGATTTATTCTTTTCTTTTAATCTTTTGAAATTCAAATAACGTAGTTTAGAAACCTAACTATTCAATCATGTTGAACCTTTTTACCTTTCTTCTGATTATTCTTTTAATTTAAACTCTGACTAGATTAATACATTATATTATACTTTCCTTAAAGAAATCTTTTAATTACATAATTAGTCAGTCGAATTCATTTCATAAATCTGACGCTATTTTCCTCACTTCCGTTTACCATTTAATGATGAAATAATGCTTTTGGTGATTAGGTTACAATCTACAAACCCAAATCTATCTAATAAACGTAATCACCAAACAGCTCGCGTAAATCCAACAGAAATTAGGAATCTTATTAATACAAATTTAGGGATTTATCTTGATTGAGAATATTTACAACTTAATAATTCAAAGAGTAATTATTTTCGAAAGGAAGTATGTAAACAGTATAAGTTTTCATAATCACAATTCCATTTAACAATTTATACTGACAACTTCCGAGGCTTAGAGACCTATGGGCTCAGGTATGGTTGAATCCGTGTAGGCACAAATGCACGTCAGTGGGGTCTACTGGGTAGTGCGCGGTGATAGGTGGTTCGATTCCCCTTTGGCTTGCTTCAAGCAAGGCAATAGCTCAATGGTAGAGCCCCGACACATGCTAGTAGATTACCCGCTGTTCGAACCAACCATACAGTGTTCATTTCATTCCTCAAAAGCCTCTCGCGTTCTTTCATAGGATTAGAAATAGGAAAAGTATGAAAAGATGAATGTTTGTAATGTCCCCTTTATATTATTTTATTTGTTTATCTTTTGCTTTGTTAGTTCATCTCCAGGAGAGCTCCAGAATTATATATGTGGACCCTTCATTGCATCAGCCACTATATTTCTGGATGCTGTGTTGTCGTCTTTCGGGGCAGACGGGGCGGGACTCTACAGGGTCACGCTGGCACCACTCTGTATAAATGAGGTTACTAAGTAAAAGATATTCAAAGTCTTTTGTTATCGTTCTTTCCTTTCGCGTTAAATGTCTAACTTCATGATGATGGTTTGAGAGATAGAATTAGAATAGGGCCAGGTTTGTTTGGGTCCTGTGGGCCTGGTCGGGTGTTTGACCTAGAGGCAGCAGGATAGGTGCGTCCAAGGGAGGTCAGGAGGGGGCGCTTAGTTTAAATTCATTACTCCTCTATTAGAAACTGAGTTGTGCTCACACCCGAGGACTCAAATAAATTGCCAAATTCCGGCATTACCCCTTTAATTAATTATTTAGTAAATGAACAATATAAACTAGTTTGTCTGCCTAATAAAGATCTTGAGTTACTTATTTATAAAAAAATTACACAACGTAGAATAGTCCTACCCTAGACTTCACATGCCAATAACAAAGACTATCTTTGTTTTCTTAATAATATCCATTGGTCCAAAGTGAGATCGTCACAATGGTGCCGTGACCAGGATGAGTTATAATTATTATTCTTATCCTTGTGGTCCCGACTTGAGATCGTTACAGTACTGTGACGATCTCATCTTTTGATCAATTAAAGGATAATTAGACCAATAATAATTAACTCATCCTAATCATGGCACCATTGTGACGATCTCAAGTCGGGACCACATAAAATAATATAAAGGGGACATTACAAACATTCATCTTTTCATACTTTTCCTATTTCTAATCCTATGAAAGAACGCGAGAAGCTTTTGAGGAATGAAATGAACACTGTTTGGCTGTCTCGAACAGTGGGCGTTTCTACAGGCTTGTGCACCGTCGGGTCATTCCTTCTTGATGTCTTTACAAACCAAAGAGGAATTGAACCCCTGTCTCCGAGTATCACCTAGTAGACCTCACTGACACGGACACAACCATACCAGTGCCCATAGGTCTCTAAGCGTCGGAAGTTGTCAGTATAAATTGTTAAATGGAATTGTGATTATGAAAACTTATACTGTTTACATACTTCCTTTCGAAAATAATTACTCTTTGAATTATTAAGTTGTAAATATTCTCAATCAAGATAAATCCCTAAATTTGTATTAATAAGATTCCTAATTTCTGTTGGATTTACGCGAGCTGTTTGGTGATTACGTTTATTAGATAGATTTGGGTTTGTAGATTGTAACCTAATCACCAAAAGCATTATTTCATCATTAAATGGTAAACGGAAGTGAGGAAAATAGCGTCAGATTTATGAAATGAATTCGACTGACTAATTATGTAATTAAAAGATTTCTTTAAGGAAAGTATAATATATGCACCCTGTGTGGTGCCGGGGATAAAGAATTGCACCACCCCATCTCTTCCCGTGGGTGTCGTAAAAGCCGACTAAGGGACCATTCCAGAGGATGGGCAGCAGCATCTCTCTGAGGTGACCCTCAACCTACTGCGATCGCCAACCCGTCTGCCAAGCGTGGCGATTACGGCAAATACCCCCCATGATGATTTGGGGGAGGCCTTTGTCCAGCAGTGGACGTCTTTTGGCTGAGATGATGATGATGATGATAATATAATGTATTAATCTAGTTAGAGTTTAAATAAAAGAAAATAATCAAAAGAAAGGTAAAAGGTTCAACATGATTGAATGGTTAGGTTTCTAAACTACATTATTTGAATTTCAAAAGACTAAAAGAAAAGAATAAATCTTAGAATAATATTAAAGAAAGATTTCAAATTAAAAGTATTAATTTTGTTTAGCAAGAAAAGAATTTAAACTACTGTTTGAATTTACATAATTAAAATAATTTATTTATTATTTGTAAAGGTATTATTAGAAATAGTTATATTATCAATTATAATTGTTTAACTCACAGTTGTTCAATTCCAAAATTTCAGAGCTCCTCACTCTTCAGCTACCACCACTTGAGTGATCAAATCCTATCAATTTTGTTTTGTTTATTTATTTTTTATTTCAATGTCAAATAATATTCAAAAGGAACATTATGACTTTATTTTAAAATAGTTGAAAGTTGACATTAAACTTCAAATCTCCCTTTTTTTTATATTCAAGAAATGTCATAATTTTTATAATAAAATGTCTATATCTTTATTATTAATAATTGAGATAAATGAGAAATGACCGTCCCTTAGATAGAGCGATAATCATTGCACTTACCTAGATTGATGTTTGAAAATTAACAAATATTGAGAAATCTTCCCAATAAATGTAACTCCAAAGTCACCTTGGTTATAAATAATAAAATTGTACCGATAAATCCTGACTCATGTTTACACCAGTCTCCAGACGTCAGCAACCCCGAAGTCTCCTGCTCGTAGAGTCGTTGATGAATAGCAGACCTTGTCACTCAGCAAACCCGTAGCACACATAAAGTTCCATGTAGACTCGAAGAGTGTGTCCCGTACAAAATAAAGTAATTAAGATTTGTTCAAGGTTCGGGTATTAAAGTTGATAAAGGAAGAAATCATTAGGGAACCCGAATAGAAAGTATTTATTAAACCAAATAAATATTATTGTCCTTACCATGTAATCTTTTATTATTTATTGTTCCTTGGTATTAGATTTTATTTAAATTGGTCTCCAATCATTTCATTTGATTAATTGAACCTAAAGAGACAAACAGAAACAAAGACACACAACAAAAACTACTAAATATAATACCAGATCCTGGGATATGAAATTCTGGTTCTCCTTCCTTATTATAACTGTCCATGTCAAAGCTTCTTCCTTCCACTTAAAATATTATATAAATAGAATCTACTAATAAAATTGTATTATAAAATAGAAAGATATTCCCAAACATTCAGAATTTGTATTAGTTTGTTCTCCTCCATTTATCTATCATTGACATTAGCAAAGGGTCATTAAACTCAACTTGAAATACTTAATAAGTTCTAAAATTAACTATTAAATTAATCATTCATAAATATAAAGGCTTTAGGAACCCTTCAGTGATCCATTAGACCATAAAAGGCACTTAAAGAGCTATAAGAAGGCCTACAATCCTCCATCCAACAAACATGTTCTTTTCAATTTCACTTCTTACTTTAGTTATCGTTACCACTTCCTTCTATAATTCCCGTAATTTTTTACAACTTTTTTCCTTCACCATTTTTCTCTGACTAAGTCAAAAACATATTTTTCTGACAGACTTTCAAAATTCATTTACTCTTTTAATGTAAAGAGGTTTAACTAATAGAATTCCAAAATATAATGAGATTTTTACCAAGCAGTATTAAACTCTTTTCTATATTAATAATTAAGTAAATATAATTTATTAGAGAATACGAATCAAATTAATAATGTGTTTTCATACAATTTAGTATAAATAATAGAAAGGCCATCAAACTTCAGTTCGTTACAGTACCTACCACTATGTACCTATATCAAATTAAACAGTAGGTAGGTACAGTACCCACGTACCTACAGTAATATTAAAATATGTGGGATGCGGGCTACCTACTTTTTAATAAAATATGTTTTTTTCAAACAGTAAAAGCAGACATGCTAGTTTGATTAAAATCTTTAATTTTCTTTGAAATAGTTATCGCCATGTATACGCAACTGTGTATGAAGCAAAACACTTTTATTACATGACACGTATCACACAACGTCCGGTTGCGAGTTTCGGCGTTAGTTGTTGCGTTTAGTATGAACTAGAATTATCAAATTACCTATTAACCAGACTACAAACTATTGTAATTGATCAGGGTGCCTAGGTTAATGTACCTACCAACTGTTGGTGACAAACGAGGAGTTACAAAAAATAAGTCACACTAGGCCCCTTCAGTACATAATTGATCATGACTTTGATTGATAATTTGAATGGCTGTTCACAACTTCCAACGTGTAATAAAACCAAACGTAGTTATAAATAAAAATATATATTTAGTAACAATGAATATTAAAGTACTTTTATTACATCAAATTAAAACAGTTGTTAAAAATATCAAACAATCCGAATTTTTAACCAAATAAATTATAATACTATTTTAAATATGTAGGTATATTTTTCAATTTACATTTTAGGTAGGACCTACTCTATTTTTCGCTATTAGTAAAATATACAGAAATGCATTATTTTTGGTATTGTTAACATTCACTTGTCTAATCCAGAGTCCATCTAAATACATACATATAATGACTTGTTCTGACTGACTGACTCATCATCGCCGAGCCTAAACCGCTGAAGGTAATTAGATAAAATTTGGACTGTAGGTTAATTGAGTGACGTAACCAGCCACTAAAAAAGGATTTTACGGAAATCACACCCTAAGAGGGTCAAATAGGGGGTCAAAAAGTCCGACAGTTTTTAAGTAAAATACATGAAAATTGGTATTTGGGTTCTTGAAAAGAATTAAAGAATGACTTGTCTCAGGAGTTTTGTTTACTTTTCTTTAAATGAGTAAAAAAGGGAAAAAGGTTTTTTTTTTGGGAAAATCGTTATTTTTAAAGTAATAACTATCGAAATGAATATTTTAATCGATTTTTAGATTTTTGAACAAAAATGAAGAATGACGTGTTTTAGCATTTTTCGAAAAACCTCTCCTAGAGAGGTGAAATATGGATGGAAAGTATGGAAACCTGTCATTTTAAAAGTTAAATCCTTCAGTATTTAGCCAGGTTAGAAATTGAGAATTTACATTTAAAATGTTTGGCTTTTATTACAAACAATCAATAGTCGTGTAGCCCACCCACGTGAGCAAAGCCGCGAACAGAAAAGCTAGAAAGCTAGTTAAGAATATTGGACTAAATAATTACCTACCTTATACATATCACAGTTTATGTTACCTTTTTTATAACAGCTTTATTTTTAATTTCTATTGATTTGATTTAATAAATAAATTCAACAACCTTATTTACAGTGTTATTCAGATTGCTTAACATAATTTTATTAGGTAACTTAAAAGCATAAAAATAATGTGTAATAGCAATTTAGAATTTTTTCTTTTAAAATGAGCTTATTAATTAATATTTGACAAAAGTAAATGTAATACAGTTAACAAATGTATGCTTCTTGAGCGTCTTATTTAGTCTATTTTAAAATAAAAACTATTAATTTTATCTATCAAATACACTGTAATTAAATAAAAACAATAAAAATAATTTATATGGCAAGGCGGGACAACATGCAATGGTATTCAATACCTAATATATCTAGTATATAGCTACTATTAAAACTTAAGCTCCTTCATTGCTCACCAGAAAATATGACAAATTTAATTAAACTTGTGTTATTCCAATACATAGTTAACCTGGTTTAAAATGATGCTGTCTCATTTTTGTTATTAAAGACAAAAGAAGACAACAACAGTTTTAAACTTCAGTCTACGACTTTGAATAAACAGTGGACACATTTTAAATACGAACCGCCTTTGTGGTCTAGTGGCTAAGACCACCGGTTTAGACCCAGAGATCCCGGGTTCGATTCCCAGCGGGGGTACATGTTTGTCTGTTTGGTTGGTGGTAGGGCTTGTTAGTCCGCCTTGCTAGCTACCACCATCTTATCTAAATATATCGCCATAACATCAATGTTTGTAGCATTGTTGTGTTCCGGCAGCTAGAGATAAAATAGCCAGTGCCTCACTAGTTGAGGATCCCGGGTGAAGTGCGCTTCCATCATTGGCATTATCATTATTTAACACCAGGTGAGATTAAGGCACTGTGCTTACCCGTTAATATAAAATAAAAAAAAATACAGATGCAATACCATATCTCATCTACATAAATACAAATAATGACTTGTCCTGGTCCTGATCTTGACTGACTACTGAAGCAAATAAGATGAAAATTGGACTGTAGGTTAATTGAGTGACGTAACCAGCCATTGAGAAAGGATTTTACGGAAATCATCCCCTAAGGGGGTCAAATAGGGGGTGAAAGTTTGAATGAAAGTCCGTCAGTTTTGAAGTAAAATAAATGAAAATTGGTGTTTGGCTTTTTGATAAGAAATTACGAATAATGTGTCTCAGGAATTTTGTTTAGTTTTTCTTTAAATGAGTACCTAAAAAGGCCAAAGTTTTTTTGGGGGAAACCATTATTTTTAAAGTAAGAACTATAAAATGAATTATTTTAACCGTAATTAGATTTTTCAATAAAAATAAAGAATGACGTGTCTTAGCATTTTTCGAAAAATCTTCCCTAGAGGGGTAAACTAAGAGTGGAGAGATTGTATGGAAATCTGTCAGTATTTGGCCTTGGTTAGAAATTATGAAGTGTTTCACGATATTTGGAAAATGATCCCTTAAATAGGGGATGACAGTTTGTATAGGAGGTTTCAAAACGAACCAAAATTACTTATACAGAGTGATCTTTATTTTGTTGTTTTGTGTTAGACACTTTTTACTAATTCTAGCTCGCATGAATGAGCTTTTTAATGATAAAAAATTAAAATCTTAATGTTGAAATGACGTGACATGCTTAGTTGTCTAACCCTTATTACTTATACCCATGATATTTACCTTTAATAAGTTTGGCTTTTATTACGAATAAACACAAAACGTGTACCCCACGTGAGCAAATACAAATTCAAATTCAAAATCATTTATTCAGTTTAGACTACAAGTAGCTCCTGTGAATATCACTATGCCATCGGTTCGTAAGTCTACTCTAGCAAAGACGCGAACAAAATTTAGTATACCTATAATATACTATATAATACGTATTCTTAATTATTAAATAATGCAGGGGTGTACTAGGTTAACCCTAACAATTTTGCTGTAAGTACAATATTATATTTTGGTAATTTATAATAGGCGGTTTTTTCAGTACACCCCCGATAATTGTAATTTGAGCATTATCGCCTTGTGACTAGCAGGAGCTTAATAATTCAAAATTACAGGTAAACTACCTAATTGAGGATACAATCTTAAGAGAAAATATTAAGTTATCGTAAGATTCGTAAGTAATATTAGGGATTTGGGGTTCCTCTGCTTGTAAATATGTATTATTACTACTTAAGTAAAAAAATAATTGATCTCTAAACAAGAAGTAAAGGGAAAATATTATTTTTACATTATTAAAATTGAAATATCGGTAAACATAGCTTCCTTAGGGTCACATTGAGACTACTATCGTGCTTCAACTTCTAGCATGAGCGTAACTTTCTAGAGGGGTTAACAAGACTTCTTAAGGTTTTAACAGTATATTAATAATAATAATCTTTGAAAAATAAAAGCAAAGTTCGAGTGTTCAGGAGTCTGCCCTTAACCTCTCATCTGCCTCGGGCACTGATCAGTGCAGTATTCACAACAAACGAGGTTAAATTCTCGTAATTGCGCCTTTATAAGCCCTTATTTGCAAATTTATATAGGAGATGAAACACTTAACTAATTACTTACCGTAGAGCTACTTGTACGCGCTAGCTTTGAGCATTAAGGTTTCATGTAAGGTTAAAGTTACTCACATTTTTGAACATTTATTAATGTATTAGAAGAAAACAATGGCCGTTTTGACAATTCGTTCTTACGAATTTAAACTGAATGCTACGTGCGATGTTTCTTTACTATTCGATTGCGTTAAAGTAAACTATATACTCTTAATATATGGGATCGTCGTAGCAGTGTCATCTGTGACGAACTCGGAACTGTTCCAGCTAGTACCTGTCGTTGTTTTGATCCCACACAACCTGTAGTTAACTCAAATGTGGCAGTGTAGGAACGTTCTTACAGTTAGAGATAAATTAGCCACTTCCTAAGCAGTTGAGCCCTGGCACCAGGCACTACGGTGCGCGAGCAACAAGTTGGTAACACTAGTAGGTCACCAGGTGGCACTGCTCCTATACAGATTGTAATTAACTCGATTAAACATTGAAGACACTTGTACTTAGCACTCTAGTCTAGTTAGTCTACACCCAAGCACCGAACCCTCTAGCTTCAATCAGTCTAGCCGCTCGCTCTAATCCATGCGGCTAGACGCAGGTTGTCGACGAATCGACGATACTCGCGCGGCGGCGGCACCAGGGCCACGAGGCGCGCAGCAGCCGCTGGTAGTGCGGGGACGTTCCTACAGTTAGACATATACCAGCTAGTTTCTTAGTAGTTGAGCACTGGCACCAGGCACTACGGTAACCGAGAAACAGGTTAGTAACACTAGTAGGGCATCAGGTGGCACTGCTCCTATACAAATTACAGTTAAATCGATTGAACATTGAACACACTTGTACTTAGCACTCCAGTCTAGTTGGTCTACACCCAAGCACCAGGCCCTCCAATTTCTGTTATTCTTCCCCAAGCACCAGCCCCTCCAGTATAAGTTAGTCTCCACTCAACCACCAGAATACATACAAGCAGCAGGCAGCAGACTGTCGACGATGCTCGCGCGGCGGCGGTTGCAGCACGCGCACGGCTCTTGGTGGCAGTGCGGGAACGTTTCTACAGTTAGAGATATACCAGCCAGTTCCTAAGCAGTTGAGCCCTGGCACCAGGCACTACGGTGCGCGAGTAACAAGTTTGTAACACTTGTAGGTCACCAGGTGGCACTGCTCCTATACAAATTGTAATTAACTCGATTGAAAATTGAAGACACTTGTACTTAGCACTCCAGTCAAGTTAGTCCACACCCAAGCACCAGACACTTCCTCCAGTTTTGTTTTACTTCACCCAAGCACCTCTCCAGTATAAGTTATTCTACACTCAACCAACAAGCTTCATCCAGGCGGGAGGACGCAGATTGTAACACTTGTAGTCTTCCCTAAGCAACAACCGCTCTAGCTTTAATAGGTCTACATCCAGGCGGCTGGACGCAGGTTGTCGACGATGCTCGCGCGGCGGCGGTGGCAGCGCGCGCACGGCTCGAGCGCGAGGCGGCGCCAGGGTCACGAGTCGTGCAGCAGCCGCTGGTAGTGCGGGAACACCTCGTGCGGCGGCACGTGCAGGCCGAACTCGAGCGCGACGAGCACGGCGAACTCGAAGCGCATTAGGTCTTTGCGGTTCACGCGGAACGTGGTTTCGATGCGCTGGCGGAGAAGGAAGTTTTCGAACAACCATTTGGTTATGTTTGTAAGTCAATGATAACATTCATGTTGAGTATAGTCGACAATGAAATTGCTTTACCACCTTAGAAGTGAATTTTGTTTGCATGTAAAAAAAACAAAAAGTTCTATTTTTGTTTAAAAGACCAAGTGACAGAAACGTTGTCATTATTGACAATGAGCCTTAGCGAAATTTTATTGTAATGGAAGTTTTTGTCGAAAGTGATAAAGCAATTCCATGGTCGACTATACAATTTTGAACACCAGAAGTTTTATGGAATTTATATTTGAGTAATTATAAGACTCAAAAAATTTTTGTTTGATTTTACAAAAGGCAAGATAAGTCAAAGCTTATACTAAAATCAAAGTAATTATAATGCAAAATAATTGGTACAGCTGCAATTTTACTGCTATGTAGCTGTTTAATGTAAGAGAAGCGATACTAAAATAATGTCCCAATAAATTATTCAGGTCTTTACCTCGATTAAAGCTTTCAGCATTTCCCCTTTGACATCGTTCAGCTTGGCTGAGAGCATCAGACATGCGCCCGCGCACAGCTTCCTGTTGTCCTTGTTGATGAGATTCGCGAGAATTAGTTTCTCGAAGTAGACGTACGCTTGTGCGACTGAGAGCAAGTCGATGCCGCCCGTGTCGTGTTTTGCTATTTTGCGCATTTCTTTCTTAATACTGCGAATACAATTAAACCATTAGAACAACAAAATAAATTAGTATTATAGAATTAGTAACTACAAGCATTACTGTGTTATGTGGGCGGTGCGGCCACCGAATAATTGGCTCAACACAGTTCCTTCCTTTAAAGGTTGGATTCCCGGGTGGGACTAATGTTCCGGATTTATCGACACAACCCAAGATTGTGATCACAAACCAAGAACTTCCGTATTTTGAGCAGTGTTCGGTGGCCGCACCAAGGTGTTAACATCATAAATTATATGAAATTACATTGTATTATTTACGGACTTTGTGGCACCTTGTACCAAATGACAAATGAATTAAACAATATTCAATAGGTTATTCTTACGAAGCCCACATTACACAGTTGGTGAACTGCATTCCGCATTGATTTGAATTGAAGTTCGTGCAAGGCCTGCCTATTGTATGTACCTTCGTAATTTGCTAAGAGTCAATTTTATGTGCGGGAACTTCTCCCTGAATTTGTCATTCAATTCCTTCTTCAAGTCTTGCGGTCGGACGTAGTCAATTATCGATGTCATGTAAGATGTGAACGTCAGCAGAGTTCTGTGCTTGCCGGCGATCAGTTCCGGGTCATCGAGCACATTGGGGCAATACTGAACCTGGAACCAAATAATTAAAGATTTAGACACTCCAAGGTAAAAATAAATAAATATTAGGATTCTTACAAGAATTTATATAATAAAAGAAAGTGTTAGGTAAAATGGTGTTCATGGAAAATGTTTATTTTCTCTATTATAACTTTTTCAAAAGTTCTTAACATACAATTCTCACGAGTTTAAGCATAAGAGTTGTGCCTGCCCACCAGTCCATTTCCGTAAATGCATTTTTTGATGCATAGACCAAGATTGAGGTCACCAACAAGCATTTGGCAAGTCGGGTGAAATATTTCCCAATAAAATACATAATTTGTAGTGACAATTGTAATTGGAATTGTATTAGAGAATAAATACTTTGGACTGTGAACCTATTTAAACAATAGGTGCATACTTACATATTTTTGTGAAAGCAGCGTTCCCTCGTCCCACTCGAAGGTCTTCAGTTCGACTGTGGAGAGCGGCGGTGACGCGGCCATCGTGGTCCTTTGCGACGACTCATACGAGAAACACCTGCACATGAACGATTGCAGTCAACAAGACAATTCCATTAACGATATACTTCTGTGGCACTAAATTTACTTGCATTGTTACATGCAGCTAAAGCCGTTTCTCCTTTAAATACATGCAGTTCAACGCAATACGGTTATATGTTCGTTTTAGTTTACCTGATCATGCTGTAGCATCGAACCTCTAGTGATCAGGTTTAGATTTAATAACAGAACTAAATGAAATTTCTGTTTGTTTTCCACAATATATCATAATGCCATTAAATCTACACCTACATAAATAAGATCATTCTAGTGATTAGTACATATAAATAAATATTAATATTGTTTGTTATTTGTCTGTGGAAATGTAGCAGGTCTGAAGGGTTATCGAAATATGAGCTAAAATAAACACAAGTACCTATAAAATATTTTGATTAAGATTTCCGTATTTACCAACTAATCAATCTAAAAGTTACTTCTACAATAATTGGGGTAAAAAGAATGAAGCAGGCATTTTGGTCTAAAAAATATCTAGACAACTTTATATACCAGGTGAAATCAATTTTGCAGCTAGTTAAGGAGTTAAAGGAGCTTAGTTTATTACTATAGTGATTACTGCAGGTTATAAAATAAGTTGGTGATAGCATACTCTATAGGAAACCTATATAATATTATTCTATGGCCAAAATACCAATTTGTGAAACCAATGCGAGGGTTTGAGAGGAATATTGCATTGATGGACATGTTAAAGACAATTCATCTTTTGTGGAAGATATGTATTTGCTTTGGAAATTTGGGAAAGCCTAGTAAATAAATGATTTTGTAATAACTACAATTTCTACAAATTAGGAAAGCGGCTTTCTCTAGTTTATTAAATGCAAATAATCTTGCTGTCTTGCTGTTTATTAATATGAACCAAAGAAACATCTAGATCTAGATGATTTTGGTGGAAGCTTGCAGTACCAAGATCAACATAGCACTACTTTATGGCAATAGAAGATAATCTGCATTTTTATAGTGCAATGGAAGATGGTGCATATCTGTTATATTCGCAATCTGATGAGATTTGCGTACATAACTTAATGTTTTCTTTAGTTTTAGTCTCTGTCTATAAATTATGTAATAAACGATTTCAAAACTTTACACAGACAGTAGAGGTAAATTACATACTTTATAGACAGTGGTATCTAATAATAAATTAGTTATTGATAGGCAATCACTTGTTAGTTCTCTTTAGCCAAATCTAACTTGCATTGCATAGCATATGAATTTCATGTTCACGTTTACCATTTCTTATCCTTGTGTCTCGTCAATAATTTAGTCCTGAAATTTAAATTTGTTAGTGATGAGATGGCATGATTTCTGCATAAATGACATTAAATGAATTCAAAACACATCACTCAGGTAATGTTGTTGTCATTAGTGTAACATGTTTGTTATTTGATAATGTGTGACACTTTATTTTTTAATGTGATGTTACTAGATAATGTTGCTTCAAGTGAATATGTCATGATAATGTTAGATAGAAGAGAGGAGTACAAACAACAAAAAACAAATAAACATCAATTCCTTCATCAAACTTGTTAAACTAATATTGTAATATTTTAAGTTAACATGGGGTTCCATTATCCATACATATTTCACTAATATGAAAAACAACTTGTAAAAATGTCAGAGTCAAAAATAATTCATTCAGAGAGCCTACACTAGTGGCATAACACTAGTAGATTAAAAATGGAATAGAATAATTACATTATTGGGTTGCAATAAGCCAACAGTACATATAAAAAACAGCTTATGTCAATCTCATACCTTAATCCTTCTATTTGATTTTTACTCTACTAGGGTAATGCCACTTGTCTAGGGGGCTAGTCAGTTATATGTTTCTAAGTAAACATGGTTATTGTTTGCAATAAAACACTGTTGGAAATACATAAATGTTTATCTTTATCTCAATGTGATACCAGTAACAGTAATTTACTTTAGAAAATAAATAAATTGTTTTTATCTATCTATTTTATTTCTATTTTGGAGAACATATCTAAGTAAGAACTAATATAAGTATTATAATAGCTTAAAATGGTACTTGTATCACTTAAATCTGAGATAAAAGATAAACAAAGTCAGTTTATCAAAACTGTGATTTCATATCAAACAAAGTATAATAATAGCTAGAGCATGCACATAGCATTTGTAAACAATATATAAGTTACATATTATGATAAAGGAACAAACCTTGCAATAACATGTGGATGACGATTTAAGATTTTCCAATTGGCCTTGTCAGTGAAATCTCCTTCGTACATTTTTTTGTATTGCTCTCTGGTACATACTCTTGACGGCACTAGCAGCTTTGAATAAGAAATATCCTTGCCATTTTCCTCCCTCTCCAAGCCCAGGAGATCAAACGGATCCATACCATTATCAGTAATTTCAGAAAGAGGTCTTGGCCCAGAAGGGTTGCGCCTACGTACTCCATCTTTCCTTAGATCTGGACTGTAACCATTTAAATTAAAAATAAATTTACTTTTGAATGAAAGTAAAGGTATATTCCTTGTTTTAAATATCTGTAATCTCACCGTATGTTGCGGACTGTCTTTGAATATGGTATTGTGCTGAATACCACACACGGTACACCTTGTGCTGGAGCAAATACTAGTCTCTCATCTCTGAACGAAACTCCTTTCATAGGGCGAACTAGCCGCAGTTCCTTATGTATAAGTTGATTTTCTGGAATACAGGTGTTGCTGGTGCGAAAACGACCTGAAAATTCAAAAATAAACATTAGAACTACTCTTTCTACTAATCAATACTTTCATAATAATATTGTAAGCATCATTACCGAAATTTAAACTTTCAGAGCTACTTTTATCATCAGTAGTAACTCCTGTAAGAGAAACTAAATGTCCCTTTTTATTCCTGCCAGATGAGTGTTTATCTTTAAATGAATCAGCATTGACAGAAGAGCATCTGTAAGAAGAAATTATAAGATTCATAATTATTATTCGCGACTTATGTAATAACAATCTATAAAAATACCCAAATATTTACCTATCTCTAAATGTGTGGTTGACATTACTTTTAACTGGAGTGATAGTGCTTGTTAGCTCTGAATCAGAGCTAAGAGAATTATTATCATCCGCCAGCCGATGTACTGGACTAGCTTGTGATCCTTTGGGCCGATTTCGTGCACTAGACTTTAGTAAACCATCCTGTTCTGTAGTAGCATCAAGGACGACGACTGATTTCTCATTTTTTAATGACTTCTCAGTTAATTTTACTAATTCTGTATCTTTAAATGTCCCATCCAAAGAAATGTTTGAGAGAAAAGTTACAGCAGCTAAACGTCTTCTTGCTTTTTCATATTTATTCCGATGGTTAGACATCACGAAATAATCTTTCTTAGAAATTGACTGTTTTAATTGCAACGAAAATAGGTACCACAAATACTTAAACTTTTTAAGTAGACGCGAAGTCCACTTTTGATGACAAATTATTAACGTAGAATATTATTGAAAACTGCTAAATATCCTGATTTTCTTAAGTATAAATTATTGAAAACTGCTAAATACCCTTTTTGCTCTGCACAGGCAGAGATGACTGACACATGACTGACACTACAGAAAAGTGACAGCAAATTAAGATAAGTCAAAGGAATGATAAAAATACAGCCAGTTTTCAGTAAAAAATTTTTTCAGTAAAGATTTTATTGGTTAATAATTCATATTAGTTATTTATTTTATTCTAAGAATTATTATTAAATAACTTTGAGTACTTTTGCTTACTCGTCGTTTCTTAAAATTGAAGGTGATCGAAGGCTTTTTATAACTGACTCGTTTTATTTGTTTCTCTTAGTTTATTTATTTGTTTAGTTCTCCTAGCCTAGATTCAAGCAAAAAAACAGGCTGGATTAACAATACTTCTTTGCCTGCCTTCTTTATCTGATCGAAGAAAAAAATATTGCTGGCTGTCTGTCATTGCTGTCACTGTCAAAAGTTTAGATGAGCGAAGCAGGCGTAGACTTTTTCGAGCTTTCTGTTTTTTAATAAAAATAATATTATAATGGAAGCCAGTGTTTCTGGATCATCGACATCATCTAGAGCTACTAGATTTATGATGGAAGGCGTTGGTGCGCGTGTAATTAGAGGGCCAGATTGGAAGTGGGGCAAACAGGTATTAGCAACTTGAGTAGTATTCTAATGTTTATTTTTTTTTTGAACATTCTGCCAGATTTCTGAATTAATTTTCATGATTTCATATAAATTAATTGAATGCTATGTGTTAAACGTAATATAATTTGTATAAATGTATAATTTGCTATAATTATAAGCTTATTTTAGGATGGTGGAGAGGGTCATGTTGGAACTGTAAGAAATTTCGAATCTCCCGAGGAAGTTGTCGTCGTCTGGGACAACGGAACTGCAGCTAACTACAGATGCTCTGGAGCTTATGACCTACGTATTTTAGATAGTGCACCGACTGGTGTGAAACATGAGGGCACCATGTGTGATACTTGCCGTCAGCAACCCATTTTTGGTAAACATACTATTTACGATTACAATTTTATGAAAATTATGTGATACAATATTGGTAAAAAGCAGAAAGAATTTATGAAGTTAGATGTGGTTAATCTCTTACTTGAAAAATAGTTTAAATAAAACATCTGAAGACTCACCTTGTACTTTGGTCCTATTAAATCTCATGTGTCACTTGTTAATGGTTAACCTTTTTGAACTTTAAACTTAAAGTAATTCTAGTATTTTGACAATGTTAAGTTCCTATAGACAATACCCATATTTTGTTGCTGAACAATTAAAAAGTGCATATGTTATAAAGTGTCTTCTTAGTGTAAAGTTAACATAGTAATTAAGATACTATAAAGTATACTGTTAAATGATGTTATTGAACAATACAATTATTGTAATTATTGGTATAATGGTACTACAGTAGAGTAAATGAAAGGTACTGATTTCAAATATATTTTTTAAGGCATTCGCTGGAAGTGTGCAGAGTGCTGTAACTATGACCTTTGCTCTGTCTGCTACCATGGAGACAAGCATCATCTCCGGCACAGGTTCTATCGTATCAGTGCTCCTGGTGCACAGCGTTGCCTTGTGGAACCTCGAAGGAAAAGCAAAAAACAAGCTGTGAGAGGCATTTTTCCTGGAGCCAGAGTTGTCAGAGGGGTATGTTTTCCCTTTATTTCTGTTGTTATATTCTATCCTATTTTCTAATACTAAATTATTGTTATGATTTAATCAATCAGTATATAAAGTAATACAATATTTTGAATTTTATGGGCAATATAATGTATTTACCTATAGATCTATTGTACTATTAAGTCTTCTGGACATCTTTGGTTCACACCCACCCACACAAACATGATATATATGTTGAAAGACATTAATTCTCATATGAACGTGCAATGTTCACATCATCATCATCATCATTATCATCGTCATCTCAGCCAAAAGACGTCCACTGCTGGACAAAGGCCTGTTCACTTAATATGAGATAAATAATTAAAAGGTAATATTAATTAAACTAGGCGCAAATTAGCTTCATCATCATCTCAGCCAAAAGACGTCCACTGCTGGGCAAAGGCCTCCCCCAAATAACCATGGGGGGTATTTGCCGTAATCGCCACGCTTGGCAGGCGGGTTGGCGATCGCAGTAGGTTGAGGGTAACCTCAGAGAGATGCTGCTGCCCATCCTCTGGAATGGTCCCTTAGTCGGCTTTTACGACACCCACGGGAAGAGATGGGGTGGTGCAATTCTTTATCCCCGGCACCACACAGGGAAATTAGCAGATTAGCTTATAGATACAAATCAGCTTAGCTCTGTATGCATCACAACATATAACTACAATAATTAAGTTCTAAAAAAAAGATTTTCTTACTATTACATTAGTGACTAATTACATGACATATGGTGTGTTACAGGTTGATTGGCAATGGGAAGATCAAGATGGTGGCAATGGCAGAAGAGGTAAAGTTAATGAAGTACAAGACTGGTCAGCTGCAAGCCCTCGTTCAGCTGCATATGTTGTGTGGGATAATGGGACTAAGAATCTCTACAGAGTTGGATTTGAAGGCATGGCTGATTTAAAGGTTTGATTTAGTATAAAGTAGATTTTACCTGGCATCAAATATTCATTAATACTTGGGTGCATCTAAATAGTTTAAATGCTGCTTTGTAAGCGAACAAGCATAGCTTTTAATGACAAATTTATTGAATGAAAGTTTGTGTTTACTAGAAATAATTATGTAACTCTTGATAAACTGCTTTTATTTTGATTATTAATTTTATTAGTGTTACGCTTCATTTATATTTAATATAATAAATTAGGTACCTTTTCAAATACACATTTTTGCTTTCTTTCTTTCTTATTGTTATTAAAAATATTGATGCTCTACAAAAAGATTTCTATTGTGATATTGATGCTCTAACTAAAGGTTATTTACGAAACTATTTTATATTTATAAAGTCCTTTTGTAGATTAAAGTGAAAACACCTTATTGGAAAAAGTATTCTAGTCATTTGAAAGTAAATAAATTACTTTTCGATTTGATTACATTTGAATTAGGCCAGTTATAATAATTATATTGTAACTCAAACTTGTCACAGATTATTATCTCAAAACAGTACTACTAGTAGAGTAATCCAATTGAAATTGAATATAAACCAAGCATTGCAAACACTAAATAAAAATTATTGAAAACAAATATCCTACATGCTTCAAATGAAATTTAACAGAAATTATGTTATAAAATTGCAATCAAAAGATCAACTTTATGACTTCTTTACTTGACTTGACTGTATAATGTATTTATAAAGCAATACTGTGCACTATCTTTTTACTTATATCTTCTTATTGCCTTGGTTTTTTTTTCTAACTAGCTGACCCGGCCGACTTCGTACCGCTTTGACAGTTTCCATGCCAACAAAACAAACAAATCATTTTGTATTGAAAAATTAAATTGTCGTTTTTACTATTTTCGGTTACTTATTATTTATGTTTCTCACCGTTTAAACCTTCCCTGAACTTCCACAAATATTTCAAAATCAAAATTAGACAAATCGGTCCAGCCATTCTCGAGTTTTAGCGAGACAAACTATCAGCAATTGATTTTTATATAATAGATGACTACTTTTCTGCATCTGCATAATTATGTTAGCCGCGGATCGTGCTCGATGGCGTGCACTTGGAGAGGCCTATGTCCAGCAGTGGGTTAGTATAGACTGATGTTGATGATGATGATATGTTGTGTCACAACAAACTTTGTACCGCGATGCAGGAAAATATAGTTTACGAGTACAATAGGTATAGAGCGCCATCTCGCGAGAACCATGAAAACAGCTTGAACACTACATCCTTTTTGAAATTGCAGGTAGTAAATGATGTGAAAGGTCAAAATGTGTACAAAGAACATTTACCACTCTTGGGAGAGTTGGGTCCAGGACGCACTGGACCTCACGGGCTACAAGTTGGTGATCAAGTAAGTCTTATTTTAAGTCTGTACTTTATAGATTTTAGCAAAATCTTAGCAAAGTTTGAGGATTGCGAACAATGAAAGAGCGAATGCGGACTGCATCTATAATAATTATAGATTAAAGCACTGTTTTGAAGGTCAATGCGTCTTTGTGCCGCTCCTACGGTTCATGTGACCGCGCGCGCTCATTTGATTATAGGGCACCCGCTTGATCACTGTGGGTATATTACAGCAATTATTTCTTATTAATGGAGTTTGATTTTATTTCCGTTCCTTTATATTATGTTAACGAAAGTTATAGTAATAATGTTTTTATTTCAGGTAAACGTAGACCTTGATTTAGAAATAGTGCAATCGTTACAACATGGTCATGGAGGATGGACTGATGGAATGTTCGAATGCCTTGGTTCGACGGGCACAGTGGTCGGAATAGACGAAGACCACGACATTGTTGTTACATACGCCAGTGGTAACAGATGGACTTTCAACCCTGCTGTATTGACTAAGGTATTCATTATTTTTTTTTATTACATGGTTACAAATGTGGATGTAGTATAAGTATTCACTTCATTGTTTTACATGTCACATTTACCACAAACACTCAATCGGAATAAATTATAAGTTATTAATTCTAAAAGTCAGTTGATTCATATGAAGCGGTTCATCCCGAGAGCTTAATTTTTTTATATACTTTTTAAACTTTCGCGTCCTACTGCAAAACCGCACCGTATAACGCAATGTAATTAATGCAGGCATAATGTGGGTATAACTGTTATGGGTATAACAAAGGTATATACACACATTATGTGGGGTTTAGCTTTTTTTATACCCGACTTTTCGGTATAATAGCACCAAACACTGACGCGTAGCATTGACTTAAAGTTTGACGTTTGTATGACTTGAAGTTTGACGTTTGTTTCAACTAAGTTGCACCCTCAGAATAATAACTAAAGCTATAGAAACCGGACTAAAATAGCAAAGGTGTCACCACATATGTGACGTCATATTTGAGGTAATGTAGTGAGTGACTATAGAAAGGACTCAAAGATTTTTTTTGATCACCGATTATCTGATGGCCGTTTGACATAACAATACAAAAAATAAAAACTAAGTGTCAACCATTTGTCGCACTCCAACCTCCTTTTCTAGCCATAAGATAGAACGGAACTAAACATAGTTGCACGATTTTTATTTTAGCCATCCTTCTATAGCTTTAGTTATTGTTTTGAGGTCGCACCGATCGTGGTCACTGACATTATAATGGTTTACGATGAATGTGTAGGTGTGCAGCGGCAACATTAGCGCCTCACCGTCCGCGAGTGGTGCGGCGGGCGGCGGGTTCACCGTGGGTGACCTGGTGCAGGTGTGCGCGGACCAGGAGCGGGTCAAGGTGCTGCAGCGGGGGCACGGCGAGTGGGCCGAGGCGATGGCGCCGGTCAGTATTAGTAGTTTAAAAGTAAAGTAGTAGTCATTCCGCTTCCCTCTATGCCATGGGATCCTTCAAACGAGGCGTGAAAAGGCACTGAGGGCCAGCACGGTGAAGGTGACTGATGCTGCGTTCTTGTCACACGGCTGTTGTCTTTGCGTCTGGACTCCCATTTCCACTTAATATCAGGTAGAGTGAAAGCATTTGCCGTGCATTTAAAAAAAATCTTCATCAGCTTTTACGTTCCCACTGCTGGTGAACCTTCCCTAATGAATTCCATAAACCATCACGCGACCCCAATGTGGATTGGTGATTGTTAACGATTGCTAATGCAACCGGGTCTAACGGCTTCATGTGCCATCTGAAGCACGGAGGAGCTCGAATTGATATATTTTTAGTTATCCATCCGATGATCGGTCATGTGCGAAAGTTATTTAACTTCAGCAATCGTAAGACCGAGCGCGTTTATCACTGCGCTATCGAGCTCCTCGTAGTGTAAATAGCCTGATAAAAAAGTGTCCCGCTAGTAATGCATCAATGCGCGTTTAGGTGCATGTGACTGCGGGCGGTGCGGACAAAATTCAAAATTCAAAATCATTTATTCAGTTTAGGCTACAAATAGCTCTTATGAACGTCATTATGCCATCGGTTCGTAAGTCTACTCTGGACAGAGTTCCAAAGGCTCCTAAGTACTTTTCCTAACACCTTGTATGTGTAAAGCAAACCCTATACCCAATACTTTATCTAAATACCGCGATTTTATACTATTATAACAAAATATCTTCTCATTCATCTTCATTTTTAGTATACTGTTTAATTTATTTATAGACACGATGAAAAAAAAATACTAGAAAATATCAACCAGATTTAGGAAGCTCGAGTGGGATTCGAACCTACGACCGATTAGATAACCGGTCCAATGGTCTGGTTGGTTATTTAAAGACATTTCAGGAACCTTCACAGAATTCGAAAATATCTTATGTCATTATTAGTTTTGCGAAATTATTAATGTCAAATGTTTTGTTTCAGACCCTTGGCAAAATTGGCCGCGTGCAACAGATATATCACGACAACGACCTAAAAGTGGAAGTGTGTAACACGTCATGGACCTATAACCCTAACGCAGTGACAAAAGTTGCTTCCTCCGATAGTAGCATTCCGGGAAACTCGTCAGGTAACAATTCATTGTATTTATAATAATAGATCATAATATTGTATAGAACACGTCATGGACTGCGATATTTAAATGTTACTTAGTGATCTCGAAACTAAAAATGACATGACTATGAAATATTTTAGTTTTTGCATTATTTACGGCGACAAAAAATAGGTAACAGTGACTTTCACTAGTTACCGGTTTAAAAATCGCACAACCATAACGCTTACAAAGGTTTCATTACCGAGAAACTCGACAGATAATAAATCAATATTAAATCATAGTCCCACAGTATGTGATGACTTGACTGGACATTCCGCAGATTAATATTTTATTTGTTAATTTTTCTTTACACACTCACCACTTCTACAACAGGAAATAGGTCTCATAATACAGTTTAGTGTTAACAACCTTTACCGACCTTTATAAAGATAATCCTTTTAAAGTGTATAATACAAAATATATACATAACTTATGATGACAAAGGATATGGCTAAGCAACTGCCCTCAAAATGTATATGAACTTCTCACTAGCTTGAATCATTCAAATATTGATTACTTAAATAATAATAACGTGTTTATTATTTTCTTAGAACTTTCCTGAACAAATCAATAATTTAAAAGATGTTAACTTGTTTTTATGGTTTTGTTTGACAAGGAAACCATAAATACGATCAAGATGTTCCGTTTTACAAAAAAAAAATATGGAAAATTTGAAGGTGCACGTCCACTGAGTCGGAATCAGAGCGGACGGATTAGTTGCTTTGAATTGATTTCTATAAGTGCATATTTTTTATGCATTATTGCTTAAAGACAGAACCGTTTTATAAGTTCTTGGTGTCAGACAGCGGCAATGTTTATAATCGAAGCTAAATACTTAACTTATAAAGAGTTTTAAAATGAGGTCATGCTATTTAATCTTTACACCAGCTCATTCAATTTCCTATTGCTTTACTAGACTGCTATGAAAATGCCGATACGAAATCTGGATGAAATCTTTTTTTATTATTTTAACCTTTTCACCGCCCAACTATCCTGCACGCGATGTCCCGCTGTACGCCAACGTATAAATGTATTTTAATAAAGTAGGTACAAAGAAGAACTTCTATAGAAGTGCTGGCGTGGACGGCACGAAAATCTCGAACTTCTATAGAAGTTGTTGGCGGTAAAAAGGTTAATATAATATCAGGCAGGCAGTTGAAATAATAACAATAATTATTTTTATCCTTGTTGATTTAGTTTTTCCAAGAAAAATATATTTTTTGTACCTAGTTTTTAAAGTCTGTAAACAAATGCCTAGTTAAAGTTTATAGCAAAACTAATTGAAGCTTGTTAACCTAATTACGAAGTAGGAGTTTCTGTGACTTTATTTTCAGAATTGCAAAGATTTGAAAAGTCCCTGAATCGTTTTACATATGAAATAACAATATTTAGCTATCCAGCAGTACGTTCTACTAGACCCGATGTTTATACATTGCACTTAATTTCAGGGCAGTCGTCCATACTGTATTTAGCCATGTCCAACCATTTTAACAGTCCTTGTAATTATTTTATTTAGTACTCATTTTGCTTAAATAAAGCTAAGTACTTACTTACTCTGGTGGTTGAAAGTTCAGTGACCCGAAGAGAGTTTTAACCTCCGACACAAGAGTTCCGCTACCTAACTCGATCGTATACTGAGCCTGTATACTTACGAAGACTTGCCTGCTAGACAAGCCGACCATTACTTGACTAAGGTGCTCACTTATGGTGCTCCCCTCTATTTTCGGTCTCATTTTTCTTTTTTTTTATTCCTTACGGACAAGCTCTTGGCCTTCATCTTATCTGATGTTAAGGTGGAAGCACACATCACCCGGAATCCTATACTACTGAGGAACCAGTGGCGGTAGCCAAAGTAACATTAAGAAAACGATAGCGAAGTTCGAAAAGAATAAAATGTATGAGATTGACATAAGATTGACCACGTGATTTAGCGCGGCTTATGTCAATCCCATACATTTTATTCTTTTCGAACTTCGCTATCGTTTTCTTAATGTTACTTTGGCTAAGCCTACAGCTTTGTAATCTTTAACTGTTGGAACATTACAATCCTAACATTGATGTTATGGCGACATCTGAAGATATAGTGGAAGTTAGCAGAGCTGACCAACCTTATCACCGAACCGTGTACAAATATGTCGCGCAGAGAATCGGACTTGAGACTCTGAGACTGGTCTGCACCACTAGACCACAGTAATAGTTGAATTCTTGACGTGACCAAGCTATCAGAGTATGACAATGTGCGCTCCCGTTGCTCAGTTGAAGCAGAAGAAATAAGTACCTATATCTTACTATTATAAATCCCAGCTCCAACACCATACTGCCAGACCAAAAGATACTGTAAGCTCTTTCTACGTAAAACGGAACGCACCAGATTAAATTTAAATGAGGGTATACAAGCTACTAACTAATTATGAGACGACCAACACCTCAGTCTCCTGTGACCACGGACCCTGCAAAGGGTTCAAAACGTCAGGATAAACATTAACTAAAAGTAATGTGTAAAATAAACGCGAGTACATCCGTAAAAAGTAATTTCATTTCAATGTTATTATATTTATTAATTACGTCCCATTAACTGTTAGCGATGATGGACTGTTATGTAGTTTCGCCCTTTGTAATGGAGTATTTGCTTTTTTTCGTTTAGGAGAGCGTCTCTCAGCGCTCTTGAAGAAACTGTTTGAATCTCATGTGACTGGTGACGCCAACGAGGAGTTAGTGAAGGCAGCGGCCAACGGCGACGCGTCTCGCTGCGGGGAGATACTGGGACGCGCCGACGGATCTCATGCTGACGTCAATGGCGTTTATGGTGGACATACTGCGTTACAGGTAGGAATGATAATGCTTTGCGTCGATTGCTTTTTTATTATAAGAATATTATGTGAGTGTCTGTTTCTGATGATGAGGCCTATCACAAAATGCGCGTGCTCGCGCTTTCTCAGTACTACGAGCGGCCGACGCATCGCAAAAGTAGCATTTTGTGCAGTTGTAATTACATTTATTTGAAGTTTGATAATTCTTTATCGTTCAAAAAGTATATAATTGGAAATCTTATAAACTAACGTTAATTCTGGTGTACGTTTTACTTAATAATATTAATGGAGTAAGGAGATATTTACAACTAATTCTGAACGTCTTATAGCTTTGAATGGGATTTTTTGTAGAAATTCCATTCATATTTCGAAATTCCGAGGCCGCTACGAACTTAACCACTATTTAAGAGATATATATTATATATTTTTCATTTCTTTTGTAAGTATAGTAGTTCAATCCAAGAGCTTGAAAATTGTCGTCAGCGTATTTAATTGAAAACTAGAATTTCGTAATTTTGGCTTTGTAAAATCTTTCGTAAAATTGCAGAAAGTGAGGCCGCTACGAATTATACTAATAACTATTCTCCACCATACAATAAGTCAAGATTGTCTAAGGGTTTCAGTTTCTCTGAACAAGAACGCCGAAGTTAAGTTAAGTTAACTAAGCGGAATATAACGCCCACCGCATGGAATCGAACCCTCTTGGTCTAAAACCGCCATTCCGCACTGGGTTAACACTTTGAACTTTTAGTTTGCTAAAAGCTGTTTTTATCAATGCTACATATAGTTTGGCCACTTTATGCGTTCCACTTAGTCCGATACGTGATTATGAGGCGACCCAAAAAATATCAAACAAGTTTATATTTCACAAAGAACTCTGCGTAACAACAATCATATTGTGCGCAGGCGGCAGCACAAAACGGCCACGTAGAAGTGATCCGTACCTTAGTGGAAGTAGGCGCCGAAGCGGACGCAGAAGACCGCGACGGTGACCGGGCCGCTCACCACGCGGCTTTTGGGGACGAACCCGCGGCACTCCGGGCCCTGGCCACCGCGGGGGCCGACCTCAACGCGAGGAACAGGCGCCGGCAGACGCCGCTGCACATCGCTGTGAACAAGGGGCATTTGGGGGTAGTGAGGACGCTTCTACAGTTGGGCGTGCACCCGAGCTTACAGGTTAGTCTATAGAATTAAAAGTGGGAGGAAACATGTCAGTAGTGTTCCTAAATGTAACGGATAACGAGTAACCTAGCTCTGCCAGACGCCGCTGTACATAGCTGTGAACGAGGGGCACTTAGGAGTGGTTAGGACGAGAGAAAACGTGTCAGTAGTGTTCCTAAATGTAACGGATAACGAGTAACCTAGCTCTGCCAGACGCCGCTGTACATAGCTGTGAACAAGTGGTCCTTGGGAGTCGTAAGGTCGCTGCTGCAATTGGGCGTGCATTTGAGCTAGCAGGTTAGTGCAAAGAAAATATAAGCTTGTGTTTTAAATTGATTTTCAATTGAAGTTGTAAATAGGTGAATAAGTGTCAGTAGTTATTGCGAATGTAATACGGAAATGACGCGAGGAATTGTCACTGCCATACGCCTCTGCACATGCACATCCCTGTAAACAATGAGCACTAGGGAGTAGTGAGGACGACGCTGCTGCAGTTGGGCGTACACCTGTGTTTGCAGGTTAGTGTTTAGACAAAATAGACTTGGGTTTAAAACTGAGTATCAATTGAAAGTGTAAATAGATAAAAATATGTGTAGTCTATGATAAATATTAAATATATATTAAATACTAGCTGACCGGCGGACTTCGTACCGCTTTGACAGTTTCCATGATAACAAAACAAACAAATCATTCATTCGTCCGCTTAAGAACATCTGTATCCAATGATGGACCCCCTATAGAAGCGCCACCTACCGAGTCCAATTGTAAATCTGAACCATTCTCGAATTAACACACACAATTTTTTTTATCTAAATCGGTCCAGCCGTTTAGAAGGAGTTCAATAACATACACGCACAGTTTTTTTTACGAAAATTGCGCGGACGAAGGAGTTGAAATTTCGCACACTTATAGTTTATATAGAGAAGGTTATCCGAATGTTAATATTTTTTATAAATTATGCATAAAAATACATTAAATCAGTAAAACAAACATTACACACACTACCATGTATTTGACACACACAAATATTATATACTCTTTTCAAAAATTTCAAAAATGGAAGAGTAGCGGCCGATATCTGTCAATGCCAATCCAAACTCACATTCTATCTTTTTGAATTTTTTATTGCTGATACAATCCTTGCAGCCTTAATAAAATTACGGTCGAATTTTGACCACTGAGCGACCACTAGTATATATAAAGATGAGCGACGATCTTCGCAGGTGGCTGACAAAAGCTGGATGAAAATAGCCGCGGGTCGTGCTCGGTGGCGTGCACTTGGAGAGGCCTATGTCCAGCAGTGGACTAGTATAAGCTGATGATGATGATGATAATGATGATGATATGTAGTCGCTGGGGGGTAAGGCACCCCAGATTCAGAAAAGGGAAAATTAAATAAAAGAATTAATCTGGTTTACTCAAATTTATTCCGCTCGGGGTGTAAAATCCGTCGGTCGCTTTAGTACTCATTGTGGTCGCTCGGTTTTAAGGGGAGGACTTAGCTTCGTGTCGCGCATGCAGATCGACGTCTATGTTAGGGGCCGTGGCCGTCGACTGCGCCTATGAAATCTTGGTCACCGGATGGTTCTGCCGCAGGTAACTTGGTCCGGACACAGACAGGGTGCGTGCTGGTGTGTGTCTCCTGCCTGGTACACGAACCCCAATTTTGGGGCTATGTATAAAGAACACTAAAATATAAACGAAACGAGCAATTCGACTTTAACTGTAAAAGTGGTGATGGTTAAAAAAAATGCGCGCACCACGTCGCTTAATCTTATATATCACAGAAGTTCTAGAACATTTCCTTCAGAGATCAAATTCTAAGCCCCAACAATTTATTGAATAAGTGTTGTAACCTACGACTACAATCGTTAAAAAAACAAACAATAAGTCTTTGGCTTTACTCAAACCATGACACCTTACTTACATTTGCTTATGTAGAAAAAAACAATGTTTACTATTACTTCTTTTATAAAAATACTATTTTGTTTAATTATAAATGTAAAATGTGATTGATCATAGACTATTAAGCAGAGACAGGTCTCGTAACCCATTCAGGGGTTTTGAGAAAGGTTTTGCTTTCAAACCTGTTGCGCATAAAAAGCCGTTTAATCCAAAAGAATAACCCAAAAGATAGCAATTGAACGGGTAACCCTTTGGTTACCCTTTCATAGGCTGAATGCAGCTTTAGTTCAGATATGAAATTTTTTCTTTTCCGAAATGCCTTGTTTTACAGTTTATGGTGCTAAATGTTATTAACATACGTTCCAAATTCACTTGGCAAGTGATAAGGAAGTGAACGAGATAATACCTTTGGGTTACCTTTAGGTTACCCTTCTGAAAAGGTTATCAGGTTGAAGGGGTTACACAAATTTAAGGGTTACCTAAGTATGTAGGCCTTTCAAAGGTTTTTTTTTTTTTACAACTGGAAGACAAGTGGTGCAGCGTGAAAACAACGCAGCATCAGTCAACCTCACTCTGCCGGCCCACAAGGTGCTTCTTCACGCCTCGTTTGAAGGACCCCATATCATAGGAAGGAGGGAAAACGTGTGCTGGTAGACTATTCCATCTTTAGGAGGTGCGACAAAGAAACGAGTCACCAAATTTCTTTGTGCGCGATAGGGTAAGTGTGACAGTAAAGCGATGACTCCGGAGAGCAGCACGTGTACTCCTATGGAGGAAGGGAGAAGGTGGAATAAGGTCAAACAGTTCTTCAGAGCACTCGCCGTGGTACAAGCGATAGAAAACGCTGAATGACGCTATATTTCTACGCAATTGCAGGGGTTCGAGAGTATTAGTGACCTCTGTATTGCCGATAATGCGTACAGCGCGACGCTGCAATCTGTCTAAGGCATCGAGAAGGTACTTTGCGGAACCGTCCCAGTTGTGCGAGCAATACTCCACGCAAGACCGTACCTGAGTCTTGTACAAAAGACACAACTGGTCAGGCGTAAAGAATCGCCGCACCCTGAGATTTAGAAGTTGCCAGAAATTATATTCACAATCACATTTTATTAATTTGAAGTACAAGTTTTTCTCGTTGTTATGGCGATGAATATTTTGACATTTCTCAACAACATACATAAATAAGTAAATAGTTCTTAATAATATCCTCATTTTATAATTAGAATTTTATTAAGGTTTAAAAGAGGCTTGAGCTGAAAAACTTGTAAATATTACAAAGTCGTTTACATAGGGCTCACTTTGGCTTACAAAGTAAGTTGACGCTGCCGACAAAATTTACACGAGTCGGATACAACCTCGATAGTGTGTCCTGGCCTAAAATGCCGACAAATTACGGGTTCGGATTTTTTGACACTTTCTGACACGCTTTGTGTTAGAGGTTTTCTTTTCAAGAGACAATTTCCGTCATTAAAGTGTTCACCAAATCCAATGAAATAACTTTCAAATAAAAGTAAAAATACCTATAAACACTACCAACATTTCACTAGCTTTAAAAATGTACAGTTTGGAACAGTTTAGATTTTGTTTTTCCACGGGTGTCATTCGAACCCTCTAACAATTCTGGGCAGGTGCGCTCCAATTACCTACACTATCGTGGCGCTGTCCAACCCACACAAGTTTATCAACACTATCTACTCATACGTCGTAAGTAATTTAAAAGTCGTAAAAAAACAACAACATTCCGGTTTGTTTAAAAAAGTATAATAGTCTAAATTAACGAAAAATTAAGTCTTTATAAGATAACAACTCAACCTAAAGCAAAAATAAAACACGCTGGCCGGTACTTTATTATGCAAGTCAGACTCGGAATTAGCAGGTTCTACATTAGGTATGTAATTATATGTGTAGGTACGAGTATTGTTATTGTGGTTTATGGCCCGTTCTCCCTATCCATTAATCTATCCATAGGGAAGGCTTGTGCCCCAGCAGTGGGGACATAAATGAGTTGATGATGATGATGATGATGATGATATTGTTACCCGAAATAAATCTTTTTATTTTTAGGCAGGTAAGGTGTAGAAACAATAACAACAGAAGATATTATTCAAGAAGTTTTTTTTAACACTGCTTAAGACTGCTGCATGCTGTTTAATTACAATATAGTCGTTAGCAGCGCTACTTATAAATACAGGTTGTGACAAGAAACAGATTCTATTAAATTTTGTTGTCTGTGTAGTACTGTTTCCGGAGTAAGGCATAACAGATGGCGATCGTAGATCGACCACTCGAATACACCCCTACTGCCTAGCTAAGCAAAAACGTCTTCATAGTAGATATGCAATTCAGATTAATATGAGCCTCATGTATCAAGTTGCGTAACATATTCAATTACTGTTACTAAATTATCATACTTTCGTAGTTAAACGAGGGAATACTTGAACTGTTGGGGAAGTAGCAACTGCGGTGTTTGTTGAGATGTTGTCTTGGTATACGGAGCGAAATAGCGACTAGAGCTTGCTAGTTACGAAACTTAGTTTTGTTTCCACAACTTGTTAATTTAACGAGGCTGCGATCGATTTCTTTGGTGATATTTATTCGTGTGTTGTATTGAGATGTAGAATTTGCCCAGAATTCGACAGGATGGCGATTACTCTAATTGGTATTTCTGCCGTCAAGCAGCATTTTTATGTGGTTCTGGATTGGATTTGGAGGGCACTGAGATATACGAGTATCATATCACGATATTGCAAGCGTCTATCTATAGGCTGCGGTGGCCGCTTTCCAGGCGGGCTGGTTCCGTGCCGGATTTATAACAAAAGTTGTGTATTTTGTTCGCCTGCCCTGTGCGTCCTTCCAAAGTAAAGGGCTGCGGGAACAATCTTAAGAATGTTTGTTTAAGTGTCGTGTCGTACATAAATATTTAAGTTGTCCAACGGAGGTGGCCGCGGTATGTCCGGCGTCCGTGTCTCTTGGACTTTTAATCTACACGAGTCGGGTTTCAGTCGGTAATGAGTGTAGCGTCGCTCTCAGACATGCGGTCGCCGTAATTGCCAAACTTTGTTGGAACCCAAGTCAACCGCACTCCTCTTGCCGCGTGCCATTGTTCTCATGGTAACGCGTGTGTTAGATGGCTTTACTAGAGCCTTGTAAGTCTACACCAGATAAAGAATGGATTCTAGAAATGTAGAACTATCAGCACTGTAGTTAAATCGTAGTTGACTCGGATATTCGTTTCATTCTTATCTTAATTGTAGATTAAGTTAAAAAAATATTTAAGCAATAAGTAGACCTGAATTGCCTGTTTAAAGTAAAGGTGTTAGGAAGTTCATGCTATAAGAAAACGAATATAATGTAAGTACTACCTACACCAAGAGCCGAAGGGCCAGCTACAGTTAATTCATTTAGGCGAAGCGGATGGAAAGAACGCGGAGCTCGTGAATTAAGGGATTAGGAGGTACGCGTTAAGCTGTCATTGTTGTTAAGATACAAATAATGCTTATGACGATTTATTGCTTCGAATCGTTTAGAAAGAAAATGTTAAAAGTTTTGTTTTTAAAAATGGTGACACACTTTTTGTCCAAGGTAACTAATAATAATCGTTTTTATTTTATTTATAACTTGATGGGGTTAAAAGATCAACGAAACTGCATATTTTATTTTTCTCTCGTTGGGTAAAGTTTTCAGAGCCGTTCCTTACGACCTATAAAATAAAAAGAAAGAAGAATATATATGAAAGAAGAATAATAAAGCTTCCTAAAAAGAAGAAGGACTTTAATTTACTCATAATGAAGATTGAGGATAATTCTTTAAATTAAGTCGCATTACACTTAACAAACAATTCTCCAGTGCTAATTTTACTTTCGAAAATTTAATGAAATAACTATCCCGGAGCGCTAGTAGTGGGTACATTGAAGCGCAATTGGGCGTGAAGCTATTTAAATCTGAATAGGGCATTGTGAAGGCGCGTCACCTTAGTTCAGCGACGGCGTCTCACCCTTAACAAAGTTAGAGGGAGTGAGTCGGCAGCGGACATCGCCGCCGGCGCCTCGCCTAATCATCTTCAGTGCTAAATGCCCGATCCTCTTTACACGCCGCTACCCACCATGTGTGCAATGAACCAATCTATTTGAACCAGACACAAAGAAATGTAGTGCCTTTGATAACCACCCTGACAAAGCTGTGTTCGAGACGCTCATCTAGCTTCCACCTCTGACTGAAATAGAAATGCTGACACGGGTGTTCTATTCTGTACAGCAGCTTACACGTCGCAAGATTTAGAAAATATCTATCAATTTTCGATTAATTTCCTTCTTTTCAGTATATGTCTTTACGTATACCGATATCCATAAGGTTTTAGCTATTAGATAGTTACAGATACGTGGATACTATTTGATGTGACCTTAGTATATTCTAATAAATAATAAGGTGAGAGAATCCATAAATACTCTTCTTGTATTACTTACTAGCCATCCCACTTCCAGAATCAGCACCGCGTTGCGCTGGTGTTTGTAACAGCTATAACGGATGGCCATCCCATAATTGAATTTCCTACTGTCGAAGTTACATATTGTGTAGATTTGTTACGTAGCTAATATTCCTCGTATCTTTGCTGTTTCGCTACGCGTCCCCGCGCCGCGTCAGTAAGGAAGGAGACGACGTCAGAAGTCAGCATAGCCGCCTGTTACAAAAATATCGGCTGGGCGTGTTGCGAGTCGGACAGAATACATGATGAGGGGATTCAACTATACTATATCACCTATAGAATACGTAATGTATTCAAGAACAAGTTGCGTTTCTTCAACGTGCTACGATAACATTTTCAGCGTGAATCCTTTGAAAAAATATTTACTCGTTAACCAGTGCGCAACAGTAAATTGAAATGTAATAAAAGAGTCAAATCTTATTATAAATTGTGAACCACGCCCGGGAACGATGCGCCGACGGTCAATATTGCTGGAGTCCCATTAAAATCTAATTTGCTTTAAACTTTACTGCTGCGAGACTTTCTGTGTTAAAGCTTTTCTTTTCCATTGCCACTTCTTGGATGGCGGCTTTTGTTTTATTTGCTTTTTCCTTTTCAAATAAGCTTATGGATAAGTTTTTGTAAAATGAAAAATAGGGTTGGGTAACTTATTAAGAGAAGTTCCAAAGGTAGCCATTACGAGTAATGGTGCCTGTATAGATTTAGCAGGTTTGAAAGGCGCCATAAGGTGCCTTTGTAATAAATAATTAGCATTTCTATTTCATAATAAGAAATATCTATTTCATTTTGATAAAAACAAGGCTTCAAAATTATATTTTATACTTAAGACTCCTTTTCTTGGGGCTAGATAATTGGTGTGAGTGTGGGAAACATTTATTTATTTATTTAATATGGAACGCAGTGCAAACGTGCGTTAGCCGTCCGACAACAAACGTCTAAATTCAAAGAGCCCTAAAACATGTAACCAATTTTAAAAGTCATATTTTACTTCACCATCTTATATTAAATAGTAAAGGTATTATAACAATATATACCCTTTTTTATCGTAGTTCTATCCTACTCGTTACGGTACTTAAATATTTTTTTCTAGTTTTATTCAATGAAATGAATTGAATGAAAGTTTCTTTGACTACAAAGTGGTAACTTTGTTAATGTGAATCTAGATGATAGCATTGTTGTGCTATGTTTTGATTAAAACAGTTTCGCACCGCTTGCAATATATTGGTACAACGTTACATTGATGTTAGCGCGACCGTTCACCGCGAAACGGAAATTCACAGTCCTTCCATTTCTGGTTATGCGCCGATTTATATTCTGCGCCCACTCGCCGCCTGAGAAATCTCATGTTGGAGGTGCTCTTTCAATTTGAATCGGAACACTCGGATCGGGGAATAATGTATTTCGCTATCGACCCTCCTTTCGGAGCGGATCCTCCTGTTTATCGCCGCTTTCATTTATTCGGGCGTCGTCGCGCCTTTATTTTTTCAACACAAACTCGGTGTCTCGCTGTTTATACGACGCACGATACTATTAGCAGGGGTCTTTGTTTTCAGACGCGGCCAGATTGCCTTGCTCTGACTAAAGGATAATTGAATTGTCACAACACACTACCGCGTATGTCTCTCCAAATAAATACTATACCGATTGGATTTTAGTTTGCTAAGCCAAAAAAAAAATCCATGATTATTAGGTTAGGTGTTTCCAAGAAATCACGAGTGGACTGAATCAGTCAACTTCAAAATGGATGCCATGAAAAATTTTCGTTTGTTTTTATTTTAATAAAATGATAACGACAGTTATGTTTGAATTAAAATACCTACCTCAATATTATAAAATTATGGTTCACGCTATGCGGTTCTGCTTATGAATATTTAGTTGCATCGTTTCTGTCAGGTGTTGCGGTCGGTCGTGCTGTCAGTCCTGCATGCGGTGGACCAACGCGCATCGCCCCTGCTAATCGTGACAATTAATTATACAAAATCCCATTAATGCAGTTTAGATCATTTATTGCTTAATTTTCAAAAAAGACTACCGTTCAAAGTTGCTGGCCCTAATTACAATAAAATGTCGAGATCAAACTGTTTTTTAATAACCTACTGTTTGATTATGCATATCTCCTAACTAAATTTTTACCGTACCTACCTTCATACGTTTTATAAAAGTCTTAAGATAAGATCCCATCTGTTATGTATCCTTTAATATGTCTCTGTAGCAACCGAAGAAGAAATTGGAAGGGTCGTTCCTTTTAAAAGAGAGCTTGTTTGAAACTACTTTTACAAGTTAAAACTTTACAACAATGTTAGTCGAGTTGGTGGTAAGGGCTACTGCACGGATAGGCTATTACAAAGCGGCTCTTTGGTTCGAGTCCCTCTATACGGTCGTGTAAACGCTAGGAAGAACTTGCGTCCAATCGCCTTTGTGGGACAATAGACGAGATGCACTAAACCGAAGTATGGAAGTGCTATGAGCCAGACCTACAACCGCACTACGGAAACTCGAATGTTAAATGCGAGTTCTTGTTGGTTCTGGTTATTCTCCAATTAGTAACTTTATGTTAATTATTCAACTTTGACGAAATAATTTAACGTAATTAACGGTACGATTATAACTCAATTTTAAATGAATTTGGCTTCAACTCAGATATTTCTGAAAGTTTACAACCATGTTGATTCTATACCTACTAAAAACGCTTCAAGCATTGTTTAGGTTAAAAGTAATCGCTTCCAGGATATATTGATGGTCGTTGCCTCATCTAGCATTCGAGTCGCGATACGGATATCCTGCGGCCCTTAACCCGCGCCCTATTTCTCCCATTCCGAGGACTATTTACGTCGTTTTGTTTGATAATCTGCTATTGTTTTGTAGGGCAATGCGGCATCCCAACGAGAATTATGCGAGCTATCTATTGGGAACGTGGAAGGCGTGCGAATATGTAATGCATAAATAATGCAAACTGGTTTGAGTAGCAGTAGTGTATGATACATTTGAATATTTTTGTTTTGCTATATACAAGGTACAAGGTATTAGATGTTGGTATTATTTTACCGTTTGGAATCAAATCGATCGAATCGGTCGATTTATGACAATAGATTTTTGTAGTTGCCTTTCCCGATATACTGTCAAACTAGGAGACTCGTCTATGCGATTCATGAAGCCATTTCATTTCCGTTTATATGCCTATTTGTATTCTCTCTTCCTTCGTGGTTAGAGAAATCTCTATATAGAGCTGCTCTTTCAATTTGAATGGAAACGGCCGAATTGGGGAATAATTTATTTGCGAATTGGACTTTTTTATCCATTGGGTACTGCCTCCTATGTTTAAACGTCCTTCGTGTGTTTTTCTTGTTTATCCAGTTTGTCACGTTTAAATGAGAGAAGCAGTATGTTTATAATACCTATTCCGAGTTTAGGGTAAAATAAATTACATTTTATGTTAAAAGTTAATCATATACCTACTTACTACTTATTTAGTTTTGATTCTTACCAATTACAAACATATGAATATAACAGTATTGACAAACAGAAGCTAAAGATTAATTGCCAGGCACGCACTTCTGAGAAGCCAATGTGATATGTATTTGTCAACCAACATGAAAGCAATCTTAATTAAGCGAATGTCGGCATTGCAAATGGGTTGTCGTATGTAATGGCAATGTGTATAAGCCGCCCGGGAGTCGCCCGGGCGCCGCTGACGCTGCAGCGGAGGCGCGTGACCGGCGGCGCATTACCCGGCTCTCCTCAGCTCTTGGATCTCGTGCAACTCAAGCGTCTTATTGAAATCTAATTTTCGATAATCTATGGAACGAGCTCTGAGCTGAAGCTGTTTCCATTAATATTGCCATTGTTGTCGCTTCGTTTAACGTTAGCCGCCCAGACAACTTTGTTGGAGTCGCAATATCCTTTGAAATTAGTTTCATCCTATGTACTTACCAATGGTGTTTCGTTGTCTTGTTGGAAAAGTTACTGTTTCCCGTAGTAAAAAGACGCATACTGAAACAAGGCAGTTATTAATCAAATGCATTTTTAAACGAGTTTAAAAGTTCTTTTTATTTTAGCATAAGTGCTTTTCTCGGAACTTTGGTAAAACTTATACTTACAGCAATTTCACTTTGTTAGCACAATGCAAAAAATAGGTGATTACTGAATAAGCAGCAACACGTTCTAAATGAAACAACAAACGCATTGCAGTAAATAATATACTTAAGCATTTCCCTCTTTCTAAATTACCTTTCACGAATGACTTCGTTGCTTATAGCGATCGTGTCGGCATTCGGCAGTGTTTCGTTTTTTTCACTTCCAAACCATTAATCCGAGAGAAAAGATAAAGGCAATGGAAATATTTATCATAAATTCCACCTGAAAACATTCAATCGTTTGGTTAATCTCCAAAAAGGATAGAAACACTGTTTACTTTTATATTTTGTTATGAATGAAATTTCTATCGATCTTTCACACGTTTTTAAGGTATCGTTTTTTAGCAAGATCAAAGGTCAAATGTTTTGTTAGATGGTTGGATGCGATGATCGGTTTAATCAGGCCGCGCTGGCTGGCACGCCACGCCGCCGCCGCCGCCGCCGCCCGCCACCTCGCTCGGAGACATATGACAGGCGCTTAATTTACCCGCGGCTCCGCTGCGTGCCGCTCCGAGCGGTCTTGCGGCGCTAGGCGCTACAGTCTGATTTATGTTATTTGCACGTAAAGCGGAATTAATGGCTTTATTACTCTTCTCTGTTTGCTGATCTCGGATTCCGAGCGGCGGCGTACGCGTTCACAGCTCAGCCTAAACTACCGAAAAGCGCTTTCAAATGAAGGAACTTGTAAACACGTAATGTATTAAGGCTCGAGCTATCTCCGAAAGTGGTTGTCTTGTAATGTCTTTAGATAAGATTTCTGTCTCGAGTTAAATGCGAAAAGGGGAGACCCCGTTTCGTATTTAGTAGCGATCGTTTAAATTTGAATAAGAAATTAGGTGCTTGCAAAAGTTAGAATCGCGGCCCATAAATAGTTAGCCTCAGGTTTCATTTAAAGAGTCATAATTCTTTTGTAAGTAATATTACGTGTGGCACAGAGGGGCTCGCAGGTGAAAAATTTGAGCGGCGCCGGCTCGCAGTGCCTCGAGCTTAGTGTTTTATCTCGGCTTAGCGTTACGAGGATTTGTGGCTCGCTAAGTAAGGTTTTATGCTCCCGGAATGATAGCAAGTTTATTCCCCTGATAAAAATGTATCTTCGACGCTGCTTTAAAATTCATGACCCGCCGACTTTAAATTTTGTTTTAGTAGGTTGTAACAAAAATTCGGAATGTTTAGAATGCTGTCGTGATACGGCACGCCCATCTGCGTCAAGTGGGAAAACGACACTAGATAATGGCGATTATTTGTCTGAGAGTGTGCGTCGCTGCAACAGCGAGCTACAGCTGGGCTTCCTGCAGCGTTCCATCCGTGCCGGAATCACGAGTCGTAAATAACCTGCCTCACTCTTGCTTTATTTCTTCTACTTTGGGGAGCAAACATTCAGACTTATTCGCCGCGATAATTTATCACTAAACTTTGCCTGTTTCGAAATACCTATTGTCATAGTTCTGTAGAATATCTGCGAAGATATATGTATCGAAATTAGATTCGTTTTGCGTCGAATATTCGGATAGCGTGCTATGAATTTTTGTGTGAGTATTTAACGGTATGCGGGATAAAACGTGTTGCGGGGAACGTGCGTATCCACACAAAATGTCGGGAACGAAGTGTAGTATCGAGGCAGTGGCGTGGAATGCAGGTGGCGCGCCGTTCGGCGTTGTGTCCGCGCTCTCGGCTGGAGCCCGCAGCCGCCGCAGTGCCAGCGTGCGCACGGAATGCGGAATAATTCCCAGTCGCTAAAATAATTCATTTGAGCTGAGTGGTCCAAGAATATGTCCATAATAATGTTTTAGTTCTGCAGCTGCTTTGTACCCGTCAATGCACATTTCATACCTACAAGACGACGAATTGTGATCATTAAGTTAATGGAAATTAAAGAACGTTTCCTTTTGCAGTGTAATTTTATTAACTGAACTTATTTAGGTTGTATGAGAAACTATTATATCGGCAGAAGGTTAAAGTCTGGGTCTGGCTAAAAAGTCCGGCAAGTTTGTACTAAGTATACACCTTTGGATGATAGACGTTCATCAATTGACAGAAAAATGCATGAACATAAATGTACTACCTTCTTTCCTATCGACCACGGCATTTTTAAGTATGGTCGATAGGAAAGCTTATCCCAAAATGTCTTTAGCACATTCTACATGTAGAAATAACTCATACGATATATTTGTACGCGAGCGATAGAGATGAGTAATAACGTGTCATTGTACGCACTTCGGCGCTATAATATATTAAATGAAAATTAAACATATTTACACTTTACAGTAATATAAGTATATAAAATACTTTTAATGTATGTAAAATGTTTTTGTTTTGTTTATATAATTTTTAACGTAAATTTTGTTGCGAACAAATTACAAAAACACAAATGTTGAAAAAATTTCCACGAGCAGGATTTGAACCTGCACCCTTCTGACATACTTTCTTCTTCTTTAATGTATGATTTCTTTTTTAATGTATGTAGTTAATTTTTATAGTGTTAGAACATAAATCAATATAAACCGTAGTCTAATAAGAAGTATTACTTTTCAGTACGTATATATCAATGAAGTCTTCATAAAAGGCTGAACCAAGTTTGATAAAAAAAATTGTACGATCTCTGGATGGTTTTGATTCACAATTGGACCCGGTAGGTGGCGCTGCATAGATCGCTGCAGCGATATTGAATGCATCCGTTCTACAAAGATTCGTAAGATCGTCAAACAAAACGTTGTCTTTGATGGTCTTTGATCTGCAAATTGAAGTAATCGTTCAAAAACTCGGGAACTAACTCTAGAGGTTTAGTTTCCAGTTTTTTATTCGTTTCAGCTTTTGGTAAGGTTTTTTATATATTGTAGGTATATCTTTGTGTGCTGTTGTTTTGGTATTGACTTTGGTAACGATAACCCTTTCTCTCACTAACACCATACTGCTGTATCACAATATTATATTTAAAAAATATATTAATAATATTTGCGAATAATTCTTTACGTAAATATAATAATCAAAATAAATTCTGATAGACTGACTGACTCATTAACGCGGCATCAAATCTACTTAACTCAGAGAGAGAATAGACAAGCAATGAGAAATTAATGATTTAAGAAATTTATTTTATGAATCCATTGAGGCAGAAATATTATAATATGAAGTATATATAGGTTTTAAATTTACATAACAATAGGGGATGAAATGAGAAATTTTTGGCAAGTTGGGTTTGGAAAAGTTGGTGGCAACCACAGTCCAACGGACACCACATCAACCAACAACTTCAATTTTCCTTTCAATACTAAACTAAACGTTTACAATGTTTTCTGGTTGGTCGATAGAAAAACTTCCTAGCACGAGTTAGGATGTGGGGGAGGGCAACAGGCTTTTTAAAAAGCTAATTTACAAACAGATATTGAGGTGTTGATGCTCGGAGGAGCTTAGAGATTAAGACTGTCTTTATTTGATTTTGTATTACAATACATACATCTTTATTTGATTTTGTATTACAATGTATTACAATTGACTTAATGTTCTTTTTTACATGGCAAAGGTTATCTAATTAATGCTATACATGGATTAGGGAGTGATAACCATGGTCATAACAATGGCGATGATTGTCCTCGTTTCCTGTTGCGTGTTATCTTCATGACTGCTTACTGGTACGGGGTTCTTCTTAACTGCGTAGAGCTATGTGGGTGGTTTACACCTACATAACTCACGTTGCGATATTTTTCAGCAACGTATTTTAACCATTGGTTAAATCAAACCATGGTTTGATAATATTTTGAAGTACCTACTATTGTTGTCATTTTGTACTTTGATTGTTTTTAGTTTGGATATGCTATACATTTTTTAAGTATTGGCCACTGTCTGTTTTGTAGGTAATTCTTTTTTCTGTATAAATAAATATATAAAAATTTAGTAATTATAATATCATATCAATTGGTTCACAGATACCGTAAATAATAAAGATAAAGAAGCAAAAACTGGCCACCAAAAAACACATTTTTATGTTCTTTTCCATCAAGTCTGGTTCGTTCTATAAGCCATCGTTGCCAAATGCAAGTTTCTCCTTTTACAATAGAACGAATCGTAGCATTTCTCTGTGTACACTGCATTTTACGTAGTTTTATTTGTCCGTGTAATAATAAGGCGGAACTATGGTTCGCGGGGTTTATTTAGACTCTATGTGGAGTGGAAGCAGTGGAACAAAATAATCAGATCAGATGGCGCTTCTCCGCTTGCCTGGTAGCTGGGTCGGAGTGTCTACGCCGATTGTTTACTTCGTTAGTCGGCACCTCCACGTACGTCTACGATAGTGTATAGTATAATATGATAGGACATTCTATAATAGTACTCATTGTATGAAGAAGCTAACATGTTGTTTAAAAAAAGTTATTTCGTGATGTAGGTATGCAGCTGCGTCGACATATCTCATGCTCAAAGACGGCAATAATAATTAACTCTAGTATTAATTATGTTACAAATTATTTTATTCGTATCAACAATGCGCTATCATCATCATCATCATCTCAGCCAAAGACGTCCACTACTGGACAAAGGCCTTCCCCAAGGATATGAGGGGTAAGTATTTGCCGTAATCGCCACGCTTGGCAGGCGGGTTGGCGATCGCAGTAGGTTGAGGGTAACCTCAGAGAGATGCTGCTGCCCATCCTCTGGAATGGTCCCTTAGTCGGCTTTTACGACACCCCCAGGAAGAGATGTGGTGGTGCAATTCTTTATCCCCGGCACCACACAGGGAATGCGCTATACTTACGGAAAAATCGTTTTATCACTTGAATAAATTTACTGCTTTCAGAATTTAATCTGATCGTCTGCTCTTCCAATTGAGCCATAATAGTTTCTCTGTAAACATTTTTAAGCGCTTTTTTCATTCATTTTTGGCCAGCGATTTTCTTATCGTATGTACACAAACAACATACAGTTACTATTTTATATAGCAGAGTGAATGCAAAAAAAAAAGATTCTTTTACTTTAAGCTTAATGGAATTATGTCGATAAATTCTGCGTTAGTTTTTGGTAGTGCATAAATGAACAATATAGTTTTATTGGCCGCCACATCTTTCTAGCGAAGTTGCGCGCTATATGAAGTTTATAGTTAATACTAAGTTTGATTGCCCTGAAGTGTTAACTTACCTTAAATAAGTACTAAAATCATGTTAGCTTTACTGTTCTAAGAAGTATAGGCTTTCACGCGGGCGGCGTGTAGCCACCTGCGTCCCGCGCAGGCCCGCTGCAAATTTATGGATGCTTTCAGCGCTTTCAACGTGTGCCACCTGACCTGGCAGCGACATTTTGCTGGACAAATGCCTCCTTGTCTCTATTTATATCGAGCACTTATTGTAACTCCGTTACTTGGCTCTCGAATAAGTTATTTCTAAGCTTCAACGGAGTGCCACAATTTGTATTGTTGAAGGCATATTTTATTGTCACCGTTTTAATTTAGTTTCAATGTCGAAGCAACTTTAAAAAAAATGATATCAAGCAAGTGCTAAAATGTATAAAAGCAACTTATCCTACTAATATTATAAATGCGAAAGTTTGTGTGTATGTATATTCGTATATTTGTTACTTCTTCACGCTGCTGCAGCGGATGGATGGATTTGGATGAAATTCGGCATACAGATAGTTTATAACCTGGAATAACACATAGGATAGGTACTTTTTATCCAGATATTTCCACGGGAACGGGAACCACGCGGGTGAAACCGCGAGCGGCCGCTAGTATTTTAAATAAACGCTTTATTTTGATCATAAATCATTATGCATTTATTAAATATACACGAAAGATACTTAATACGTTAAATATTTTTACATAGGTATCAAATATTATCGCAGAGTCTGTTTTAACATCTGAGCTAATAATATGTCTACCTACCATTTAATTATGTTATTCCAATATTTCTTAAACGTCTCGGAAAGTTAAAGGCATTTATAGAAGTTCTTCATCGGAATCTTATTTAAGATTGCGCTTAATTGCAATGGAATTCTCGCTCGCTCTCTTATAGAAAAACTTTTTTAATATCAAGCGTTGCAAGGCTGTCCCTTCGATCGGAACACCTATCAAAGACAGTGAAAACAAAGGGATTTTTATATGAAAGAATCACAAGTAGAATTGTACCCGGGTCGGATCCAGATGAAATTTATGTTGAAATGTAATTTCGACCCCGAGGGACTATCGATTCTTATGGGGTTTTTTCATTAGATTAATTTGGAATTATTAGTAAATTGTGTTCTTTATTTTTGGTATAAGATGTTAATATGTCTGAACTTTTTTCATTCTTCATCAGCTCCGTCAGCCATCAGTATAATGTAGCCATATCTGCAGTGGCTACACAGAAATGGCTTTTCCTAAAACATAAGTATTAACCTTTTATTTGTGCCTTTGTCAAATATAACCTTCATAAACCTCATTATCTAATGATGATGGTTATGATCATACCATCGCGAATAGTAGTCGTGAAGTTTATAAAGCAGACCACCCACTGCTAGGAATGAAAGATGAAGAATGAATGTGTAGTATGCGGAATAAAAGTACGAGAAGAATAAAATACAGAACTAGAATGACAGAGAACTGTAAAAATAAGATCTCCGATCATGTTGGAGGAAGTAGCATAAAAAGAAATAAAAAAAAATAGTAGTCGTGAATATTATCAGCGGTAACACGCTCAGTATTAGAACCACGCCGCTTAGCTACTTATAGGGCCGGCAATTCGCACAACAACCAATAGCAAGGGTCTTTTGACAATTTGGACAAGGCAGGTTTGTTTCCATATTTGACTCGCCCAACATTAAGGCTAAAGCTATGTCCCCCGGTATTATTCTAACACTAGAGACGCCGACAGGGCGTGAAACAAGAGTCGCTGCCAACCGATTGTGAAGCGGCCCGCACCAGCTAGATTTACTCGGCAAAGATACGGTACGCTCGCTGCACCGTAATGTGTACCTCTTGAGTCTCTGAAATAGACTACGTTTCAAGCGTACCTTTACTAATTAACGTGTGATGAACAATAAAGAAGGAAAGGAAGGTCTGGCTTAGTTGTAGGACGTTTATAGGCCGATGATAAACATAACAGAAAAAAGAAAAGTAAGAATTGAAGACTGCAGGTACTGACGCCTGCACATGCAACCTATCCAAAACTGTCAAATATCTTCAATAAATGTTTAACCATATGCCGTAGACATAAAGTTCAAGTTCAAAGTCTATTGAGGAATTTGAAAGTTTGTGGTAGTCTGATGTGCAGGCGTGTGTACTATTTTACAGCTATTTTTATATTTAACCCTATTCTTGGCATAGTGGCTTATTTGAGACACTTTAAAAAAATTTAAGTAGTGAAAAAAAGAACACATTTTATACAAAAAATATATATAATTCCTCAAAAAAAAATACTATGGCAAGTATAGGGTTAACTATTTTGCCTCTTGTTACTGTTATAAATAACAGAATTATCAAGAAATACAAAATGGCTATCAATGTGATAGCATCAAATATATTTAAATTTAAACTAGAAACGTACAAGGAGTGTATTCAGAAAAATCTTAATAGTTCTCTCTTATTTAGAACGCAACAAATACGATACAATACACAAGGCATCGTAACACAAACAACGTAAATAGCAGGCGGTTATTTACACGAGCCTCGCTAAATGCCCGAGATACCGGTTGTTATTTACATCCGGGATGTTTGCCAACATTTATATTTTCCATTAGGGTTTCGTACGTATAAGTTAAAGTTTGTAGCAAAGTTGCTTTAAGTATTCCCAATCGAGGAGTCTGCTGCAGGCGGCGGCGACGTCGACGCCACGCCACGCCTCGGGAAATATCGCCGGGGATGCCACAAAAACTTCACCCCCGTTTTATTATTACTACGATGCTAATTAAAATAGCTACGAATAGATTACGGGCAGCTCCTGGCAGCGGCCGCTTAATGCGCTGCCTTTACGACGTCACGCTTTATGCTCCCTCATTAGCGCGCTCTCCTCACTGTTTTTATGAACATGCCGTCCTCTCTACAGACTTTTTCTTTCTTACTTTCTTTCTTTCTTAATTGATTAGTACTAGCGATTTAGCTAAAGTTTCACTCTGCTATTACTTATGTAAATGATTATTGTGTAAACTTCCACGAACAGCTAGCGTTGCAAAGTTTTGCTTCTAGAAACTTGTAGATAGAGGTCTTCCTATTCAGAATAACAATTCGCTTGAACTTTGTATCCATCTCTTGTCCTGTAATGTTTAGTAGTTATCTTACTTAGGTATGAGAATATATATCTAAACCGACGTCAAACTTTAGCAGAAATCTACCTTTGAAAGCTTTTTGTTATTTATTGTGAAAGTTTTGTTCCACGCGGAGTAAAATCATTATTTCTCATGTAAATATGTGATTCCCTCAGAGGCTGCGCTCGTTGAAAACAACATTTAGCTGACCTAGTTTCTATGATGATTATTTGTTTCAATTATACAAGTATTTGTCAACATCATGTGTAGCTATTACTCAGGGTACTTTTTGGAATTAGAAAATTATCTAAGCAACGTGCCTTATAATAATGAATGAAACAATTTGTTATTACATAAAAGCATTGTAAGAATGTAATTATGTAGCCAGTAATTGCAGGGGCGGAGGATGCTAACACTATGATAATAGCAATAAAATAATCCAGTGTCATAGGCGGGCGAACGGGCGATAATGGCCGTGCCGCTCGTTAGCCGCGCGGGGATTACCTATTGTTAATGTTTTAATTTGTGTCCGCCGCATCCTGGACACTGGACGGCGCAGACTTTTTAAATGGTTTTGTTTTAACCCTTTGAATGTTTTTTTGTTTATTTAAACATACTTTTTTGGTCGGCAATCTCTTCATATCTTGCAAACTGTAGGCAATCTGTATGGGATACCCTTTGTTCCTTCTTAATAAACAGTCGGGGTTAGGGATGAAGTCCACTCGTTAAAAGCAGCTTGAACTAGCAGTGAGATGGTATCTATCAGGGTTAGCCATTCCAAGATTTACGATATTGAGTGATTACTAGAACTAGTCTGGTTCGGTTTTATAGTCTGTTACGGTAGCCACGGCTCCGTTCTATTCGTATAAGATTTTACCTGCTTCAGATGTTAGAACACTGAGAATTTCGAATTTGTGGTAATACGTTTTTCCCAAGTTACTCTGCTGAAATAAAGGATACATCCTTCAGCCGCTGCGGGATGGGTCACAAAATCGCATGAAACTTGCAATTCGTTCTTTGCGTCCGCCTCACTCACCTGCACTCGACGGAAATCGCGACTTTGGGAACTTCGGAGATTTGGGAGCTTATATTTATTGAAATGTGAATTTTAAATGTCTCCCAAGTGATGTTACATTACATATTTTTATTTATTATACCAACCATTACAACACTTATTGAAGTACAATATATAATACATACAATATTATATAAAACGTTTAGGTACTTACAACAATCACTGTAAGGTAAAACTCCATTTGTTGTGATGGATATGAACTTGTCTGTGACTCTACATTTAGTAGGGTCACATACTGCATTTAATACTTTTGTTGTTTTTACCCTGAAGTAGATTATACAAATAATTGTGAAGATACACAGAGGCTACATTTAGTTAACTGTTATAATAAAATACTAACATGTTTTTATAAAAAAATGGAACATCGGTTTTCAGATACCTTTCGCAAAACTTTCATATGCATGTTGAAATGGTCCGCATATTTTATTTGTTATAGGTGGTGAGTGGTATCGAGGGGATCTGACCTCGTTTCTAGGCGTGTGTTCATGCGAGTTTCGGGGCGCACGTAACTTTGCCTTTTCGCAGGGAATTCTCACTGAAAGCCGGCGCCGGCCGCTACAGCCGCCGCGCCGCCCCCTCGCCACAAACTCACACCCTATTGTGTCCATTTTCTACCCTTTACAACTACTTGTTTTACCTACCTCAGTTTTCACAGAACGTAGGACACAACATTGTTATATTTTGTGTTTACGTCCTTTGGGCGCTATTGTGTTTAATTAAAACTCCTAAGTCGCGTTAACGGAACCCAAGGGTATATTTACTTAGATGTAAATTCACTACGAATACTCCGCCAGCCATTTCATCCACGTAATTTGCCATGTGGCCTTGAAAATGTTTATCATCCCTTTGAATAGCGTGATTCTCGCGCCTTTGAATTGTTCTTAAGTGTTTTCGCAACACAATAGTCTAATTTCTTGGACGGCGGTGATGAAATAGTGAATGAATGATTAGGTGCCCATTCCCGGGAGCTTTGCCCTTTGTGCTTTACTGCCGGTTTGTTTATTTCAGGGGCATGGCTCGTAAACACACAGGCCTAGTAATTTAAGTTGACCCTCTTTATTTTCTCAGAGAGGTTCATGTTTGCTTTTAGGTATCCTTGGGTTATTTAAGAAAATTATATTTTGTCATGTTCCGTTTATATTTTGATAGATTAATGTGATGATGAATATCTGGAAACGTTTTTTTTTTGGAGATAGTTTACTGATCTCTAACGGCATTTTCAGCTTCACCGGGCTTGTTTCGGGGCGGCAAGAAACTTAAAGGGTTCCTCAAGCCGTGTGAAACGAATCGCCTTCGGAGGTTTTCTAGAGGGAACGACATCACGCACTAGAGCGGTCCCCGTGCCCTACTAGATTCTCCGAAGGGTTCGGATCGGATCGGAATCTGGAAACGTGCTCAATTTAACGTGGCCTGCTCTAGTATTTTCTAAAAGTAACAGCATTTTTGTCATAGCAACGATAATTGCAGTCTAGTTAAAAAGTTTTAAATTTCATTAATTTAAGCATTCTAATGTTGAAAGATTTTTCTAAATCGGTCCAGTAAAGAGTGGTTTGTATGGGAAAAGAAAATTTTTGTTTTTACTATTTTCCTCGTATTTTTTTACTTTTTTTCTCTCCATGAGAACCTTCCTCAGACTTCATCAAACACAACAAAAAGAAATCAGCCAAATCGGTTCAGCCGTTCTCGAGTTTTGCGATTAGCAACACATTTAGCGATTAATTTTTATTTATATAGATTAGATTTATTATAAATATGAAATAGAAAACTAAAAATAATGCTTTAATGTATCAAGCGATTTTCGTTTGATAAGAAGAAAGTGTAACAAATGTACGCTTTCTTTGTTGCGCATTGAAATAGCTCACAGTGAATGATTCTGCTATAAGATAGCGGCCGCAGAGCTGCGCGTCCCTCTTCGTGGTACTTAATTTACTGCCACGGCAACGCCACAAGCACGCTCCATATCCACACCGTTATTGCCAACTTGAAAGCAAGAATGGCATACACATTTCCTTCATATCTTCAGAATTTAAGCGTCTGCCCACTTCAACATTACATTTCTCTTTTTATACGGCAAACTGAACAGTCTTTACGAAACTCCGCTCAAGATACGTAGTTTTATTTAGATGTTTCTTTAAAATATAGTTTCAGTCCAGTATGCCGTCAGACAACTTTGTTTGCGGATAAATAAAACTTTGCTGAGCACAGAAGGATTCTAAGTATCTGTCGAACTTATGATGTTATGTTTCTTTTAGTTTTCAACTTGATATTGTTATTTTTTTTTACTTCAAAGCTAAGTTTATTTATTTACTAATATTATACTTGGTCATATAATTCTCTTTGAAATAATATAAACTTAAATCTGTGAGCCTTATTATCTTGGTAATTATTTCTATTCTAGATTTTTAACAGTATATTTTCTATTATTTATTACGATTAGATAAAGATATATCTATCGCTGTTTTCTTTACTCGATCTAACTACTAGTTACGCTTTTCTTTGGAATAGAGAGGCTTTTTCTTACTTTAATTAAAATAAAATAAAGAATTCACGTCCAAATATTAGTTTATGAGTAGTAACAATAGGTACTAGGTAGACATGAAAAAAGTACAGCACTATTATCTGCCCGCGCCGCCCGCCCTCGCGCCAGCGTTTTGTCACCTCTTCGAGAGGCTTACACCGTAAAAGCAGAGAGGGCATTTTTCATGACTTTTCCACGCGAATGCATTTCACCGCTTTGCTTCAATGGGTACATAACCTTTGCGGCTGAGTTATGTCAAAGTGCTTTCCTTTTCACGTCCGCACTCGGTGCGGTTTAATTCATTGCCAAGTAAATGTTCTCGCCTTTTATTACACTATCTCGCAGAACGGAAAAATCACGGTCTAAGTTCTGTTAAATACGTGAATGTAGTTTTAACTTCCTGACTTAATTACTTCCAAGAGCGAATATAACTTGGTAATATAAGCAATTAGAAACTTATTTGACGTTGCCGGTCCGCCTGTTCCGCCTCAGGCATAGGAATCGCGAACGGGATGAGCCATTACGTGCTTTCCCAGAACTTTTCCTTTTAAAAGTCGTCTCCTACACTTTTAAACTTATTATATTGGATAATTCGGCCGAAAATATGAATATGATGGGCGTAACTTTAGTAATTTTAACGGAACACGGGGAAAAATTCCACCGATTACCCTTGAATAATGACCGTCTAGTGGCGTTTAAGCCAAATTACAATTTTATGAAAATCAGGCCTATCATGACGCCGGAATGAGTGAGTTTACGGTCGGTTACCTCAGTAAGTGTACACTACTCAACTATAACAAGAATGTTTTTGCTCTCTTCCTGAAAGTTATTTGTTTACTGGTGGTGAAAATGTTTGTGAAATGTAAATAGAAAATATGTTTTTTGAATATGCATTGTGAAAGCAAAGTAGATAAGTATAATGCCACTCTTTGTTGGTCTGTTATGATGTTCTGTGTGACTAAAATCGATATAAACTTTATTTTTTACTCAAAAGCCTTTTACTATTAAAAGTTGGTATGAGATCGCATGGGTCTAATACTGGTACAGTGGTCAAAATAAAATATATTTATTAGTACGAAAGCTTACAGTGTGGGTAATACCTAGGTATTTTAATTTGACAGCTTGGAAAACCCGTGCAAAAAGTACCAGCAACCTTCCTTTTGCACTGAGAATAGATAACGAAGCTACATAAGGTATTGCTGTGTGTAACCGAATGTGTTTGACAGCTTGTATGCGAAAGGGGACGTTTGTGTGAGCCCATGAGCTGACTGCGCTTGCGTGTGACAGTTGGATGCCGTGAAAAAATAACCAATATGAGCATAAACTACTTTGTAGGTGTAGTTATACAAAATAGTATTTCTTCTATGAAATAAAATGAAATGAATTGAAATAAAATATTTTTATTAGAACACAGTACTTATAAATTTATGTAAAACAAAACAAAAACAAAACATAGTTAAAAGTGTGTTCTAAACGGACTCCACTCAGCATTTGTTGCAGTGGACAAAAACTACAACGCTGATCTTCTTTGGAGACCTCAGTTTTGTGTGAATGTGCGCAGCGTCGCGCTGATGATAGATCTGTAGGATAAAAGTGAAATACACTTGTGGACAAATAATACGGGTCAGCGACAAAATCCTATGTATTAATTTACAAGATAAATTAATAATGTTACATGCATGAAACTAACATTATATTAAAGAGAATTTTAATATCGTATGACATAAAACCTTAAATGTTGGTATAACGTATTTTGAAAAAAAAAATAACAAAAGTTCGAATTTGGTAATAAATTCTAATCACGCGTGTTTTACTTTTGCTTGTTTTCTCACTTTTGTTTTCAATCTGTCAAATCAAAATGATAAAAGGCAGTCATCATCGTCTTTCACGGTAGCTATTGAATTACTATCATGTCGCTAACGCCAGAAGAATGTACACGTCTATACGTGTACATTCTTCTGGCGATTCAGTGACGATTCACTACTTATGCTAGAAGAAGGCAGAAGTCAGAGAAGTACAGCGAGAGTAACAGGCGTATCACTTTCTACGGTGCAAAGAGTCGTGCAAACCGAGAAACTGGGCTTAACATTAGAAGACCAGGAACCGGCAGACCGTAATGTACTACGGCTCGAGAGGATCAATTTATTGTTACGACCATGCTCCGAAATCGACACCTCACGGCAGTTAAAGTAACAAATCAATTTCGAGAGACCCGAAGAGACAAGGTAAGCGAGTGGACTGTTAGGCGGCGGCTTCGAGAAGTTAACATGATCTCACATAGACCCGCAAATGGCCCAAAATTTGCAAGGGAACATCGAGTAGCAAGATTACATTATGCCCGCGAACATGCACCAATGGGGAGACGAAGAATGGGCAAGAGTAATCTTTTCTGATGAATCTAGATTTATGCTCTATGCACAGGATGGGCTGCGAAGAGTCTACCGACAGCTAGTGGAATGTTTTATTTCAGCTTGTTTTGAGGAAAAAGTACCTTTCGGCGGTGGATCTGTTATTGTTTGGGCTGGAATCTTTTCAGAGAGTCGCACGGAGTTAGTACTGATAGAAAATGGTACGCTAACTAGTGCAAGATATGTAGGAGATCCTTAATGAGTATGTCGGCCCATACTTGATTAATATGGGTGAAAATTCCATATTTATGCATGACAATGCTATGTGCATTGTCATGTATAAATATGGAATTTGCATAAACATGGAATACAGCTCAAATTGTAAATGAGTATATTTAGAATGTTGGCATCAATTGCATGGACTGGCCCTCGAGAAGCCCGGATCTAAATCCGATTGAGCACGCTTGGGACGAGCTCGGAAGGCGTGTGAGAAATCGGAACCCCGCTCCAGCTACACTTAGAGATCTGAAACATGTGTTAGTGGAAGAATGGAACAATATCCCGCAACATCGCATAACAAACTTAATAAACATCATGCTCAATCGTCTGGCAGCTCTAAGAAGAGCCCGTGGAGGCAATACGAAGTATTAATATGGCTATAAAGTTCGTTTTTATGTGGTGTGTGAGCTAATGTCTTTTAATTTTTCTACGCAAAAAATGTTGATATTTTGTTTCTTAAGTAATTTTAATAATTAAACAAATAACGTTTCCACCATCCAGTGTCGTTATTTTTAACTATGAAATTATCTACAACATACAGTTTCATTCGTAATGCTAGCTATATTATTTTAAGAGATATTCAATTTTTTTGTACTGACCCGTATTATTTGTCCACGAGTGTAGTTGCCCCGTTTTGCACTAATCCGACTCACCCTTAACAGCTTTTGTGCAATAAATTTCCTATAAAATAAAGAATAAAAGTAAATAACGATTTACGCTAAATTGAGAGTGATGTGAGTGGTCAAACAATAAACATAAGAGATACAGCAATAAATATCGCTGCTGTATGTCAGCTTTTATGTAGATATATTGAATGATCGGCTTCATCAATCGTCGCCGGAACAGTAATCTGGGGCCCAGACATTCATTTTCCCGGAAGTCGTAACGAAGTTCCTACCATCATAAATAACTTTACATGTCTGCGTAAATAGCCACTAATTTAGGCGCAAATAAAAAACTCAGCCGGAGGCGAACTCGCTGTGCGCTTTTGGATTTGCGTCTCTCTGGTTTGTGTTGTTATTTAGTGCTGGCTAGCTAACAAAGCCAGTCGGGATACTCTATTTGCATTTTTTATAACTCTCTTTTATAATAACGCCCGCGCACTGAAATTGTCATTTGACTTTTAAAGAGCACGTAGCCTATTTACTGCTTCAATTTTTACTAAAACTCTAACTCAATTTTCTAAAATTTTTGTGAGAGTTGGGTTTTAATATCTTTTGATTCTTCTGCTAAGAGCTCTACTTGATGTCTGGGCTGAGTGCAAGTTAAGCAGCTCCGAATACCGTCGGTAGTTACAATAAAGCTGAGGCGCAGCTCTATCCTCTGTGCCTACTTGTATTACCAATTATGCAAAGCGTCTTCCGCGTTGCGGTGCGCGGGCGGGGAGCTCGCGGGGCCGGCAGGGCTCGGGCAGGGCGTTCGCTGTCGCGCTCTTTCCTCACTCGTAGCGAAATAACGACCTCAATTTGCATAACAATGCTCGTCACCCTTATTCCCCACCAGCGACTTTCGCAGGCTACGCTCGTGTCCCACCGGACCCGACACCTTTTTTTTCCTCGTAAAATCTGCCCAACGACATTTAAAAGTGCGTTAAATAAGCTTTCCGGTCCGCTGAAATTCCGTTTAATGTTGTTTAAAGCGACTGTACCGCGTCTCCCTATGTGCTAATGTATACGTATGTCAGTGTAAGCCCAGCATGCAGTGATATGTTTTTATGGTGTTTATTTGCTGGTGATGATGGTGGTGCTACGACAGGGGTTTGCGTCGCGCAAGCCTCGCTGCGGCGCGCGGGGCGTCGGGCTAGCCGCTCCCGCATCGAACACTTTCAGTGCCGCTCGTAACTTCTTCCTCCAACTTTCTGTTTTAATTGAATCAAAGTTTTCGGCTTTTTGCGGTGAGCGTGCCAGCCACGCACGCTTCCCAAACTTTCTTTATTAAATTATTGGAAGTTCAGAAACGTTCGCCTTTGAACGTGAATTCTGAAACGAAATTGGGGATAGTCGTAACTTACAGAAAAGTATTTATCCTCAATGGACTCAGATACGAAACCTAGCCGAACTTTCTCTTGAAATTGGTATAAACTCGTCAAATAAGAAATACTTTGTCCGCGTGCTACTCGTCTTTACGTGCAGCGGAACATCCGTACAAAAGAACAGTGGGGACAATTACCGAAGACAATTCAGAATCCGTCGAGTAAACAGTTCATAAAGATGTACGATTCTCTTCGCTAACGACTAAGGCATTCGTCCGGAGCATTGTTTTGCGGCGTAGCTTTATCTGGCGCGGAACGAGTTGTCGTTCCAGTAATTTATAGATCTATCCCCGCCCCGGGCCCGGCGCGCGGCGTAACGATTCGGGCTGAGGAGCTAGCCTGCTAGCTGCGAGCGCCGCCGACCCCCGCCTGAATGCTATTAACGGTCACGTAATAGACTGCCGACTCCTCACGTCCCGGATTCAAATTTGAGTAAATATGTCGCCGTCCGTCCTATTATTGTATTGCGCCATTGTATTTACATTTACTTTAGGTTGTTTTGAATTCGTACGTGGATGTCCCCTTGTTATCTCGATTTGTTTCTCTGAATAGGGGTCATTTTAGATTCGTTTTCCGGTCTATTCAAATCCAAATGTAGGTATTATGAAATCACAGTGTGGAATGTAATTATGTTTAATTTTCTCAAGCCTATTTATGTACAAAGGAAAGTTTGTATTCAGCTGCGTACTAACCATTGTCATTTAGATTTTATACGGCCCTTAAGGACTTTGCGTCTAAATTGTCTGAGTATCTAACATACACAAGGAATATTACTATGTCATTATTAAGGTTTACGAAAGGAAAGGTGATATTAAAATTAAAATGTCTATTAAATGCTTTCTATTCTATTCTAAATCACTTAAATAACAACATAAACGATTTTTATTTAAAATATAAATGTTTTGCCAGCTTACGTAACTCACACTCAAGAGTAACATTGGTTCAATCGGTTTTACCAACACCCACCCTCTCCCGTCTTATTCTTTACCGAGATCCAGTCCTGGCACCAAGCTCCCAAATCTTTCGCTCGATTTTAGTTTTCGTTGCGTATCCGTATAGCAATCATCTACTTGTGTCGCGTCCAGTGATCGTAGCTAGTTTACGGTGTTATTTTTTTTTAATATTATATTTTGCATTATGAGAAACATACATGACATTAAACTCAAATATATAGTAGACAAAGTATAACACAAAGGCCAATAAAGATTCTACATCGAATATATACTAAGGACATTATTTAGCTCAACATCTTTTTATAAATAATTAGTAAGTAGTTCCAGAGATTACCCTCCGCAAGCAAAGAAACAAACAGACAAACAAACAGGCAAAGTCACAAAATTTACCTTTTTATTAATAGTATAGACCTATTTATAAAGACACATTTACAAAATGTATTGTTTACACAAGGTTCAAAGTTTATTACGCAATAGCTTGAAAAACCTTTTTAATGAAAGTAGATACCTTAAAAGAGCTTATTATAAACTGAGCTTTATTTTGAGTAAAGGCAATTAAGATAACATGAAAAGTAATTCAATACAGGTGAAGCCGGGCAACTGCGGTCAAATGTAATAGGTCTGCCGATGCCGCAGGATGTGATTTTGTTTTGCTATTACCTCTTATTTATTCGCTACAAATTATCCGATGCGGTAGCGGCTATTTAATTACCGTCAACGTTCCTCAAAAAACAATCGGTTTTGTTAGGCGATCAGGGTGTATGCTCAAACATGTTTCTTTATACTTAACTTTAGTGGTGGGACTAGTTTTATCAGTAAACAAGTGGCCCTTCTGTGAATTCGTATGTGTAAATACTGTTGTCCTAAAGAAATTTTTAAAATTATATCTCCTCTATGAACAGTTACAAAACACCGACTAGTTTCCAGGTCAGGCAAAGTGTGTTTCATATTTTTCGATACATAGCCCGATTTAGTGATCAAAACCTGTATTTCGCAAGCTTGGTGATTAAGTCAGCACCCATCAAGTGTAGCAAAAACTTGATTTTAATGATGGAGGCCTTTGCCCAACAGTGGTACAGTTCATACTCTTTGTCTAAACGAATCGCTACACTCTGTAAATAACTTATTTGACAAATTTCAAACATTTCTAAAATTTCATAGTTTGTCAGTCAGTCACTATGTAAGCATTTCGCATTTGTATACCTAGGTATAGTATACTATTATACTAGTATAGTATACTAGCGGCCCGTCCCGGCTTCGTCCGTCCCGGCTTCGCACGGGTGGACATTTCTTTTTTAATATATTAGCCTATGTTACTCAGCGCTAATGGAGCATTCTAATGGTGAAAGTATTTTTTAAATCGGTCCAGTCGTTTTTGAGTTTATTCGTTGCAATCATACAAAAATACAAAGCTTTCCTCTTTATAATATTAGTATGAAGTATGATTATCGGCTGTATTTGCTGCGTAATGTGATTATCGATACACAATACTGCACTGAATACGTATTCAACGTAGTACGCCTTTCGTAGCGGATCGCAGCGGATATTGGAGATTTACCTAAGTGTCAGGAGATCCGGCGAAGACTTTGGACCGGAGCTCTCGTATTGAAACGTAGCGTCACATACAATGGCCGTCGGTACTTTCGGTAATAGTTCCCTTCCCTGGCATCATTTATCTTGTTCTCGTATATTTTCGCTAGCTTTCCTAAGGTGGTTATTAAACTGCGCAGAAGCCAACGTAGAAGTTTTAATGAAACCGGGAAGGAAATGTCACGTAGAAATATTATGGGTAGGAAGATTGCGTTTCAGTTAACCATTATAATATAAACAACTATTACGTTCATACGAAGTTCATAGTCGGTTGGTATATAGAAGATATGGTTCTTGAATACAACTATCGCAGCTAATAGTAAAACTTATTTTGGATATTATGTTCACATGGTCACCATGCTGCTTGTGCTGTATGTATTTATCGGAATTTTATGTTTATTCTTATAACAAAGCGGTCCCGGATGTCGATGACACAGTGGTTTATCTATGGCTGGCGCTAGCAATGCGCCGCGCGCGGTATTATTAACCTTCGTCATAAAAATGAATTTATTTGCGTTTTAGCTTATATAAATTAAATTAGTGGGCCAGCACTCTTTACACTTCGAGGTTATAGAAATTTACATTTGACTTATTGAGAAATAAAATATAAACAGTGCAGTGCAGTGCATGAATTTAAAACTAAAGTAATAAAACCAGTGCAAAAAGTATAGTACCTATGCTTACTGCAGCGTAATACAGTTTTAAGCATTTTTTTACATGAAACAATAATTAAAGATAACATTTTAGCACTTATTCATGATTTATGGTAAGAAATATATCGTTAGTTCTTTAAAAAGAAGGTTTTACTTAAATATGTCGCCAAAAGAACATAGCAGCCGACGACGCATCGCCCCCGCGCACCCGTCTGGAGACCCGTTCCTAATTCATAAATAAGGTAAATTTTCTTTAAGGTACGTAACATTACCCTCGTAAAACGCTACAACGATAGAGTTAACGGTGGGGTAAGTGCAGCCGGCAGGCCCCGGCGCGATGACAGTCCCACGGCTCCCAGCGGGGCCCTGCTGCGATCCTCGTAAATTGCGAATATTAGATTATAACTACGGAGTGCGGCCAGGTCCCATCGTCGGAATATCGAACTTGCCGGCCAACGTGGCCCCGTGATCTGAATCATCTTTTTGGTTATTCCCTACAGTCCCGTTAGCCCCATCGTCTATTTTTTAGATTTCCGTTATGATTTTTACCTTTCTGTTTTTTATAGAAATGTAATTGGTTAAACGGTAAGGCCTCCGTAGGCCTGTTTTTAGGGTTCCGTACCCAAAAGGTAAGGTCCGTCCGTCCGTCCGTCCGTCCGTCCGTCCGTCTGTCTGTCTGTCTGTCTAAAGCTATTCTATTGATCAATTCAAAAAGGTTAGTGCCTACTAAGGTTTAATGATAGTGTCGTTTGTTCTTTTATTTTTCAACATGGCTGCAATAACGCCAGCTGTTGTTACTGTAACTCATCTCAATCTCGACCGACCCGAGTTAGTAGAGGCGATATAAAAATGCTTGCAGCATGAATTATTACGGTAATTAAATGTTTTCCACTAAAAGCACAGTATAATTTAAGAAGCTTTATTGTTGCAGTGCGGTTGTAAACTAGAAACGTCATGATGAAATAATATGTAAGACAAACGCGGGTAAATCCGTACAAAGAGTTTTAATTTCGGTTGTAGCTTTAGTCTGTGGAGTAACTTGTAAAAGTATATGTTTGCGTCAATTCTCTGTAACCCTTTCAAAACCATAGACAGGGGTATACATAGCGCCAAACAGTATTAATACTATTCACATCTTGCGTAGATTAGATACCGAAAATGTAAAAGGCGTCCGTAGGGTAGCCGACAGGCAATTCTCGAGTTAAATGCTAGACATTGTGGTTCAATTCCCTTAGACTGCTGACGTGAACCACTATCCAATACAGAACTATTTACGGAACTATTATTAATATGTTGAATGGCACATTAATTAAAATCTTTAAAAATAACGCCTGCCCAAGCGTTAGCCAGCCGAGAGACAAAGCACTCGTCCCGACGTCCGAAGGTGCTGGCTTTAATTACCTGTCAGAGAAAAAAGTGTATTTTGGATTTTTTTCGATGCATCGGACTAGCGTTCTTGTAGCGATGACTTTATTTTATTGATGACCGCCTTTGCCTTGCTATGGAGCAGGCTATTTATAAAAACAAGTGTCGAAAGGTTATTTTTGTTATAGTCGAATACGAAACATAATTCTCGTGTTTTAATATTTTACAAAATCACAAATGTTGAAAAAATTTCCACGAGCAGGATTTGAACCTTCACCCTTCTGACATACCGGGCCAGGTGCTCGGGAGAGCAATAGTGTTGAATAAGCTATCGTGGTTCGACCAGCCCGCCATAATTATTGAACACTATTAAAAAATCAAAAGGTTCAAACCCTGCTCGTGGAAATTTTTCAACATTTGTGTTTTTGTAATTTGTTCGGAACAAAATTTGCGTTAAAAATTATATAAACAAAACAAAAACATTTTAATATTTTGTTTTGCTTGTTTACTGACAATAGTCAGTATCCACAGCCCTAAAAGCGAAAACAGGCTATTGCTATTAAAATGGCGATGATCGTTGTGCTCGGCGAATAATATGTTGTTTATAGTGATCGCGACAATAACGGCAGCTGATGGTGCTCGCCGTTGCTCGCTCGGTTACTGCTTCATTAAGGCCACGCGGGTGTCTGGTGCAATCCCGACGGCCGTTAGTTGTTCTTCGTATAACTTTGAAAAAAAATCCGAATCAAGTATAGTATATCGTATTTCTAAAAGTAAATGTTTCTTGTTTGTTACTTATGCGTTCCTATATACATTCATCCTATCGTAAAGGTATATGAGTGGGACAAACCATCACTGAGTGGTGCCGGCCCCTGAGTGGTGCCGGGGTTAAAGAACTGCACCACCCCATCTCATCCCGTGGGTGTCGTAAAAGCCGACTAAGGGACCATTCCAGAGGATGGGCAGCAGCATCTCTCTGAGGTTACCTTCAACCTACTGCGATCGCCAACCCGCCTGCCAAGCGTGGCGATTACGGCAAATACCCCTATCATATCCTTGGGGGAGGCCTTTGTCCAGCAGTGGACGTCTTTGGCTGAGATGAAATCATCACTAGGTACGGGTGTTTAACGAAACGAGGCGCCATATACGGAAGACTCGTCCCGAGCCCTCCTACACATACACATACAACAGTGACGGACAGCTCTACTGTGCTCGATGCGATCGTTTGTTTAAGACAAGGTTCGGTTTTGCTAGCCACATAAGAGCTCATAATAGGAATGATTAGGGTCGCCGTTATCGGATACGATAAGGAGGACTATATATACCTATGTGATTGTCATTCTTAATTATTTAGTACATGTTAAAATTTGATTGGTTTATTTAAAAAAATAGGCAGTAAAAGATGTGATTTCATATTTCGACATCTATAGATCTCGTTGGCGTAGCGATTAGCGCTTTTCGCTATCGTGCCATTTGAGCAACTTTCGCAATGCAAGGTCACCAAATGGGTGCACAATTGACAATATCTCGAAACCCACTGCGCTTTAGAAGACACGTTATGCAGTTGATCTGGTTGTCGTAAGATGGCAGTTGTCAAAACTTCCCAACCAGCGTTTAAGGAGCCGTTGCTGTAAGGAGTGAGGCGCCTGATCCTAGCAATGAATTTTATATGGGCTGATTATGATGGTGATTATTTACACCATAACTACCATTCAAAAACAAAATCGCCTGTAATGTTCAAGAAAGTTGGATTATTTATTTATTTTTGCTGTTGTAAACGAAACAAAACCAGAGCGCCATACGAATTAACGTGTGACGGGAATGTACCTAAAAGTTGTAGCGAGCAGCGTAGCTCTCGACGCAGCCCCTTACACGCTCCCGCACTTCTGACTACTCTCATTATTGCTCTTGAAGTATCCCAACTGTTTGCCATTCAATTATGCTAAGGTATTATAGCGGCACTCATCTTCAGCCGATTTCATGTTATGAAAAAAACAAGTGTACTTGTGGCCCACTACCATCCGTCGCCGACCAAGCTGGATTCCCGAGCACCGCAGACAGAAGTGCCGGACAGCTAAGCACAAATTAAGGGGCTTCACCCCACGACCCTAAATTATAATGTATTTTTTTTTATATATAAATAGTTTTTTTGTTCACTGTCTGCCCGTGTTTCATTTAAACGGCTGACCCGTGAAAAGATGCCAAATTTTATATAAAAATATGACGTTTAGTAGTTGGTTTTAAGTTCTATCTATTTATTTTGCTTCATTCAAGTAACAAACTGCCGCGTACATATAGAATAACAGTACTATCTATACTAATAATAAAGAACTGTAAAGAAGAACTTCAAATTAAAGTGGTAAATTTTGTGACTTTGTTTGTTTGAGGAGGGCAATCTCTGGAACAACTGGTCCATTAGTCCATAGTCCATAGTTAGGTCCATAGTAAAGTATAAAATACTTGGTGTATACATACTCGTATATGCATTTGATGTTTTTATGAAGCCTTTTATACCTTTATCATCATCATCATCATCAGCTCATTTTATGTCCCCACTGCTGGGGCATGAGCCTTCCCTATGGATAGATGGGGAGAACGGGCCTTAAAGCACCACGCGGGCCCACTGCGGGTTGGTGGTTGTTAACGACTGCTAATGCAGCCGGGACCAACGGCTTTACGTGCCTTCCGAAGCACGAGATGATACAATTTTGGTTACCCATCCGATGCCGGACTTTACGAAAGTGCTTTACCTCAGCACTCGCAGACCGGGCGCGTTAACCACTGCGCCATCGAGCTCCTCAGTTATATCTTAAAGGTAAACACAAAGTTGAACCTTAAGTGTCTTACAAATAAACAAAGAATAAGGTCCGAATAGTTATTCCGTGTTTTGTCTACTCAAATTTGAAATGACGTTTACATGACAGGAATAAATATTATTTGTTTTATTTTTTGTTTATTTGTAATGCAGTAAAGGTTTAAATACCAGTAAACTGGTTGATCAGCCGCAATTAGCCAACATGCTTGCGTCTGTGTGCCCTGCATTATCGAGACCCGTTGATTTTATATTCGCGTCCATTACGAGCCACGCGCCGCCAACCGTTGATTACTCCAGAGCCAAGGGTATTAGTTCACTTGACACGAAAGAATGGTTGCATTATTTAATTACCCTGATGCCCTGATTACCCTGATGAAAAACAAATACTTACGTGTAATAATTTTGCTGAATGTTGTATAGTTCCTGAGATGTCGTGATTAACCAGTACGTGAGCTGTATTATCAAACATGGATATATACACAATGTATACAACAACGATATTATTTTAACCGTACTACACACAATACATAGGTAATAATAGAATTGGAAACGTATGTAAAATAGAAATGGTATTTCCAAAGCACAGAAACATATATTTAATCAAGCAAATTTTAATACGCAATTATTGAAAGCTTTCAAGAATGAATAGTAAGCAGTGCATAGCAAACGTTTAATCTCCGAGTCGTATTCGGTAAGCTGGTCGTTTATATACAGTAGAAACTCGATAAAATTATTCGCTTACCATAAGTGATTTGCTTTTAGAAATGTTTTATAGCTGAATACCTGAAATGTAACTCAATGTCGGTGTTTGAATAATGGATTTAGAGTTGTCGCTTATTTTGGTGTTGACAAAGCGACTTCATTGAATCACCGTGAATACGCATTCATCGAGCGCAATTTGCCACTGCACACCGGTGAGCTGTGTATTGTCGGGCCACAGCTGCACAGCTGCCGCCACGGCCTAGGTCTCGCGTCCTTTGCGAGCCTCGCGTTATGTAATTACTCTGGGACCAGGGGAAATAGCTCGACAGACGACATACAACAGAAGACATTTTTGTATTTTTTGCAGTAAATGAATGAAGATAATATATCGAAATTGAAATTATATCGTAATGCTATATCGTAATATCATTCTCATGAATCTTAAATTTAATTGATATGATTGTCATCTGATGTATTTGGTTTTAAATGTATTCTAAACGGACGAGTGAAAAATGGTCTATGGGTAAACATTGCCGTAAAGTTTGCGGAAGAATAATCTGGAACACAGAGCACTGAGATTGACATACAGCGGTCGAATAAGTCGTCTGCTGATTGATGACGGTCAATTTTATAAAATAACGAACAGTGTTCGCGGTCAATTGGGTCGCTAGATTAACTAATTTAGGACGCAACTGGATTAAAAGCTTTGGTTAAGTATGATAAATGTTGCTCGATTGTAAATCACTAGCGATTACGGGCATCTAAATATGAGATTCCCTTCTTTTGTTTATATATTTTTAACATTTTGCACCTAGCTTAATGTACAACAACTCGAAATATTTAATTATGGTAAATAAATCATTAAGAAACATATCATAAACACAATTCCGGCGCGTGTGCAATGTCTGCGTGTTGCATGTTCGTGTAATAACCGAGAGTTATCGTACCTGGCCTGAAAAGTTTCGCTAAGACAAATTGGAGAGGAGGTGGTAAATAAAGTTTTACGATATGCACGGTTATCAGCGTGCGCGGCGGAGCGGAGCGCGGATGGGGGCTCTTGTTTGTCTTAAGTGGGTCTTGCCTGTCGAACTTACCTCGTTACTTTGGTAACTGTAATAATCACAGCATTTCCTATACATCGCATATACATATACGCGTCCCTTCTTTGTTCCTCTTCTGTCTCCTCCAGAAAACTTTTACAGTCCCGTATTCGCAAACATCTACCCGAAAGTTCAAAGCGTTGTTTGTTAAGTTGCAATGTGAAGTATCTTTAAAAAAATCTCTTTATGTACGGCTACCTGGATAAAGTTCCACTTTGTTTCGTTCGTCGCTGTACCGTAGCTAAGGAAGAACTACGCGAGCGGTTGGAAAGAACAAGGATGCTTTTTTTTAGGACTTTTGATAAAAATGCTAACGAAATTACTTTTTATGTCTATTAAAGAGAGTTTTAAGGTACCACATTTTTCCGTAAATTTATTACTTTAGTAGCATAATGTAATAATATTAATCATACACGTGTGCAAGACGTCTGTTTTATACCTCTATATTAAATTATCTCAACAGACTTAGTAGCGTGTCTCCAAGAAATGAGCTCGATTTTCAAGTTGCGGATATACTTAATGTGTGTCGGATGGTCCTTTGTCGGATGTTCGTCACAGCTCTACGTGAATTCTTATGAAACACGCGGCTCACACAACTCGGCACGGGGAGACGGCTGCGATCAGCCCCCGCCCTCCCCCCGCCCCGCGCCCGCCCCCGCCCTTGCCTCGAGATCGGCTCCCCGCCGAGCCGCGAGCATGAAAACCGACTCCGTGAGCGTAGAGATAAAACGTATGTTCATTTTATTTCCACATTTGTCAGCGTTCGTTTTGTGCCCACTAACATAAATTGGACGCGGAGGGAAACCTCGCAGGTGAATGTAAAATAGCCGGGTTTTCCCAAGATAATAACGCCGAAATTTTACGACACCATTATGCGATTTATTGGCCGTGTCACATTCAGAAAGAATGATATTTCCTAAAATATTTTTATAAAATATCCTTGCCGCCCGAAGACAATCCACATCACATTTCCTATGGTGAGAATAACATTTTACCCCCAAAATGAATGTAACATACACTTCTTGGTGATAAAATGAAATATCTGAGTGTGGTAGACGTAAACTGGTCACCGGAACGTTTGCTACTGGTTGATACTAAGTCAAAGTGAAAGAAAACATATTACACGAATCCAACTCGCGACGTGATACAAAACGTCACCGTAGCTACGTGTCAAACGGCGCTACGCTGAAAATCGTAGCTTTTCGACATGCGCTACGTGTGATCTGAACAGGCAAGGGTCCGCCCACTGCCAATAACTGTTGTCCCGTGCACTAATGGCTGAAACAGGCGTTCAATTAAACGTGCCAATTCGGTCGGAGATAGCTCTGTTAAACGCTACGCACGGCGCCTGGCCTGACTCCGCCGGCCTCATTTAGTTTAAGCCACTCGATGTTAATAGTTATAGTAGCCAACGTGATTTATATTATGAATTCGGCAAGTAATAAAACTAAGCCGCTTTTTCCGACTTTTATGGTTGTGATTACTAAAAGCTGTAGTTTTATTATCGCCTTTTTAGCAGAAAACATAGTAGAAAGAAAGCAAAGTGATTATTCCTTTGATTTTCTAGCGCAAAGCAAACACAAGGGCCCTTGGTTATCGAACGTGAACATCCAACGCGCCGTAAGATCTTTTGATTATTGGGAAGCTTCTCGCCTATAAGCTTTCAAACTATACAAAAAAGCACCTAAAACTCATTCATATAGCTATTCTAATAGATAGAAAGTTTAAGTAACTAAAACTTTCATACAAACTTTAATCCTGGCAAGTATTTGTGGAGTGTCTAAGTATATGTTATTTTTACCGTGAATAATCTCAAATTATAGTGCTAAGCTTTTAATAATATTATCGAAATGCTTAGTTAAATTTTTCAGAATTTTTCGTTTATTTTTCACTCACAGGTTATTTTTATTGGATCAAATAATTGACACGTTGTCATAAATAGTTTATATTTTATCATATCCCTACCATAAAAGTAATATTAAATTTGAACACAGTGGAAATACCGGCTTTTTATAGTATCTTTTTGCGAATACGAGATCGTAAAACATAGAAGGTATGCGGGCGGTTGTTCTAGTGAAACGTACAATTTGAGAATAAAAAGGACCTTTGCCGTTTTATTGTTATGGAGTTATTTTAAATCTATTTTACGATTTCTGTCAAAGAGCAGCGATCGGGTTGTGATCATAAAAGTTAAGCAGCTTTCGCAAAGCCAAACCCAGATGGGTGTTCACATTCAATAATACCTCGAATTCCTTCTGTGTTTTGAAAAACACGTTTGACAGTGACAAAAGAAAATTAACCCGCACCAGATGAGCGTGATGGGTTATAGCCTGATCTTCCTAAGTCCATTTCCGTACTATATTACATTAATCTATATGTATGTATATATATACGTGAAGCAAAAACTTTGTATCCCTTTTTAACGAAAATTGCGCGGACGGAGGAGTATGAAATTCCGCACACTTACAGTTTATATAGAGAAGGTTATCCCATTGTTAATTTTTTTTAAACTATGCATAAAAATACATTAAATAAAATATAAAAAATTATATGACACACACGCATAATATTTACTCTTTTCAAAAATTTCAAAAATGGAAGAGGAGCGGCCGAAATTTGTCAATGCCAATCCAAATTAAAAAAAAAAAAAAAATTTTCATTGCTTAGGATACAATCCGTGCAGCCTTAATAAAATTACGGTCGAATTTCGACCACTGGGCAACCACTAGTTATTATAAATGCTGAAAAAGTTGTTAGGTGAGCTTTTACTGACGGCATTTAAATGCTTTTTAGCGCTTGCTTCTCACTATCTATCCGAAGCAATTAACATAATTGCACATAATTCATTCATTTTGCATAAAACTGTGCTATTATTGCGTGTAGATAGTAAACGGTAGGGTGGGTGGGAATTATGTGTACTATAAAATTTTCTGCAGGGAAACTAATTTTCCCCTAACAGTTCCCGCAGTTCCTTTGTGAATATTTCTAATATGTTTTTTTTAAATCTTTTTTCGATCATCTCCTGTGCTTCCTTTGTATTAATAATTATCAAATGAAACCTGGCTCGGTTCTACTTCATAAATACACTGGACAGCAAAAATAACGGGTCATTTAGAAAAACCGCGATATCTCCCAAAGTTATTTACATAGATCCCTCGTATAAATAATATGTAATAGGCAGATTTGTGACGCTTATTATACATATCAAAAGAGGTTGCATTTGAACAAGTTACAGCTTCAAAAAAAGAAATCCGATTCTTGAAAAATATCAAAATTAAAATTTTTGGAATAGAAAATTTTCTCGCTTTTGTTTCAAACCGAGCTGCCATCATAAACAGTTTTTTTGGCTGGTCACAGTATTTTGTGCATCAACCATGCACCAACATGTCGTTATCTACTGAAGAATGTACACGAATTATCACCATGGTACAAGAAGGAAGGAGTCATCGGAGTACTGCTAGAACAGTAGGTGTATCTTTATCCACGGTCCAAAGAGTACTCCTGCGATTTCAAGAGACCGGCATGAACATCAGGAGACCAGGGAATGGTAGGCCAAGGTGTACAACTACACGAGAAGACCGATTCATCGTGAGCACTATGTTAAGAAATCGACATCTCACGGCTGTTCTGGTCCGAAATAGCCTTCAAGAAATTCACCACAACAATGTAAGCTCTGACACGATCCGGCGGCGACTTCGGAAAGCTGAATAAAGCCTTATAGGCCAGCAAATGGCCCTAAATTGCTCAGAGAACATCGAGTTGCCAGGTTGCGGTTTGCTCGAGAACACGTCCGATGGACAGATGAAGATTGGTCCAGGGTTATGTTTTCCGATGAGTCAAGATTTTGTTTATTCGCACACGATGGGAGACGAAGAGTATATAGGCGACCAAGTGAACATTATCGTCAAGCGTGTTTTGAGGAAAAGGTGCCATTCGGTGGAGGATCAATAATGGTTTGGACTGGGATATCTTCAGAGGATCGTACGGAGTTAGTAATTATAGAAAACGGTTCTCTGACAGCTCCCAGATATGTAGAAGAGATTTTAAATGAGCATGCTGGTCCTTTCTTGGGAATATGGGCGCAAATTCCATTTTTATGGACGATAATGCGCGACCACATACAGCACATTTAGTCAACGCGTATATTCAAGACGTCGGTATCACCCGCATGGAGTGGCCAGCTCGCAGCCCAGACTTAAATCCCATAGAGCATTTATGGGACGAGCTCGGGAGATGCATTAAACAACGCTCTCCAGCTGCAGCTAACTTACGTGAGTTAAGAAGTGCGCTAGTAGGAGAATGGTCAAACATAGACCAAAACCGTATTAGAAATTTGATTTACAGCATGCCACATCGTCTTAATGAAGCGATACGGGCTCGTGGAGGAAATACAAGATATTAAATTTACAGAAAAGCTTTCATTTTGCAGATTAACTGTGTTGTGTATTTTTGTTGTCAAAAGTTAGAAGTGTATTTTTTTGTATTTTTTAGTACTTAAATAAAATTATACAGTTTACAAACGTGTTATGTATTTTCTTTTATGTATAAGTCAGTCATCTATGACATACTACAGTTTCAATAGATTGTGTTGTGTAGTTAAAAAACTATCACACTTTTTATAAGCGACCCGGAATTTTTGCGGCCCAGTGTATTTTCGTTATTGCCGGTTACCACGAGCTGTCGATAAATTTATAGAAGGGCCGACGACTTCACCTGAAGTTTTATGGTTTCTTTCTTCGAGGTTCAGCTCTTATATTGTGTTGCGGAAACCCACAACACACACTATGCTACCGTTTAAAATTAGGTTACACCTTAAAATCTACAAAATCCACTCACAGTTCCATGCCGCTCCCGCCGTCCAGAACGGGATCCATATGGTCCGATGGGGCCCGAATCCGGGTCCGGGTCTTCTCGGGTTCCCTAATCACACCCAACGGCTATCCCAAGTGCACTTTTCCCCCGAGGAAATACCTGTTTTCTCCAGCAGCAAAGACGCCGACATCCAATCCTGGGATGGCGAATTGTACTCCCGATGCGATTCGCTTACGACGTACACACACACAAAACACAGGTTGAACAATACACTTAATTAGAGTAATACGGCTCCAAATGCCCTTATTACTGCTTAAAATCTATTTAATTATCAACACACGATAACCTATCAACCAGCCATGACAGTTTTCCAGAAACAAGTGTACCAACAAAAAAAAAAAGAACAATTAGTGATGGGGCCATTATGCCACTAAATAAATTGAATCTCGATAATCGATTCCCAAATCGATCCGTCCATAATACAAATCAAAGTTTTATTTCCAACAAAAATAAATGCCTGTTTATTTGCAACATATTGATTACTTCAGTGATTATACTCGTAGAACATATATAACTGTACAGACGCATATAAGTTTGCTAAGGACCAAAATAATCTTGTTGTTTGTTCGTAGCAAAGTTTTCATTATAATCGAAATAACGTTCGAAAGCTTTCGTTAAAGTACCTTGTGAGAAATAAAGTTTCATTGACCATTTATGCTATTACGTTGTGACTTATATTAGAAAAAGTCAAAGATTACTGCTTCGCCGAAAAAAAAACAATTCGTTGTTAGTATGGTGTGAATGGAACCTTTTGACCCGGAATTCGATTTGTGCCACATTATCGACACCTGCGCTTCGGCCGCAGTACCGATAGGTCGGAAAAACTCCTACACTCCGCAGTAATCTCGCCGGCACACTCGTATCACAGCAATATCCACCTAATAAATACTTGCCCGCCCTAGCGTTCTATGTAACTGCTGAAAGTTCGCAAACTGTTATTGAAAATGCGGACCCAAATAATTCACCTAACTAGTTATTGCCGCCGCCGTGCCGTGTTTTAGGGTCGGCCTGAGCTATGGTCTTCACAGGTGTTCACCAAGGAAGTTCCAATGGTTATAAAAAGAAAACCGTTTTCTAATTATAAGTCCTTTCGTATTTGTAATATTTCAACATCTAAAGCAATTCAACTACATAAAACAAATAATTGTACGCAACATACGTCTCTTATAAAAAAACATTGCAATGGTTAGCGTTTAAATCAGAGTTAAATGTTTGGAATGGGAGAATTTGTAGAGATGCCGGTGCGGGGGCGGGTGCCGAGTGCGACTCGTACAAGTTGTGAGACGTTAGTGCAGCGCTCAGCGCTAAATCTCGCTGAGTACATTAACGTTTTCCGATATCTAAAGCGCAGTGCTTACTCTAAGAGGTGCGGAGAGAGCGTGGCGGCGGGCGGCGGGCGGCGGTCCAGTTGAATAACAAAGAACTGCGTGGTTGAGATATTGAACCACTAATGGACTCCAGGATTTATGAAGCTTTTCAAAACCATGTCGCTATTATTTATTTCTCCGGACTCATTCTATATAAGCCTCGCTTTCATATTTTAGTTAGAGCTTACGTGTATCTAGGTATCTATGCGATCACGAGCATAGTGCGGGGGCTTACTTCCGCACAATCAATCAAGGCGGCTGATGAGGGTGCACCCTGTTAGTGCAAGCCCGCACTACTTAACTCGTTAAGCCAATCAATAGTTTGGTACCGATATGGATTAGCAATTTAATTCAGTAACAGCATGGCTCACACATTAACTTTTAGCAAACAATTTTATCTTGTGTCGAATTTCCATAAATTTTCAAGTACACCGAACATTCCGTGTTGGCAAATTTCCACGCTATGACGATCGGCGGACCTGTATTACGTTTTGACTTTGCTTCCAAGTTCCCCTTTCCAAATTATGCAAAGCGGGCTGCATGTTGTTCTTTGCTGTTTTCTACGTGATAGATTATTGTTTTGTTTTATTTTTATTATCTGCAAAGGCCAATTTTGGACTATGGACGTAGATGTAATTAATAGTTTTCAAAACTTACATTAAAGAACTAAGTATTTAAAACGGAATGGAAATTGCGCTTGTTTTTGTTTCTAATTTAAACTTAACTGTTTAAAGCAGCTAGGAATACCTGGGTGTGCTCTTTTTGATTTTATGTGTACATACTTACGGTGTTTGTGACTGAGCTAGATTATTAAACGATGTGGTATTTTAACCAGCCCATAAAAGTGTAAAGAAACTACTGGAATGCATTCGCTCCAAAGTTATAGTTCGCATGTCTGTTTTTGTCACGGAACAAACGGAGCGTGTCTCGCTTTTTGTGCCTCTTTCGTGCACAACATAACGCAACTGTCAGAGAGATGTCACTGAAGATAAATAAAAGCAGCATCGGGCAGGCCGAGTTGTTGGTTGCGTAATGTATTGTATTGGAACGGAGTTAAATGGGTGGTTATGCGCGGGCGTCGCTGCGGGCGAGGGCCGGGCGGGCCGCGCTCTGCTGCCGCGGTATATGGCCCGTGAATAATCTTCCCGTAATACTCGACTTAATGGCTTGGAATTAAACAATTAGTTGTTTTCTTTCTGCCTCGTCAATGATGAAGCCTTGCCTGGATGCGGTTGAGCACCGGCTTTTGTAAACGTTCGCCTTTGTTTTCGTTAGCTGGGCCTGTTTGTAAAACGATCTTTGTGACGTCTGAGCGTGCGGATTCAAAGTTCGCTGCTCTTGACGAAAATAAATAAATTAAAAACACATTGGTTTTACACGATTTGATATACTTACATGAATTGTATGTATAAAATTGAAAAATAAAGATATGTGTAGAAATAAAAAGAGTAGTTATTGGTTTTGATGGTTAAAATAAATAGCTATGGTTATATTATATAGCCTTGGAGGCAAACACTGTTTCGAAAAAAAAAAAGGTTTGCTTTATTTTATTTCAGTAACAGTTATAATCTATACATTAATCCATGAAGCAAAAACTTTGTACCCCTTTTTACGAAAATTGCGTGGACAGAGGAGTATGAAATTTTGCATACTTATAGTTTATATGTATAGAAAAGGAGTGCAGAATGCTTATATTTTTATAAAATTGTGCATAAAAATACATTCAATTAAATACACATTGTTTCATACATTTTTCAAAAATTTCATAATGGAAAGGAGCGGCCGAAATCTGTCTGTCTGTGTGTTTTTTATTTTTTTATTGCTTAGGATACAATCTGTGCAGCCTTAATAATACATTGTTTAGTAAACAGCTTTTTATAAAAATTACTGTCGAATTTTGACCACTAGTAATATATTAAACCTTTACAAACTTAAACCTTTAACAAGTGTAATATAATTTTATTAATTTACTAACATCAACGTTACAAATACAAAATGCCTTTAGCGAAACTAGGTATGTAACTATTCGATCAATTTCGTTAAGCTTTTAGGCTAAGGACTGCGATATTGAGTGGCGTGTATCAATCGGAATGATAAGCGTACGCGGGCTGCGGTCTGGGGTGGATGACCGAGCCCCTTTATATCGAGTCCCTCTGAGAGTTTCAATGGCTGATTTTGCTATCATAATTCATAACACTACACTTATATACGTATGAACGTCAAAACACTAAAACAATCTTTTAATATTCGTCATGGTGAAAGATTTAAGCATGTTTTGTTTTTATGTGCGACATACCTTGTGTTTTACGTGTGACTGTGTGATTAAGTGTATTGTTGAAATAAATAATTTTCACGGGCGGGATTCGATCCTGCATATTCTGGTAATCCGGGTTAACGCCCTACTAATTAGGCTACTGTGCCTTTATCCGACCCTTAAAAGATGTAAGTAATATCTATTGTCTATTATTACCTTTTATTTTTAAGTGCTAATTGCTGCACTGAAGCTAAATTAAATATTGATAAAATACAATGAAAAAATTAAATGCCTACCCAAACCCAGCCAGGAATCGAACCTGGGTCTTCCGCAATCCGGGCGGCTGCACTGACCATTATGCTACCGGAATGGCTGACGTAAGCACTGAATTTTACACATTTCTGCTTCCAAGTGCCACCACGGTCTTATATTACTCCCTTCCTCAATGAGTTTAATTTGTTAAAGATGGAGGCACGCAGGAGGCTGCATCTTTCGGCCATGCTCTTCAGGATTATTGGTACAAGGAATCTAAAATACTTGGTTACTAAACTCACATGGGCTTGTAAAACACGATAGATATCCTAAAAGAGCTTGCACTTTTGTCTTCGCAACCCCGAAGCATGCACTAGGGCCTTTCGCGGATCCTTTAAGTTCGCAGCCACACGGTGCTGGAACGATCTCCCTCCGCCATTGCGTGATCTGAAAACAATAGGCACGTTTAGGAAATGCCTTAAAAAGCATTTTCTACAGCAACAGATAGAATCATCAGCACTTATTTATGTCTCTTAGTATTTAATTATTTATTTTTCACCACTCACCGTCTGGAGTATCACGACGTGTTCGGTGGTCTTTCTTTGTTTTTTATTGGAGATCGCGTTCTGGCAAATTTTGGCGCTCTGATGTCGAGCCTTATCAAAACGCATTTTATTAATTCTTTGTATTTGTTCCTGTTTTGATAATGCATGCACTCGACTCGAGCAAATCCATAAAGTTAATATACCAACGGAAAAGAGCAACAAAGGGCTGAGCGAGCGAGATGTCACCAGCAGCAACACTGTGTGATAAAAAGAGATGCGTGATGCGACGTAACAGAACTGTTTTTGGCAACTGTTTGACAGTTCGTCAGCACTCATCCGCACGCTGAGAATTTGAGCTCTGTGATTTTTTCTGATTATACGTGAAATCGTGGATATTTTTGAGAAATAGTGCTTCAGAAACATGGTGACTTGTTCAGTGATTGATTGTTGTACAACACAGCGAAATAACCCCGAAAAATTTTCATTTCACAGGTAAATTATTTAAAATCGACACATCCTTACCTAGGATTTCTTTTTGCCAATGCGCTTCGAATTTTAAGCACTAAGTGTGATAATTCTCTTCTATAAACATTTATTTATGTAAGAAGCAAAGATCGAATACACATAATGCAGAATTTACGAATATTTTGTGTAAAGAAATAATTTTCGTTTTACACTAGGGCTGCATCAAGTTATTGATATTTCGTGTCCACTGTCTATCACGCGGTAAACGAATATGTATTACTGTTGTTAAAGTACCTATATGACGTTATGATATGAATCACCTAGGAATGTAATCCCATTTTACTGCAATATTTATAAAATTTAATAAAATACAGTGAAAAAATTTAACGCCTACCCGACCCAGCCAGGGAATCTAACCTGGGTTTGATTTTATCTCTGTATTTTATATTAATTTAGCTGCAGTGCAGCAATCAGCACTTGAAAATATAAAAAAAAGTAAATAAAAATTATCAAATGTTTCATTGAAACATATATGCCTGTAAGGTTGAGGTACGAAACGCAATTGAAAAATGTGTTAAAACTAACTTTGAGAAATTACATAAACAAAATAATACTTTTCCGAGGGCAATGAGAAATCTATACATATAATAAGAACGTAGAGATTAAAAAATCTGTAATTGGAAGATATAAAAAAAAATTTACACAGGGTGCCTTAAAATCACTTACGGAACATGATAGAATAGTTTTTTTTTAATTGTTTGTTTGTTTGTTTGTTTGTTTGAACCCGATAAACTCGAGAACTACTGAACGGATTTTGATCCGGTTTTTACCAAAATGCTAAGAAAAATCCGGAGAATAATATAGGCTACATAAATACTCGAAAAATACAGGGTGTCTCAATTAAATCGGTCAGTATGGGAAAGTCTGAAACTATAAGACATACGAAGATCTGTCCTTAGGAACCATGTCATCGATTTTAATAAGAAGAAAAACTGCATTCATACATTTAAAAAAAACCTGTACTCAGCTCGGGAATCGAACCCGGTTGTTTTGAAAAAAATAAACTTATACTATTTCTATTTAGATATCGATTGTGTAGGTCTTAAGCAGTAAATTGCTCTTTGAAACATGATGTCTAAAATGCATTGTTTTCACGTACTTTAATTTATTTTAGTAGGTGTTTGAAGTGACCACCGTTACATTCAACAAGTTTAGGCATGTAAAATTGTCTCTATGGTTGTTTGTACCTCTTTGCTGGTTTTGTAATTGTAAGATCGTTACCTAAACGTGTTGAATATTGTATTGAAAAAAAGGGTGGTCACTTCGAACACCTTCTAAAATAAATAAAAGTATGTGAAAACAATGCATTTTATTCATTTTAGACATCATGTTTCAAAGAGCAATTTACTGCTTAAGACCTACACAATCGATATCTAAATAGAAATAGTGTAAGTTTATTTTTTTCAAAACAACCGGGTTCGATTCCCGAGCTGAGTACAGGTTTTTTTTAAATGTATGAATGCAGTTTTTCTTCTTATTAAAATCGATGACATGGTTCCTAAGAACAGATCTTCGTATGTCTTATAGTTTCAGACTTTCCCATACTGACCTATTTAAATAAGACACCCTGTATAATAAGAACGTAGGGATAAAAAAATCTGTAATAGCCAAATATTAAAAAAATACTTTAAAATCACTTACGGAACACGAAAGAATAGTTTAAAAAGAAATTGTTTGTTTGTTTGTTTATTTGTTTGTTTGAACACGATAAACTCGAGAACTACTGAACGGATTTTGATCCGGTTTTACCGAAATGCTAAGAAAATTCCGGAGAATAACATAGGCTACATAAATACTCGAAAATTGTTAAATTTTGTTTTGGTCTAAACCGGGATTTACTCCTTGGTTGCTTGGCAACTGTTGTTTATTATGTAACATAGGGGAATTTTTTTTAATGAGTTTTACGGCTCTGGCATTTGAGGCTCTGGCTCTCTATTGCTATCGTGTTTTACGGCTCTGGGTTCTTTGCCCTTTTGAGCCTGTCATTGATAGTTGTTGCCATGAGATACCGATTTTGATGCGGTTATCACAAAAATGCTTAGAAAATTTCGGAGAATAACAAACAAATCGAAAAACGTTAAACAAATTTTGATATACGTATTTACGCGACCAACTGTTAGATACGTTCGTTGAGTTATTATTTTAGAAAAGTTTTGTTACTCTCTAAGGTTACCTACCCTTTATAAATCTGTGAGACACCTAAGCGAACATTAGCACCGCAGTAGTAAAGCGACGGAAAATAAAAACAAGCTCGAAATCACGCACATCATTAAACTTGGCTGTACATAGGTACACCTTTTGTTTAATTTTCCAAAATAACCAATAATAATATGGCTATTTAGTCGCGCCTGCGCGCGGCGCTTATTGCAGTTTTCTAATACACAGAAATGTTAAAAGTTAAAACATTACCTATATTTGGCGGTATAAACCTCTGTGTCGTTGCCCAAAATAATGTCTCTTTTTTAGTTATGCATAGAAATGTTACCTACTCATTAAATTTGGCTGTATAAAACTTTGTATCATTGCCCAAAATCATGTCTCTATTTTTTTAAATATTGCACATAGAAGATATCTTGAATTACATAGCTTGGCTGTATAAACCTTTGGTTATTTTTATAAATCTATTTGGTGAAAAAATGCGAGAACAGGAAAATATAAAAAAAAATTGGCGCTCAAATTTTGAAACGAACAGAAGGAAATTTTGATGTTTTGCAATGCATTAAGTACCTATTTTTATTTTGTTAATAATTTTCAAATTATACTAATTATTCATTGTGTAAAAGTTTTTTAAAACATTTTATGAAGGTACGTTAAATATTTCAGTACTTATTCAGTTCTTATTAATATTCAAATAAGATTTATTCATTGTGTAAAAGTTTTATGAAACATTTGATGCAGGTAAGTTAAACACTTATTTCAGTACTTATTTTACATGTAAGCGGTTTCTTACTTTGGTTTCTTAACATGTTCTTAGGATAAATCTGTGTTCAATGATACAATATAAGTAAGTAAGTATCATAACAATTTTAATATCATAAAACCTATAAAGAATGAATTTTGTACACTACTATATTACAGAAAAATGGTTTTTCCATTCTTCTATCGCATAAGACGATGGCTACCTCTGGTATCAGAGTTGCAAAAATGTTTAAGTTGGCAGGGTACAACTGTATTAGAGGCACGGACTTCAGATTTTTTTTTATTAGAGGTAACTTCTTTCTGTGTCCTTTGATCTACCTCTAAAAAGCTACCTACCTAACAAGATGCCACGAAGAAGTTCAAATTTATCGCAAGTATGTAACATAAAATACTATACTGTATTACCTAATAGACAATAATATAATTTATTACAGTTTTCAATTTATTGATATTTTGTATCTACGAATAAGAACATAGTTGGTAAATAGTTTTTTGTGCCTTCTGGCCGACAACCAATAATCCTGGACCGCTACCTGCTACTCGACATCCAGCTTCGGTGGACAAGGCAAGAAATATTTTGAAGTCCGTGGTTGGACAGTATAACAGTAGACACATCTTAGCTAAGATACACCAGTGCCTAGGACGACTCCGGACGAGTATCTGAGCTGTAAAATACCAATTTTATTACATATAATTAAGCGTCAGTAAACACATTTCAGATTTATATGACCTAGCAAATACGCGCAACCCACCGAGAAACGTAACGTAAAGGAGGCACAGGAAGTATTCCAGAACCACACTAAATGGAGATCAATTGTCTTTGTCTATCTCAGCATTCCCAGCTGAAAGGATATTAAGAGTGTGTACGTATGTCGGTAAATACAATGTAAATTTTCTAAATTTCCGATGCATATAATTTTATTATACCCTAATAAGCTTAAATAGATACCTACATAAAAATTAAACTGTACAGACTACAGCCTTTAGCTAACGCGGACGAAGTCGCGGGCAACAGCTAGTGTTAAATAAATAAAAGCTATAGAAACCGGACTAAAATAGCAACGCAAATTCATCAGTTCGCACTAGTTTAACTAATGAACCTAGGTGATGTATTGGAAAGAGATCGATTGTCCCTTTTCTTTCGTTATTTCGAAGGTGTCACCAGATTTGTGACGTCATATTTAAAGTAATGTGGTGACTTTATCGACTTTATTATCGATCTAAATAAATGAATTGAAAACAACAACATAGTATTTCTTTTGTCACTATATTTATTAAACATATGTGTTAATTTGACAATAAATACACAGCAATGCAACCCAAACCATCAATTGCACTATCAAACAGCAACCTTATTGAAAAGAAACAATTTTAATAATGAAAGAAACAATACTCGCATATACTTGTCTTTACATTTTACTTAAGATTAAAATCTTTGTGATATTTATTTAAAGATGGGCTAGGGCTGGTATGTATACAGAAAAAGGTTAAATCATCGCTGAAAAAACAATACGATATCAATTACACAGAATTTGTTATCAGAAAATATGATTTCGTAAATATTCACATTAATTTCAAAATTAGATTTTTTATAATCAAGTTTTATATATGTCTGAGTATATTGTCATCTGTGCCAAGCGTTTCTGCAAAAAAACAATTTATTATCATAATAAATGTTTAATAGGTTCAAAATATGAATCAAAAGCTTTTTATTAAATAAATTACTAACCGGACTTCGGTGCGAGATGGTTTGGCAAGATAAAAATATCTGTTGGTATAATATCCTGAAATTACATTATTTCTTTATTTTTATGTACGACATGTCTTCGTGGTAAATTTCTGAAGAGGTTCTTGAATCTGCAGACCTGTGCTATATTTTCCTGAATGAATTAATACATATTATACCAAAAACAAAAACACAAATGTTGAAAAAATTTCCACGAGCAGGGTTTGAACCTGCACCCTTCTGACATACCGGGTCAGGTGCTCTTCCAATTGAGCTATCGTGGTTCTAACCAGCCCGCCGAAATTATTCAACACTATTTACTTTTTACTTTGAAAGCCAAAGGCGCCCATTCAATGTCAACAACTACCGTCATTAACACCCGATCATAATATTTTTACAAATACTAAAGATCAGTTAAGAAGGCAAGCTATTTATAAAATGTTTATATAATTTTAACGCAAATTTTGTTGCGAACAAATTACAAAAACACAAATGTTGAAAAAAAATTTCCACGAGCAGGGTTTGAACCTGCACCCTTCTGACATACCGGGTCAGGTGCTCTTCCAATTGAGCTATAGTGGTTCTAACCAGCCCGCCGAAATTATTCAACACTATTTACTTTTTACTTTGAAAGCCAAAGGCGCCCATTCAATGTCAACAACTACCGTCATTAACACCCGATCATAATATTTTTACAAATACTAAAGATCAGTTAAGAAGAAGGCAAGCTATTTATAAAATGTTTATATAATTTTAACGCAAATTTTGTTGCGAACAAATTACAAAAACACAAATGTTGAAAAAATTTCAGAAGGGTGCAGGTTCAAACCCTGCTCGTGGAAATTTTTTCAACATTTGTGTTTTTGTAATTTGTTCGCAACAAAATTTGCGTTAAAATTATATAAACACATATTATACCATTTAATCAGATCCATCCATAATAAATAATGTAGGAACCGCATTTTCTTTAAGTCGCGTTCATTTCACATTTCCCTTACATACAAATGAATCCATAGTAAAATGCTTAGATTAAATGTGATTGTGCCTTTGTGAAGTTCAATACGATTTAGCCACTATTATTTTTACACTTCGCCTTTAGCCTTTTTCAATCATGCACTTACATTAGTGCATAATCTTAATCTTTAAAAAATCTGTAAAATAAAAGTATCCATAGAATAAAAATATGCACATTGTTTACGTCACTATCATGATAAACATAACCCGATGCAGTTTCTGATTTATTGCTAAATCTGCTATTAAAATTGAATTCACGCCTAGTTTTCGCTACAAAATGGTTCTACCAAATTTTATTTGTATTTTTATTCGCTAATCAGACCACATTCGACAAATAATATAGCAAAAACATACCGATTGAAAGTCAATGGTCCTTGACTATTTTCTTTTAGAGAATAATAGAACTTGTAGCCCCTAACTACAAAATAAAAGTGCCACATAGACCACAATTTTACTATTTCTAGTAATCCAAACCATTCGTGCAATCTAGACAGAAATACTATTAAAATCTGAAATAATTATGAGATACCTACTAAGACAATGTTATTGTCCGAAGTTATTGACATTTCTTTATGTTGACAGTCGATACTATTAATACGCGAACAAGTCAAATATATCTAAAACGAACTGTCGGCTTTTAAATCAATGTACTTCTGAATTTGGCCGAGGCTTGGCCGGGCAATAGGACTCAGGGACTCAATTTTTCTGGTGATTGTTTGACATAACAATACAAAAAATAAAAACTAAGTGTCAACCATTTGTCGCAGTCCAACCACCTTTTCTAGCCATACGATAGAACGGAACTAAACATAGTTGCACGATTTTTATTTTAGCCATCCTTCTATAGCTTTAGTTATTGTTCTGAGGTTGCTCTATTCCGTTGGTATAATAACTAAATGAACAAATCAAACCTTTTTGGCATAACAGACAGACAGTTCTCTGACAGCAATACATTACTTTAAATCCGGATTAGCGAGGGCATCTAGCGCATACAGCCTTACTTATTCATTTAATTTGTGTTTCTATTGATATTTCTATCCGTATTTTATCTTATTTCATCATATTTATGTAAATATATATATTACACGTTTTCTATCATTCATTTATAATATGTATGTAACTGTTTTTTTTTTACTATACCATCTATATAAGGAGACTGAAAAAAAATGTCAAAAACGACAAGGGTTGGTCAAGTCAAGCTTTTTAAAAATAAAAGTGGCCAAAAAAAAAAGTGGTTTTTTTTTTCAATTTTAATTTAATAAATAGGTACATAACGCATCTAGTACATTTAAATTAAGTTATTCGTTAGGTATCAAATTTGTTTTAAAGCGAACTAAAAAAATAATAGAAAACTAATAAAAAATAACGATTATTTACTGACTGAGAGACTGGGGCGGCCGTCGACCCGCCGCGTCATAGCGCCAGCCAGCTGAGAGAGATAAATGCCTACGCCTACGTTACATACAGTCTGGCTGGAATGAGTGAGACCCCATTTATTTTCCCTTTACAACTGAATTGAAACTCTAACGACTATCGATAACATCTACTTACCTATGTTATGATATGTGTGTTATGAGCGCAATTCCAATTCTTATCTACGTATTACAAAATAAGTCTAACACACATGAATAGAAGTTACAACTATCTTTCCTTTACAAATTAAATATCAAATGTAGGTAACATCTAAAGTACGACCAACGACCGAACTGCCATGTAGGTATTGCAAAATAAGTCAATCACACAATTCACACATCAAAAGAAGTTACTACCTACTATCTTTCCTTACAAATGAATGATGAAATGTAGATAGGTACCTAAAGTACGACTAACGACCGAACTTCTATGTAGGTAAGTAAGTAGTAAGTAAACAGCGTACAATTGTCCCACTGCTGGGCAAAGGCCTCCGTCATTGATATCAAGTCATCGCTACATTTGATGGGTTATGGCTTTATCACCACGCTTGCCAAGTGCGGGTTGGTGATCACAAACCCGGGCTATGCATCGAAAAATCCGAATTACATTTTGCCCGACCTGGGAATTGAACCCGGGACCTTCGGGTATAGGGCCGAGCGCTCTGCCACTCGGCCACCGAGGCTATGTAGGTATTGCAAAATAAGTCAATCACATAAATTACACATTAAAAGAAGTTTCATTTATTACAAATCAAAGATCAAATGTAGGTATCTAAAGGGCAACGGCCGGTCGATGACAAAGTACCTATGCGTTATTATTATTCTAAGTACCTATGTTATGTTGTTGTTAAAAGCATTATTTTATTATTCAGTCTTACCTAATAAGCCTAAAGTAATAAGTAATAACATAACACTAAATTAAATAAACAAATGAATGTCTCGCATTAAAGGCAAAGTTAAACATCTGAATAGGTGAATAGGTGTAGGTAGGTACTTACATGGTGATAAAGAGCATTCCAGTTTATGTCATCCGCGTACAGCAAAGGCTATGATAAGCTTTCCATCACACTTAACAGGTTTTGGACTGTCAAACTAATGTAATAATAACAAAATAAAAGTCAACCTTTGGTATAATTACGTAACTAAATTAAAATTAATTAAGGGAGCTAGAATAACTTATTTATTATTATCGACGCATCGTTTTTATTATTACCGACACTAATTCAGCTTTTTACAAGTTCATCACCTATTTTACCTACAAGTCTTATAATACATTTTACACCCACTGCATTGCTTGGTACCTAATCATAATTTGTCACTGCACTGATTATTACCTTACTCAGCTTAGAACACTAATCTATTACTACATTAATTAACTAATACGTAAATAGCATCTCTAAGAACTGTTGGTTCGTAATCCAAGGCATTTTTACGCACGCGCAACGCGATAGCTCAAGATGCACAAGTAGACTGCGACAAAAATCCTTGCGTGCAGCCGTGTGAATGTCGTGTGATTAGGGTTGGAACGCACGAGAAGTAAATTAAAACCATTAGACCATACAAGATATTGACATGTCAAAACTTTTGTCTTTTGTTGATTACAAACTCTTTCACAATTGCAAACATACGAATAGGCTTAACTTAACTTAAATAATTAAGCTATCGTCAAAACTTGCATAATAAGCGAATTTACAATAAGAAAATTTGACGACCTCCGTGGTCAAGTGGTTAGCACTCCGGTTCTGGCGTCGCCACCTTTAAGGTCCTGGGTTCAATTCCCGGTCATGACAATTTTAGAAATAACTGTTTTTAAATTTATTTTGGGTCTGGCCCTTTTACAAGTATGTTTATCCGTTATCTAGTTTAACCATTAAAACAAGTTTCTAAAGGAGCTTAACTTGTGCTAGCTATAACTTGTAACCAAAAACTTTTAATGTCAAGCACTTGTATTGACTATAGTTTTATGGCATTTGTTGGTTTTTTATCGTCATAAAAATATCAAAAATGTTTACTCGTTAAAGTTTAAAAGGAAGAAAGTAACGACTGTGAGACTAGTTGTTTTGGTAAGCATCACGTGATTTCAAAATTATTTATAAATCATTAAAAATTTGGTCATTTATTTGGATATTACATTACATAGGTACTCAAGCAATTAATACATTTTCGCTTCACCGTTCCTTTGAAATAAAACACATTTATGAATTAGAAACAACGTTATTACGGTCGTTTACCACAAATTCTTATCTTATTAACTTTAAGATATTGAAACTTCAAATAAAGTTGAATAGGTACCTCATGTAGAAATTGAACCCACATCGTTTTCAATGCGGGCGGCTGCGTTGACCACTCTGTCTAAGGCTAAATTCGATGAAGAATTGAAATATTTATGAAATAATCGTAATAATTCATATCGAAAAAGCGCTGCTCATAGTTAGGGGCAGCCCTGAAGCGTCTAAAGTGATTGGTCGTCGCAAACCCTAATCACACGACCTTCACACGGCTGCACGCAAGGATTTTTGTCGCAGTCTACTTGTGCATCTTGAGCTATCGCGTTGCGCGTGCGTAAAAATGCCTTGGATTACGAACCAACAGTTCTTAGAGATGCTATTTACGTATTAGTTAATTAATGTAGTAATAGATTAGTGTTCTAAGCTGAGTAAGGTAATAATCAGTGCAGTGACAAATTATGATTAGGTACCAAGCAATGCAGTGGGTGTAAAATGTATTATAAGACTTGTAGGTAAAATAGGTGATGAACTTGTAAACAAGCTGAATTAGTGTCGGTAATAATAAAAACGATGCGTCGATAATAATAAATAAGTTATTCTAGCTCCCTTAATTAATTTTAATTTAGTTACGTAATTATACCAAAGGTTGACTTTTATTTTGTTATTATTACATTAGTTTGACAGTCCAAAACCTGTTAAGTGTGATGGAAAGCTTATCATAGCCTTTGCTGTACGCGGATGACATAAACTGGAATGCTCTTTATCACCATGTAAGTACCTACCTACACCTATTCACCTATTCAGATGTTTTACTTTGCCTTTAATGCGAGACATTCATTTGTTTATTTAATTTAGTGTTATGTTATTACTTATTACTTTAGGCTTATTAGGTAAGACTGAATAATAAAATAATGCTTTTAACAACAACATAACATAGGTACTTAGAATAATAATAACGCATAGGTACTTTGTCATCGACCGGCCGTTGCCCTTTAGATACCTACATTTGATCTTTGATTTGTAATAAATGAAACTTCTTTTAATGTGTAATTTATGTGATTGACTTATTTTGCAATACCTACATAGCCTCGGTGGCCGAGTGGCAGAGCGCTCGGCCCTATACCCGAAGGTCCCGGGTTCAATTCCCAGGTCGGGCAAAATGTAATTCGGATTTTTCGATGCATAGCCCGGGTTTGTGATCACCAACCCGCACTTGGCAAGCGTGGTGATAAAGCCATAACCCATCAAATGTAGCGATGACTTGATATCAATGACGGAGGCCTTTGCCCAGCAGTGGGACAATTGTACGCTGTTTACTTACTACTTACTTACCTACATAGAAGTTCGGTCGTTAGTCGTACTTTAGGTACCTATCTACATTTCATCATTCATTTGTAAGGAAAGATAGTAGGTAGTAACTTCTTTTGATGTGTGAATTGTGTGATTGACTTATTTTGCAATACCTACATGGCAGTTCGGTCGTTGGTCGTACTTTAGATGTTACCTACATTTGATATTTAATTTGTAAAGGAAAGATAGTTGTAACTTCTATTCATGTGTGTTAGACTTATTTTGTAATACGTAGATAAGAATTGGAATTGCGCTCATAACACACATATCATAACATAGGTAAGTAGATGTTATCGATAGTCGTTAGAGTTTCAATTCAGTTGTAAAGGGAAAATAAATGGGGTCTCACTCATTCCAGCCAGACTGTATGTAACGTAGGCGTAGGCATTTATCTCTCTCAGCTGGCTGGCGCTATGACGCGGCGGGTCGACGGCCGCCCCAGTCTCTCAGTCAGTAAATAATCGTTATTTTTTATTAGTTTTCTATTATTTTTTTAGTTCGCTTTAAAATAAATTTGATACCTAACGAATAACTTAATTTAAATGTACTAGATGCGTTATGTACCTATTTATTAAATTAAAATTGAAAAAAAAAAACACTTTTTTTTTTGGCCACTTTTATTTTTAAAAAGCTTGACTTGACCAACCCTTGTCGTTTTTGACATTTTTTTTCAGTCTCCTTATATATGTACACGCACACACACAACACTACAGTCACACTCACACACTATAGGCCCTGTTAGAATACCAGCGGCACAAGCTGAGGCAGGGTCCTAGTTGGCCTTCACACACTTTCATGCTTCCTTATTGTTGTTAAATTATTATATTTTTTGTTTTTTATTTTAATGTTTTCTTATACGTACATTGTTTCTTTCTGTAATGTCTGTGTGATCGTCAATAAGTAATTTCTTAAAAAAACATATGTTTTAAAAATTTCCACGAGCAGGATTTGAACCCGCATGTGTTTTTGTAATTTGTTCGCAACAAAATTTGCGTTAAAAATTATATAAACATTTAAGTAATTTCTTGTTCTAAATACCACAAATGTGATAACACAACGCTATAGTAAATTTTTACTTTTTATTTTTAACCGCTACTTAATTGCTGCACTGAAGCTGAATTAAATATTTATAAAATACAATTAAAAAATTAAATGCCTACCCGACCCAGCCAGGAATCGAACCTATTCCGCAATCCGGGCGGCTGCACTGACCATTATGCTACCGGGAAGGCTGACGAAAGCACTGAATTTTTTTGAATCTGCATAGCCATCGGTTGCAATAACCGTTGGATAGGTGGCACTCAGCCGCTAAAAAGAAGTCAAAAATCAAAAAGCATAGTGAAAATATTTATTGCTTACGTCAGCCTTTCCGGTAGCATAATGGTCAGTGCAGCCGCCCGAATTGCGGAAGACCCAGGTTCGATTTTTTATTAGATTTTTTCACTGTATTTTATAAACTAATATTAAATCTATTGTCTAGATTGACCCGGATTGTCAAAAGGCTTGTAGAGGTATAGTTTAATGGTACTAAAATACAAAATTCCAGACTGAAGAAAAATTACTAATCGGGTCGGCCTGTCCGAAACCGGAGGACTTCAGGCTCTTCGCTCTTAAGAACGTTGCCAAGCTTATAGCATCTATCTTTACAGAGGACGAAGAGTGAAAGGATGAGGTTGCACAAAAGATCCCGATGGGTCGAAGTGTAACTGCGAGAGGGGAACCGAGGTTCTGCCGAGGCAGGCCCCACTAAGATAAGATAAGAAAATAACTAATGTTAACATAATAACCCCCTTTCATACTTAGTAGACGCTTAACCACTACACAGTAATCACCACATTAGTGCGCCATAACGATCCACCTTATTGGTATGTTAATTACAATGTGTACATGAAACATTATTAGTACATTTGAACGTAATCGTACATATACATTCGGGTATATTGTAATTAGATCTGTTCACATTATGTTAAGCTTTGTTCACGTCATTCATCAAATTGGAATACATTCGGCTCTCTTATTTGATTAAGACATATTTGTGTATAAATGTGGGCATATTTTTGTTAGTGTACGATGAATTATGTTTATTCGAGTAGTAAATGTTATTGTTATTGTTATTTTATGTTATGGCGCTCATTAGGGGAGGCCTATGTCCAGCAGTGGACTAATATAGGCCGATGATGATGATGATGATGAAATGTTATTGAGAGTTGACTGACTGTTTAAGATTACTTATAGGGTTTATCACTTGTGGTGTAGTTGTTAGATCACTGACCTATCTATATTTATTTTTTTCATTGCTTTAAACAAGTGCACTACCTTTTATTTTCCTTTCAGTTGTCCTATACCTCAAAGATTGTCTGGAAGAGATCGCTTTAAGCGATAAGACCGCCTTTGTCCACCCCGATATATATTTTTTTGTTATTTTGTTTCAACTTTTCTGTGTGTGTGTGCAATAAAGAGTTTTATCTATCTATCTATCTTTCTTACCTAGAGGTCACGAGACCGATTCCAAGCGTGGGCGTAGGCTCGATTTGGTTTATGGTTGGATTTTTTACAACTCCGCCTGGCTGGCTTACACTAACTTATCGAAGTATTTTGTCATAACAACAATATTGGTATCATTGTTGTTCCGACAGTTGGAAATAAAATACTATAATATACAGTAACTGAAATATTAAAACCTATAAACCAAAACCCCAACAAACTTAAATTTATTACCTAACGTGTAAAATAAAATAAAAAAATAGTAAGCAAACGCTATGTTTAATAATAATAAATCGAAATGAATACGCAGACAACGCTGCTTTTAAAAAGACAAGTGGTTGGATTACCGGGGAAGTTCGCTTTTACCGGCGGCCTTATCGTCACTCACCATCAAGTGAGACCCAACGCTTCCCCGTTGTGAAATAAAAAAATACTTACGAAACAGGTCTCCATTTAACGCACGTACATAGAAACACGCCTGTTTTCCGGAGAAGTCGGCAAAGATTTCCACTTTCTATGGTCCATACCTATATCTCACACTTTTGTTTCCATTTAAACAGATGAAAAATGTATGTCATTGTAAGCTTAGTAATACAGCTCATTAAATATACCGAACGGGGAATGTCCTCACCTCAAATAATTAAAACAGTACTTACTCAGAGATCATCGTTTGTGTGCGCGTCGCATTTTAAGACGCCTGCATAATATATTAAAGGTGGATTCGCCTAATTGTGAAGATTAGGCGATAAGATTAGCCTATATTATTAGCTTTATCTATACTAATATTATAAAGCTGAAGAGTTTGTTTGTTTGTTTGTTTGTTTGTTTGTTTGTTTGAACGCGCTAATCTCAGGAACTACTGGTTCGAATTGAATAATTCTTTTTGTGTTCGATAGTCCATTTATCGAGGAAGGCTTTAGGCTATATAACATCACGCTGCGACCAATAGGAGCGAAGCATCAGTGAGAAATGTTGCAAAAACGGGAAAAGAGCCTAAAAAATTAAAAATGCTGCCGAAAGTCACTATTCCACGCGGACGAAGTCGCGAGCACAGCTAGTTAATATATATCTGCAAAATTATAGATAAAAATTACTTTATGTCATGTACTTTAGTAAGTAATTTTTAAGTCTAATTTTGTAGTTCTCACGTTCTCTGTCATTTCAATTTACACGATTATTTATTTTTAGAAAATTTCCAAATCGTTTACGTAGATGTTAATATTATATAAAATAAAACATTTTCATCAAAGTTTAATATGCGTGTTAGTTTGCAGGTATAATCTTTAATTTTCCATTTGCCGTAGCTTGCAATAAAACATAAAAGAGAACATCGTCACTTCAGATCTCTCCAGTTCTTTTTGTGTTTTAACTCTCGCTTCCAACAGAGACGTTTGTTTTTACAGCCTGCATTAATTCCGTTGATAAACCTGTTGCTCTTTGTTCATCCACAGTAATACGAGGAGGTGGCATTTTAATCAAGGCTAACAAATTTTTAGCGTTGGTAGTTCAGAGTGGGTACGGTATCGCAGCTCCGGCATCGGCGGCGGGCGGCGGCGTCTCCGCGCCTCTCGGGTCGCCACTTTCCGTGCTCGACGCGTTGCTCTTATCTTTGAGTAATTACCTCGTTGCTTTGTTTTGTTATTGTTTGGCCACTCTACCGGCTGGTTTTAACGGTATGATTAGTGAACAGCGCGCCACGTTATCTACCTACCCTGTTTTACGATCCCCTATATTAACATCGGAACGCGTGAGCCGGTATATATATGTAGATTGTCTTAATTATAAAACGTACCTAACTAGAACCGTAACTAAATTAATTCGAGTAGGTCTCACAATAGCTCTAGAGAACAGTACACGGTGCGGTGTAGAAATTTTATTATATCATAAAGTGTTGATTGGGGCTCGCACGTGCTATGGCTCTAAATTAAAATTTCTTGAAGCGAGTGTGTTATGGGGCCGTCAACTGGCGCTTATATATCGTGTGGGTCGGCGAGGTGAGGCGGGCGGCAGCAGCGCTGCAGCTCACGTGCACCTGCGGATATTGCCACGTAAATCAAATTTCTTATTTCGCCTCAACACTTATGTCTGCCTCGCCATATTTACAAAATGCGACTAGCGACAGTGTCTCTTCACATTTGGTGAAAATTGGAATTTTCTACTACTCGTACGTATAGTATATTTGATATAAGACATTAAATATGATGTTTACGGCATTTTGGGTTTTTATTCCGTTGAGATATAACGCTCCCTTATTGACAACAAATTACGTAAATAACAACAGGCGGCTGAGGAAAATCCGATAAACAAACATGCGGGTAGCTTCGGGGTCATCGAAAAAGAATTATGTCAATGCTCTTGTCGACAACATAACCGATGCGCTGTATAAAATCTTTTAACAAATTCCAGCCAGCCTTTAATTTGAATCCTCAAATCTAAACTGTCATTAAACAGTTCATGAAGTAGGTTCGTAGCGCCCGTTCAAAATATTTCGAAATCACATGTTACAAAGAGGCCAAATATTGTTACTTATCAGCCATCAAATAATTAGCACCGGCATGTAATGGGCACGGGCGCACCGGCGGCATGAATTACAGGCCGTAACGGCCATCTATATGCCAATATGATTAATATTTAATGCTGCTATTCTGCGTGAAATTACCCCGTCTGTGGTTAGGCCTGCGCTGAATTACTAGGCGCTGTATGTGTGTCAGACATATTGTCATATTAAGTTAGGTTTTGATACACTGTACTATATTTAGTAGTGGTTCATTTATTATTATTAACATATAATTTTACGCAAATATTGTTGTGAACAAATTACAAATTAAAAAGACAAAATGTTAAAAAAAATCCACGAGCGGGATTCGGACCCGCACCCTATGACATGCCAGGTCAGGTGCACTACCAACTATGCTATCGTCGATCACTCCAACTCGCCGAAATTAAATAACACATATTCTACTCTGTAAGCCAAAGGTCTATTCAATGTCGACAACTACATCATCAACATTCGATATTAATATTTTTACATATATTGAAGAATTAGGCAAGCTATATTTATGATTATTTACATATAAGTAATTTTACGCAAATATAGTTGCGAACAATATACAAATTGAAAAAAGACGAAGTGTTGCAAAGATTCCACGAGCGGGATTGGAACCCGCACCCCATGACATGCCGGGTAAGGTGCACTACCAACTATGCTATCTTGGCTCAATCCAACTCGTCGAAAAAAAATTTTTTGTTCGCAATTTGTAATATTTTCGTAAAATTATATGTAAATAATCATAAATATAGCTTGCCTAATTCTTAACTGATATTTAAATATTTATAAAAATATCAAGATTGGATGTTGATGACGTTATTGTCGACATTGAATAGGGCTCCTTTGGCTTACAGAGTAAGAGTAAATAGTGATGATTAATTTCGGCGAGTTGGATTGAGCCACGATAGCATACCTAGTTGGTGGTGCACCTGACCCGGCATGTCATGGGGTGCGGGTTCGAATCCCGCTCGTGGATTTTTTTAAACACTTTAGTCTTTTTTCAATTGCGGTTCATTTATGTATAAATGTTTATGAATTGAAAATACATATTTATGGCACATCTACACATTGAATAATACGTCGGATGGTGATATTCGGATACAAAATCTCAGCCGTGGCGCCTTGCAAATTAATCGCGGAATGACAGAGCACAATGCTCTCTTAATGCACGCTCACAAAGCAAAACGGCTTGGGCGGCACCGTAGCGGCACGCAGCAGCGGTGATTATGATAATGACGCGGTGGCCGCGCTTTTTGCGCCGTTCGCCCTATATTACGGAGCTCGACACCGTTTTCAGATTTCGCCGTGCGCCCGCCAGCCGGCAGCGCAGCCCGGGCTGAGCTCGCCGCTCGCTGCGCGCCTTAACCACTCTGAGATGCTTATAAATTATGCAAGTCGCTATAATCCACGCCCTAAACGCCTTCTCCGCCGCCTCAATTATTCATTCGGGCGGTTTGATGTTTTAGAAAATTGTCGCGATACTCCAGACGGGCGATGCTTTATAATTCAACAGTCGAATGTTGTCTTCGCAGCTGACACTGGATTCCAGTCCACGGCATGTTTCCCAGAAGGATTAGGTTCTTGGGTGACGGCAACGTCCGGGCTACCCGCTCGCTGCATAACTGAACCAACCAAATGCAGATTGTTGAAGTGCTTCGTTTATTGCAGGACTCTGAGGGCGACACGCCGCTACACGACGCGATATCGAAGAAGCGGGACGACATGTTGTCTCTGCTATTGGAGCATGGCGCTGACATGACTCTTACCAACAACAATGGATTCAACGCGCTCCACCACGCCGCACTGCGAGGCAATCCAAGGTAAAATTTAGTTTTGCATACGATACATGCTGTAAAATTATTTTCCTGAAAAAGAAATATTAGACACACATTGTCCTTGCAGAATATTTGAGATACGAGCACTGATAATATTCCGGCACACTTATCTCCGGGCGACCCTATATCGTGGACTTTGTCTGGAATAAACATAACGTCGCTTGTTGTCCGACATTATCCCAGGGAGAATGGGTAGTTATGGGTGAGCCTGCCTCACAATAAACTGCTTATGCGTCTAATACGCGAGCCGGCGAGTGTGCTGCTCGTCGCGCGTAATGTCTTTATTACTTCCCGAATCACGCCTATATCCTCTATATAGTACGGTGGAATGCGCAGCTATAATATTTTTCTCTCATCATATTGGTAATATGAAAATTTTCGCTGCCATCGCTTCTTTTTTACTTTATGGAGTAATATTCTTAGGTGATGTTTAGTTTACTATGCCACATGAGTTACATTACATATTTTTCATAATGTATTTTAAACTATTGAGTTATATGTACTACTAAAATAATACAAAATCTACGCACCGTGTTGATGGACACGCGACGAACAATTATTTTTAACTTCGATAAAATATCAAACTGTAACGTCAGCTCGGACTGTGTATTTAAAAAACACACACTCGCTGTGTAAATAATAAACAACCTTGACAATTAATTAAACAATCCTGAACCAGCAAATTTTGTACAACTATTTTAATGAGACGTGTTGTTTGAACAGATGTCAGAGGCTCACTGACACAGTGCCTTTATAGCTAGTGGAAGGTTGGCAATAAGTTCTGCATATTTCTACGATAATAATAAAAATACTCCCGTACATAGTACATTACAACTCGTTGCTTTTGACAAATAACTGTAAGAGTAACATGTCGGGTAACGAACGTGTAAGCTAAATGACTACTTCGAAAAAGTTGCTTGTAAGTTGGTAGGTGCTCGGTAAAAAATGCTCTTATGCGTTAAACTCAATATATTCCTCTGACAATATTGGTTTTCGGTTGTCTATATAGCTTTTTACTCTGCAACGTACTTAAAACATAAAGAAAGTTTGAAAATATTTAAAATATGCAAACAACACATGTACCTAATTCACAAATTAATATGAATTTTAGGGAGCTTTTCGTCAGGGCATGCGTATGAATGCTTCATAAAGTTCGTAGTATGCTACGGTAAGTATTCTTATACTACAGAGCGTCGTCGTAGTCCTACATAAGTTTCGTAGATTTCGTAGCACGAACGACGTGCTACGTATAACAAACGAACATAATGCTTTAATAGTTTTCTTTAAAAGCGCTCGAGGTGTTTTACGGCGCTTTTAATAAAAACTAAACATCTTTAAGACGCCTTGAAGTACGGTGGGTGAATCAGGGTGGTGGGTAATAGCAAAGGAGCGCGAGCCAATTGCTTTTAACTCCCGATGTTTTTAATTCTGGGAGATAAAGGAATCTTTCTTATCTACAAGAAAATGGCATTTAAAGTAGGCACCTCTGTGCCAATAGGTGCTAAATGTGAAAGTCTTATCGATTCTAAAGCTTTATTTAATTGCTTACGAGTTGTACGTTATGAGGGTAAGTAGAAATCATTCGTACGATAGAAGATTAAACATTATGATATATTATATTCAACGTGGGAAAACCTAAGCCTGGCAATGGAACGTTTAATGCCTCATGATGATGTTCATTTAAACAATATAAAAAGAAAGCCGTCTATATATTATGAATCGGCAAGTAAGAGTTAGAATAATGAATCTCCGCTGCCGAATCGTGCGTGAAGCGGTTTATTTGTGGAGGGTCCGAGGAGGCGCTCGCTGGAGGTGCGGAGGCCGCGCGGCGACCGCCCACATTTATTCAAGTCACGTGACGCGTCCCAGGGAAATAATACGAAATGTGGCTACGTGACCGGTTCATTATGCGGCGGCGCAGAGCGGGCCGCACGGTCACCTTGCGCCGCGCCCGCCGCTGCCCGGCCAGCCGCATATTACAAACAGCTGAACGTGCCGCCGCACACCGACCCCACAGAATTCCTTTTTAAATCACCGATAGTTCTTGCTCTTAGCACCCGCCCGGATTTATTCCACGGGCCCACAGAATCCCGCAGATAAAACTCGGCAAAACTCTCATTTTATTGTAAAGGATATCTTTATTACCCTGGGAAACTTCCCCGATTACCACTTTGCTATTGAAAAATATATTCGTTACCATCTTAGTAGAGTTTAGAAGGTTTTTATGTGCGCAACTCTTTATGGTCGCCTGCTGACATTAATTTTTACGTGCCGTATTTTCCGTCAAATAAGTTGAAACTGTGAAAACTCGTTTTTTTAGATTGTTGTTTAACGGTAATCGAATAGAAGATTGTCGTAAAACGTTGCCGATTTTATCGCGGAATGAGAAGTCGCTCGCGACTTTTCCCATTTGACAAAAACGTTCGTTTCCCCTTGGAGATGTAAAATCGTTTTATTTTATTACTTCCGCCAGTATATCGTTATATCAGTAGAACCCATCCTCTCGCTTTGAAAAGTTCTTCATAAAATTTTAGTCGAAATTAGATATGTAAGTACCTACACTGCTATAGCAATTTTAAAATGCGTCAAATTATGTTAATGAACTACATAATTGAAGTAATTAGCGCATCTCGTCAATCACGTTTACACAAAAAATGAGACACTAATTACAGTAAGTGCCTAGTGCTACTCAACAAGAGCTATCTGCAATCCATTTGATATAAGCCCATCGATTTACAAATTATTCAATTGGTACATGGTGGTAGATACGTTATTTGCGTACAGTATAGAACAATCGTAAGTCGAGTGCCATTCGTGTAATGGTAGGGCTGAATGACATGGTGCGGCGTAGCATCAGACGAACGAATATTTACTTAATGAAATTAAACAAGCGATCCTTTGGAGACGGCGGGAGGAGCCGGAGTCTGCGGCGGCCCCCACGGGGCGGCGCTGTGTCATTACTTCTGATTAGAAACAGTTATCTCTCGCGCGGTTATCGTTACAGCCCCCCTAACGAGCCCATGTAAAACTTCTATAGCAATTTCGTGATACATTATAGAGACTCGATAAGCTTCCGGTTAATCATCCTCGTAAATTTCACGTTTATTCACAATCATATAGAGGGAAATGGCTGTTAAAGTTGATGTAATTTATTATCCCCAAACTACTGTTAATATTATCCAGTCTGCGATTATGTGTGTGTATGGAATTAAATTCGGCGGTCATGGGTATCATTAAGATAATAAAATAAACTGTGAACATATTTTACAGATAACGGTACCCAGAATACGATATTCATAATTTTTATATACGGTATGTTAATCTGCATAAACTATGATTTCACTAATAATAAGTTGTTTATATTTTAGTTACAAATGGAAAAGTATTAAGTTAGTGCGAGCACGGCAGTGGAAATATATGTGTGCCTTTTCAGTGACTAGTGACTACATCGACGAGTAGGTAAATTAATTGCCTATCGGCTGGCCATTGTTCAGTCACTTTACAGATTGGAAGTATTGGACAGTGAATAATTGGATGCCATAGGTATAATTGAAGTTAATAAATACCCAATCAAAAGAAGTTGAATCCGTATGAGAGATATATGTAAAAGGTTTAGCTCTGCATATTTAATTTAATCAAATATGTCAGCAATCAGCGCCATCAGTATTTGGATATGCTAATGCCTCTGAACTCCAATCTATGGAATAGCCAGACCCAATATTTGAAAATTCATTCTCTCAAATGGAGTTCTGTACATAATATGCTTTTTCGTAGTAATATTTCGAACCCCCTATTACGCTTGTTGTTGGATTTGTAACAGTTTTGTTGACATGATTGTACAGCGAACTTTTCATGGCGTATTTATAAATGTTGTCGATAGTAAGATAGATGTGGAAAGTGCAATTTGTCCTGTGATTAATAACTAGCAGAGTCGGTGGTTCATCAGCGCCGAACAGCTGAGCGCGCGGTGGCGGCGCGACGGGCCCGATAAGACGCGCATTCCGCCCAGCATTAATCGTGAGCTTAAATATTTTAACGCGTCGTAACATTGATTTATTCGGAGCGTAATCTCAGCTCGCGGCTTGTTTGTTCTTCGGCTCAAGACGTATAGGTAAGATTAGGCAGAGCGCCCTCAATCCGCACAGCCCGATCCGTGCAAATTCTTTCCAACGAGCGACTTATTTGTTCTTATTAATTGGCATCGTTTTATCTTTCGCTGATACTAGTACAATTGATTAATTTTTAGAGCCACCGCTCACGGCATGCGCTACCCTACAAATTTATAAAACGTGAACCAGACAGATACGTACGTAGATTATAGGAACGAATAGAGCATTCACGGGAGATTTATATGGTCATTGTGCAGCGTTAATTGCAGCGAATGGAGCGAAGTGCGATGGTATCGTACCATCCGAACGAGAAATGTATGCCTCGCCGACTTGCTGTAGCGGTGGAGCCCGAGAGAGTTATACGTGTGCGATTATAAACACGTAAACCCGACTCGGCACGGGCTCCCATTTCAAATGTGGATGTAGCTGTTTGTGGACGATGAATGGATGGATTTTCGCTACCGGTGCCATTGGCTTTTTCACAAAAATTAATGGGTGGCCATAAAAGAGGGCTCGCTATATTGGAGCAGATAACAAAAAGGGCGCGTCTGACAGACGACTGGTTCTAACTGAATCGAAACAGCGGGCAGTGGCATTGAAAACCTATTGGCACAGATATCGTCAGTGGCCGTCACACGATGGTCGGCGGCGGAGCACATTTTAGTATGGCAGATTTATGGGGACCGACCGCTGGCGCTGGCGCGGCGGGCGGGCGGGGCGGGCGGGTGGTGGGGAAGGCTCTGTTATTGTGCGACGTTTGATTTACGCACGTACCGCTATCACCCTTTTGTTACCGACTGCTGTGCCAGTTCCGTTGGCCCGAATGCAGCCGCTCTTTACCGATGTTCATTTCCTTTTGCCCCGGTGTGCGGTTAATGCTTCGGAGGAAAGCCTTAATAAAACGGCCGATGGCGTGTACTTAGATAGCGGACATTGTGAATATAAATTATTCGTAACCACCATTTATTTGTAATTTCACTTAAACACTGTAATTTAGCTTAAGCGTTTTGGACATTTAATTAAAAATATTAATGCTTGCAAGAATTTTGTAGTTTTCTCATAAAAGATATGTATTTAGCATAGTAACAAAAATGTATAACTTGTTTTCCTGGCGTACATGTAACATTTATTTTGACTATGATTCAAATATAAAATATAATTAAGATTATATTTAGAGATTACTTGTTTAACAAGTTTTGCGTGCTACAGCTGCTTGTATTAATTCTCGACGTATAATATTAAATAAGGTTGATTGTGATTGATGAAGATATTTGAAAGCTTTGGGAACTTGATGTTGTGTCTTAGTATATTAATATCAAGCGCAGTGTCAGTTAAAAGTTATAACCGATATACACTGGGTTTTGTTTTAAATAGTACGAACGTTTGCTGGTGATGTATAAACACAATCAAATACTATATACGAATTTTACTATATAAAAATAACTTTTATCAATAAATAGCTGTATTATTCGCGGTACACAGTAGATGTCACGATAAAAGTATTTTTAATCCGAATTCGATTTTGTTCAGCACGGGATATGTTTAAAACAACAGTTCGTAACATCTTTCACCCAGATACTGTGACGGGGCTTTTAAAAGGCCCGAAAAGTCATATATAGATATACCCTAATATAATACTTTTAGAGTTTCATTTACAACAACACATAAACGCCTGGCCGAACTATTTGGGTCTAAAAGTTTTGATATGACACAGCGTTTCGTCTATCATACTTATAAATCTAACAGAAATTATGAAAACATTAGCGATGGTGCAGATATAATGTGCATTGAAAAGCGAAGTGGTGATTGCGTCTGTCTATGGATTGGCGCGGCGGCGCGGCGGCGGCGCTTGCGGCGCGTCGTTACCCGCAATTAGCGGCTCTACACACGCGGGTAACACACCCGCCCGCCACCCGGACACAATTGCACTACGGATTCAGCGAATAAATTCATTTGTACGCAAATTGTATCGGCGCTTGCAATTAAAACTTTGTTGGCGCTCCAGCTAAGATAAATAACACTAATACATTCTGCTTATTCGGCCAACTTCTCGGATACAGAGGATATATTAATGTTGTTTCTAATTTGTTTGGGCGGATTAACCTCTTTGGCCTCCCGACTCGTTCAACAATAGCCCCTTTATCACACGTTAGGCATGTAATGTGACCTCCTTTGTGATTAGCTAAATATAATGCTATTATTTGATAAACAAAACACTGGTTATCCCCGGTGTATAATCTTTCCTCGCGACAAATTTGTTGTATAGCTATCCCTAACTTGTTATTTGCAAAAACAAGATGTCCGTTTATAGACCAGTGGCGGTGCAAATGTAGGTATCTTTTGAATATGAACTTAATTATTCTAATATCAAAGGTCATGGAGTAAATATAGCGTTCCAATACCAGTCTTTATAACTCAAATCAACACATTGTTAGGATTGTGTTTTAAGCTAATTTTAACGAGCCAATGATTACTTTTGCTGATAACTTTATAAATAGAATGTTTGTGTTCAGTCATCGTTTCAACTTATAGTATTTATTTTTTTGTTTTTTATTCTTCGATCAAGTGCGAAGTCAAAGAATTCTATTTTTATATGGCCTTTGTATGAAGTGTATTTAAGGAGCCTGACGTCAAGCTGTTGTTTCCGGTTGCTCGTTTTTTTCTGAGGGTCTACGATATATATTGCGAAGAGACCTCCATACATTAAACTCAACAATTTCCTTTCATTCTCAGAAAATTCACTAAAATTTCGAACCATTTAATATGAACGTAACACTAAAATTCCTCTTTTGTAACTCCTGCGAAGATTAATTGGCCGCGTTCGCGGCATCACTCGGCGCATTCTGAGATACTGTGAAATGTGAACAATCCTTTTAGAGAATAATCGACCCGGAAAACTTCTTGGGAGTAGTTATAATATGACGTGCGCGTACATCGCGCCTGGCAAATAGGGGGACTATGTCGTGCCCACGTGGAGGTTGTTCCGCCTCTTTGTGCGCGCCGCCATTGTGCTACTCGTTAATGTTGTTAGTGCACTTTTTCAGCGACTACGCTAATTTAAATACCTCTCCTTCCTTTTGTGAAGAGACTCGTCTTCCGTTTTCCGCGAGTGGCGCGCTCCCTTTGCGTTTGAGACGTCCGCGTCGGGAGACTGCATTTAAATAAGACACTTAATCACCCGAGTTGGCCTCGCGTTTCTTAAAGGCATTTGTTCTCTTCATTCATTACACAGTTAACTACTTATATCTAACCACCCGTCGTTGTATAGGTCAGCCGCGTAGCTGACTTGCTGTCTTGTTATAAATGATTCCTTTTGCACAGAATTTTGTGCAATATTGGAGTGTGTGTATACGAGTAGTGTGCGAGTAGACCACTAACACCCACTTGAGTTGTGTAAATATGAGTGGGGTAATAAAGTCGGGGCGCGGGCTCGGATTTGCCTGCGAGTTGACGACTACGTGCATCTCCCCGGGGCCGCCCCGCGCTTCGCTCACATACCGAAGTTTTCTTCTCTCGCATTATTAGCTATCCTTAGAGACGTTTGTTATTTCACGCCGCAGTAGCAAACTCCTGGCTGACCCGCTACTGTATGCCATTTATCTTACTAACTTACCTACATGTACGATGATTTTTATTTATTGCCATCTACAAATAAATTCTTACTTCTTTGTTCATTAAAAAACACTCTTGAATTTTAAAAGTGACGATTAAATGGAGTTCTTTCCCCTTAAGACAAATTGGCGGTTCTTTCCTTTATAATGTACCGATCTGTTTATTTAATGATGCAAAGCTGCCGTTTTTTCAAAAGCTGTAACAAGCAACTTTTCTGTGAGGTTATTAAGAGGTTTGAAATAAGTTGTTAGTAGATTTATTATGTATACTTTGATTAAAGATAAAATTTCTACTATAGTATGTCGTACTATTTTAGTTTTATAGTAATCTAAAGATTAAAAGATAACTTCCTAATTGACTTTTAGAAGTAATTGCCTACCATTACCTATTTACAAATCCAACTTGCAAGTAGAAGCACTTTAGACTTCATCGTTTGCCAACTAAGCTGCGAGCTCCGACTCCCATCGCACTTACGTCGCCTACACACGTACATATAGGTACCTAATGCTAATGCAATAATAACGTCCATGAATAAATTTGAAATACATTATCTTTGTTTTGGGGATTTTTTTTATTCGTCCGCTGCCTTTGTCGCTTGGCTGCGCGTCGCGGCACATAGCCTATTAATTTCTATACTAAGCTGAGTGGATCAGGGCGTCGACGCGGCTCCCCCGAACACAGCCTATGATGCATGGCGGCTCTCCGTGGCTCGCTTAATTAAATATTTGGAGTGAGAGTGAAACGGACGCGGCCATCAATCACAGGTGATGCTCTTGCGACCAATAGCCACGGCTAGCGGCTCCGCGTTGCTGGCACGACCAATTTGGATCTAATTCGCATTAATATGCTTATATTTAGTTTTGAGCAAGCAAGCTTTAATCTAGTGAACTCTTTAGGAATATGTAAATAAAAGTAGAAATAGAAAAAAACTATATGGTACATCACACATAAAACTCATAGATTATGTGATATCACTATTTACTAATACTATGCATTATTATATGAGTGTGTGATTTTTCATATTTGAAGTTAAGGTAGAGGTTATTTGTCAAACATAATGTTATTATTTGTATTTGTACTTTATACCTTCCACCTCCAGTCACTATAAATCGCCTTGAGAGCTTTATATCAAACATAACCGATGTAGTTCAGCACAAAATACCCGAAAAATCATTACTCTTGCTTGCAGGTGATTTTACTCTTCCAAATTTACAGTGGCACTGCGATATAAATTCAGGTCTTGAGCTTACAGCCGTCCCACAAACCAAGTTGATGGTCTTCTTATTGACAGTATTTCGTTTAATGATCTTTACCAAATAAATCATGTTTCTAATGTAAATGACCGAACCCTAGACCTAATTATTACTAACTCAAAAGACTCTTTCAAAGTAACCAATTGTCTCACACCGCTTGTTAACATAGACACTCATCATCCTCCATTAACTATAGTACTAAAAATTAAAAGAAACAAACCACCTAAAATTAAAAAAAAACCGTTTTCAATTTTGCCAAAGCTAACTATTTAGAAATCAAAGAAGATTTAAATACAATAGACTGGAGTAATCATTTTGAAAGTATTCACTCTTTGGAAAAAATTATTGATATTTTCTACGAATTAATTACTTCGATCATTAGTAAACATGTTCCGTTGCGTAGTAAGGGTCAAAATAAGTATCCTTTTTGGTTTAGTCGTCCCTTAATAAATACTTTAAAAGAAAAAGCTAAATTTCATAAAAGATTTAAAAAATATGCGAATCCAAGAGATCTATTGACTTATCAATTGCTACGCGATCGCAGTAACAAAATGATGGACAAATGTTTAACTAACTTGAAAACGGAGGCTAAAAATGGTATAAAGCAAGATCCCAAATACTTCTGGACGTTCATTAAGTCTCTGAGATACAACAGTAACGACATTCCAGACGAAATGTTTCTGAATGATCGGAACGTCCAAGGAGGGCAAGATATTTGTGACATGTTCTCAGAATATTTCTACTCTGTCTTTAGCAAACAATCAACTACAGCAGCTGCGATTGCCGACGAACCTATAAATTTTCATAAGACTATAAGCTCAATTACTTTAGCCGAATCAGACATTCTAAAGTCACTCCAACTTATTGATGTCAATAAGGGCCCTGGCCCAGACTCGATTCCTCCCATATTCCTAAAAATATGTTCACATCAACTTGTTAAGCCTCTACATTACATTTTTAATAAGTCTCTCTCATGTGGTGTCTTTCCCTCTAAATGGAAGCTTGCTTTTATAACACCAATTCACAAAAAGGGTGACAAGTGCGACATCACTAATTATAGGCCCATCTCAATCTTATCATCCATGGGAAAATTATTCGAATCTATGGTTCAGAAATGGTTACATTATCACTTTAAGCTGCTTTTTGACTCACGCCAGCATGGATTTTTGCCGGGGAGGTCAACTGCATCGAACCTTCTAGGCTATGTTACCACTATATCCGAGGTATTGGAAGATAATCATGAAGTTCATGCAATCTACACTGACTTTTCCAAGGCGTTCGATGTGGTCGATCATGGTTTGCTTTTCCAAAAGTTGGGTCATGCCGGGATATGTGGTTCTTTGTTGAGTTGGTGCGAGTCATATCTCCGAAATCGATCCCAGATTGTGGTAATCCGAGGTTTTGAATCTGGCTCTCGGATGATACCATCGGGTGTGCCTCAGGGTTCTCACCTGGGACCATTATTCTTTTTGGTTTTCGTGAACGAGTTGTGTGCGGCTGTGACGTCCGGGTATCAAATGTTCGCTGATGATCTCAAGCTTTACAGGGTGATTCGAGCACCTAAAGATTAAACATTATTGCAAGACGACATAGATAGCATAAGCAATTGGTGCTCCCAAAATAAAATGGTACTGTGTGTACTGTACTGCGCATTTTGAGGTTTCGTCGTTAGAATTCAGGTGCAATATGACGGATATCGTATTCCTACACAAAATTATATCTGGAAAAATTGACAGCTTGGATTTACTGGAGAAATTTAACATAATTGTACCTCGCTCATGCAGCCGTCTCCGTAACAGAAGGATATTTAATCTTCCTGCTTGTCGCACTAACCATGGTCAGCACTCTCCAATGTACCGAATGTGCTCAGCATACAACAACATTTGTCACGAGATAGACATTTTTAATGTTTCAGTAAATTCTGTAAAAAGCTACTTTTTAAAAACAACAAAAGTAGTTCCTAAATAGCTTACATATTCCTTACACTTGTATCAACCATATACCTCAGCTTTATCGTAGTTTTGTTGTAAATTAAGTTAGCGTAAAAATTATGTAATTTTGTATTATACATGCATAATACAGTACAGTGTTCGCCTCGAGAAGGTCTTGCACTTACTGTTTGTATAAGTATACATTATATATGTGTTTTGCTCTGTGTACAGACCAGTTTGGTGAACCAATAAAAAAAAAATATAATAGTTTACAAGGTTTTCTGAGGGTCAGAAGTATCCAGGCACTAAACTCTATCAAAAAACCCAAACTTGTCGACCTGGAATTTTTTATCACGTATGTTGGAACTAAATATTTTTGAAGCTGAACTAATAAGCTCGTTGCCGCAATAGATGACGCATTGAGGTTATTATTCAACCTAAAAGAAGTTTAACTGTGTATGTTGATGGAGATTTTTAAAATCCTCACAGAGAACATTGAAAGATGTCGGTCGGCACTGTGCAAATTACTGTAATGCTACGTAGCGTTACGGATTCCGGCGGTGTGCCCTGCAGGTGAATATTGAATAGACGCGAGCGAACGCGTTTTATTGGTGACGTTTGACACGAACGTCTTTCATCATCCAAATCATCAGATTTTTTTTATTACAAAATTATTGTACCTAATAGTTTAGAAGTTCAAGTACAAGTGCATCCAAGTACTTGATACTCGAATAATAAAAACCTGTCTGCCACAAGTTTAACATCACGCATGTTGGAACTAAATATGTTTGACTAGCAGCTGCTCGCGGTTTCACCTGTGTGGTTCCCGTTCCCGTGGGAATATCGGGATAAAAAGTATCCTATGTGTTAATCCAGGTTATAAACTATCTGTATGCCGAATTTCATCCAAATCCATTCAGTAGTTTTTACGTGAAAGAGTAACAAACATCCATCTATACTTACAAACTTTCGCGTTTATAATATTAGTAGGATTGCCGCATTGGGGCTGCGATAGCGCGATATAAGCAACTTTCACAATGCCAGGTCCTCGAATGGATGACCAAGTCATAATTTTCGAGTAACTCCGTGCTTCGGAAGTTTTGGTAAGCCATTAGTCATGATTATTGTTGTAATGTCTTTAATACTTAAAACCTAGCATAAGTAAAACTGTTAGTGATTTTGAAATTCCTAACAGAAATGTCGGCTCGAGCGAACGCTTTTGCCAGTGACGTTTGACATGGTGGCTATCATAATTCAAATCATCAGATAATTTTTTAGACATAAAATCATTGCAAGAGCTTCCAGCTTAAGGTCAGAAGCATCCAGGTGCTGAACTAATAATGTTGTTGTAATAATGCATTCGTTAACACTTAACACCTAGCAAAGGTAGGCAAAAGTAAAACAGTTGTATACAGGGTCTAACAAAATCAATAAGCGAACGTTTAAGGGCGGTATCGATACATCATTCTGAATACAATGACATAAAATGGGCTCCAGTTTTATAGTGATTTTTCAAAGTTATGTTTTCTAACAAACTAAATCAATTAAAATAATGCACATTATGAAACATGCTGTATCTTTACTAACACGCACGCAAGCGCCAATAAAAAGATACTGTACAGATACACGCACACAATTGAAAAACCATTGTATGACATTCATACACACACGACTATCTTTATGTGCGTGTAGTACAGCTGTACGGGTTTGGAAAGGGTGTAGTCTTTGGTGAATTATGATAATGTTTTGTTGATTATCTCGGTAACAAGCCTGTAGTTATGGACCAAATTTGGTGAGCATGCTCAGTGTGATGTATAGATGTTCCCCTTAAACGTTCGCTTATTGATATTGTTAGACCCTATATTGATGGTGATTTTTAAATTCCTAAAAGATATTCCGGATTCCGTCGGCGCGGCCTGCAGGCGAATATTGAGTTGACTCTAGCAAACGTTTTTGCCGGTGATGTTTAACACTGTGGCTTTTATAATTCAGATTACCAGATTACCAGATATTTTTTTTAACATATAATCATGGTAATAGTTTACAGGGTTCTCTTAAGGTCAGAAGCATCCAAATGCTAAACTGTACCAATAAAACCACAGAAAAAAACCTATCTTGGTGTTCAACATCATGCATGTTGAAACGAAATATAATGGTAGGCTGTGTTTGGTCATGTTGTCGTAATAATGCATTCGTTAACACTTAACACCTAGCAAAGGTGGGCAAAAATTAAACACTTACAGCTTTACCACAAAACGATGGATAAATTTATACACTGCTCAAAACAGACACTGTTACTTTTTAGCTAATACTTTTAGACAGAGACATAATATTTTAAAAACGTATTTAGCTTTTGTTTAACTTTAAACACTGTTTTGTAGTAAGAGGGTGATAGATTAATGGTGATTTTAAAATTCCTAACAGAAATGTCGGCACCGTGCAATTACTGTAATGCTACGTCGCGCTACAGATTCCGGGCGGCGGCGGCGCGGCCTGCATTCGAATATTGAATTGACGCGAGCGAACGCTTTTGCCGGTGATGTTTAACATTCATAATTCAGATTACCAGATATTTTTTTTACATAAAATCATTGTAATAGTTTACAAGGTTTTCTTAAGGTCAGAAGCATCCAAGTGCTGAACTCTACCAATTAAAACCTATCTACCTTACTGTTCTACATCATGCATGTTGAAACGAAATATAATTTGTTAAGCTGCCATGTGTGTGTGGGTTAGGCTTCGATCAATATGTACTAGATTCCCAATAAGCGCTTAATAAACGGCTGGTAACTTTGGGGCCACGGAGCCACAATGACGTTTGTTTCGATGATAGTAAATATTAAGTACAAATATTTTGCAAACTTAATTTAATCTTTATTTTTAAGTTTTAAGGTTTTTAAAACCACTTCCGAGATGCATTTTTGTTCCAGATCCTTTATCTAGTACATGATTGATCGAGGTGTTGTCATTATAATACATACGTTAACACTTAACACTTAGCAAAGGTAGGCAAAAGTAAAACAGTTATAGATTGATGGTGATTTTAAAATTCCTAACAGAAATGTCGGCACCGTGCAATTACTGTAATGCTACGCCACGCTACGGACTCCGCGGCCTGCAGGCGAATATCGAATCGTTGCAAGCGAACGCTTTTTGCCAGTGACGTTTGACACGGGTGGCGGCGGCTTTCATCATTCGGTTTGTTTTACGGGCGAGCCCGAATGTGTCGCCCGTGTAACGCGTTATCGCTGTCTGCTGCTTTGCCGTTATTGTTGCGCTTTGAAACTGAACGATTTTGCTTTTGCTTTTGCACTCCAATAGATACACGAGTCATGTTTTGGCTCGTGAAAAATGGACGAAATAAAAGCGTCCCTTTTTACTGTTACTCGGAGCTGACAATTCTTGCGTGATATTTTTGCATTGTTACAATTACTACGTTGTTCATTGTTTTGTAAAAGAGAATACGTGCATACACGTTTTGTGATTTACTGTATCGTTATACAATATTTAATCCTAATCTAGTAGACACTATTGTCTCCACATTATTTATATATCTCAAACTTGATGTTAGCTCACCATTTGAATACGTAGGCTTTATTTTTTAATTCAATCTTACAAGTGTACAATACACGTATTATGATAGTTTTACATGTATTGTAAACACAATATTACTGATATGATTAGATAACAAAAAAAATATTTACAGTTACAAAAAACACTACGGATATACGAGTACTAAAGTTTATTTTACATATTATTTTATCCTGACATGGTTACATATTTTATTCTGAATAACCTTTTCCAGGGTTCTTGCTCACAGGCAGACTATAATATTGATCTTGTAAAAAAAGCATAATATTTACACTTATTGAAATCGTCCCAAACATTCATCTAATTGCTGTAGAAAAAAACATAGCATTTGTTTTCATGTTACTTTCATTAATTAATAAGTCTATTGATTTTCCTACTTCGTGTACTGCGAAAAGATATGAAGAGGGCCACTGATAGTAAAAGATGGTGCCGAGTAACGGGTCACGTTTGTACCATAAGTTTGTTGCTAACGTTATTACGTCAGACGTGAAAACAGTAACTGAACGACGTGACTGCAATAGCAACAATCAATTGGGCTGTGTTTTATTACCCGCAACTGGCTTATAGAATCTCTTGGAGAATCACTGATTTTGTCTGTAACTTTTATTAATAGTGTAACTGTCACTAATTATATCCTAATGGAGGTTGATTGATTGAATATGCTGCTAAACTTTTAATGAATTTGACGACGACTTTTAATATGTATAAGCGGTCGATTTTGAGATTGAAATCCTACTATAATTAGAATTCAACATTATTTTCCGGAAGGATAAAATTTGTACAGTGCGTCAAATGTTTTTTGTGGAAATCATGTAGAATTTACATTTTACTTACAAACAAAGAAAATGGAGCTAACAATTGACAGTCGTCATTTCATAGAATTCATCACGCCATCCAAGTAACGCGTTCGGATTCGATGGCCGCGTACTAACCGAGGTTAATTTAAAATTAATCTATTATTATGACACAGTTTTTTTTTTTATACTTAGCTCGGCAAATGACTCCATCCCACCTGATGTTAAGTGGAAATGAAGTCCAGACGCGAAGACAACTGGTGCAGCGTGGAAACAAACGTAGCATCAGTTAACTTCACTCTGCCGGCCCACAAGGTGCTTCTTCACGCCTCTCTTGAAGGACCCCATATCATAGGAAGGAGGGAAAACGTGTGCTGGTAGACTATTCCATCTTTTGGAGGTGCGACAAAGAAACGAGTCACTAAATTTCTTTGTGCGTGATGGGATACTTGAGACAGTGAATCGGTAACTCCGAAGAGCAGCACGTGTACTCCTATGAAGAAAGGGAGAAGGTGGGATGAGGTCAAAGAGCTCTTCAGAGCACTCGCCATGGTATAAGCGTTAAAACACGCTGAGTGACGCAACGTCTCTACGCAATTGCAGAGATTCGAGAGTATTTACCACTTCTGCATTGCCGATAATGCGTTCAGCGCGACGCTGCAATCTGTCCAAGGCATCGAGAAGGTACTTAGCGGAACCGTCCCAGATGTGCGAGCAATACTCCACGCAAGACCGTACCTGTGTCTTGTACAAAAGGCACAACTGGTCCGGCGTAAAGAATCGCCGCACTCTGTTCAGAATTCCGAGTTTTCGTGAGTTTTTTTAGTATTCCGATTTTGGTTTTTCCGTTCCAATAGTAATTATGATTTTTGTTAAATTAATCGATGCATTGACTACTACGCAATTTTTTCAAATTGTATTTCTTCGAACGGTCTGCTATATAAGATCTTATCTAATTAATTATTTATAAACATTATAAAATACAGTGTAAAAATGAAACGCCTACCCATCGGTTGCAATTACCGTTGGATAGATGGCGCGCTATGCCACTATCAGCACTCAAAGAATTAAAAAGCAGTGACAAAATTCAGCGCTTACATCAGCCTTCCCGGTAGCATACAAGCATGCAGTGCTGCAAGTAAGCAGTCAGTGCAGCCGCCCGGATTGCAGAAGACCCAGGTTCGATTCCTGGCTGGGTCGGGTAGGCGTTTAATTTTTTCACTGTATTTTTAGAATTTTATAAATATTTAATTTAGCTTCAGTGCAGCAATTAGCAGTTGAAAATAAAAAAAGTAAAAATCTTATCTAATTGGTTAGTTGACAAGTTAATCAATAGAGAAACTTTTTAGCAACTGTCAAAACAGTTTTTTATAGCCTGTCATCTGTCCTGTCTAGTCACCCTTCAAACTGGTACACAGCAATCTAAGACCCGAAGATGTACCCGGCGTGCGCGCACGATAAAGCTGTCTTTCCGTACACGCTCCGTATTTTTGTCATGAAAAATATTAAAATTGCATTTCGCGGTTTGAATTTAATATCTTTTTATTGGTGCTCTCACGAACAAAAAGTGTGTGCAAACGGATTCTCGATACACCTGCTCGTTACGGAGGTGCAACGTAAAACATCTCGCAATAGTGACTGCGTTTTACCGATTTGTTAGATGGGTGCCTCGAACGTATTTTGTACTAGTAAGGTTTTTGCTTTTGAGCTGGATGAGAGTAGCCGCGGATCGTGCTCAGTGGCGTGCACTTGGAGAGGCTAATGTCCAGCAGTGGACGTGTGTAGGCTGATGATGATGATGAAGGTTTTTGCCATTTTGCCACGATCGTGTTTTGTCATATTATGCTTTATGTAGGACCGTATTTTATCCTATAGGTGATTTGCCTTTTGCCTTCAAGCAAGTTGATTTAATCGCTTTTTGCTTTAAAAAGATTTTGTCTAACAGCATATTGTCTTATACGCTTTTTGCCTCATACTGTAAATTGAGAGATTTAATTTTTTTCTCTCTTTATTATATATAATAAAATTAAATGTTTAAAACAGGTAGGTTAGGTTAGATTACAGTAAACGTTACATGTAGGTATGTTTTTTCTAACATTTTTTATTTGTTATTTATCACAGGACGCTGTTGTTAAGTGCGTTACCACTTTCACATTAAAAAGTACACTTACATATGTATATTATTAATATTACATAATTGTGAAAACATATGTCGAACTCGAGAAGTACTAAGTTTGTAAAATGTTTGTTTAAGGTTTAATGCGATGACAAAAATTTATTAAAAAAATGCGTTTATGTCTAAATACGACGACAAAAACTGAGAGTATAAAATATGAGATTAATATAAAAAGCTACTATACATATAGCATATATGACAAAACACGATCGTGGCAAAATGCGATTAGGGCAAATCCTTACTGGTACAAAATGCGTTCGAGGCACCCATCTAACAAACCATTTTACCGGATCCCTGACCTACCTCACATAACATCACTGGAAGCGTGCATTGACCTTGGTACCCTGGCCGCCACGCGCTGCGAACGAGTATCACCAAACTATACCAAGCGGACACGACGACGATTCAAAATAAAATATCACTGCTACGATACCACTGCTACGACATCACTGCCAGCTACGACATCACTGCCAGCTACGACATCACTGCTACAACATCAGCTACGGCAGGCGTCCGCTTTATTCTCACAACAAAACGGCCCCGCTTTCAAATAAACTATTTAACTAATCAACATGAGTCAATGGGGATGTTGCGGTAATATAAGCGGACAAGACGAGGAATCCATTGAGTGTAGTACTTGCAAAAAAAGATTCCATAATGCCTGCCTATCTATGCCCATAACAACTGACAAGGTAAATAAACAAAATTGGAGATGCCCACAATGTATGAATACGGCTCCAAAAGCTACGAAAATAGACTCAACCCCGGTTCGCAATGTTACCACTGGAAGAGCTAGTAAAAGACCGGCTTACAACTCACCGCTCGCTGTGACGCCTGACTCAAAAGACGACGTTCGCGAAATTGTTGAAGATGTCATAAGAAATGAGATTGGTGGTATGTTGAGGGATTTATGTGAAAGCATGATTGGAATCTCCACAAAGAAATACAACCGGTTCAGACCGAATTGAGGGAAATAAAATAATCCATGAGCTTCATGAACAATAGATTTGATGATATCGAAAAGGAACATGAAAACATCACGAAAAAAAACCAAGGAGCTGCAAGACGATAACCACAATATGAGAAGCAAAATCAACGATCTCAACAACCGCCTTACATCCACAGAGGAGCGACTGAATTCCTTGGATCAACGTTTTACGATTCAACGATTCCGTGTCGCGAGTCATACACTCTGCCTATTTAGCCGCCGAAACAGACGCATCACCTGAGGAAAGCAGAACCATTGCGAGCCGCTCTTCCATTAGTTTTAGGGTATGCTCTGAGAACTTTTTGGTTCCTTTTGTACGGTGAGTTTTAAAGAACTTGGACCCAAACGTTTGGACAGTTTCCACAAACCTTTTGCTGTATTCTTCCACATTTTTGCAATTATTTAAGCACTCGAAGCGATTCTGCAATTAGAGCTGAAAGCTTTCGGGGCTTTGGATTTGGATGTGTGCAGGAAGGAGCGTAGACCTTATCAATCGACGTCTTTCCAGTTTAACGTTGATATTCAATGTACCTCTTACCAACCGGTGATCCCTGCCAGTTTTAAACGAATTGATCACAGTGATATCATTGAATATTTGCTTCCTCGTCGACAAAACAAAGTCAATCTCGTTTTTGTTGCACCATCGTGACTCATCCAGGTCCACTTGCGGTGTTCAGCCTACCTAAAAAAGGAATTCATCATAAAGACTTTCTGGAAAGGGAGGGCCCTTTCCAGAATATCCGCAGTAGTTGGCCCCGGGAGTTCTGATTACCAACCCCATATCGTCCCATTCTCATCTCATCGCCGCTTCGTTTGCTTAGTTTTGCGTTAAAATCTCCCATGACAACAGTGTAATGAGTTTTGGAGGCTTGTATGGCTTTAGAGATGTCCTCATACGTAGAGTCCACCTCATCTTCAGGGTGTGTCGTAGTAGGAACATAAACCTGTATGACCTTCAACGATTACAGTTTGTTTACTCTGAGTATAAGGTACGCTACCCTAGGCGACACACCCCCGGTCTCGACAACGTTGTTCACGAGAGACTTGTGGACGATGAACCCGACACCACCTTGGGACAGTGGTTCGCCCTCCCGGAAATAGAGTAAGTTACCAGACTTGAAGATTATCGAGTCCTCCCCCTCTTTTCAGATTTTAGATAATCCAACTATGACCCACCGTATCTAGCTCAATTCTTCCTCCAGTTCAAAAATCTTCTCGTTAGTCCGCAATGTGCGCGTGTTAAATGTTGTCAGGGCCAGAGTTCGTTATTTGCGGTAGCCAGATCTCTGCCGGAGATTTTTAGCACCCCCTGCCCCGTCGCTGCCTTGGCCGCTACCGTAGCTAGGGCGAGCGAATCGCCACGCTTGGCAGGCGGGTTGGCGATTGCAGTAAGTTGAGAATTAGTAATGGAAAGTTTTCTGCTATGATAGGGCATTTTCCAATTTTTATTTTTTTTGACGCTGTAAGGGAGAAAAGAGCTGGACACTTGCTGAGTTTTTTGCCAGTTCTTCTCAGTGCAAGATCTCCCGCCCAGAGTAGACTTACGAACCGATGGCATAGCGACATTCATAAGAGCTACTTGTAGCCTAAACTGAATAAATGATTTTTGATTTTGAACTTGAATTTGAATTAACCTCAGAGAGATGCTGCTGCCCATCCTCTGGAATGGTCTCTTAGTCAGCTTTTACGATTCCCACGGAAAGAAATGGGGTGGTGCAATTCTTTATCCCCGGCACCACACATGCACCTCTAAGTAGTTGTACATTAAGTATATGTCACTGTAAATGTAAACCACATAATTGTTTTGATGTAACAATTGTTAGTGATCCAATAAATTAAAAAAAATAATAATAAGACAGCACTGTTGATCACTGGTGATTGGCGGTACAAAATAGTTTTTTTGGAAATGTGTTGAAAATATTTCCACGAGCGGTATTTATTTTTTAAATTCCTAACGGTTAAGCATTTGGTTTTCGTTTCACCTGATGTTAAGTGATGATAAGGCCGAAGGTGAACCCGCACGCGCTGAAATATCGGGTCAGGTGCACTCCAGGTGGTGCCACAACGATAACTACCAAAATAAAGTCAGTACCTACTATTTTTATTATTCGTGAATTTTGCATTCTCAATGCTAAGATAAGAAAAATTCAACGAGTCTTCTGGGGCCTCGGTAGCTCAGCGATCAGAACGTTGGAGCGGATAGAAATGGTATGGGAATATCAAACTATGACGTCACTATTTTTTTCCGTCAATTAAGTGTATTTTTTATTTATATTATCTAGGTTACAGAAATTCATGCTTAGGTAAAATTAAAAAAAATGTTAATGTTTTAAATGAACTGTTACGGGATGACATTTATACGTTTATATTCTGGAACTAATTATTGTTGTTGTCAAGTTCCCTATTATTTTGTATAATAATTAATTTGTAGTGGTAACAATATAAGCAAATGTTAACTATTAGGTAATTTCCATCAGGTATATTTCTACCTCCGACCTTATATCGCGTTATTACATCTTCTCACACGCGTCATGTTTAATTGATTGAGATAAAGAGAAAGAAAACATGAGAACGGAAAACCTTTCACGTTAAATGTTTTCCCTTTTGATTACGTACGTTGGGATAGTAATAATATTATAATTGCATTTACCAAATTTCCAAAGCAATTTATCAAATGCTTGTTATCCGACACTCTTATTATAAAAAAAGTAGCGGCCCGTCCCGGCTTCGCACGGGAGGACATTTCTTTTTTAATATAGCATATGTTGCTCAGCGCTAATGTACCATTCTAATGGTGAAAGAATTGTTTAAATCGGTCCAGTAGTTTTTGAGTTTATTCGTTGAAAACATACAAAAAGACAAAGCTTTCCTCTTTATAATATTAGTATGATTACAGGATTTTATTTATACAATTTTTTATGATTTATTTCATTTTATGTGTAATAAGGTTTATTACATAGAAAGTAATATTTTTTGTCATATAAATATTCACATTTATTTATTTTTATCCTACTAATATTATAAATGCGAAAGTTTTTGTGTATGTATTTGTTGCTTCTTCACGCTGCAACGGATGGATGGATTTGGATGAAATTCGTCATACATATAGTTTATAACCTGGAATAACACATAGGATACTTTTTATCCAGATATCCTACTAATATTATAAATGCGAAAGTTTGTGTGTATGTTCGTATATTTGTTGCTTCTTCACGCTGCAACGGATGGATGGATTTGGATGAAATTCGGCATACAGATAGTTTATTACCTGGAATAACACATAGGATACTTTTTATCCAGATATTCCCACGGGAACGGGAACCACGCGGGTGAAACCGCGAGCGGCCGCTAGTGTTTAATAAGGCTTATAACGTAGTCTCTACAGTGATACTTTTTACTAACGAAATGTAAATTCGATTCAAGGCGTCGCCGCCGCCACCCGGGTTGATTGCGAGAAACGGTGCCTCAATCCCCGTGGCCACGTTCGATTTCTAACGAGAACCCGCTCCTACCACACGCTCATATATCTAATTTGCGAGGGGTTGGTACGACTTATTTACCTATGTTATCACTCAAATTCAATATCATTAAAAAATTAAGAAATTATATGTCATCGACATAAAATAAGCATTGTAAGAGCCTACTTACAATACTTCCGTTTTTGTTGGCGCATGGGACTATACGCGAGCTGACGATAGAATTTCGCGTCCCCAGCACTTTGGTTGACATGCCTTTATGTAATCTATATAATAAGGGCTCCACTACAAAGAGGCACAATGGCTGTTGGCATGCAGAGCGGAGCATGACTCGGGCGTTATTTTGCCATCACTCAAGATGACAGTTGTATTTTTCGCGGCCAGCGGCCGACGCTCCGGCGCCGGCACAACGTCATTTATCATCGACTCCACCACCGTGTCCTAGCCCTTAGTTATTTATGGATATGGGTATAAAAAGTAGAGTCATTTATATTAAACAGTAAATAAGCCCATCTCTAGAATGCCACTACGTATACTGAATATACGAGTGGCAAATTGGAATAGCAATAATTAAATCTAATTCAGTAGTCTTGTTAATTAATCTATCTATATTATTCCATTCAATATCTGGTATACGGCTGGTATACCTACATTCATCAAATTCATCACGGAAATAGCGTGCTATTTGCTATTATTTGATAAAGCTCCAATACACGACACGATTGTGTTCCGCATTATTGCTGAATATTGTTTGTCGATGAGATTTGGCAGATTGTCGCCGGTCTGAGTACGGTGAAGGAAGTTGGCGACGAGGCCGATGCAGCCGGAAGGCGGCGTCAGCAGTACGTGAGGCCGTAGCCGACTGCGCCGCGCACTCGACTCGCTCCACGTTTATTATCGAGTGATTGCCTGCCTGCGTGATCCGAATACCCAACTACCCTTTTGAAACGATACGGACGTTCCTTCTCCAAGATTAGTCGTTTTTATTTCTGTTTTATAGCCCGTCGCATGATCGGGAATTACGTTGAATATGTAAGAGCACGTGCACTCCGCTGCAGAGCGACTAGATTATAAATTGTCTTCCGATTTCAAATTGCGCTATCTCGTTGCGTAATTTTCGTTGACGATGCAAATCGTTATTTGTGACTTTATGTCGATACAAAATATGAAACACTGCCTTTCAGAGCGTCTATAACCGAATGTATTATGCACGGCTCGCATACAGAGTTTTCGCAGACACTTTGACAGTTAGTAGGGGCAAGTCTGAAATATCGGCGTGCGCGGCTTAATCGCTCAGCGTGCGATATTGGCGTTACATCATGTTGTCAGCGGAGAGAAAAATTGCCGCACTCGCTACACCCCGCGGGCCGCTCTCCTTCCGCGCGTCCCGCTCGCCTCGCTCGCAGTCGACAGCGCGTTTATATTACTTGGGGATTTATTGTAGTTTTACGAACGCACATTTATCTATACCTATGGAGAAATACTAACTAACTACACACAGTCGTGAGTTGTGTTTAGTTTGACGTTTTACCGTGCTATGCAATTTAGAGAGGTTCTACGGAAAGCACTATTGCACTAAACGTAATTTACAAGCCGGACGTAAGACGTAACGTAACCGCAAGTGATCACACTTAAGTGTCTGTGTCTATTGCATTGCTGCTACCTGAACTAATGCCTGACGAGAATTCACTGGAATCCTCTTACGTTCCTAGCATTTCGTTTAGCTTCACTTTGTTATTACGTGCAGTTCCATTTACTTACTCTGTAGGATGTTCTCTTAACTTTAACAGCCGGTTGCACCAAAACTTTCATTTTACGAATTTGTAAAAAGTAACGTAAAAAGTAAACGTATAATGTAAAACGTTGTTGTACCAAGCTTTGCGATACGTTTTACGGTTACATTATACGGTTACTTTTTACGAAGCTCAAACCTTGCTCATAACGTAAAAGTATAAGATTATGACAGTTCGTTCGTGTTTGCAATTCGTGTTGGAGGTTAGAAAACGCTCTATTTATTTAAAGATACGTGCTCTGAGAGAATAAATCACTATAATATCTTCTACAATTTCTGACCACCAACCGACCGACTTCAGTAGACATTTTTTTAATCTGATATTCGTATCTAGGTAATTAATAATATGATTTCAATAATATTTCTTGCTTTTTAGAGCTGTTTTTACTTTTTAAGTTTCCTGTTTTTGAAGTCGGTTTTTTTTTGTTAAAAATTATTTTATTTTACGATTTTTAGTGATGGGTAGACGTAGACCTAACAAGGATGCTTCTCGGATGCGGAAACGACCGCCTAGTAGGTAGTTGTATTCCTATGAAAAACTTCAATCTTAATTAGGTATTATTTTTGTACGAACTAAACATTTTGGCATATTGAACCGTATGAAGTTAGCCCAACAAAAGGTAACTGCTGTAAATCGTTGAGGAATTTCCTCGACAGTCTATGGTCTCCATCATCAGACCTGTAATGGCACTTATAACCCATATGGGGGTGTAAAGTTCTTATCAATAGAAATGAATTAAGACCAAACACAAGGTAGCTACTGTAAAACGTTGAGGAGTTCCCTTGACTGACCTTCGTCTTCATCATCAGACCCTTAATGACAGTCACAACCCATCTAGGTGTAAAGTTCTCTTCAATACAAATTAATCAAGCCCAAACACCATGTAATTGCTGTAAATCGTTGAGGAGTTCCATTTTTCATTAAATAGTAGTGCTTTAAAATACTTAACGAAAACATTAATAAGCACACTAGTTGCTTCTACGATTTTCGAAGGTTCCCCTCGATTTCTCTGGGATACCATCATCAGATCCTGGTTTCCTTATTATGGTACCACCCTTGGGATATCTCCTTTCCAAAAAAAAAAATCATCAAAATCGGATCATAAACGACGAAGTTATCCGCGAACACATAAAAAAAATATTGTATATGCGAGTCGTATTGAGAAACCTCCTCCTTTTTTGAAGTCGGTTAAAAACTACCATGGTAGTAAAAAACTACTAAGGTAAACTGGTAAAATTAACGCTCTATTTGTGTAGCAAGTAATTTTACTGATACTTTTACTCGTATTTTGTTGGTGCAACGTACATTTACGAATTCGTGAAAGTAACGGAATAGTATAAGTAAAACGTAAAAATGAATTTGTAAATGTATATCAATTTTGGTGCAACCGGCTGTAAGACTCTAAGAGTCTTTATGTGTAATTTGGAAAATGCATTAGAACTTCTTTTTAAGACTATATACGAATGATGAATTTTGTAAAATATTGTCGATTGGTTGGTTATAGTCATATCATAACGAGAGTAAATTATGATAATTAGTACCTTTTCGTTTTAATATAGACATTTTAAAAATATATACATCTACTTTGTCCAGTCGAAGTGTTAGCTATGATTTTCTCGGCGTTGTTCACATTACACCGTAAACGCCTCCGAACAGCTCTTCAAAGGAAGACATAATCCCATACGAAGTTGAGCGGTCGTACCTTCGACGTCATCCGACTTGGTCTGAATGTTTATTTTTCGCGACAATGATAGCGACCCTTGTATTGTCCCAAACACGATGAGACTGATACGTCGACATTTGGACTGTCATTTACGCTTGCAGCGTTTTGCCACATGAGTAGATATTAGTGAATATATCTACTCATGTGGTTTTGCTACAACAAAACTTTTTTGAATTCCACAAGTATTATGGAACCGCTGATGTTAAGAAACTGGAACATCTCTCTTACACACCAGTGAATTTAGTAGTTGGGAACCCAAAGCGCATTAGTAAGGACACAGACAATAATCAATGTCCTATGCCTGATTGCGTGCTCAGTACGCATGCAAACTGCATTATTGGACGTATTAAGTTAATAATACGAGTATACCGCTGTTGTGCTTACATTATTGTGTGTATTCTTGTTAGTACCTGTCAAAATATATCGTTACTTTATTAAATTGAAAAGACTTAAGATACTTCTCTTTACTCTACCTTATAAGTACCTACTTTTTTGAATAAAAGTACTACGTACTAAACGTACCAAGGTTTTAAGTTGTAACCCGGCAACTGTTGTGTTCGTAACATGTGGGACCAACGGTATATGTCTTGTGGTTTCTTTTCTTATAACTTTTGCAGTATCTTTCAAATCTGAAGTGAGCTGGGAAAAAGGGTTTTTATAAGGTTTATTTCCTCATTGTTGTTACTTTGGGATGAATAGACTTATTTTTCCGCTTAATTTTTTTTGTCTTATTATCTCATTCTGGAATGCTTAAATGCAAGATCAGCAACGGCAGTATAGACCAAGAGATATATTTAACACGCACCCAAACTGAAATGTAACAAATATCAATTGAAAAACTACTTTTTCACGTAATTTGAATCAGTTCGTTTGAAAGGAATCGAATAATGCATTATTCGAGCTGATTGAATAGATTGTTTTTTCCCCGGCTGCCGTTTATTACTCGCCCGCGCAATATTTGTTCTACGAGTTCATGAATAACAGACCGGATCCTGCGTCATTCGCACCGTTGATATTTATTAGATGACAAAATGGTGCGCTCCTCTGCTTTTTGCGGGCATGCACAATATTGGAGCGCTAACGACGCGTGTTAGCCGAAATCAAATTATTTCGTGCAATTTTGCTGTTTCATGGTTGTGAATAGCTATTATATTTTCCATTTCATGTTGTATTTTCGAACTCACCTTTTATGGTATCTTCTGTTTCTTCAACAATATTATTTTATTAAGTAATTTTCATCACTAGAATAGTAACTATATAAAAAAAAGGTTTTATTATTTAAATTTTTAACTAATCTTGCTTGTAGCAAGTTCTAAATAAACTGGTCTAATCAATACTAACAACATATAAACTTAGGTTAAGATTATGTTGTAGCTGATAAATATGAATTTGTATTAACTATTGTGATTTATTTGTTAATTAATAATTGTGAAATATATGATTATATTATTAGCCCTCACTGTCCCTCTTCTGGGCAAAAGCCTCCCTCCATTTTTTTCACTTATTGCGGTCCTGAGCGAATTAATTCAATTATGAAAATATATCCAGTTCGTCCCGCCATCTCCTTCTCGGTCTACAGCGGCGCCTCCGTGTTGTGTTTGGCTTCCAATATGTTGCCAACTTGGCCCATGACACTTTTGGCTTGCGGCAGACGTGACCGGCTCAATCTCATTTCAGCTGAGCTACTTTCAGAGCTCATCTGTGATTTGCGTATGGGAGCGCAGCTTGATGTTTCGGATTCGATCTGTTCGCTTGACACCTAGTATGCTACATACTATAGCGCGTTGGCAAACCTTGAGCTTGAGACTTCTGGACGTTGGTTGAGGGGCATGTGTGCGCGCCATATGTCAGGCTGTAAAGGATGATATGATTACTTATCGATTAATATACCGGTATATTTAATATGTTAATTGTTATCTTATGATTTCATAGTTATTTTACGTTTCGCCTATTCATAAGTCTGGGGATAAAGACAGTCCCAACAACTACCGTTCCATATCGTTTTGCCATATTCAAATTTCTGTAGCGGATTATTAACAGACGGCTGATGAACTTCATGGAGAGTGCATCCGTGTTGTCCCCTGGGCAATGTGGCTATATAACGTGAAAATCCAAGCCCGACGCAATTCACACACTCACATTATATATGATCTGTCAAAAACCTTGTTGGCCACCGGGATAGAGGTCGTAAATGTGTATTCCGTTTTCCTAAAACTTTAGTTTTATACAGAATTGGTCCCTATCCTATAAAACAAGCTGTAAAACTTGGGTGTGAGAATCAGAGCAATCAGCTGGTGCCGTTCCGCAGACTGCACCCGGTGTTGGATATCACTCGATGGTAACTTGAATAACGATCTTCAATATTATGTATTATGTATGTATTAGTATGGAGTTCCTTAGGACAGCGTTGTAGGTTTATATCTTTTCCTCTACTGCCGTGACGACACTGACTAACTTCTTTGCTGACTAATGGGAATAGGCCTTTATCAAGTTCAAACTTGGCATTGATCTCTTGACCAGTCTTCGCCAAACCTTCTAAACTTCAATAGCATAAAGACCCAATATTTATTTATCCTCGTCTATTAAAAATATGTCCAAAAGTAAAATTTTGACAGTTTCTCATTCTAGACCATTTGTCAATACATCATAATAGAGAGAGTGCTTGTAAATGTAGACCTGTCGTTAAGCTCAGGCACTACTCTCTCACAATTTTTAGATGAACCTCAGTAATTGTTTTCCTTATTTACGACCAATGGGGAATACCCTTAAACACACTCTTAACTGTTTTGATATAAATAAATGAAACTGTTTGCATGTCAAAAATATAACAAGACAGTGTGATTTGAAATTAGGAGATGGAAACGCGGAGTGTAACGTAATGCCGGCAGTCGTCAACGCCTAGCCAGGCCCCTGTTTCCAATTACACAGTTCGTTACGCCCCGAAAGAAAGAAAATTAGAGGAAAATGGTTACGTAGCTTAAAGGCTTCTTCCACAAACAGGATGTCGTGGAAATTACAATATTTACATATTACACTTGACAATAGCGATTTTGTTAGTAAAGTGATACTACGTGCTAGCTTTTTAAATATATATAGAAAATTATATAACCGTAGATAAAGTGATTTTTACAGTAAAGAAAAACCCAAACCCAAACTCCAACCCGGAGTGGGTGTGAGTCCTTTCGCAATCCGAGCGACAGTTCTTCCAATCAAACTATCGATATATTGGGTTTCTGTCGAATTTGTCAAGAGCTCGTCTTTATGCTGCAAGCCAGCTACGCCGTACTTTCAAACTTATGGTAGAAATTTATTAAAAAATAACATAAAAAAGCTTTTGACTTAATTTACACTGTAACTTTAGCATTCTCAGTGCTATTTTCAATTGGATAAGGCTTAGTAAAAGCCTCATAGGGAAACCAATGTCAGCTAGAATTGCAAATAAGGGTAGTGTCACCTGGGCCAGTCGCTTCTTTTAAACGTCAAATTTGGTATGTAAATATGTATAATCACATTTCTCGAATGTATCATCTAAAATTAATGAGCCCACGCAGCATAAGAACCACGTATAAACCGAGCACTCACAAATTTCAAGATAGATTTTTTTTTGTATTTCTCTCTAAATCCCTAAGCAACATTTAAATAGATGCATTACATTACAAACTCTTCCAACTTTTATTGGAAATCTTTTTTATTCTTATTTTCCTTATCTATGTCAGTCGTCTGTCACATTCATGTTGCTTGATGAATAAGTATTGTTTTTTACAAATATCCTATGTAGATCGGGATATAACTCATATAGTTCTCTACCAACTTGTATTATTCAAATACGCAATTTATTTCGCTCTATTAAATTAATCAAACCAAAATAACAGTTTACGTATCGAATGTCGTTCAGCAGCCTCCCTAGACAATTGGCATAACGCTAATAGAATAGAAATTAAACAGAACTAGTGGTCGCCCAGTGGTCGAAATTCGACCGTAATTTTATTAAGGCTGCACGGATTGTATCCTAGGCAATGAAAAATTAAAAAAGATAGAATGTGAGTATGGATTGACATCAATGACAGATTTCGGCCGCTCCTCTTCCATTTTTGAAATTTTTGAAAAGCTCGTATATAAGTGTGTGTCAAATACATGGTAGTGTGTGTAATGTTGTTTTATTAATTTAATGTATTTTTATGCATATTTAAAAAAAAAATTCTTTCGGATAACCTTCTCTATATAAACTATAAGTGTGCGAAATTCCATACTCCTCCGTCCGCGCAATTTTCGTAAAAAGGGAGGGGAAGTTTTTGCTTCACGTATTAATTTAAGGGATTGACATAAACGTCATTTATATGTATCGTTGACTTATGTCAATATCGTACAATAATCATTATATTTTATTTCTATTCTTTTAGCGTTATGCCACTTATCTAGGGGGCTGGTTGGTTAGTATTTTACAAATTGCTAAATTATGCAACGTTACGTACTAACTAATTTCAGTTCGAGCTACTGAATTACTGAAGTGCGGTGTGGCTACTTATTATAAGCCCTGTTAGGTGTCTCGCAGGCAAGGATTAACATTAACGCCCATTATTGTACATCGGAGTTAGAACAGCACCTAACTAGTAATTAAAACAAACTATACTCTCACATTGGGCATATCTACAAGTAGTAGCTACTTAGATTATGAATCAACTTCATCGCGCAAATTGAACTGAACTTGTTATTAATTAACATGGGGTGTGTCTATTTTATTTATATCGAAAGCTCAAAAGCTTAATAAGACAGGAGAAGGTACCGCCCGAGGGAAATCATACTGAAATAAATTCCACTTCATGGAATATCAATCTCTGTGACATTATGGAATGTAAGTAATGACAAACTTCTCTTGATACCCGATTCGACCTCATTTTGTTCTCGATTACAATGGTATGAGATTGTATATTTTTCTAAGTTAATGACGACTATAAGGTCTCAAAAACGTAATTTATCTCGATGCTCATTTTCATTTCATCTAGAACATTTAATTTTAAAAAATACAAAAACAACTTACATTCTTGTACACAACTCCTCACGTGTTATAACGAAAAACAAATCATTTGACTTGGTAATAAAGAAGTTACATAAAAAATCACATAGTTTAAAATGTTTTTTTCATTCCGGTTGATTAAAACATCGTAATGCGGTCCGCGTCCTCATCCTAGCGACTGATGCGTATTGATTCATAAGAAGACGACGACCGCTACGATTAATGTAGTCTCGCATTGGCGTAGTCTATTCAATAACAGGCGCGCACCTGCTGGATTTACGAGCTCCGCAAATTCATTGTTATTCACAGCCAATGAGCATGGCGCTCCCAATACTCCACGCTGGAATAATAGTTCTCATCATCCTTCACAAGATATATTGGTCGGGCCCATTTTAAGAGCTATTTCTAAGGAATTGCTCCGGGCTTTGATGCGAGCTTTACGATTACCGGCGGCCGGCCTCACCTCTGCGCTTACCGCCCATTACACCGCTCACCGGGAATATTAGGGCGGCGCCATCGTCCGAAGCTTTCCTTCTCCTTATTCTAGTTTATTTTTGCTCTTTGTAGTAGTCTCACGTGTGAGGAACAATTCACATTCGTTTAACGTTTATTACACACTTTATGGTAATATGCGGCTTTGTCTTAAGGTTTTCCTTTTATTTTAAATGTGGTTTTAAAAATATAGCATTTCTAAAACTATAATGAATTGAAGAGACTGTAGTTTAATTACTGATTTGGTTTGGTACCTAGACCATTAGGGTCTAGTCAAGTATCATTCTATTAAGCATACATATAGATAGACCGTATAATTTCGCTCACGTGAATCTGTTTAATCCTTTATTTGGTTGGTGGCTGTATTTGATTATCATCACGACAAGTGGTGCAGTGTCAACATCGAGGGTGTCTGATTCCAGGCGCACTATCGATTATTCGAGCCGTATGCACCGTACAGTGGAGCGGCGTATCTGTACGTCTGTAGTGGAGTGTGGGTAATTGTAGTAGTAGATTGTCGTGGTCGAGTGTTCGGCATGGTCCACGTGGCACAAGATTGTGGAAGCGGTGTTTGCTCTTTGGCGGAGCCCGCAACGGGCTTACGGTTCAGCGAGCCGTGCAGCGGCTGCGCGGCCTCTCGGGTCGCGTGTCCGGCCAAATTGAAATATCCCCGCTGCGGTGGCTTCCACCACTCGCACACAGCGCTCGGCAATGTCGCTACCCTACTCTTTCTAATAAATATCTTGAAATGAACAGATTTTTATCCAGTTTGTATACTTATAGGGGTAAAATGACATTATGTTTATCAATAATTTTTAACCGACTTCAAAAAAAGGAGGAGGTTCTCAATTCGGTTGTATGTTTTTTTTTTGATGTGTAACATCGTTCCGCTCACTTTCTGTATAAACAATTTGTGGGAATGGTTTCGTGAAATGGGACGGAAGTATGTGTGACAGGAAGTCGGGGAAGCGTGCAAGCGCGCGCCATTTTGTATATTTAAAATCGATATTATGAACATGACATATTATTATTATATGTGACATATTGTGTCATTTGACTATCAAAGGTTATTGATATGTCAAATGTTTTCTAATGAGTATTTACTGCATTTATTTTATAGTTATAAAATGATGTAATAGCTGACCCATTTTTTTCAGAATACATGTAACATATAATGTAAAAATTGCTTATTACTAAGGTGAGATGTCAAATGTTACACATCCTATGCAACTACTGTAAAGCTCGTTTTTTTAAATGTTTGTTACTTCAGAACTCCGTCATTTTTACACCGATTTGGGAAATTCTTTTTTCATTTGAATAAGGACATACTTCCAGATTGGCCCCCTTTTTATCAAAATCCAGTTTTGATGGAATCCTTAAAAAATTGAGGGAACTCCTCAAATATTGTAGGCATACCTATAGCGATTTTGGTATTTTCAGCAATAAGTCAAGCATTTGCATTCAGAAAGTATCATTTAATGAAGTGTAACTGATGAAAAAGACCACATATTGCCACCGGAACTCCTCAATAATAAGTATTTCAAGGGTGGCGATAAGACATCTTGATTAAGATAGTTAAGCGACTATGACGAAGCAAAAGAAGGCAGGCACCGGAACTCAGTTTTTGATTTCCTACTTTGAGATAGGCGTTTTTCGTTTTCTTCGCTTGTCTCATTAAAAACGGCGCTATCTTATACGAGCAGCGCGTTTAGTAGGTCTACCCATATTTGCTTTTGATAAATAGATTGAAACAAATCACTAAAAAGCGAGAAACAAACAAAAAATTTAACGAATAACCCTCCTTCTGACGCAGTCGGGTAAAAAAACCGACTCCATAAAATAAGACTGAAAAAAGTGCACTAAAAAGTAAAAAATAATTGCGTAGTTTAGTTTGTTCAATTTACTTGAAATTAACCTTTATTATACTCAATCTTATATTCTTAAATATTATGCGACTGCCATATACGTAACTTCACAACTAACAGAACACATATTATGACAAACAAGCAAATACCAAATATTTACTTATAAATATTTAATTATTATTTATTTTTTAGTGCAATTTTTTCAGTCTTATTTTTTGGAGTCGGTTTTCTTTTGATGTGCATTTGAAGCTTATGTCTCCGTAATAAACAGTATTACTACTTCTAATCGACCGCTTTGTCTGAGAACTAACCTAAGACAATTATTTTTTCCTCGTGAGTTGAATTTTATTCACGATAAATTTATTGACTTACCCTTATAAAGAATTTTGCATATACTTATCCCCTTTGTAAACTCCTTTTTCGCGCAGCTTTATTAATGAAGTATCTTATTAAAAACAAGGCCAGCTTATCTTAATATTATACTATTTTAAAAAGTTGTTAATTTGAAGCTGTTTGCTTGATACTGGAAATATTTTACACCAGCTTTGTTGTTTTCAGTATATCGCCCAGTGGTCGAAATTAATCACACTAATATTATAAATGCGAAAGTTTGTGTGTATGAATGTGTGTATATTTGTTGCTCCTTCACGCTGCAACGGATGAATGTTGAAAATTCGGCATAACTACAGATAGTTTGTATCCTGGATTAAAACATAGGATACTTTTTATCCCGATATTCCCACGGGAACGGGAACCACGCGGGAGAAACCGCGAGCGGCCGCTAGTTCTCTATATAAACTATAAGTGTGCGAAATTTCATACTCCTCCGTCCGCGCAATTTTCGTAAAAATGGGTACAAAGTTTTAGGTTCACGTATTAATATATAGATGCCATTGCTTTATCGTGCTGACAAGTATCGATAATAAAATGTAGACAATATAAATTCTACAAAACTATAGTAAAACAGAATAGGCGAATTCTAAGGAGAATCCAATAACTTTCAATAGCAAAGTGAGAATGTCGCTAATATTGGAAGCCATTTTGCCTAATCCTACAATCCACGCGGACCGACCCCCGTTCCAGTTCTCAATAAATAAACCGAGCAACTTAATGATTAATTGAGCTTATTGAAATGTTTCTTTTGTTGATTTTCCGTTTCTACGCTCGGACGCCTCTTGAGAATTCACAGCGCTCGTGTATGCCATATATTGTTAAAAAATATATATTGGCATGCTTCTCGAACGATTCAATTTCCGTGCGCAGACAGCAGCTGAATTTACGTGCGCAGATTTACATGCCAGCGAAATTATTTGCAAATGGTACCCCTAGCGATTCATCTTTATTTTATGATTCGTATCGAAATACTTAAAGGTTTCCCTTCCGAATGAAATTATCACTTACTTTCCAATAAGGAAAGGGCTTTTTCATCATCTAAAATATGGAAATGTAAACATGCTTTTCGCAGATTATTTTGGAGCGGCTGAAATAAAAGAAACTTTTGCCTATTGATACTTATTTGTATGCAAAAGTTACTTCGTACATTTGTGTTTTCCGCGAGAATTTTCTGTAACTGAATAAAAAAACGCTTTATTATTTTCTTTGTAAGTCTTTCGATAAGAACAGCCTGATAAAAAGAAAATGTTGACATGTTTGAGTTCCGCCAGCGTGGCTGGTGCAGAGTGTAAAAAGCAAACAGTAATAAGAAAATGTATGTGCCGCGTACACACATTGTTTAAATCGATAACCTTTGTCGAGGTGGTTGGCTCACGAAGCCCCTTTGCAGGTAATCCTGCCCACTTGGAGTTATTGCCGCCGAGGGAAGGAAAGATTACCTCGGCGGGAGATAAGGAGGTCGACGGGGCTTCGAGTGCGATTGTCCCCGAGTCAGGCGTCGAATTGTGTCAAGTGAAGCGGCAAATTGAACGGCCGAGCCTTCTGCGCGCCCTGCTAACTAATCGTCACATAAACTGCCGCCGCCCGAACGTTTAATTACGTAAAACGATTTCTTCGACATGTACTTCACCCACTGGTTACTACCCAGAGAATTATTGCTGCCCGCTCCGAGACTCGGAATGTTTTTTACGAATAACTTCGAACACCAGCATAAAGTTCCATTTAATAAGGAAATATTCAAGTAAAAATGTAAATGCGTGAACCTTGGTCGTATTAAATTTCATTCGTATTCTAGGCGTGTCTGTAGAATGATTTGGTATCGTTTGTGAGCTTTTTTGTGCATCAAATATCTGAATATTTGATGAACAAAAATTATGTATATATAGGTATATACAAATTCTGAAATTGGTATATAATTTTTCGGTGTTGTATCTAAGGTGTTAAGTGTCCAGAAGGCGTTGAATATCCTACTTTATTACGTAAAATAAATTCGGTTTCGTAAAATGAAATTGGAAACGAAATTCAGTTTGAAACAAGTCGAGCGTTGCACTTACAATGTCTACTAATTGACAAACCAACAGTGCCAAATGTACGACAGTAAACCACTGGTACCTGAATCAAGCTTTCAGAATTACTCTCATTTTTAAATAGCAGGAATCTTTTGAAAATGAGATCTCGTAGAATGCTGCATTTTGCCACTCTGCTCTATGACATTGTACATACTAAATTACTTGAATATCTATACTGTAAAATTAATTGGGCAAAGGATAGTAATTCGTATCGCACCAGAGCAGCTTCATATATGATCCAGACGCCAAAACACAGGACGGCTGCATTTCGAGGCTCCTTCAAGTACTCAGCCTCTAAGTGCTGGAAAAACTTGCAGCCTCCCATTCGCACACTGAAAACACGATACACGTTTAGTAAAGCATTGAAGGCGTATTTATTAAAATTACAGATGTCATAGCCTCGCTACTGATATTCTGGTACTTACAGGTCTGGCTTTTGATAAAATATTTTTTTTTTTGTATTATTTTTTTTTTTTTTACTGCTGCTGTCACTATCAGTCAGTTTTACGCCTCGGCGTTTTGTTATTGATGTTTGTTTGTGCCATAGTATATTCGTTTTGTTGTTAATATTATTCGTGTTATTTTATGTTAATGTTTTTATTTATGTAAGTTACTACTTAATCGTTTTGTTTTTTGTTCCTGTTTCGTACCATGATGTCACTACTGTGTACAGCAGAAGACCAGTGCAGCAGGCCCCGCTTGCTGCGTATACTGAGCTGTGCACTGTGTTGGCATCACATAACAGGGCGCAATGTTAACTGTTATTATTTTTGATGTGTAACAACTTTCCGCTCACCTTCTATATATACAATTTGTAGGAGTGATTTCGTAGAAAAGGGACGGAAGTAGGATCGTAACAGTGTGGTCCTGTAACTGTTACGTGTTAGTCGAGGCAGCCACCAGTGATCGGCAATTTAATCCCAATGTCCGTTGTAGGTCGTCATATTTGTGCGAGTGATTTCGTAGAAATGTGATCGTAACTGTGTAACAGGCTAACAGTGTGACATGTTTTTTAATAAGTATTTACTGCATTCTCGTTATGATTTAAAAATCTATATTCTATCCCCGATCCGATCCGAACCCTTCGGAGACTGGTAGGGCACGGGGACGCGCACTTTTAAGTGTGTGATGCCGTTCCCTCTAGAAATCCTCCGAAGGTGATTCGTTTCAACACGGCTTGAGGTACCCTTTACGTACCTCGCCGCCCCCAAAAACCCCGGTGACGCTAAAAATGCCGTTCGAGGCAATCAGCAATCTCTCTCAAAAAGAATTAATTCTATTATATTTTCTATTGTATTATTGATTTCAACCATTTCGTGTGTAATAGACTTAAACAATATTAAAAAAAAGAGAAAAATATACGTCATTGTTAATTCTATATTCTATTTTATATTGTTATATTGATTTCAAAAGGTGAGATGTCAAATGTTACAAATCATATGCGACTACTGTAAGGCTCGTTCGTTTTTTTTAAATTCTTTTGTTACATGTTGTATGTTTAATTGTGTGTTTTGTTATGTGATTCCAATAAATGTCTTTTATTCTTATATTCTTATTGTTAAATCGGTTATTTACTGGAGTGAATGTACAATAACTACTATTAGTTAGTACCATTAGTAACCCACATGTTTGTAAAATTTTTTTACGTCTAAATTAATCATGCATCTGATTTTTTTGAAAGACTTCTCATTTGCCCAAGCGCCATATAATTTGCACTGTTTTAATAATACAGACGTATCTTTCCACTTATACATTAAAAACATTACTATCAACTGTTCTGCTATTCCGAGACAATAATAATTAGTTGCGTTTATGGTTGTGTTCATAACTTTCTAAATTTTTATAATAAACTGTCGTTCGAATATTATAATAATGTAATGTTTTGACGTTTTGGCATGCAAGGCATGTCAAAACTTTGTCTCGTTGATTGACAAAATTCTCTCAATTACTAAAATCAGTTTTGGCCTTTCTTCTTATATCTCCCTCTTTGATTATATACATAGTCAAAGATCTCCCTATTGTTCAAGGAGACAAGAGTTAGACGGTGCTCGATGATAACAATGACGAGACATCTTAATTTTTATTACTCTATTATTATACTCATATACAGGCCAATAATAAAAATTGTAAATGTGTTCAGCGGAATTGGCACGAAAAATGTTTATTCGAATGCGGAGCAATGAGGTGGTAGATAGCAAATTGTGAGTGACGCTAATGATAGGGCGCTCAGCAGTCGCAGCGCCACGTAGCGTCTTTCCAATTACGGCAGCGGCTGCGGGCGGGAGTCACGCTGCGCCCCGTTCGTTACGGGGACGTGCCACCAACATCTGGACCGACCGCGCGTTAACTTGTTGCCACCGGCGAAATTGTTCACATCTTTTTACTCCGTTTATTATATTCTAAACGTAAGGAAAGCTTGCTTCATGTGTGTTTATTTAGATAATGAAATGGGCTTTGTCTGTAAACCCACTGCTAAATTAAAGTCGCAAACTGTATATATCGGTTTGTAATTATAATATTGGATTACACAAACAATATGTTCTCATATATACATCTTGGGACGCACGTATGTACCCGCTTTGTGATGATAATGCGATAGTAACAATGGTCACGAATCCACAACGGGCTGCTAAGTCACCTCGTCATCATCATCATCAGCTCATTTTACATCCCAATTGCTGGGGTACGAGCCTTCCCTATGGATGGATAGGTTCCTCGTCACCCAACTCTTATACCCTTTGTGTTTGGAGCACCCGCTTGAGCAGTGTCATGGCTGTTTTTCATTAACTCTGTCAAGCAGCGGGTGTAATGCAGAAGGGGCTCAGTCACCTTAACAAGCCGCAGCACCAATGTTTTTTAACTAGAGCGCTCAGCAGTTACCGCGCCACGAAGCGTTACCCAAATACGGCAGCATTGCTGCGAGCGAGGCTCATGCTGCACCCCGTTCGTTACGGAGACGTGCCACCAACACCTTAATGTTGCCGCCGGCGAAATTGTTCACATCTTATTCTGAACGTAAGGAAAGCCTGCTTCATGTGTGTTAATTTGAGGAGCATTTATTTAGATAATGAAATGGGCTTTGTCTGTAAATCCACCGCTGTATAAGGTAGTCAACTATGTATAAAGAATTGTAGTTATAATTTTCGATTAGAAACAATATGCTTTTATAAATTTTTGGAAACGCGTACGCACACTGTTATGAAAGTGCGATAGTCACGAAACAGGCTGCTTGTGCCTCTTCGCCCAAATCTTGTATCCTTTGTCTCTGGCGCACCCGCTTGTATAATGTTTTGACCATCATCTGTTAACTCTTTGTTTAACAGCGGATGTGGTGCGGAAGGGGCACAGTCAGTTACACAGTGCAGTGCTAATACTTTTCTGTAACCACAAACTAGGGCGTTGAACAGTTACAGAGCCACGTAGCGTTTTCCAACTATGGCTGCGTGTTTGCGAACGAGAGTCAAGCTTCGCCCTGTTCGTTACAGGAACGTGCTACGAAAATCTGGAACGACCGTACGTTAACTTTTTGCCACCGGCATAATTGTTCACATCTTTTTTACTTCGTTTAAGGAAAGCTTGGTAAGCCTACGTCTGGTGTGTTGATTGAATTAAATAGTTTTGTCCTCGGATTATTGGTTTAATGTAAACACTGCTGAATCAGTGATTAGATAGAGATATTCTTTTTGAAACGGTGATGCCACTGCCCGTGTGATACAGACCAAGTGCCATTTTACCTTGTAATTAGAAAATAATCTGCTAAATAAGCGTTCTTAACCGTAGAACTATGATCTTAAAGCCGCAGTTATGTCACGCTTGCCAATTGTAGCTAGTTTCAGTTGCCTCAGTGGGTGTATGGGCTTTAACTTCCAATTAGACTCTATAATAGCGCCACGAAAAGCCCTTCCAAATTCTCTTTAATAATTCAGTTTGAATATGTAAATAAAATATTTGTATATAAATATTTTAGTACCTTGCCATGTTACATGTCATGTTAATGTCAATTGTTATTATTTTTTATTATTATTTTTGTTACATGTTGTATGTTTAATTGTGTGTTTTGTTATGTGATTCCAATAAATGTCTTTTATTCTTTTTATTCTTTTATTCTTTTACAAATCTGATTGGTTGCGGGATTATGTATCAATAAAAGCAATAAAAGCAATAATTTTAAGTATCAGCCTCGGCCGGCGGTAGTGCATCTAATGTACGAAGGGTGTTCAATAAAAAGTGATAATAGGTATGAAGCAGTTATATATTATTTATTGTTTTTTTTTATTTTTCGACATAATCACCTTTGAGGTTTATACACTTGATATATCGTTTAAAATCATGTACGGTGGTAATCACTTCCTCATCATTGCCATATTTGTGACCTCTCAGTTGTTCTTTTAACCGCCGGATCATGCCAAAAATCAGTCAGGATCTTGTTGTAACAGTTCCAAATTGATTTGAGAAATCCTCAGTCTTGTTTGTTTATGCTCGTCTGTAAGCATTCTAGGCACCCAGCGCGCTGATACTTTTTTCATGCCCAAATGTTCATGTATAATACTAAGGATACTTCCTATCAAAATCTTTAGTTCTTCAGCTACAAAACGAATAGTAATACGACGATCTGCCAAAAATTTTTTCAACTTTTTTATCATTTGTTCGGTAACTCCGTCGTAGGGCATCCCGAGCGCAGGTCGTTTTTAGTTGAAATTCTTCCTCTCTTAAACTCGGCACACCACCGCGCAACTGTAGAATACGGAGGAGCATTAACCCTTAAATTACATTGAGCAGTAGTAATTTTTTTCAGGCAGAGATATTTTATTACGGCGCGCATTTCAATTTTATCCATTTTGCGTACCATGCTCCGACACGACAAAAACAAAATGACTTCTATTTTTAAAATAAGAAAAGAAAATCAATATTTTTTATTTTTTTATTTTATCAAAGTTCTGGGCTTTACCTGCCAGTATTTACTTTTTTGTTGTTCAAGGAGTTTATATGCCATTATTACTTTTTATTGAACACCCCTCGTACGAGCAGCGCGGCCGCAAGCGAGAGTCAACTGCGCTCTGTTTGTGACTGTTCAGTGCCACCGACACCTGCGCCGACCACATAATAACTAGCTGTTAGAAAAAATACTTAGTTTAATATTAAAATAGTTTAGTATAAAGTTTAGTATAAAGTACACGTCAGCTTTTTAATTTAATAAAACGCCTAAACCAAAAGCGTTCGACAGTACTGTGGGTTCTGTACTGAATTTGAGACTTCTGGTCTACCTTAAAACATCCATTTTAGTGACCACCAATTCGATTTCGTCACGGTCGGTCTACTGGTGATTTTCTTGTATATGCCAACCATTTTGGAAGCTTGAGAATCACGAAGAAGTCAACATTATGTCAGTAGATTTTTCCAAAGCATTCGATTGGTTCTGTATGGTAGCCGCGTAGGCAAGCTTCCATCGCATATTGTCTCTGATGGCCTTTGCAATCCTATTACTGATTTCCTAAGGGACCGTTCAATTCGTGTCGTCCTGGATGACCACTCTTGTCAACATGTAATGATAGATGCTGGTATTCTCCAAGGTAGAGTTCTATCTGTAAATCTATTATTTTTGTATATTAACCTCCTATTCGTGCCCAGTATCGCTGGGTATGCAGACGATATCACGATATAAACAGGAACTTTAAGGTCAACGTAAAAGAATCAACTGTTGTCAATATTCCAGAATAGATCTAGCATTACAGGTGGTCTTAAGTTAGGTGATGTCATCGTTGTCTAATTTAATGCCTTTAGGACACAGACGTGTTTATCGTAAAGCAGAGTTCCTTTACTTCAATACTAACTTTTCAGTATGAACAATACAACTGACAGATGATCCGCTGCACCTATTTTGCGACGCTTTGTGCGGACGGTGACCGAAATAGATGTTAATCTTTGTAGGTGCCGTCCGCACGGAGTGCCCCTAGGTATATAACACATTTAAAAAATATAACATAAAATTAAACCATTATATAAGTTACTTATGGATGGATGACTCATGAATCTATGATATCTGAAATAAAGATTGTTATAATAATAATACTTTCTGTATAGTCTTCTAATGTTTACGCGAACACTGAAATGAAACATTGAAATTAAACTACTTTCAACTTTATAAACCTCAAATACTCGCTAGAGAACAACGATTCATCCCTAGTATGATACGCGAGGCTATTAATATTAAAAAATCATCCTAATTTCATTAGAGAAGATGGTTGAAATTTTCCACCGGCGGCCTGGGAAAATCCCATCATACAAAATATTAAATCCCAGCCCCAACACCATACTGCCAGACCAAAAGATATTATAACAAATGACTGCCCCATTCAAAGATACTGGGTAGAGATTGCAACGGGGCTTAAAAAGTAGTGCATAAACATAAATGTGCTAACAACACTAACATAGGATTAAGCCCAATTGTTACTAACATTTACTAATAAGTTTATGGATCAAATTGGTCTGAAATAAAAAATAATTTATTTATTTATTTATTTATTGTAAGCTCTTTCTGCGTGAAACGTAACGCACGTGATTAAATTAAAATTATAAAAATTACAACAACAAGCTACCAACTTATTAGCTATGAGACGACCAACATCTCAGTCTCCCTGTGACCACGGACCCTGCAAAAGGTTCGAAACGTCAGGATAAACATTAAATAAAATGAATGTATAAAATCGCACCTCAAACTCTGTAGCCATAAAAAGTAAACGTTATATCTATTAAATACTAATATTATAAAGAAGAAAGCTTTGTATTTTTGTTTGTAACGAATAAACTGAAATAGTACTGGACCGATTTAAAAAAATCTTTCACCATTCGAATGCTACATTAGCGCTAAGTTACATAGGCTATATTGTTGTCATAGAAACTGTCAAATCGGTACGAAGTCCTTCGGGTCAGCTAGTCCTTTATAAAAGGGTACATCGGCTATGCATGAAGTAGTGTTTGAAAATTACCAAGAAGTGACCCTCTGGGAAGTTTATCCAAAGTACAGGCTGATGAAACCGTGCAAGCTTGCTCATTGGAAACTCGACGTTAACGACAGCCGGGCTCCAAGACCTCAGTCATCATCATAAAATTGCTGGTCGGTTGATTGATTAATACACTGATATTCCAACGTCCGTTCCAAGCGATTTCAAAGTAAATAATAACGAGTCAACTAAAATTGGTGTACTCTTTTTAACGAGTAACAAAATCAGTAAATTTTGATATCATTTAGCGCTAAAATTGTAATCATTAATAAATCGTTTTTAATGAATAATCTGATTTACCGTAGCATTACTTAGTAAACGCTACGATGACTACGATAACCATAGCCGTAATCAGCTACGAGATTTGTGTACGACACACCTTAACCATGTAAACACTTTTTTAATTAAATTTAAATTTAAATATGATGTTTTATTTACTGATACTTTAATATATTTAAATCATACAGCTCATAATTAGCACAACTTATTAGTTTACAAGATGTAAGACTGTCATCATCATCATCATCTCAGCCAAAAGACGTCCACTGCTGGACAAAGGCCTCCCCCAAGGATCTCCACAAGGACCGGTTTTGTTTTTTTTTTTTGTAAGACTGTTATCTGTTGTTATTGTCTTTAATTATTATAATATGTATATTTTTGATTTATTTATTTATTAAAATGGTACCAAACACACACATTAAACATTTAAGGCTAAAACAGTGGTCGACCGACCGTCGCCGTCGTCTGGGCGTACGTCGTCTGTCGCGTATGCTCAAGTACATAGTCGCTTAGGGATTATTTTATTTTTTCTTTATTTCATCATATAAAATAGTTGTACATTTTTTATAAACACTCCATTAACCATCATTGTTTTTACGGCGTGCTTTAGTAAGTTGTAATGTACAACAGTACGATGCTGACAGATACGCGCCACCGACGCGACGGTCAGCGTCGTACTATTGCCCGTACCGTCGGTGACACGAATTGGTCAGCGTCGTACTGTTGTACACACGCCTGCACATCAACCTACCACAAACTGTCAAATTTCTTCAGTAACCTTTGAACTTTATACCTAAAATATATGGCTGAAAATGTATTGAAGAAATTTGTCAGTTTTAAATAGGTGAAGTGCAGGCGTGTGTACATTACATTTTAGACAGTTAACAATCTAAATCTTGCAGAATTTATATGTCAAAGAAATTAGTAAAGTTGTATCCAAGTCGTCCACATCACGTTGTCCATTAGCTAAAATAATATTTTTAAAGCCAGCAGAGCGTTCTCTCCGTCTCCCCGTTGTGCTCCCATCCGATTTAGTCGTCTATTTTAGATGGCTATTCGATTTATGACTTATTTTGTAAAGTAATCAAGATATTGCGTCCCGTTACTCCGTACAACGTTTTATGAAGAACAAGATTGAAATGGTTTTGTGTCCAAGTTAAGAGTAGTTAAGTATCCTACTAATATTATAAACGCGAAAGTTTGTAAGTATGGATGGATGTTTGTTACTCTTTCACGTAAAAACTACTGAATGGATTTGGATGAAATTCGGCGTACAGATAGTTTATAACCTGGATTAACACATAGGATACTTTTTATCCCGATATTCCCACGGGAACGGCAACCACGCGGGTGAAACCGCGAGCGGCCGCTAGTATTTAATAAAAACAAGTCTAAAAAAAATTTATGATTTTCTCATTACTTTGAAAAAATACGCTGCATAATGTCAATATAGCTGTAAATTAGTTTATATTACGTACATAATATACTCGTACTCGTATGAACAAAACAATACGTCTGGTATTAGCTTAAAATCATTTCACGCTTCACTTCACCAGCGAAATGGACTGTACTGTTGCATAGGGATCGGGTCAAATAGGTTTTTTTATCCCGGCTTTTCCTATCTCGTTTAAATCGAAACGTACATAGCTACTATGTGCGAGGGGCCTAGAATTTGTGATGGTTTGATACTTGTACCTACTTTGGTAACTTGCCACGAAGGTTATTCTGCTTTAGAATACGAAATTGATTTATTAATTATTTATATTAGCGGCCACAAATGCTAAGCTATTTATGCATGGGTGACCAGACAAAACAATCCATTTCGTATAGAATTGTACCTAAAGTAATGACGAAAATTTAAAGTAAAAGCTCTGCGTAGCACAGGACAAATGTTTCAAGTACATATTTAAGAGTCCTTATTTATCAGAGAAAGGCAGTGGAATATTTAAAATACACGTCAAGCTACAAGAGTGCTTCGGAAGCGGAATAAATTAAGTCAGTCCTGCCTATCGCGGTCCCTTGTGGCTTGACTTCGGGTGTTTCATTGCTAAGGAGAATTTCATTTTCAGTCGTCGTATAGAAGTTCTGATTAAACTAGTGCGTGGCAACAAGCAGTTTCTGAATACTAGATCATAATGTGTTTCTCCTATATAAATTGAATTTTACTAACAGCTACTTGAGCCAGCGTATAAGCATTGCTATCCAACGTGGCAATGCTGCTAGCTTACTGGGCACTGCCTGATGGGGATGATTTGGGGCATTTTATTTATTTATAGTTAGTGTTATAGTTTATAGTTTTTTATAAATTTAATTTTAAGTAGTTTAATTATTATCATACAACAAAGACTTTCTTTGTTTTAAATAAATTAATAATGTTAATTTTACTATATCTATTTCCCGCTTCAACCAACTTAATTTCTTATTGTTTTCTAAAGTCACAAGAACCGAACTACTACACATTGAAATTAATAGTAGTTTATGCAACTGTCATATAATGAAGGGTATTAAAACACGAGTGTGAGTTTATGAAACGAGCGCAGCGAGTTTCATAATAGTAACGAGTGTTTTAATACCCGTGTTATATGCAGTTGCATACACTACTTTATCTTCACTAATGCAATTAGTCAAACAACAAGAGTAAAAGCTGACAATAGTTTATTTATAATAATTGTTTAAATTTTGGATGGTACAATTTTGAAAGTTAATGTTAATTATTGATCCTGTAGCGGTCGCGGGGCAAGCAGTAGAGCTCGTAGACGGAGTTGGAATATTTATAATTACTTCATTCGTCTTGTTTTCTATACTGTTCAAGATCGTATTTGAGACTTGAATTTTATTCATTAAAGACTCATCAATGTAGCTTTCAGCCACAGTAGAAGACTTCCACCCCCCGTGTCGTTTCAGTGCGGTCAAATCACCACCGCTATCTATGAGAAGGGTCGCCGAGGTGCGCCGGAAGCAATGCCCCGTGTACAACGCTGGGTTAGGCAGATTCAAAAAACTTGCGATAGTTTTTCCCAGAGCACCAAATTTATTAATACCAGTTCTTTGATCGACGCACTTCCCCGATCTATAGCTCAAGAAAAAGGCAGGGTTTCGACAGGGGTGGGTCGAAGTTCCATGTATTTTTTACATACGGCATAGCAGTTGCCCGTCACAACGAAAGAACGATCTATTTTCGTTTTTGTTTTCGAAACTTTCACCATGATTGTACTGTCGTCTATGTTAGAGACTTCATCGAACTGGATGTTGTATAGCTCTTGCCTTCGGCATGCCCCCATTATGCCGAAGATTAGTGCAACCTGTAACAATAAACGATATAATAAGCTTGAGGTACATAGCCAAGGCAAAAACTATGATTTATGAAGTAGTAAAGTGTAGGTACATACTACCTAATTTATACACAAAGCGCTTAAACGGAGTGTCTAGATAACTTGCGTGTGTAGTACGTAAGTACTAGGTAGATTAAATAACAGAACTAAAATACACTTACCTTTTCAAAAAGATACAAAATATCTGGTGAATCTTTCAGGAACATCTTTATTTGACCTGATGTAAACGTCAAGGACTTTTTTTCCTTGTGTCCTTCTGAACTGCGTTTCAGGAACGCTATGACTTTTGAATACTTCGTGATATCAATATTGTTGTAGATACTCAGTGTGGACTTGAGCATAGAATATTTAGCCCACATAGAAGATGGCTTGAATTTGTCGGAGAGGTCTTTGAGATACACAAGAATGACATTTTCAGAAAATGATGTAGTTTTCTTTTCGATCTTCCATGCCAAAAAGTTATTATATTCTTTTTCATATAATTTTCTAGATTTTTTTGGCAAAAGATTGTGAGTTACTTTTGTTGCCAATTCTAGAATATCCGGAGGCGTACAAATATCATCGTCGCTGTCCATTTTTAACTTTTAATTTGTATTTTAAAAACAAAACACATTGCGAAACATTAAATTCACGCGTACGTGTATTGTCACAGTGAACTTGCCGCCATTAAAATCTAACCAATGAGAGCGCAGCTGCGCGCGCAGGGCCAATCAGGAGTGAGCGCGCGCTGTTCTTTTTTTATTTAATTGGCACAAGATCTTACCAAAGAGTTTTGTGTATGTAAGTTTAGTAGTTTCGACGAAGTTTTCACGTATAACCCAACTGTTTTCAAAAGCCAGCCTAATATCAAAATTTTATACAACTTGTATGAGGATTTTGACATAAGGCTCGCCAGGTTAATTGGTCGCGTTTTATTGATGTTATAATGAGATTTTACGATATCGATGTGGATATTATACCATCATGTGAAATTGCTTAAATTGAGTGTTTTGTTGTCTGCGCTATAACAGTAGTAATTATAAGTCAAGTATTGGAAACATAAGTAGAATGTTACAACATTAGTGTAGATAAACACTTTAAAGTGATCTACTTGCGTTAATGTCACATTATTTTGTCCTGACGTTCGAACATTAGCAGAGTCCATTGTGAAAGGGAGAGATCGATGTGTTGGTCGTCACAATAGTAGTTTATGCAACTGTCATATAATGAAGGGTATTAAAACACGAGTGTGAGTTTATGAAACGAGCGCAGCGAGTTCCATAATAGTAACGAGTGTTTTAATACCCGTGTTATATGCGGTTGCATACACTACTTTATCTTCACTAATGCAATTAGTCAAACAACAAGAGTAAAAGTTGACAATAGTTTATTTATAATAATTGTTCAAATTTTTGCCATTAAAATCTAACCAATGAGAGCGCAGCTGCGCGCGCAGTGCCAATCAGGAGCGAGCGCGCGCTGTTCTTTTTTTATTTAATTGGCACAAGATCTTACCAAAGAGTTTTGTGTATGTAAGTTTAGTAGTTTCGACGAAGTTTTCACGTATAACCCAACTGTTTTCAAAAGCCAGCCTAATGTCAAAATTTTATACAACTTGTATGAGGATTTTGACATAAGGCTCGCCAGGTTAATTGGTCGCGTTTTATTGATGTTATAATGAGATTTTACGATATCGATGTGGATATTATACCATCATGTGAAATTGCTTAAATTGAGTGTTTTGTTGTCTGCGCTATAACAGTAGTAATTATAAGTCAAGTATTGGAAACATAAGTAGAATGTTACAACATTAGTGTAGATAAAGTTTATTTTAACATGCTACCGTCAATTATTTTTTAATCGGGTCCGTTCTCTTCGTCGTAGCGAAACTACATTTCATTTTAAAATTCGAAATACAAAATTTTGTGAGGCACCAGAATACTTGTCTATTTCTTGAACTCAGAACAATAACTAAAACTATAGAAGGATGGCTAAAATAAAAATCGTGCAACTATGTTTAGTTCTGTTCCATCTTATGGCTAGAAAAGGAGGTTGGAGTGCGACAAATGGTTGACACTTAGTTTTTATTTTTTGTATTGTTATGTCAAACGGTCATCAGATAATCGGTGATCAAAAAAAATCTTTGAGTCCTTTATAAAGTCACTCACTACATTACCTCAAATATGACGTCACAAATCTGGTGACACCTTCGAAATAACGAAAGAAAAGGGACAATCGATCTCTTTCTACATCACTTAGGTTCATTAGTTAAAATAGTACGAACTGATGAATGAGTGTTGTTATTTTAGTCCGGTTTCTATAGCTTTAGTTATTATTCTGAGATCTTAAAGGTATGCTGATTGAGCTAAATAATCTTTTGCTATCCGACGCTTACCGGAGTTTGAGTTTTAAAATCAGTTTATTTTTTATTTTTAGCGCATTTAAATAAAAGCTTGTTTTTTAAAAATGTTTTTTACTTTTAAAAGTTAGTCTGTTATATTAGATTTAGAGTGACGTCACTTTATTTTTCGAAGTATTCTCAGCAAGCCTTGCATTTGACACCCAAATTGTAGGAATGCATTAAAAATAATTAGTCTGCCATCTTGGGTGTGCCGCCATGTTGGATTTAGAATGACGTCACACAGTTAACCAAACTGAACATGTATACAAAATTTCAGCTCAATCGGTTGAAGATATCTGCTTCAAAATTGAGTTGCAAGATTCCACCCGAACAAACATACATACATACATTGCAAGTTAAATAAAAGCTTGTAAAATAGAGAGGAAATATGTGGTTTTTGACTTAAATCCTTATTAGCCTTTTTCTTTATCTTTGAGGAAAGTCGCCAAGTCTGATAATGAGAAACAATTTTAAAAAGTGTATCGATATCTTGCATTATAAAAAGTTAAGTGATGCTTTGTCCGCCAACGTTACTGAATTTTATGTAAAGGTATCTTACTATTTTTGTTAAGTGTAGTAAATCGATGTTTAAGACTGCTATTTTTATAAGTATTTGATAAAGTAAGTGTCACAGATTCACTAAAGACCATGCACACCTGAACACCTACGTGGGCATTTAATAATGACAAAAACTTAATCTGTGAATAAAATTACAAATTCCAACAAAACACTCCACGTGGAATCCTGTGATAAGGTGAAACTTTCCCCTGCTCGCAAATTACACTCTGAATTTCGTTGATAGAGAAACTTTGTTCAAATGAAATCACTTCAATGGTCTCTACGTATTTGTCTATTCCACTTCCTGCGAAGTCACCGGAGCGGGGGCTTTTTAGTGATCCGTATCTTTTGGTTCCCTAATCTCGGAGAACTTTTTTAATGCCTACTGATTCATTTTTAAATCACACGTCTCGTGTAAAGTAATAAAGAATAAAAAGTCCGATTAGAATGTCCCTAGATGAAAGCAGAATTTCAAACGTTATATCAAATGAATTAGAGAAATACCTGCTTTCACCATTCGGATAGCGTAATAGAAAGCTATCCAGTGGCGGTTAGCGCGGTATGTGAATGCAATGCCGCTACTCATATCCGAAGCCACTCCATTATGATATTGCCCTCTGAGTGAAATTTGTTTTCACGATTCTATGTATTGCATGAAAGTAGTTTTTTTCTAGAACCGTTTACGCTTCGAAATGTGAACATAAATGAAATTGACTCGCGTTCAGCTAAACCCATGGAGAAAAGCAAGCAAACAGTTTCAATTATTTATAGTGCCTTTTAAATTGTAAAGTCCCTAAGTGTGGGAATTGTTTTAGTTTTTTGTGAGATAAACTTGGTAAGGAAACTGTGTCTTTAATTTTATTTGATTAAGTTCACGAGTATACCTACCTTTAGCATGTTTCAGACTTTGTGGTTGTTCAAATTTGTAATAAACAATTATTGTTGTACACATGTAGAGTCTAATAAAAAGACAACTATTATAAATACTGTAATACTCAGTATAATAAAAAGTAATTCTAATACTCTGTAAAATTCTACGGTTAGAACGAAGTATTAGAATTAGGTTTTTAGTTTAGAAATTTAAGGCTTTGCCCTCTCTCGTCTATTTATATGAAGTGAATTTCCTGTTAGAATTAGCTATAAACATAATTTAAGCAATGTAGCAAATAACACGTCGCCGTTGTCTGAAGTTAATCGAAGTTCATTGTTGTGCTACGCTATCGCTTCGTTGTAATTTAGTCGCACAATGCCAAGATATGGAAAGTGGATTCAACTGAGGGTTGTCACAGAGGCGCATAATTGACGCGGCATTTGTCGAGCGCTATACAATCAGCCATAGCCGACGAATCCATTATCTCTCGTTGATCGCCTACCGCCTATATGATCACATATATATTTTTTTAACATCGGTTTTCATCAAAACAGAAAGTAGGTAGGTCAGTTACTTCTTACTTGACAAGACGTTTGGCGCAAACTCTTCAATTATCGTTTCCGTTAACTCAACAACTACGAGTATAATAGACAGCCACAATTATCTCTTGGATTTTCTCACATTTTTTTCATAGATTTATTTTTAATTTGGCCCCGTGGCATGACATGCATGCGACAGCTGCGTTGTTCGTTTAAATAGTTTTAATAATCGTCCCTTATTAATTGACTTGCTTTCAAAGGTTTATTATCTTTATCATAATTGTGTTCAACTAGTTACAAATAGATTCAAACTACTAATAGGTTAATTTCATTAATTATTATAAAGCTTTGAATAAATCACGGTCAAAAGCCCAGAGCAGACTAAAACAAGGGGTTCCATTTTACCCGAATGAACGAATGATCTCTATAGTCACGTTTAACTACACCTGGTTAGTGCTTATACGAGAGAAGAGTGGACTCGGCGGGTTAAGTTGACAGTGAGGTGGTTAATTGACGTGGCTTTTGCCGCGCCGCCATTCAGCCGCCGCGCGCTGACACAGCCGCGCACTCGACGGGCGCACGTGCCGATCGCCGGCACTTCTCGCGATGCTATCCGGGCCCGACACCGATCACAACCCTGCACACGTCTACCTACACTGACACAACACGACGCGCTCGATCATTCGTTTCATTACAGCAATTGAAGCTGTCTGAATTCTAGCTTTGTCAAAGCGAATGGTTATTCTGTGTCAGAGCTTCAGTTACAGAATTCGGATTATCACGAATTTGTTTGCGTGTACTAAAATATTATTTAACAATGATATGGTCACTTTATAATGTTGTTAGGTTAGCTAATTAAGTAATAACTTAAGACAGAAGGTCAAGGGACCTAGGGTTCTTCTATTCAGTCCCTACGTAAGGACGTAGGGACTGAATAGAAGAACTGAGTTGCGAGACTTGGTTTTTTTTACAAGTTTATTTTTGATGGTATCACATTTCTTTTTGTAGATAGTCCTACTTTTTTTCCTTTCCGGTACCATCTAGGTACCTATCTACACCTATTATTCCATTATATTATACATATACAGGTACACTGATTCATTAACTGCAAATATAGCATTGTAATCCTATACATTTATATGGGATTACAATAGTAGATTGTATGACAAGGGAGCAAAATAGTATTTTTACGGCGAGGGCGCTACTTTAAACCACGAGCGAAGCGAAGTGAGGGATTCAAAGTACATCGCCCAAGGGAAAAATAATTTGCTCTCGAGTCATATACTCTACTTTTCATCCCCTTTCTATGAGAAAATAATTAAGAGACGGTGTTATGTAATTAATGAATATATTTAATTTAAAAAAAGACATGTAAATATAAGTAAAAACAATTACAAATTTATATTTATACTTGGTACACTAGCGCAATTTTGAAAAGTTATTGTTACTGTTTTATTTGGGATCGATATTGTTGTCGATTCATTTACATTTTGAGTATTTGTAATCTTAGTATCTGACTGGTGCTCAAGAAAAGGTAAAGAATCCTTTGACGTAGAAGGACGTGGCGACAATAGCATGGGCAAATTGTCTTTAGGTCTTAATTTCTACAATGCGGGTGCTAGTTTTTTCCTTATTTTGAATGGAATCTTCAATGTAACCTTCTGCTACAGAGCTGGATTTCCACCCTTCGTGCCGCTTTAAAACAGTAAGGTCCACTTCAGAATCTGCCAAAAGTGTAGTTCACGTTCGGCGAAAACAATGTCCTGTCTAAGCTTGCAATCGGGCAACTTCAAGTATAATATATAGCGATTTCTAGGGGCATTGAAGATATTCTATTTTTTCCCATAATCTGTTTGAAGCACTTTCCATTTTGATACCTAATAAAAAATCTATTAGATGTTATATGAGAAGGACGCAGGCTTTGATATTTTTACACTATTCGTTTGTACTGGCCACGAAAGACGAATGACCGATCAGTTTTTGTTTTTGTGTCAGTTAAATTCACTAAAAGTAATTCATCTGAGTATTTTTTGACATCATCGATTGTTATTTTTAACCAACTTCAAAAAAGGAGGAGGTTACTCAATTCGACTCGTATATGTTTTTTTTTTTTTTATGTGTGTTCGCGGATAACTTCGTCGTTTATTAACCGATTTTAATGATTCTTTTTTTGTTGGAAAGGAGATATCCCAAGAGTGGTACCATGATAAGGAAACCAGGATCTGATGATGGCATCCCAGAGAAATCGAGGGGAACTTTCGAAAATTGTAGGGGCGACTAGTGTGTTTGTTAATGTTTTCATTAAGTATTTTAAAGCACTACTACTTAATGAAGGTCTGGAGTCGATCTGATGATGGAGCCGAAAGACAGTCAAGGGAACTCCTCAACGATTTACAGCAATTACATGGTGTTTGGGCTTGATTAATTTGTATTGATGAGAACTTTACACCTAGATGGGTTGTGACTGCCATTAGAGGTCTGATGATGAAGACGAAGGACAGTCAAGGGAACTCCTCAACGTTTTACAGTAGCTACCTTGTGTTTAGTCTTAATTCATTTCTATTGATAAGAACTTTGCACCCATATGGGTTATAAGTGCCACTTCAGGTCTGATGATGGAGACCATAGACAGTCGAGGGAATTCCTCAACGATTTACAGCAGTTACCTTTTGTTGGGTTTACTTCATACGGTTCAATATGCCAAAATGTTTAGTTCGTATAAAAATAATACCTAATTAAGATTGAAGTTTTACATAGGAATACCACTACCTACTAGGCCATCGTTTCCTCATCCGAGAAGCATCTTTGTTAGGTCTACGTCTACCCATCACTAAAAATCGTAAAATAAAATATTTTTTTACAAAAAAAAACCGACTTCAAAAGAACAGGAAACTTAAAAAAAAAAAAACAGCTCTAAAAAGCAATTAATAATATTTAAATCATATTATTAATTACCTAGATACGCATGTCAGTTTTAAAAAATGTCTACTGAAGTCGGGTGGGGCTTTTAAAATAAAAAAGTAAAAATAATGGCACAACTATAAAAGTTTAAATGAAACAAAATTGTCCCCCAGCCGACCACCAACCACCCGACTTCAATAGACATTTTTTTAAACTGACATGCGTATCTAGGTAATTAATAATATGATTTAAATATTATTTATTGCTTTTTAGAGCTGTTTTTACTTTTTTAAGTTTCCTGTTTGTTTGAAGTCGGTTTTTTTTTGTAAAAAAATATTTTATTATAAGCTCGTTACTACGACAAGCTCCATGTATACCGAATATTAAAGCCACCTGTAACAAACAGAAAGGAAATCAGACAAGTAGCAGTACAATACGTACACGTTTTAAAACACTCTGTTTATAGATTACAATGGAAAAACTAAAAGAGAAGTACATACTTTTGTTGCTAGAAATTCCTTATCATTCAAAAAAGTCTCAACGTTTTGATGAGAAAATACTTTTGATTTCTTTGGTTTTTGTCCTTCGGATATAGTCTCTTCAGATAAGCTAGTAATTTTGAATAACTTTTAATATTTTTATTGGTTGGTTTAGTGGTTTTATTTACTGTGGATTTAAGCATTGAGTATATACTCCAAAAGGTAGAAAGTTGCTTAGTTTTGGCCAATTCTGGAAAATAGGCCAAAAACAAATTTTCCGAAAACGTTTTCGCTCCTTTTCTGTTTTTCCATAGAATGAAATTGTCATAGGCCCTTAAATATTTCTCCCGGGATTTCGTGGGTAATAAGTTTTGTACGACGACGCGACGTTGTTATCTTCTATAGGTCTGTTATTGTTTCAAGAGTTAATGCATTGTCACTTTCATAACTTGACGTTGAATTCATTAGTTTTGCAAAATGTAATAAAATACTTATAGACGTAATTCGCGCGCTTTTTTTTTTTAATTAGTTCGGGTCCCTGCGCCGTACAGCCAGTAATTCAACAATTTGCATTCGATTTCTATGAATGATAGGTATATGTTCCAAATTTAAATCTCATTTTCGACCGCTAAAAAGAAAGAGCTATTTTGCATATATCTACTCTGTGATTTTGCTCCCACTTATAGAGGAACAAAGTGACACTTTTCGAATAGAAGGGATGAAAAGTTATTTATGCAGTTGGTGTATCTAGAAAACTGGACTGAAATTGCAAAATATTTTAGTTTTTCCTTGATTAATACACTAAATACTAATTGTATTCTAAATTTGAAGCTTCTATGTCTGCTAGAAGTACCTTAAAGTTTTGATGATCGGTCAGTCAGTCAGTCAGTCAGTCAGTGACAAAATTGAGACCTTTGACTAGTTATAATTCTTAAACTACTAGTTCAAATTGAATGAAATTTGTGCCGCTTTTTTGCTTGACTTGGCGGGGGCACTATCGTGCCCCCAGATACAACACGCACCTCTTTCCTCGTTCTCTTTCCCTTGTGTAGCACAAACACAATAGTTATTTGTCATTTTCAGAAAAATATCCGCCTTCGTCAACGATGCCTAAAGAGGCGTAAGACACTAATACAGATGTAACTGCCATCATAATCTCATAATCTTAATTTGTATGTTTGGCTATACCTATGTTCCTAACAAGTTTTTCTGAATATATAGCTTTTAACGTATTTTAAACATGATTTATTCTATGTTTAATAATTAAATTATCAAGTCGTTTATGAAATAACTTAACATTGCGTACTAGAAAAAGCAAAAGCACTTAACAGTATTAAAAAATGGGTTATTTAATGCCCTTTGTTATGCTCAGCAAAAGTCCCGCCACTAAAATTAATCAAGTTACGAAAGTTCCGGCGACAAAACAAAACACGGTCCCTTATTTCGGGGACTTAATTTCGGCGATGGTCCGTGAACTGACGCGGTGCGACAATTATTTGCACATAACATAATCCTGGGCGTTGCGAGGTGTGCTCTCGTGGGACGCGTGATTTGGTCCGGCAGGCCGGACAGGCGAACCGGCGCCGGCGCCTTGTCGCGACTCCCGGAAAATTCGTATTAATGTAAATTGAAGTAATCTGCCCTTGCTCTCCCCGCCGCCGCGCCGTCACAAAGCACCCCCGTCACTACGGTCACGTATTTAAGCGCACAGTAAAAAGCTTTGTATTTCATTTTCGTGAAAACATTTGTCCGTCGACTTTCGTTGGCATGACTGTTGTGACAAAAGATAACGCATATTTGTTACTAAAGCTCTGTGGGACTGAGTACGAGTCTATAAATAGAGAGAAAAACCGAGCTTTTTATTTATTTATTTGGTACACAAACATAATACAACATAGCGTGTTAAAAATGTTATAAGATATGTATCACGGACAGGTTGTAGTTCCTATGACGTTTGTACACGAAATGATAATTCTCTAACGAGGCAACATAATCTACTCTGAATTTGATCTATATATTAGATCATTTTATATTATGGTAAAATAATATAGAAAATTAAATATAAATACATGCATTTGGTAATTTCTTTAACGGGGATATCCTGCTTAGACTTAAAATACATTGCAGTAAGATACGATCTGACGATGATGCATAACCAGGTAAACTAGTTACGTGAATGGCATAATCTTAGTACTCGACCTAGTTTACTTTGGCTGGCCCAATTATACGTGGCTCAGTGTAACTAACATATTTTCTTTAAGGTACTTTCATTTACTTAACTGTTTTCTACTTAGAAGTAAGCTATTATTATTGCATTGGTTAATATGAACACTGTTCACTCATCTATATTTTTTGTTCCAGGTAAGTTACATTGAAACTTCTTCCAAAGATTATTCAAAGGTAAGTGAATAATCATTAAGCATTTTATATTTTAAAAATGCCCATTCCAGTAAAAGCTAAAGTTAAGTAATTTAGCTATAAAAGTTCCGGAAGCAATTCCCACTAAAAATTACAGCAATGAATTTCATCGTGTGTAAATCTAAAAGTTTGGCATAAAAATTGGCATTTGTTTCTGTCGCAATTCCTCAGGACAAGGCGCGTTCGCTAGAAACTCGGAGAGAACGGAGACATTTGATTTTAAGCCTCGCGGACTATAAGTGTTATTTCTTCAGGAGAAGTATTATTTCTGCGAGAGCGGCGCAGCCCCGCCGTCTCGAATGCTCCATTTAGTTCCAAAGTTTTTCTCGTTTATCACCGTTGGGTTCTCAGAGGCGGAGATTTTTCCTTTAGATTTGTTGTCACGCCAGACCTTTTTAATGTACGTTTCTTATCGTGGCGTGATTAAGAACGTACTTGCTTTAAATTCGAAACTTTCGCGTGACTTCTATTCAAATTAACGCCTATAGCTAATAAAACTTAAGCGTAATGGTGTTTATAGGTCGAGTTCGAGTCAACAACATACTAAAGGCGAACTTACAACTTTTAGTAATTAAAAGAAGATAAGTAGGTATTTATACTAAACTGCCTTAGTAAGAAATTGTTGGTTGTCAGTAAATGACCGAACTGTGTTTAAAAATAAGAAAATCATAATGTAAATAAAACATATATTGATTTACTCGCGAACCTTAATATTAACATTCCGGTAGTACAATTCACACACAGAGCTCGTCTGTGGCTACCCATAGTGGTGCAAACGTCTATAGGATACATCAGGTGGGCCATACTCCTTGTCTGCTCTACCCGTAGTGTGATTATTTTGCGTAAAGCGTATCCGTAAGTACCCAAGTAAAAAGCAGCATTTCTCGTTCCATGTTAATGTGAACAACCCTTTTATTGCACCCCATGACCGTAAAAACGATATGCATTGCATAAAAGTTAGTAAAGCGAGTCGTTCGTTAATTAAGCGACTGAGACGCGGCCCTGATAAAAAGAGCAGATTAGGCACGGCTGTGGCCGAGCAGGTGCGAGCGCCGCCGCCGCCGGCGCCGCCCTCCTGCCGCGTGCTGCGCTTAGATATAAGGATTAGCAGACTCTCCACTCCTTTTACGAGAAACGTACTCACAATTACTTTATTTCTTCCATTTACACTACAGGTACCTTACCCACACTTTATCACCAACCCACATTCACCTCCTCCACTAACAAATGCCTACCTATGTATTTTTTCTTCTCAATTCGCTCTCAGTTGAACTTTTTTATCATAATGGCATCATTATGTGCCTCCATTCCAATTACTTCGGGAGGGTTTTATGATTGTTACTAATTAGATTCTTTACAATTTGCAAATGAGAAAAGACGAAAATAGCTTTTGTAATTTTTATTATGTTAAAAAAACGTTATGCAGAATCCTGACCGACCAACTGTGAACTCAGCCCTTTTGAAACATGAAACAGAATATATAGGTACGTTGAATTATCAAAAAGTTTTGTCCCATTTTCATTACTGAAATGGTTTTCCGTAGAGTTTAAGATCGTAAATTTCTTTCCGATGTAATTTTCCAATTTATTGAGGACGGATACCCACCTCGGATTAGATATTGGCGCATCCTTAATGTTTAGCTTTAATTTATTGCGTCTTGGAATAGGCTCACTAATGGGACAACTTCGTTTGGATTGGGATCCTTTTTCTTAGTCCCACTTTCCGTATTTCAATACATTTTAGTGTTTGAGTGTAAAAAAACTTAACTTATTTAGATTAAAGTTACCGAATTCACTGACGTTTCAATATAGCAATTTATATTTATATTATCTAAGTATAGCAAGTTGTATGCTATATTTATTCTCACGTCTGTTAACGTTTTATTTTCTCATTCTTTACAAGGAATACCAACAGCATCTCATTTTAATAAACAATATAATAGATCAAAATGTCATCTATTTAAAAGTTATCAAATGTTCTGCTAACCACATGCTTAGTTTACACAAATGAAATATATACCTAATGTATACCTATGTGATGTCATAAATGATTAAACAAGCAGTAAAATAAATGAAATATTTCCGTGACGGGTGTAGCGGCGACATGACGCGAGGTGAGATTGTCCCCGGGCCTCGCGCCTTAATGACGCAGACTTCACCCCGAGATTGGAAAATGCCTCAGCAACTTTTCTACTGCTTATACAAAAAAAGTTAACGCGAAAACTTTGTTGATAGCTTAAGGGTTGTTTTTATTGTCATCGAGTTTTTTGAAACAAATTTACGAGGCTACGCTCTGGAACTAAACGTTTTGCATACATATAAATAAAAAAAAGCGGCGGTCCAATCATAAACGTGTTTTTAAACATCAACAGTTCCCGCTGAAAAAAACATTACGATGGTTGGGCATTTTCATAAAAATCTACTTAATATGATTTGTGCTGTATAAAATGTATGATTTTTGGTTGGATGGCGCTGTAAAAGTGTTGTTACTTGGACGTAGGCAGGCTCGCGTAAACAGCTCGGTAAATCACGAGAAGTGTGCGCCGCTGCTCGACTTGGACAATATTTGTGCCAATAAAATCCTCTATAACAAAGCTGTTGTTGTCAACGCGGAGCCGCCTGACCTGTTTTTAGTCTATTATGGATTTTCCTGTCATCGTTTTCGAAACCCAATAATAACGCTACGGCATCTTACGTAATATAATAGAGAAAATTATTCCAGAAATTACACGCAGACGCAAGTAATATAATTAGTGGGCGCACTAACTAGACCAACTTTTTGTATCCGAGAACGGGATAATTCAGACATCCTTTTTGCCCGCCAAGAATATGTCTTGTTCGTAGCATATTTTCTTTGCTCGTAGCGCTCGTAGCAAGCAAGATCGTAGCATTGCGTATTTAATGTTCATAAGTTATTACTTATGAACACACAAATACATAAGTTATTAATAGCGAAGCTTGGTGGTGCAGCGACTATAAGCGCGTTCACGTTACGATCGTGAAAGCTGAGTAAGTTTTTCTATGCTGAGTTCCCAGATAGATGACCAAATTGTATGGCAAGCTCCTCCGTGTTTTGGAAGGCCAATAAATCCGTAGTTCCTGGTTGTTGTCGTAAGTAGTTCCTAGTAAGTTTAAAGTACCAGTAGTAAACACTCCCTTTCTCCTTTTATACTGAGCCACCGTGTTAAGTTATGGTTCAATATCTCCTTTAATACTGCAATTGCTCGTATTTATTTTTACACCCGCACGTTAACTTTTTATGTGTATGTCAACGTAAAAATCTTCTCCAAACAATAAGAGAGTACCTTGCAACTTTTCAAATATTGATGTTCACTTAAAACATTCTGAAACACTATCTCAAGTACCGTTCGACGTTGGAGAACAACAACGAAACACGATCGCTATATCGTCTAAAATAGCTCTTCGGAGGATGTTTCCCGGTAAAATATTCTAAAACAGTTGCAAGATATCATTGTTTGGAGGCTAGCGAGTGCTCGGGGCCGGTGCGCCGCCGCGCCGTGCCCGCCGAATGTGCTATTGCACCGTAACGACGCATTTGCATCAATGTTAATAACGCCCGTTTATTATTGCTCTTGTCTTACACCGTGCGCGCTTCGCTATCGGATATACAGGCTAATATGCACCTGTCTTAACGAACATGGGCATTGTATTTGTATTGCTCTTATGCAATTAACTTTACAGGTAACTGTTACAGACAACACGTTCCATGGTCAGTTAATTTATATATTTAGTTACTGAATTAGTAACGGTATAGTCACACTCTTCCTTGACATTGTACTCTACATTTTCGTATTACTTTATTTACCAATTACCCTGTACGTATGTCGTGTTTTTATAACCTTTATAAACCAAACCTAATTGGCTATCAGCGCGTAAGAGATAATCATAAATAAATAAAGTAGCCGTGTACCTCAAATATTTCCCGGAAGTATTTTCGGCAACAGCGAGTTGCTCAATTTCGAAAGAATCCATCATATCTTTCCAACATAACGTAAAAGTAATCAGCCAATATCAATCGAACATAACATATTACCGATGAAATGTAGCGTACGGTTTTCTTTCGGAGCTTATATGCGGAGCGTGCGCCTTCCTAGCTTCTCAATAACTTGAAAACTATCACCGTCAGCTATCGCGGGTGGATAACTAATAAAGTAAGTTCGAGAGGAAAAGTAAACTAATATCGGGTTGTTCTGGGCAACGACCGCGCCGGTGGCCGCCGGGGCGCCAAGACGTCATCTTCGCTACAGATTTATTACTTTTAATATGAGCACTCCATCCGCCGCCTATGAATGTCGCTATAACTTTATTCAAAGTTTGCACTAGAATTTTACTCTTTTATTCCATCCTGATTGTAAATCCTTTTTCCTTTTAACGTATGGTGTCCTTTAAATATTTTAGGAAATATGTTTTTTGAAAGCATATTTTATTCGTTTTTGTAGAACGAGGTTAAACAGAGATTTATTAGACTACCAATATCAACAAAATGTATGTGGCACATAAACTCGTCTCGATGTTACGTTTTACCAGTTCACGTTTCCAGGCAGCAATGCCCTGCATTGTTGTGTTCTGGTTTGAAATATAACATAAAGCCATTATAAACGGAGCTCAGGGTTGGCAGCCATGATATTGTTGTACTCGTAGAAATAGAGTTACACACAAGCGTAAATAAACTGCGGTGATTGCTAAACAACAGGCATAGTTTTTACTGTATTCCGGTTAAATTATCTATAAAATAATATAATGCACTTATATCAAATGTAAATGTGGAGAAAAATACCTACTTATTCTACCTTCTCATTCTAGAAAAGTTATTGTTCTAGGGTTTGCAAAAAACAGGTCCTGATTGTTGGGTCAATTTGCATATAACCCCTCGCATTAAACTAAATCTGACTTTAATAATGTATGTAGTCAGTCTGCATGTGATATGTCAGAACTAATATGAGGCATTATGAGGTAATATGGGGCTAGCAGACGGCCGCACAGCCGGAGCTCCGACACCGCCAGCGCTAATATTACTAAACTACCCGTTTTAGGCCTGGGGAATTTAAGCTGGACTGGCTTAAAGGATGGAACGCCGGTTCTCAGCGCCTGCGAAACCAGTTAATGTCATATATTTTCTACTTAAGCTCTCTCTCTCTCGTGTTAGATTTTGATAAGAGAAGTTTTGCAATCGATAGCCGTGCCTAAGGACTAATAGCTGGGAAAAGCTGTAATAATTTGATCTATTTTGAATACAGAATAATTGATATTACAGCATATTTTGACTATATTATAAGATTGTCTTAAATGTCATGTTTCAATGAACTCGATGCCAAATTTTACTTTTTGGGTAAATTATTATCTTATGAGATAAACCTAAGTTTTTAAAACTACTACTGTTATTGTTTTGTATTTGATAACTTTAATAAATCTTGTTTATGAAATAGCTGAGGAGCTCGATGGCGCAGTGGTTAACGCGCCCGGTCTGCGAGTGCTGAGGTTAAGCAACTTTCGCAAGGGCCGGTCATCGGATAGGTGACCAAAAATGTATCATCTCGAGCTCCTCCGTGTTTCGGAAGGCACGTAAAGCCGTTGGTCCCAGCCTGATTAGCAGTCGTTAACAACCACAAATCCGCACTGGGCCCGTGTGGTGGTTTTTGGCCCGTTTTCCCTATCCATCCATAGGGAAGGCTCGTGCCCCAGCAATGGGGAAGGCTCACAGACCTATATTAACATAGATCACGCAAGTACACCTACTTCAAGTGTTTCGAATGAGCCCATCTGTGCTCAACTGACCGTTGCTTATATTCAGTCCGCAATCGACATTTACCCAGGAAGACATCTGTCAAAAACACGAAAAATGTCTCATTGTTCTGTAGTCCGGTCAACAAGTTGAAAAACGTAAAAATAGACATAAAGCTCCTAAAAATATAAGCAATAGCTCATTGGATTCGGAATGACCTCTAGAAAAATGCAGTGTGAGGATTTTACTGCACGTATAAATTTGCAATTGTTATTAACAGAATATGATAAAAAAAAGGTATTTAGTTTTTTGTTAATAACTCAAAAACTATTAATATTTACGATATTTTGAATAAAGATCCTTAAAGAGGAGGAAATTTCCGAAAAAAGTTTTAGCTCCCGAAACTCTACCTCTGTTATTAGTAATTTTAATTTAACGTTGAAAATTATGCTCCGCGCAGCCATTACGGCATGGGTGCACTGCCGCTAAAACAGCGTACCACATATATTTTTTTTTATAGTAACAAATATGAATTTAAAAATTTGAATAAATAATGGTATCATCCAGATACTTGAAAGAATATATTTATGTTGAAAAAAAAAAAAATCCCTCTACAAAATAATATCCAAAAATTTTAGCGACTTTTTTTACACACCAATGAAGTTAAATTATTTAGGTAAAAAAAAACGAAATAAAAATAAGGTATTAAAAGCACGTTACGTATCAAAACTGTTTTATTTCCGCAAGAAATATACAGTTAAAATCGGGAAGTTATTTTGGCATCGACATTATAATTTGTCGGTCGTTGGCCTAATGGCGGTTTTGTGATTATTTCCTAATGCATTATATATTTTCGTTGAACACGTTGCTTACACCGAAATGTCTGTAATTGTTATATTTAGGAGGTGGGAGGCAATTTTTAATCTCTCTGGTGATCTCGAATTACAAGTAAAATGAAATACATTATGTAATATCATAATTTTTCTATTATATACAATTTGATTGCTAAGATAAGTACATACCGTTCAAGAATTTTCGGTGTCAAAGATAAGTTACAAGTGACCTTGAATAAGAGAAAAAGGAGCACTCGTTCGTAATTGATATCATAGCGTAGGAGTTGTTGTTGAGTCACCGGTTTAAAAATCAACCGCTCGTCTTCTTTTTATTGAACGACCTGACGCCATAGGTTTACGCTGCAAGAATCTAGATAGCGTTTCCATTCAACAATTCGTTCAATCACCACACATAAATTGTGCTATTGATTATTTCTTAATAAAATTTAAATAATAAAATAAAACTTCTTAATATGATAATTTATATTTGCTTTGCTTTCGATATAATCGAATCAAAATAAATCGATGAACGAATTTCTGTATTAACATCGTTCGCAACGCGGCAATTTTAAATCGATTTGGCGCGTAAGGTGGTTTCCATCACTAAATAGCGTTCAGACGCATTGTACCAGAAACGCAAATTACAGCGCTTGTCAAATCGTAGTATGTCAAAAAAAAGGTGACACGCTTGGTTTTCATACAAATCGTGGAACATGCGTCGTCTATCTAGATATTTGGTCTGTGGGAAGGCCCGTGCCCCAGCAGTGGAGACATAAAAATGAGCTGAAGATGATGTTGATGATGATCAAATAGCTGAAGTTTTAGAAGTATTTGTAGTGTGTGGTTTTTTCACGGCTCAGATTTGTGATCGATCATCCTTGTGTACCGATAACTTCAGCCTTTGTCCAGAAGAGGGACAGTAATAGGCTATTATTTTACTTTATGATCTACTTTTGGTCGTATGCCGCTGGCATAGATCTTTTACCAAGCTTCATAGATAAAAAATGGCCATAAAGCCGTCTATCGATACAGGCTTATAACGGTTGCACTACGCCACTTAAGGGTAACTTGTTTTTATTATAGTTTTTTTTTATAGGTTTTGATTTTGCTTATATAATATTGTCTTTAAATTCAAAGTTGCCTAACAGAGAACGAATCTGTATTATTAAATTTAATGGTAACTCATGACTTAATTTATCATCACAAACAACGCTGACGTAAGCAATCCTCAGTTCATACCGAAATGATTACCTTCGTTCCCAAAAGTAACATTCGTAAATAAGAAACAAAACAATGATCATTAACACTCCGTCCATCTTTCTCACTTCAAAAGTCGTTTCGAAAACTTTTTAAAATTCACGAAAAAGTTTCGGTACAAATTAAGAGCAAATTTTACTCCGTCCGTTTAGCCATTAGTAATTTCAAAGTTCTAATGAATTTTGTTCTTTGACATTGAAAAATGAATTTCGACCCTCATTTCTACCATCAGGACATCTAGAGATGCATCTTTTATTTATAAACGTAGGTACGATATAATGCGTGACAGTGACTGAGACTACTTAACCACAATATTAAACATACCCTTTCTTTACAAAAATTCTTGCTTGATGAATCTAGCATGATGAATGGAGTAACAAATTCCTTAGTTACTTCAGTACTTCGGCTAATCAATATTGATACGTCAATAGAAAACTGATTAATCATTTTGAATTTACATTCTTATTGGACACTGGTGCTTGACAGCAGAAAAAAATTATTAGTTGCCACCAAGAATTGTTTTCTGCAGGCATATACTTACAAACATATTTTTGTTCAATCTACTTGTAAATTTGCTTGAACCCGTAAATAGAAACAATAAAGAAATAACGCCACAAAAATTCTCAAACCTTAAATATTTGGCACTTATATAAAAATTTGCAATTTTCCTAATCGTTATCGGAAGTCGGTAGCCGCTACACTATCGAGCTGAATTTAATAGCATATTGCAAATATTCAGTATGAGCAGTCCGCAGTAGAGGCCCCGACCCCCGCGCTCCTCATTACCCCTAACCGTGCCCCATTAGGCGCACGGGCCGAAGTGCCCCGGACCGTAGTTAATCCACGTCCTCATTCACTGTTATTTCGAAGGTCTGATCTAATCTAAACAGGACTTAGGATCCTACAATGCCAGTATTTCGCGCGACTCATCCCTTTTATGTATTTGACTATCCTCATACCCGGCCTCGCCGGTCGCCTGACGTTCGCCTTTGCTATAAAAGGAAATAACACTTCCGAAAGTTCCGATGTGATTTCGTGTTAATGCCTTTGTACGAAAATTAATTTACTATTTCATGTTAGGAGGGCGTGGGCGACAAATTGAACTACAAGCGACGAGTAACAACTTTGCGTAACGAGTACAGTATTATGTAATAGGTTGTGAAATAAAACGGTAATGCTGAGCCGAGTGCTGGCGGAGGCCGAAGTGAAAGGGTCAATTTGGAAGCTATTATACGGCGGCGGTTACAGGCCTACTTCCGGCGGCTGCACTAAGCTGCCTGTTTCAATCCCCCGCTCAATTTCGGGCTTTCTGCAGCGCCATTCAACCTTAGCGCACTGCCAGTAAATAATACTACGACTCGAGTCATCAACTTAGTAAAACTCATTTCACTTCTGAACAATTTAAATATTTTCTTTCGAACCGACAACGGCCTTATTTAAACAATTTGAAAAATGAATTTCTCGTCCAGCCTTGATGAACCGATTTGATGAATTGCTTTGGAGGTGAAAATATTTTAACAGTGCCTGAGCCATAAGCCGATTTCGGATTACCTCTTCATTTTTTACGATACCCGGAGAAAATTTACGAATTTAGATTGAGTATTTATGGATTCCATATCCGATATTCATTTATAGCTGGGTCGGATCCATGCCAGCCCCTACGAGGGAGACTCGAAAAGTTGAAAATGATTCTTGGATAAACGGTTATCGAACTCTCATCCGCACCTAAACCTACAACTTCTTTTTTACTTTCATGGAATTCAAAAAAAGTTTGTTTCTATTCAAGAGGGCTAACGATTTATTTCTGTAAGATTTATGTTCAGTTGCAAATGTAGATGAAATCTATTGATATCTTTTAAAAAAAAGTTATTACTCCCAGTAGGTATATAATTGCCTTTGTAATTTGGCAGGTGACTGCTACTCTTCTTATCTTATCTTATCTTAGTGGGGCCTGCCAAGGTTTCCACCTCCCAGTAACACTTCGACCCATTGGGATCTTTTGTGCAACCCCATTCTTTCACTCTTCCTCCTCTGTAAAGATAGATGCCATTTGTCTGGCAACGTCCTTAAGAGCGAAGAGCCTGAAGTCCCCCGGTTTCGGATAGGCCGACCCCAGGAGTCCCATTCTTTTCCTAGCCAGAGAGTCGCAGTCGCACAGTAATGCATTGACTCGGTTTGCTCTCCACATGCCCTACACAAACTATTTGTTGAAAGGTGCATTCTGTGAAGCATTTGTTTTGTGGCATAATGCCCTGTCAAGGCACCGATGGTTAATCGGGCCTGCCTTCTGCTGCCTCCGCATATGAACTTACTCCGTCTTAAGGCGTTTTCGCCTAGGAAGGATTTGGAGTGTTTCATACCCGGCTGCTCTTTCCATTCGATGCCGTGCCTGTTTTTGATGTAATCTTTTAAGGCCTTGTTGATGGTACTTTGTGCAAGTGCCACGAACGGCTCAGGACCAATAAGCTGGGTCTCTGAGCCCTCCCTGGCAAGTGCATCCGCCATCTCGTTGCCGTGGATTCCCATATGGCCTGGGACCCAGATCAATCGCACCTTGTTATGCCCACCCAGCTTGTTTAGAGCTTTTGTGGTTTCCAGAACAAGGCCCGAGTCGATTCGGGGCGATATGAGTGACTTGAGCGCGGCTTGGCTGTCACTCAGGATGAATATATTGCGCTTTTTAATAGCTAACTCTATATTCCGCCTTGCGCATAGGAGAATTGCGAAAGTTTCTGCTTGGTAAACAGTAGCAAATTTTCCCATGCTTTGACTATGCTTGAAGTCGTTATTATAGACGCCTGCCCCTGTGCCCGACTTCATTTTTGATCCGTCGGTGTACCAGATTAGGCTGTCTTTTTCCGGAGACGGTGGCCCTCGTTTCCATTCGTCCCTGGTTGGAACATAAACTTTAAATTTCTTTTCGAACACGAATATGGGGGATATTTTATCGCACCCCATTTCCATGATCCTATCAGGAATGTCACTTGGTTCCCATTTTGTGTGTCTGGTCAGAGGTTTAGATGCGTCCCATAATCCGGCCACCTTTAGTCTATGTAACGCTTTCTTTGCCTCTGTTTCTATTACAATGTGCAGGGGTGGAAGGTCTGTGAGGACCTCCAGCGCTGCCGTTGGAGTGGTTCTAAAGGCACCAGTGATTGCTAGACAAGCTGTTCTCTGAAGTTTGCTAAGAGCATTCTTACAGATCTTCAGCCTGGTTCTGGGCCACCAGACGATGCTGCCATATGTGAGGATCGGTCTCACCATCGTCATGTAGATCCACCTAATGATTTTGGGGTTGAGTCCCCAAGTCTTGCCATATGTAGACCGACACATGCCAAAGACTCTGTAAGCCTTGGCTACGGTTGTGTCCACATGCTGTTTCCAAGTAAGTTGCCTATCCAGCGTTAAGCCTAGATATTTCACTTCTTTGGACCATGAGAGCCGGGTGCCATAGAGTGTTAGGTTACCCAGTCCCGTAGTGTTTCTCATTCTTGTAAAGGGGATGGCTGTTGTTTTCCCCGGGTTTACAGAGAGGTGATGGGCATTGCACCATTCCTCCAGCAGACCTAGGCACGTTGCATTAACCCCGATACCGTAGAGGGAAATTTCCCACTGACTGAGATGACCAAATCATCCGCATAATCCACCGTATAGAATGGTCCTTTATTCAGCCTTACTACAATTGAATCAACCACAAGGCTCCACAGAAGAGGCGAGAGAACCCCTCCTTGTGGGCATCCTCTAGTTGTTCGCGCAATTAGACTGTCACCTAGCAGTTCAGAGTTGATAATTCTACCCTTTAACATGCATTCAATCCAATTACAGATCGGTTGTGGCACACCATGGTTCTTGGCTGCAACCTTGATGGATTCAAAGGTAGTGCGATCAAATGGACCTTCGATATCTACGAAAGTGCAGACTCAGATCTCCTGTTTTCCAGCGCAGATTCCGCTCGACTCACCACATGATGAAGAGCAGTTTCGGTTGACTTCCCCGCTTTTTTTTTTTTTTTTTTTTTATTGTGTGATGGGCTTGCTCTTGGCCTCATTCTAATCCCTAGGGCTAAGAAGAGGGACGACGATGGAACAAGCTTGCCCAGAAATAGCCTATTCACTCGGGCTTTAAAAACTTTAGGGTTATATGCACTCGGGAACACAGACGCCGGCAGGGAATTCCACTCTTTGGCTGTTCGCATTATAAATGTAGAAGCAAAACGCTTAGTGCGCAGAAGTGGAATATCAACCAGGTAAGGGTGGTAGCCAGCCGTACGTCTGGATTCTCGATGGTAAAAAGGGGATAGTGGAATGAGCTCATGCAGCTCAATAGCACACTCTCCGAAGTATAGCCTGTAAAAGACCGACAAGCAGGAGACTGTGAAGCTTAATTTTAACTAGCTTATCGTCACCTATAATTTTCCTGGCTCTGCGTTCCACCGAATCAAGCGCGGCGAGCTGGTATTTTGCTGAACCGTCCCAAAGGTGGCAGCAATATTCCATGCACGATCGGACTTGCGCTTTATATAAAGTTAGAAGCTGTCCCGGCGTGAAATATCGCTTAACCTTATTTAGGACACCCAGTTTTTTTGCCGCTGTTTGAGCCTTAATTTCGATGGTGTCACCGAAGTTCTGACTGGAAGTCAACTTCATGCCTAGGAGATTCAGGTTGTCGGTAATCGGTACAGTCATACCTCAGAAAGTAGGAGTCAGGTTAAAAGGACTCCTTTTGGCAGTGAACAGACATGCCTGCGTTTTGGTGGCGTTAAAACTAACTAAATTACTGTCACCCCATTGGGAGACAAGACTTAGAGTCAAGTTTGTCCGCTCCACCATGGCCTCTCTTAAGGAACACAGTTCTTTCATGCTGACTCTAGCTCTGAACAAATATCTTTCTGAGACCGTGCTGTCATCTGCATACCCAATAATTCCGGGCATGAGCAGATCATTAATGTGCAGCAAAAAGAGGGTCGCAGAAAGGACGGATCCCTGAGGAACCCCGGCATCGATAGCCATGAGGTCAGAAGAGCAGCCATCAATGACCACCCTAATTGACCGTTCACTCAGGAAGTCTAATATCCAGGCACAAAATTCAGCAGAGATGCCATACGCTGGAAGTTTCTTAAGCAAGCTAGCGTGCCAGACCCGGTCAAAGGCTTTCGAGATGTCAAGTGAAACGGCAAGCGCTTCACCATGCTTCTCGATTGCCTCGCCCCAGCAATGTGTGACGTAAACTAGAAGGTCCCCCGTGGAACGGCCTCTACGAAAGCCATATTGACAGTCGCTTAGGAGGTCATGGGATTCTAGGTACGACAGCAGCTTGTTATTTAGTACCCTTTCCATAACTTTACAAAGTATGGAGGTGATGGCGATTGGTCTGTAGTTGGCAGGGTCGGCACGATCGCCCTTCTTGGGCACAGGTTGCACATTCGCAAACTTCCAGGACTTAGGGACCGTTTTAATTCTAAGAGAGAGGCGGTACAGACGCGTCAAAACAGGAGCTAATTCGGGCGCACAGAGTTTAAGCACTCTAGCTGGAATTCCGTCCGGGCCGCTGGCCTTATTCACGTCAAGATTTTGCAAAGATTTTCGTACCTCTCTGATTTGAATGGTGATACTTGGCATGGAAGCACCACAATGAGGTATCGTAGGTGGATTTGCGTGGTTTGTTGCGAGACGTGAATTACCAGCGAACCTGATATGCACACTGAAGTCCATGGAGTGGGAATCTTTTCAGAGGTCCCGCTCTGATATATTTGTCTACCATCTTCTCCAGGGTCTTCAGGAGAAAGGATTGTAGACTTATAGGCCTAAAGGCTTTGGGTTCTTCGTAATCTGGTTTTCCCGTTTTGGGTATGAAGATTACCTTAACACGCCTCCATGTTCTGGGAATATGTCCGAAAGCTATGCATGCTTTATACATTCTGCAGAGATGGGGTCCCAGGATGGAGGCGCCCTGTTGTAGTAGAATGGGATAAATGTTGTCAGGTCCTGGCGCCTTAAACGGTTGAAAGCTCCCAAGAGCCCATCCTAACCTTACATTCATCCACTACCCTTTTCGCTGTTATCCAGTCATATTTGGAAGTTCTCCTCTGCTGTTCCTTCCAGCTGATTGGATCATGATCGTCCTGGATGACTTCTGATCCAGGGAAATGAGTGTCAAACATAGCCTTCAATGTCTCACTCCCTGTCTCTGTACGTACTCCATCTTCCTTCCTTAACGTGGTTAATGGAATCGCCTTTGTTGTAGAGATAGCCTTGGATAATCTCATTGCTTCCGGAACACTGCTACTCTTCAATTGCACCGGAAATTAAATTCACAAACCAACGAAGAGTTGTCTTCTTGATAAAAATATTTATATAACGTGTAGTTGCATCGCTTGCAATTGTACCTACTTAATTGATATAAAAAAAATACATGAAATTCTAAGTTGATGCCACCAAAGTATCAAAGATACACATTTTGAGAAATAATAAAAATAATATCAATTATTTTACCTTATAACCTTATTACACTTATAGTTATATAACACAGAGCTGTATCGAACGAATAAAAAACTTTTCCATATTCCACATGTATGTAGGTAGAATGTAAATAGATCTGTAAAATTTTGAAACTATTTATATTATTTATGGTTAATTGGAATTGTAAATTTTGTTATTTAAGTGTTGGCTATAATATTTTCGAATACTAAATACGTACCTGATAAGAGAGCTACAAATTCGAGCGTCTTAAAAAGATCTTACAAAAATGTTTCCCCACATACAAAAGATTTGCACAGAAACGTTATTATGACATAAGGAAAAGTGTGTGTTACAAAAGCATCCACAAAACAGCTCGCTTATAACATTCCGGTGAAGTTTCGTACTAACTATAAAAAGCAAACAGTAAAGGTAGGTAACCGGGCGGCGGGGGTGGGTCGGCGATGCACCGTTCCCGCGCTAGTGGAAAAGCGGTGTAGAACATTGTAGCGGGCCAGCAAACGAGGAGTTATGACGGCGGCGGAGGATTACGTGAGTGGATGTCGTAATAAAGCTTGCGATGAAGCCGTTACCCGGAGATAAACGTAAATATCTCCGGCAGTAGCTGTCGGTCGCTAGCCGCCGCCGCGCCCTCCTGTCCGTATACTCTTAATAAAACTAATTATGATAATACAAATATTGTTTTTTAAATACTCCATGAATATACTTACATTTACATTTTATGTTTAATTTAAACAGGCATGTCTCGACTCCGGAGTAAAACAGCGCAGCTTTCGGAATTTCGCGTAATGTAGTTTTCACCGGTCTAGCAAGAGATTACTGAGATAAAGCTGGCACACGGAGCCGAGGTGCCGGTGGCAGCAGCGTTAGTATCCTTTGTGCTCCATAACGTATGTATTCACGCGCCTGCTCTTATCTCCTAAATTAATTACATAAATCTTGTTTGCATACGTCTTAAGCGTATGACATGCCGCCATAATTCAACCAGAGCGGAGGTTTACACTGCTAATGAAGGGCGACTACAGTACGACATACAGAAGTTGCGCTATTAGATAATAATGACATTGCTTTTAGAAGTAATGTTGTAGTTATCGTCTTGCTTTTGAAAAAATGCGTATATTAGTAGTTATTACAAAACACAGTAACACAGTAAAATTAACCATGAGAGTTTAAATAGTTATAATATCTTTGATTAAGTCTGAGGCTTTGCGAAAGGACAAGAATTTATAGATTTTTAATGTTTTGCAGCGTATGAGACATAATGTTATAAATGAACGCTTGTCTTGTTTAAAGGCCTAAATGGATTTAAGTTGTATTTAAGTTATATATAAAAACGTAATGCAAGCCGCTTTTAGAACACGTCATTATAAGATCAGTAGCTTCAAACTACACAGTAACGTGCATTTTATGCTGAAAAAGAACGGCTATAATCAAAATCAACAAAGTAAAATAAAATACCCTAACCTTAATCCTTGTTACCTATCTCTTTTGAAAAACCTGACGACTAACCAGACGAATTGAGATAGAACTGAATCTTCACAAGTCATCTTTATATTCTTAAAGTACACCGGCTTTAGAAAATATAACTTTAGAGCAACGTGCAGACAACACGTGTAAGTACAAACTTCATGTTGAAAGCCGAAAAGCTTACCTATTAGACATTTTTCGCGTAAAAAAGAATAAGTTTTAATATGGCAAAATGGAGTTGCGCTATAAGTCGCGCGTCGTAAGGCTTACGTCAAGCCTTACTTTTTAAATTACATGTATACCAATCTTTTTATACCTTTGAGAAATATTGCGTTTTTTAAACAAATAAGATTTTGTGTGTGATGTGTGTCGTTTTAAAGTGTTGGCCATTGAATATGAAGCTATACTTCTACCTTCCAAACTCCTTCAAAACAACTTCGAAAGTTAAGCCTAATGAAGGTTAGGCTATACATAATTAGAAGTTATAGACTGGTCTTTAAAGTAAAGTGAACGTGATATTAGAAGTTGTAAACTGGTCGTTGAAGTAATCTGAAACGACAAGCTTAGGCATAACTAAAAGGAGGAGAAAAACAAGTTATTATTGTAATTGATTCACTTTGATGCGCACAGTGTGCATAAACCAAAACTTGCCGCAAAACCTTTGTAAACAAACACACTCGAACGAGCAACTCAAATTTTATTTACATTCGAGATGTTCTATGTTCCGCTACGGGACAAAAGTAGTCACTACCGACATGCTTATTGCATTCTTGACATGTTTAAAGCGTCGCAGCGCGAGCGTGGGTGCGCGTCAGACGCCATCCTTTTTACTTAGCTATAAAGGACGACGGCCATGATTTCCCAGCGGCAGCTCAGCTGGCGCGGTCGCGACCGCGGCGCCTTATTGCAATCACGTCACCCGGAGACACACCTTACCTTGATGAATGCTCCTTCTCCACGAGACACACAGCCCATTGTTTCTCGCTTACGTAGTCTAGGCACGATGTGACAAATTGCTCTTGATTGTGATGAGGTCGCGCTGCTCCTGTTATAGGATATACATTTTCGAATCACGTTTATGTAGTTTCAAAATTGAATTTCGCAAATTTGGTTCCAGCTCTACATAATTTTAACGTAAAATGATTTAAGATGATGCCAATAGCATTTAAATTAGGTCCTAGACCATAGTTATACAGTTAGGTACTCATTTTGTTAACCGCACTAAGGACTTATTTCAGAACAAAAGACACGTGAAAAGACAGTTTCTTTTTCTGCTAATATAAAAAATGTAACCATAAAGTTATGAATAATCATTACAGTTATTTTACCGAACATAAAACATTGAAGAGTCAATTTGCACTAATTGACAGGATAAAGTGAATCGGAGACTGCTGACCGAGCCTGACTTGTCAGATTTCGACGTTTAGACGAAAAAATAGAAAGCTTTGGAACACGCAGTTTTCCTTAGCATTTTCCTTATTTGGATTTTGGCAATAACAGTAATTTAGAAGGGAAAAGTTCTAGTAAGAACAAAGAATTTCTAACAAAACAACACTTCTTAGAATATCTTTATTCAATGTCCTCCATTACTACATTTTTAATACATATAACGTACTAGGGTTTTTAAAAACTTATAGAAATGACATTATTTTAAATAGTTTATTAACCACCTGCTAACTACTAAATACTTAAACTTCTATGTACACGTTTTTTAATTATATAACTAAACTGCTTTGTTGAAGTTATAATACGGTACTAAGAGTAAAATGTAATTGAACACGAAAATATATTGATACGGGCTGGCTCTTGCCATTCACAATTTAATTTTTAATTTAATTGGGAGAAATGGAATAACGTTTGCCGGCAATAAATGATAAATTGCAATGGGCTCGGAGCGGTGGTGGCTTGGGACCATAAATCTCACGCCAAAATGTGAATGTTCAGAATATCAAACGATGAAAACGACTGAAGAAGCTTTGAATACCCTTTACTATAAACGAAAAACACTTCTCAGCAATGGCCGTCAAGTGTTTTTCGTTACAGACAATAATACAATATCGAAAACGTAAAATATTGCAACATTCCAATATAAAGAAGTACGAAAAAGCAATCAAGGAACTACGATATTTGCTCAAGTATTTCACAAATTCTCCGACGGAGCGCTCGAAACTACTGAGTGAAATAAAAATCTTTACAGACAAAATCTATTTAGTGACGTCGTTTTCAATCAGGACCACCCGTTCTACGTCACCGTCTTGGAAAGTGAAGAGAGTAAATGAAGAGTTCCTCACAAGTCGTTCAAATATTCCGGCGGCGCGCGGCTGCAGCGGCCGCCGAGCCCCGCCACGCGCGCGCGCCCGCCCGCACCCGCGCGCGGTAATCAGCTTTTGTGCGCGGTAATTGGGTGTCTGAGCTGCCAACCGAAGCATTTATTCCCGATAAATTGAAAACTGCTTTGTGCTTGGAATCGGTTGAAGCTGCGGGTTGGGTTTTTCTAACTCCAGAGACGCGGCTGTGATCACACCCACCCGTGTTTGCACGTGGCCACTTTCTTATTCATACGATTATCCGGCTAACCGGCCATCTCCTTTGTATTTATTTTCTCTCTTAAAAGCTTCTTTAAAGGAGAGTGGACTTTTAATATAAAGCGTTTTATGTCGTTTGTGAGTGTATGACAGTTTGCGAACTTTAAGTTATCATAATACTTTTTAACAGAAATCATTTTCATTAAAGATTATTTAATTTATGTATTATCTTAAATAAAAGATCATTACTGGATATAATCAGTAAAACCGAATCTGTGTATCTCGACTTCTCCATAAGATCATTAGAACAAGATCTATTTAGGAAAGGACAAAAACAGGCGGGGATGTCGATGTATATCTTATTCGTCAAAAGAAAGAAACTTGAAAATTATCGTTCTTTAATTAAAGTGAGATCGTAATTTTTGTGCCAGTTAAGCTTTAATGAATTTCCCATTTTCTCTGAGAAGGGAGGGTGTCCCAGTGACGTAACGTAACGCGGAAACCTGTATAAAATTGCGATAACGCTAGTAGGTAATAGTCTCGCTAATGAAAATATTGCGTCGTTAGAGATATCCTCCCTCGCAATTGTAAGGTCCTCACCGTAGTATCTGCGAGGTGGAACGGCGTCATTTACATATTTTAATAAAATAATATCGCAACTGAATCGTAACTGAGAACTTGATTTAAGTTCTTACCGCGATGAATGTAAATTCGCCACCGCCGCCGCCGCAATTCCAGATTTCAATTCTGGAATTAATGGGAGCCGTCGTGGGCCGAGCCTCGTCTAATATTTGCGTTACTTCCGGGGAATTCTCTTTAGGAATGGAATAAATTAGTGCCAATAAGTGAAGCTCGCTAGCTGGTCGATACCGGTAAATAAAAATCGGTTCCGGTTGACGAATCGCGGTGATGTTATGTAGGGGAATATTCCGGAGGCGATGCACGCCGCGCTCGGTCCTGCTAAGCGTGCATTAATATTGTCAATAGTTGGAGTTAGTAGAAGTGAAGTACGTGTTCCGCCTGCCGCTATCTACGGCACCGCTCGCGCCGTGAATTCGAATGGCCTCTCACACCGCCAGCGCGCCCGCCGCCCACCACACGCCCTCCACCCCGTAACGCCCCATAAACTCGCGTCTTAATTTTAACTTTATTTCTTACCGCTACTGTGTTCCAAGAAAATTAAGTGTGAACGTACCGCTGAAGGATTCACTGGGGTGTTATCATGAGCCTTTTATGCACATTTGAAATAGACATATTATGTTGATAATGGCGCAGAAACCAATAAAGATTGCAAAATCAAAAGAATTTAAATATTTTTACAGTCTATTATTGGTCTGATTAAAGTTGTCAGTACTAGCCTTCACCTAAAAATAAATAGAGCAATATAGCCTTCTAAATTATCTTTAAGCATCACTCCAATGTGAAAGTTAGGCAAGTTGCCATAATACAGCAACAGGAAATAAATTGGCAATCCTGGTGGTTACGTATCTGGCCATAGCGAGTTTACATCGAGAGCACGTTAGCGTTTGGAATTTTCTCAAAGGTGGAAGTTTTCTTGGGCGCATGCAATTTCGAAGTTGCACAAGAGGCCGGCCAGTCGACTGGAGCGGAGAGCGGGCGAGATCGCCGAGCCGGCGGCAGCGTCCCCGCGCCCGCCCCCGCCCGCGGCAACCTCACGAGCTATACACAATAGCGATTATTGGGGCAATCGGCGGCGCCCTAGGCCGCGGCCCGGCCCAAGACGAGCCCCGCGATGCAAATAAAATTTGTAGAAGGCCGTGGCCGGACAACGCTGCCCCTCGTTATTATTCGGCTCTCGCGGAATTGCTTTTATGTTCTTAATGGAAAAGCGAGATATTTATTTCGGGTTTGCATGAAGACCTTATTTTTACATTTCCCTTGTAATACCTCAAGTCGTGGCTGAAAATTATACGATTTAAGTATACGAATATTATTTACATGTATTAAAGCATGGTTTTGCTAGCTAATTGGCAATATTTTCCTATTATTCATTTGCCAATAACGTAAAATCATTTATTTTCAATTCATAAAGAATATACCGAAATAAAATGTGAGCCTGATTGAGAAGCGTAAAAGAGAGGCTTAAAGCCTGCTGCGGGCTGAAATATAAGCTGCCGATCGCGGTGATAAGAGGATTACCAGCACATGGTGCTACAACTCCACCGCTTTGTTTTTCCTTGGGCGAACATTAATTCCGAGGGCAAGGGCTTAATCTGGGATGACTTTTAAATTTGCCGTTGCGCTCTGCTGTCGCAGCCGGACGTGCCTTTCGTGCAGAATTTCTAATAAGCAACCCCTCGTGTACACCCCGCGCCAAATTTTCACGAGTTCATTAGGTGACTCTACTCTTCATTGTTTATTTTAGTTCCGAGACCTTTTTAACCCTTTCTGTTTCTAACTCTTTCTGTTTGTGTTGTGGTTCATTAGTTATAACTCCGAAGGCACTTATTTAATTTGCTATTTGTTCTCTGATTTTTCTTTTTGAAGTAAAAGCCTTTTGCTACATTTTTCTTGTAAATAGAAAGCTATTTTGCTCTTTTGTCGTAAAACCAATAAAAAGGTTGTTGTTTGTCATACGGTAAAGTTCGTTTTTTTTATAAATTACTAAATAATACCCAACGTTTTGAGCAAGTTGCACATGGGCACGGGCGGGCGGCGGTGCAAACTAAACGTCGAGATTAAAGCATTGTTTAAAAAAGAAACGTGAAAGTTTAAAAGTGTACCTATATATACACTGTACCTATATGCACAAAATTATATAAATTTAGTTGAAAATACCTATTTTATTCAACTTAATTTTATTTATAAAATTTATAAAATACAGTGAAAAAATTAAACACCCACCCGACCCAGCCAGGAATCGAACCTGGGTCTTCCGCAATCCGGGCGGCTGCACTGCTATGCTACCGGGAAGGCATTAAGGAGGGAAGGAATTTTATTGTTAAGTTTCTGCACTTTCCAACAGGTGGCTAAATAAATATGACAAAATAAAGAAAGGATAAAAGCGCTACCTGGCGCTGCCTGAGCTTTTTTAAATGTCTTTTAGCTGTAAGAAAGAAAATAATGTTAGATTTTCTAGTGTAACGTGTCTAAGTGCGACTACAAACGGTTATTCGGTAAACTTAATTAATATCTTTATCAGTTTTTTATAATGAAAAATTGTTGGTATAATGTAACCATTTATGTTAATTTGTCTCTGAGTCCGGCAGCTATGTAACTTACACCTTATCATATTGAATATTATGACGGTAAGTTTTAATTATGTTTATTATAAAATAAATTGGCAGTTAAAGAATTTTTAAAACATCGCTTGCCTTAGATAGGAATCAAAAAGAAATATAATATAGAATAGTGATAAAGTAGAATGGAAAAATGCGGAAAACTTCCTTCAGCAAATGTATACGTCAATCGATAAGGACATCAATGTATTTTAAAATTATTATATATATAATTAAAATTCTAGAAAATGCTCCTTAACATAATCTAGTAATACAGTACCATGTTGGAGTTTGTCTAACAGATAATGCATACATATTCAGTTTGGAGTGAAACTTCTGACGTAGGTGTAATATACGGCTCCAAGTTGGGATGTAGTTACAACAAGATAAACTTACGTTATTGAGGTGAGTCGCTATAAATAACGTTCACCAATTCCGCCAGTTGGTGCGAACTGCCCCTTTAATTATGAAAATGTATGCGAGGCGGAGGAAAGTTTGTGCAATTATGGTGCAGCGAGCGCGCGTGCGGTGGCCGGCCGCGGCCCGCCTGCGCCGTCTGAAGCTATTCAATTACCCACAACACTCACGGGGGAATTCAAGATGCACCTTTTACGTACCCGCATATTTTTCTTGTATAATACAATTTTTATTTGAGTGTTGAAACTTCTTCGTTAGAACTAGGATGAATATGCTGATATGTTATACAAATATTAACAGTGTTTTTAAGCTGAAATATGATTTTTATGATCATTACTTGAAACATATATAGGAAATCCCTATTCTTGGAAATCACCAAATGTCAAACTTGTTCTGGAATTGTTAGACGGATTTTAGTATCTTAAGTGTATTGTTTACCTTCATCCTTGTATTTGTTTAACTGTCATATTCTCGTATAAGGAAGTAGTTTAAGTTTGTTGTCGCCATTCGCGCTCCCTCAGCCCGACCTGATACCGAAGCATTAGTAGCTTATTTACGAGACGAACTTCCCCAAACATCGTCTGCCGAAGTGCTACATATAAAAGAAGCAAGCAATAAAATCCCGCGGTCTCGAGTTATTTACAGCGGGGTCAATTATGTAACAATAAAGTTTTTAGTGTAGCACAAATTGTCGATTTGGAGGCGCTGACGGATGGCCGCGAGACGGCGCCGGCAAATGAGCACACGATAAAATTATCGTTAGCGGTAACGACATGAATAAATGCAAGAGGGTGGTTCGCGACGGAGGAGCGGCGAGCGGCTCGGCTCTCGTTAGGGCTCTTGTGACGACTGCATGCGCCTTCCGATCTCCACACCACGCCCGTGTGGTACGCTCTGAGCGCAGCTGCATTCGCTAAACTCTCGGTTCCCAACGGTTTACAAAATGTTTCTGTATATTTGATTATTTTTTACACAGACGTTTCGTCCAAATGCTTTATTTATAAACAAAAGTTTACATATTTCATGCTCCTAACTACATTCATTGACACTTTTATGACGGCATAAGATTCAAGTATCCCATCAGAACCTAACTGCAATGTTAAAACCCTGATCACAGTGTTTTCAAAAAGTTATAGAAGATGTCGTCGTCGAATAATATGTTTTTTCTCCGGAATAATAACACTTTTTCGGGTATGATTCTGCCTTGAATCCGGCTATACGGCAACCCTTATACTTATGTCTGCCGTCAAGCAGCACTGTTTGTCATTGCTGTGTTCTGGTTTGAAGGGCACTATAGATCCTGTAAAATTACAGATCATGGAGGCGTAAAAACTAAAGCTTTAAAGTATGTAACGTGCGCGTGATCCCAAGCAAGTGTGTTGCAAGCGTCCATGCGATAGCCGCTTTTCATGACGCATCGTATGCTTGTCTGCCGGCTACGTAACATACTCGTGTTCAAAAGGAGTAAAAAATAAAACACAATCGCAGAGATTAAACAAAGATTTTGATCTAATTGAAACCGTCAAAATCAAAAAACTGAAATACCTACGGCATATACTTTGATAGTACATTGTAATTAGAGTAAATAAGAAGACTTCTTAATTTACTTGTGTTGTTGCTTCGTTCGCAACAACACAAGCTGAGGCGGGGTCCTGATTGACCTTTTGTTTGTTTTTTATTCTTATTTTTTATGTATATTAGTGTGTGTGGTCAATAAATGTTTCTCTCTCTCTCTCTCTCTCATTTATAAGTATGGTAATGATGGTCTACCAAGTAGCCACCTTCTTGCTAAATAAAATTAAAAAAGATTCCTGGCTGGGTCGGGTAGGCATTTAATATTTTCACTGTATTTTATAAATATTTAAAATACCTCTATCTTCATGAGTACCAGGTCACTGTTTCCGGCAATTTTTAAAGTTAAATTAGTAGTGATGATCGATAATATCAGATCAGAGAAGGCTTTCCCAATTATAACATGCAAATATTTAGGAAAGGGTCAAGTTAGTATTATCGATTACAAAAAGTTGTGTGCATACATTAAAAATATACATAGAGTAGAGCAGCACCAGTAATCGACATATTTTTTCTTTAATCATTAAAATAGGGGTCAATAACTGATTTTGTTGTTGTTGTTGTTGGTTGTCTTTATCAACAATTAAATGCAAACCACCTGCTTCCTAGCTGTCATATCGTAAAATATCAATGAAAATCTATGTTATACTAGTGGTCGCCCAGTGGTCGAAATTCGACTAACGAGCTAACAGGGCATTCAGTTATTCATATTTCACGGAAATCCACCTTCTCAAATAATAATATATCCTTATAAATAACAGAAATAAAATAGTAGACACGATATATTTGCACTTTAATTCACACTAGTGGTCGCCCAGTGGTCGAAATTCGACCGTTATTTTATTAAGGCTGCACGGATTGTATCTTATGCAATGAAAAATAAAAGATAGAATGTGAGTTTGAATTGGCATTGACAGATTTCGGCCACTCCTCTTCCATTTTTGAAACTTTTGAAAAGAGTATATATGCGCGTGTGTTAAATACATGTGCGTGTGTGTCAAATACATGGTAGTGTGTGTAAAGTTTGTTTTATTGATTTAATGTATTTTTATGCATAATTAAAAAAAATATTAACCTTTGGATAACCTTCGCTATATAAACTATAAGTGTGCGAAATTTCATACTCCTCCGTCCACGCAAATTTCGTAAAAAGGGGTACAAAGTTTTGCTTCACGTATTAATATATATAGATTTTGGCAACATAAACTTTATCGAATACCGGGCTGAAAGTATCGAACACTGGTGTGACTACTCTATATTAAGATACAATCATATAATCTGAATTCTTTTTTTTTTCACAATAAACCTTTAAAAGGCAGCATAGTTACCGAATCTAGTGTTTACTTTGATTTATGGTAGGCTGGCGGGTGGGCGGTAGGTAATTTTAAACGTCACGCATGATGATGAATACTCGCAATTTTCTCCCAGTACCTACAAGCCTTTCAGATAGCCGTGTGACTGTGGAAGCTATTTTGTTTTCAAATGCTTATTATCACACTAATATTATAAATGCGAAAGTTTGTGTGTATGTATGTTCGTATATTTGTTGCTTCTTCATGCTGCAACGGATGGATGTTTATAACCTGGATTAACACATAGGATAGTTTTTATCCCGATATTCCCACGGGAATCACACTTTATGTATATTAAAATCGACAATTTCATTTTCCAATACAAAATGATTTGTTTGTTTTGTTGTCATGGAAACCAAAGAGAATTTAATCACTTGATGGAAACTGTCACGAAGTCCGGCAGGTCCACTAGTACTATATAATATTATTTATATCGTTCAACGTGAACTGACTAGATGGTGTTTGTTACAATATGCTGTTTAATAACGTAGTTGCAAATAACAAAACAGTATTAGTATTATTAGTATACACATTCCAACAGAAGAACTTTCAAAATAACTTTAAAGGTTTATTTCCTGTTGAACCTTTTTGAATTGAAAAGGTAGAATTGTTTAAATACTTGTGTACTAGGCGTGCTTTCCGCAGTACGCGCTCCCTATTATTTAAACACACACACACACACACAGAGAGATTCGATTGAAACGAAGAGCTATAACGGGGCACGGAATCGACCGTACGTTATATTAGGCCGCCGATTTAAATCGCCGTTTACCGAGGGCTCATATTTGAGTTCGGAAGATTCACGATTCGCACGCTTCGCTTACGTAACGGCGTATTGTAAAGGGCTCAACTACCTCCACGATTAGTCAAAAGATGTGACGTAAGCTCGCGTGTCGTAAAATATGCGATTCCAAGTCGGTGGCGCGCTCACATGTCACGTGATCACGTCGTCTCCGTCCCGCCCCGACCTCGGCTCTTAATCGTGTCGTCATCGCGAGTAGGCTCCGCTCCTGTCGGCCCGCTACGTCGCTGCCATAAATCAGTCGACACCGTTTGATGGATGATGCATTCCCGACCGAAAAACAGAGGTATACCTATTAAGCCGCAGATTCTATCTTATATTATCCCGTCTCAAATCTGTAATAGAGTTTCTTCTTCGCCCTTTGTAAGCTGTTACGTTGTCAGGCTTTTTCCTTTTACTGTTTTTTTTTTGTGTAAATATCAGCGTGTGTTCCATTCATACGATCAACAACGGTAAGTAATTAATTAATGACTGAAATGTATTTGCTGAACGTCCAATTCATGTGCTTGTTTACACTGGCTCCATACAGAAACAGATAGGGCACTATACAGTAGTTTCACCTACGCGGTTTTTGTTAATGTAAATAAGTAGTATACACAATAAAATAACTTTATTAGTAAATTACTATCTCGCTTTTTTTTCAATAGCTTTTAAAAGCATGATTGATTCAAGATTTCTATTCCAGTAAGACTTCTTAAATCTAAAGAACAATACTTTTAAAGGCATTATGTCTACGGTTTCTTAGGTACTAAAGCTTTTAAGTGACAAATCTTTTCTTTACACTTTCAATGGCCAAATCGGTTATGTATAATTCTTCTCTATCAGTAGGTAAGTCTTTAGTTTGCTTCCAATTTATAAAGCCTAACATTTTAAAAAGCTACTAGCAGCGGTTAAAGACTAAGAAGCTTTTAATAAGGTGCTGAAAGTGGGAGAAACCTAAAATAAAGAAGAAATAACCATCCCCCGGGAGTGATAGTAAACAGGCCCGTGACGAGGCCGGCGGCTGCCTCCCAGGCCGGCGCCGTGCCGAGGCCAACGCTAACTTTTATTATTTTTGTAGCGCGAGCGCTGTTTTTATTATCGCGAATGGCTTCTCCTCCCTCAACCCCTTAAATATCCGATCTTAGTTAGTTGTTTGCCAAGAAAATAATTTTCTAGCAAATAATACTGCAATCATAAAAAATATATTATCGTCAACGGTGCGTAATCAAAAGCCACCGATTGAAGACGTAATTAAGTTGGCACCCTTTAACCGTTTAGTGCAATTTGTCTTTGTGAGGCAGTCCGGCAGGCGGGCGGCGGGCCCGGCGCGGCGGCCGCGTATTGAAAATGCACACCCGCTCGTTAGGCGCGGGCGGCGGCGGCTGCGGTCCGACGCGTGACGTCACGTCCGCTGCCCCACCCGCCCTCATTAGCATATATTATATTCGCTATTACGCCCAGCGCCCGCTTGTGGCTTTTTGCGATGTTTTTGATGATACACCCGCGTGGGGACACCATAACGCTGTACATATCCAACATCTCCCATGTGACGCACCGGTCGCTCCTGCTCTGTTTTTAATTAGGTCCTTTACGCTACCCTGCAGGCCTCGTATCGTCTATAGGCTTAATTTTGGAATAATTGCGATCCTGTGAAACGATGCTAGCATCGCAAAGCTGCTGATTATCTTCAGTTTAACCCAGTTAAAATTATAGGATTCACATTATCTACTTAAAATTACATTTATGTAGCGAATGTCGTTTGAGGGTAATAATTATTTATTTTCACTTAAGTCTACTTAACGTAAATTGATAAATTGAATTGAATTTAAATAGCTTATAGGGGGAGCTTTTAAACAACCTAAAAACACAATTCCGAACCTAAAACAACGGTACGATGTTGCTTAGATCTATTTTCGTGCTCGCAAAATGTGAGAGATTCAATGTAAACGAACTCTTGATGTCCTTAATCTTATTAAGTGACGATGGGGCGTATTAAACCGAGCTTTGAGAAGATACGCGCATGTAGATAGGCACGTTCCTTTCGGCGCGCGCCCGGCCCACGCGTCGCGGCTCGCCAGCCGCCGAATTACATCTCTCTACTTGAGTCGTGCTGCGACTTCATATCTCAAATAAGTTAATGTTAGATCTGTCTAAGAGACGTTGTAGAAACACCCTGTAAATGTAGGCTGAATTGATTTTATCAAAAATGGAGGTTGTTTAAGTGGACTGGTACTCTTTACGGATACGCCATATTGCGACAAAAGGAGACCTTTCCAAATGGGCCCCCGTGGTACCGAGGTACACTTTATTTTAAAATATTCTCTACATTATGCAGAAACACCTTGTGATATAATTTTTTTATAAAACTTGCCGAAACTAGATTTTTTGGAAAATAAAAAAATCGTCAAAATGGTCCTAGAAATCGTAAACATGAATCGAAACGTGCAAAATATGACTGACAGTGACATCTGTGTCAAAGCGGTTTGTGGTGTAAACATTGTGGTTTTTTTAAATCTCACAAAGAATATTATTAAAATAGGGCCAAAACATAGTTAATATTGTACGGTTATCTACAAACTATCAATAAATAATAAACATAGATCGTGCGTGCGTGTCCGTCTTATTTTATGCTGTACCAAACCCGCTTTTACGCAGCCATAGAAACTTGTTTATTTTGCTCTACAGATCCCGGATTCAAATCCGGATAGAAAACATGTTTGTGTGATGAAAATGAATGTTGATATCATAGAATCTAGTAGGTACTGAAACAATTATTTAGAAAGGTCCGCACTTACACGGAACCATAAATGCTAATAGAAACAAGAATGTAATTCATGTTTACTACAGTTGACCAACTTGAGAAATCTTTCTAAACAAGACTTATTGTCAACCAACTGACACATCAGTAATGCTTCTGCAAAGTCCTTCCCAACAGCACAAGGTTCACGGTGTTTGTAATTAAACTCCTCCGAAATGGCTCGACCGATTTTCGTGAAATTTTGTGTGCATATCGGTTAGGTCTGCGAATCGAAATCATCTGTTTTTCATCCCCCTAAATGTCAAAGGTGGTCCATCCCTAAATATATTTCTTGATTTTTTAGACAAAATTTTTGTTTTTATTTTTTTATGATACAGCATACAAAAATACATACAACACCTAATTTTCACTCCTCAACGATAAACCCCTATTTTTATAGGGCAGAACAAGGTCTGCCGGGACAGCTAGTTATTATATCAATATTCTGTGCGTATGTTTGTAATTGAACTCCTTCTAAACGGCTTGACCGATTTTGATGAAACTTTTTGTGTGTTCAAGTGGATTCAAAAATGGTTTAGATTTACAATTGGACCCGGTAGGTGGCGCTGCAATAGGGGTCCATCATGGGATACAGGTGTTCTTAAGCGGATGAAGTCGCGAGTGAGCCACTAGTTATCTATATAAAATATTGTTATTTGTTTTTTTTAATTAATTGTATTGTTACATTAGAATATTGTATGCCACTAAAGCGTTTTACTAAACTTGAATCTGTTATAAGGGTTGTAACCCACCGGCCGAGGCATTAGTGACTGCGTCCCCGCACCCTTACAAGCAGTCTCAGCAAATGTAGATGTAACTGTCGACGTCACAGAAAAATCACAAGCTCCTACGCCGCAGCAACCAGTGCCCACAAAGGCCTTGTGGGTCTGAAACTGGGGTGGGTCTACCTATAGACCAGACGGTTAACTATAAGCTATTTCTATTACTGCTGATATGCGAAAACAACCAAAGATATGCAAAATAATTGGAAAGAAACTGATATCAATAAAAAAGTTGGCCCTGTGCACGCTTCGCTGCAGCAATCACATAAGCTGATAAAAAGCTTATATGTACGCGGATGTAGACCAGACGGTTAACCATTAGCTATCTCTATCACTGCTGATATGCAAAAACAACCAAAAATATACAAAATTATTCAAAAGAAACCGATTTTAACAATATCATAAAAAATGGCTACGTGCACGCTTCGCTGCAGCAATCACATGAGCTGATAAAATGCTTATATGACGCGGTGCCGCCGCCGCGCCGCCCGGCGCTCTGTTGTCACGCCCGCGCAGTTCGCGGGTTAATTTTTAATAAGCGATCGTAATTGCATAACGTAGCGTCGCGACACGCGTAAATCACCGGCTGCCGGTCACCAGCCGGAGCTAATATTTGCATATCGCGATTGATGCCGGCCAATCAATACTGCAAATAATGAAAACGTCATATGAAAACTACAAACACAATTTACACACGGCCGCTTATTTTAAAACAATTCCGTAATACCATTAAAGGTTTCGTAATTGCATTTCGTTGACATCCATTGTAACGTTGGATGCGAAATTCGCTAAACAATTGCATGCATGGCTTATATTAACTGTAGGCATCTCTGATGATTAATGGCGCTGACTGTATAAAATAACTGCACTATTTTGGCTGGTAATCCTCGTATTAATAATTAACAGTATATACTTACTATTCCAGTGACAATGTTGTATTTACTGTAACTATTAGTATTTCTTTTGACAAAATCGTTTACGTTTCCAAATGAAAGCGCCATAAAATCATAGTGCTTTGATTAATTGCTATACCTATTAATAGTTTGACAATTTGATTGGTCGAATAAAACATAGCCTAGTCACAAAATCAAACGACCCATTCAAAATGCATAGAGTTATAACAATGCTCGTTTCAAATGAAATAACTCATCCAAAAAGAGACGCATTGAATTGACAGCCTGCTGTTGTACAAAAGTCTTTAATGATAAATGTAAAAAGGCCGTCCAATATGTACCGCCGCCGAGGATAAATCACTGGTCGGCCGCTAAATCAATCGTCCAGTTTAGGACGCATGCGATCAGGCCGGATTATAAGGCCGCCGATATTAAAACGTGTGCCAAATAAACTAGCTGCAACATTTATAACTTTATGCGTCCGGACGGAGCAATCAATATGAACCTTCAAACTAAATCCGCTACGGCATTTGCGTTTTCCTTCTTTTATACTATTTTCGTCGCTACTCCAAAATAATCCCGCTCACCTTGTTATTGTTACACGCTGAGTGAGCTGTTCGCCAAATTCTGCCGAAGAAAACTTGAGATTTATTGCTGAGTCGCACATTACGGCGGGATTGTCGCAGCTTATCCCCTGCGTGCATGGTTTAATTTCCGGAGTAGGAATGATTCCCAATGAAGCGTGTCCATGCTTCTTACCGTTCACTACGCTCTTCACATCGCGTTCAAATATCGATGAGAGGCTTTTAACAATACGCATTATTTCACCGCTATGTCTACAAAAGACTATGATAAATAATTCAAGGAACTCCTCAAAGCAAAGCAGCTCGGGTATTATTTAACATTACGCCTCCTCTAGAGAGTACTCTGTCAGTAAAAAAGATATTAAGGTAGGAGAGGCAATATTGCGTCTCATCGGAGCCATAAATATTTTTTATAAGCGCAAAGGAAGCGGACGCACAAACAAGCGGCGCACAAAAGCGGTGCAATCAAAATAACACATTGGCGGCGCGGCGTCCAAATTGCTGTGTCAAAGTGTTCCACTCCTGATTGCTCCATTCTGCTCCAGTCCCAGGGCAACCGGTTACCAACCGCAATTGTGCGCTTTTTTTTCTCCTTAACATTAACCCGGAGTTATGGCAGCCCCACATTGGGGCGCTTTCAGCGTTTGCTTATTTCCATCCCTTTACAGGCGATCACGTCTCCTACGTAATATTTTGGTATTTGAACAAGAAAAACAGGTAATAAATAAAACATTATGTCTGGAGGCGCGCGTTGCCCTGGCTCCGTCAACTTCGAGCGAGCGCAAACATTGACGGATTACCCCTTTTTAAGAACGCATCGTGACTTTACGCTGTACCTTTACAGTGGTGCATATGATGCTGATCCATTTAATGAAATTCAGAAGGAATTAACACGTGTAGGGCCTTACTCTTAAACAGATTGTCAGTTTAGAATAGATATTCCGTGTTTTCGTCATGTAAACTTTAAATTAGAGTAAAACAGACATAACGTCCTATTCGAAGTTTTTACTCCGTTCCTTAGTAGGGTTAGTAAAATGGTTAGAATCGCTTATGTTTACGTCAATTCTCGATAATATTATAAACTATTGAAATTAGTTATTTAGCACGTAATTGAACACGCGTGTAATTATCTTATATTAATCCATATAATGGTGTGCGGACTTCTAGGTAAATATTGAACAAACAAAACGTGTAATATTCGCAAAATCTGTTTATACGATATACCTGCTTAAAACGGGTTCATATATTTTATTGAAAACCGTAAACTTAATTAAAACCGGGAGACAATAGAGCTACATTTTCCTTTTATTGATCAAAATCTATTCATAGAGTTAAAGAAAACGAATTTATTAAAGTACCTAGCTAGCTTTCGTACAACTATTTACTTCAAGATATTAAATCCCGAGGGAATTTTGTAAACTAGCCTTTTGCTGTTGAGGCTACTTGAGGAATCTTAATGCAAAATTTCAAACTTCTACTCCCAAGAATTTGACCTGAGAGCCTCTCTGAGTCTTATTACGGCTAAAGTACATACTTACATATCTATCTAATTGGCTAATAAAGTTTTAATTGTTTAATAATATTAATCGATTAAAGAGCTCGATGGCGCAATGGCTAACGCGTCCAGTCTGCGATTGCTAAGGTTAAGCAACTTTCGCAAAGGCCAGTCATCGGATGCGTGACCAAAAATGTATCATCTCGAGCTCCTCCATGCTTCGGAAGGTACGTAATGCCAATGGTCTCGGCTGCATTAGCAGTCGTTAACAACCACCAATCTGCACTGGGCCCGCGTGGTGGTTTATGGCCCGTTCTCCCCATCCATCCATAGGGAAAGCTCGTGCCCCAGCAGTGGGGGCATAAAAATAAGCTAATGATGATGATGGTGATTAATCGATATTTGGTGCGAAGATCTCTATTTGTAATAATGTCTTCAATCATCGATCGATCGATCGAAGCATTACATTGTTGCAAACATAAGAAATCAACAAACTAAATCACAAACACAAAATAGCGTAAAACTAGCAAAATGTAAAGTAAAATTTTGAAAGATTGCTTCCACGTTACGGTACGCTCATGCCCGATGCAGCTATGCGAGTCGGAAAGGTAGAATTCTCCAGGCCCGCTTGGGAAACCATCCATTACCCAACATCGACTATAACAGTTATTATAATTTACTTTACCTCGTAAAAGGCGTTGTTTTCGTGTTTTCCTTTATTGTTTCCTGTTAAAACCATTGCAAAAAGCGAATTGCGAAATTGAACATAACCGAAGTAGCTTACTCGTGCTACGTTCGTTTGTTTGGAACAAGTCGTTTCTATGAAATTCTCGATAAACCAAATAACTTACAGACAGCTTTGTAAATTAAAATGAAACTACTTTTACAGAGCTACTCGCGTTTATTTAACACATTGTATCATTAATGTGTATAATAAACTCGAGTAGATCCGTAAAAGTTGTTTTATAAGTAGTGTTCGCGAAAAAACTTATATAGATTTGTAAATGTTAACTATAGAGATCTGAGGATACAGGTTTTCATGTAAATTGATTTATATAGAGCTGGTCGATTCCCGTTTCAGCTGCCGGTGGGGAGAACAAAAGTCACACCCCATTTAATATTTAGAATGATGCCGTAAATTTTGAACGCGCGATGAACTCAGCCGGCACGAGTTGAGCTGCCGATGTTCTGCCAACTCAAACCGCATACTGCCAACGAAACATTTAATTCCAAATATGTTACAGGCGTTTTGCTTGGAACACAAAATAGATACTGTAGTCATGACACCATATGCCTGCCGCTACTTTTTATCCCATATTAGTTATACTATACACTCATGTTGAAATCTATCAAAATCAAGCTTTACAGAAACAAAAGATAATTAAGAAATCTTATGAAATCTCTTTTTATATATAAAATAATATGACAAAACACAGCAAAGACGTTTCATCTAACTTAAATGCGAAAGTGTCGGTCCTGAAATTATTTCAATCATTCATTTCAGCTAAGCACAACGCGGATTACCGACGCGATTTGCATTTCGTCATAAAAATATTGTTTGCTGTGATTGATAGGCTCTAATGTTGGATTTGGAGAACAAATTATTATTTTCTTTTTTTAATGCATATATTTATTCTGTTAATATAATAACAACATATAACAACGATAAAAAATCGTTTGCAATTTTAAAATTTTTGTAACATCTCTAATCTATCTTTTGAAGTATCTCTCATCAATTTCATAATCAGCATTTCCATAATTAATAATTAAATATTTTAAAAAATCCACTTCGCGTTACACTGCCCAATACGCAATTAATTTGCATTAGCATATCATTTATTTATCATTTATTGTATTTTAGTAGAAATAACGTAATAAATATTTTTTTCTCTACGGTGCATGGTGGTGCGTGAATTGCGATAACGTCAACGGCGGCGTAAATATATTCAGCACTAGCATTTTGCTCGCGACTTCGTCCGCGTGTTTTTGAGAACCAACAAACAAATTTGTTACAGGGCAAGCTAAAAATAAACTCTTTTTTTAAATAAAATATAGCCTATGTTACCCGCAAAGAATGTAGTATTCAACCTGTGAAAGATTTTTTGGAATTGGACCAGAAATTCCAGAACTTACCCTCCGCAAACAAGCAAACATTGTTTGTGTTTACTTTTTATTTTCAAGTGCTAATTGTTGCACTGAAATAAAATTTATGAAATTCAGTGAAAAAGAGTGAAAAAATTGTTTGTTTGTCACAAACCTTACCTCTTTATTAATTAGTATAGATAAAACTCTTTTATATATACATATTCGTTTAAAAAGCTGTCTTGGATAGTTCATGGGTTATAACTATTTAAGCAACACAAAATTTTTGCTCTTCATTGTCAAAACAAGGCAATCTTACTCCGTAAATGTGCCAAAAGATTATCAGTATCCGCTCTTAAATCAAGCCTAGCCGACTACGTAGGATTGCCTTGTCTAGTCGCCGCACCGCACTGAAATATACGGCAGCTAGTCTTTACACGTACGGAGCGTGCCCGGCCTCCTGCAACGCCACCACAGTCCCACACACTAACTCAATTTGTGATCCTCACTTAACAATTCCTCCTGAACGCCTAAGTAGACCGGTCACGCCGTCGGATTTACTTTATTACGCGAAGCATTAAGCGAGCAATTAATCCGAATCCAGGAACTAGCAGCGTAAGCTTTCAGACTGTGGCTAACTTTCTATTTAACAATTTAATTGCTTGAATTAGCACAAATTGACGTACTCGAAACAAATAACTGTCGACATTATGTGGCTAACGTTTAGCTATTTAATTTAAATACTGCTCTTGTATTGCTATCCGTGTTGGAGGATTTGGATTTATTTTGTTCACACAGTTTTTTCTTTGTCTAATACCAGTCTTTTGCACGTAGATGCCGTTGAAATGTATATTAGATACAAGGAAATACATAGCTGTACGTACATTGATCGATATACCTTCTAAATCCTTAGCTTGAAACTTCGCTTTGAGTTTCTTTTAGATCCTTTGCTCGGGTTAGGATAAGTCGAGATCTTGTGAATTTAAAACTACTAGTGAGACACACTCGTCTTATTTTGTAAGTCTTACTCCGATAAAAGTGCAAGATATAACGTTACACGTTGAATGAATCTGTCTTCGGAAATATTTTACTGAATTTTGGGCTACGTCTTTTGCTATTTAGTTGATAAGGATAAAACCTAAAGAAAACCTATGTTAAGTATACTCGTAGTTGGTAAAGTTTAGTTTAATTTTAAAACCAATAAGAGTATCCCAAATGCTATCTATTGTCATCGATTTGGTTAGAAACAATTTCATTTGCCTCATGGTCCTCTCAGCTCGTATGTAACAATGACTTTAATCCTATTAAAACGGACACACATTGTGCCAGAATTGTAGCGTGGTGGCTTTGGTCTGTCGCCGGTCTCATCGGCTCGCTGCATCTACTAACCGGAACCAAACCTTAAACAGAGTTAAACATGGTTTAATTTCCCTGCTTGTAGCCTTACTGAAAAAGCTCCGCCTAGTCGAAACACAACTATGCAGGGAGGAAATAAAATAGCAAGGGAAGCGATGCGGGCGTCGGACGAAGCGATTATGCAGTCGAGAATAATGGGCGCCGGTCCACATGCACGTTTTTGTTTGTGGTCTGTGACGCGATTTATACGCGAATTTCTACCGTCGCTGAAGTGAGCACTATTCACTATAATTGCTTTGAACAAAATTCTCCTGCACGTGTCTTTTGTTCTAGTTCACACGGCGTGTTTTATTACAGCAGGCGGCGCGGCGATGTAACCGTGCGTGTACGTGTGACGCGTAATGTCACTAGAAGTATGCCTCGGACCGAGAACCTCCGCTTTGCGTTTTGTTATCTCGTTTCGGTGCGCGTTTCCTGACTCCTCTGATGATCAATTCTCAAAATTCACACTTACCACAATAGCTATTCGGGTGTTACTATCTGTTCATGGTGTCATTATCTGTTGCTAAAGGTTGCAAAATTGCAAACCATGTCGTCAAATCATCAACAAGTGCAATGAACAAATTTTTTTAAAAACTTAAATAAGTAAAATAAAACCATCATTCGCATATATAAATACATTAACAACGTCCTAAGCCGAATAACTTGCGGCTCATAGCCAAGGAAGACTCACAACGAAAGTTATATCAAATTCTAGTTTTACTTTAAACAAGTTTGTTCACCGGAACAAAATTAGTTATTTGATCGAATAAAATTCGAGCCAGTGAGCTGGTACGTACCTTAAACAAACGCGCAATATCTCGTGGAAGAGTTCTTTCGCTTCGGCAGCAACATTACCGCGGATGTTAACGTTTAGACGCGTTCCTGTTATTGCGATCTCCGGCGGCGTCGTTTTTACGGAGTTTGTTTTTCCGCGAAAGCTTTTCTTTAGTATCGCTCGGCGCGCAGTAGTATCTGTTGAATCCAGCCGGTGGTCTGTGAGCGTAACTTTTAATAGCCTTATCAGTACTCGGGCAGACCGCGCTCTCTGTATCTCCGTCTCCCTGCCTCCAGATGCCGCCTCGCCTCCATCAACCCTTATTAGCAGTTACAAAGACGAAAAGGCCCACCTCCCGGCTACGTCTTTTTGTGTTGTTTATAACGTACAAATGATAAGAACTACTAACGGATTCATCTTTAAGCTTAATGAGGATTAAAATGTATTTACTTACTCTATCTATATACAATAATAAGCACTTTGTCGTTAAATAACATTAAATGAAAACACAAAATAATTGTAATTGTAAACCATTAAATTAAATTGTTTACAGAAGAGTCGTAAACATTTGTCTCACTAAAGTCATAAAGCTGAATGAAGTGTTGTAGCGCGGCTATATTTCATGATTTAACTTTTTAAATAATGCCGGATACTTTTTATTTTACAGCGTGTTTACTTGACGCCATTTGCTCTTTTGTGTTCGTTCCATATGCACGTTTAATGCGGGCAGATTTGTTCGCCGGCAATGCAAGGACCACTTTACGCATCGGTAAAAGAGTTCAGTGCCGTTAAATCTGCCATAAACAATAAAATTTGCATTTATTGGTCGTCCTCAGTGTCGTAAATTCACGGCGAGCGAGCTGCCAACGACATTTTGAGTGAATATCGGGTACCATTACAGCAGAAACAGCTCAGAGAATAGTGCCGTTTCGTGAACTCGCCGATGCGTATTAATTGAAATCACCAGTCAATTAAAGTCGGTGCCGGCAGAGCGCGCACGATGCCGCATGGCGGTGCTCTCTGCGCGCCAATTATTGACACTTGTTTAGCAGATGGCTGAGTAAGCTCGCGCACGCATACACGCCGCTGCGAGCGTGGGTGGACGACTCGCGGCCCTGACGCCACCTGCCAATTTACCAAACACTACCCAAATTTCATTGCGATGTAAACGTATTCACCTATAAAGACTTACCAAAACCATTATGCAAGATAATTCGCAGCGAAAATAGATACCCAGCTACTAAAATAGCTGCACTAGCAAGTCCATGCAAACAAGAAACAAAACTTTGCTCTCACATCGACGTGTAACTAGGTGTGTAAGTCCAATAATTCAAGGGGAGCGGGTGGTTGTAATGTTGGAAATTTTCAGGGCGCCCCGGAAAGTTAGGATCTTCCTGGTCCGGTGAACTAGAAGAGACGCTGGCTAAAGTGTTATTTCATTGGATAATCTACTGTCTGTAGCTTTTGTACATACTCGTAGTTGTACATTTTGTATGGTTTCAATTTGATCAAAGAGTTTCTTTAATTGATTGAAACAATTTTAAAATCTATATAATATGCGCTGAAGTATGTTAGTTAAAAAGTTAATGCTATAAGTTTATAAATATCAAGGTAGCTCAATAAACTAGGCAGGTTAGTAGGGCAAACAGTTGCATTTCCGTGCTTAGGCTAACCTATCAATAAAAGAAATACTTTATGTGGCCCTAAGGCCACATAAAGTATTTGTTGCAACAACTTCGAAAAGAAAATTATATTAAAAAACATACAAACACAGTAAGTATAACAATAATTCTATTTTAAACATTTATTGCTTTCGCGGAGCGTACAGGTAATATTCACCTAATATGATAATATTTATTGCGATCGTTCCTACAAAGTCTGTTATATGTTTCGAACGAAAGAGAGGGATCCACTCCGACGTATGCGAACCCTGTAAAATATCCGTAAGCGAATTTTCGTATTGACAACAAAGTGATTGGCTTTCGCGGTCTCTCCTCGAGCTTAACAAACGTTCAGTGATTTTTGGATTGTCGAGAAATACGTATATTTTTAGACTCCTGTAAATAGGACACCTGAACGATTGATGTTACTAACGAATGATCCGAAATGTAACGTGGTTGATGTTTATGTTAATAATGTGTTCGTATCTTTCAATATTGTATGAATAGCTATAATAAAGCTGGTTTGTTAAACTGATAAAAGAAAAAGTACCAAAAGCAATTGTTATTACAGAACGTGTGCTAAAATATATTTGTCTGTGTTTATCAACAAAAATGATAGCGCATCAGTTTCACTGTAATTCATCACGATTTAAAATAATTGTTTGTTAACTGGTACTCTTAAAGCTCTTAAATTCTTTTTGTGTAAAGATTATAAAAGTAAACATAAAAATCAAGAAGATCAACAAGAATCAACAAGAATCAACTTAAAGAAACGGAACGCATCCATCCATAGTTCAATGAAAAAATGGTAAAAGGCACCCGGTTGGCAGCGACTAATCAAGTAAGGGGATAATGTAACGAAGTTTAGATGGTCGGGTATTTGATAGCGAACGGCTCCGCTGTTCGAAGGTACGAGTACAATGGAGGCGGTGGCGCGGCGACGACGGAACCGGATAGCGCCTATTGCCGGCGCTCCGTGCAGATAAGGCCGTGCCGCGCAGCGCCCGCGCCGCGCCGGCCGGCAGCGCGCCGCAGCGCCGAGCCCGATGCCTTCTCCTGATTTATGTACGACGTGTCTCCTTTTTAATGAGTCCGTAAGAAGATATCTCCCCGAACACCACAATAAATTTTCGGACGTGACTCGCCAAAATGCTTCCACGTCGATATCTGCAAACAAACGCAGTCCCTTACCGTTAATCTGCCGAAGAGAAGAAAGTATCGCGTATATAAGTCGTGCTTATCTCGGGTAATGGCCGTCTATCTAGTTGATCTGCCAGTTTTATTTATGACCATGTTTTCCTTTACGCGCTCCTTCCAATTTGTGGAGAGTGAAAGGGATTGTTATGAGGCTGCCATGTTTCATAGCAATAAACATGTGTATCCAAAATAACGACATTAACTATTTTCTTTCAGTCCCTTTTATTTGACGTGGCGATTGTTTTCTTCTGCATTGTTTGTTCTTTTCAGTCTTTGTTACACAAACAGTAAACACGACAAAAAGTCTCGCTGACGGTAAACAAAATTAAGGCTAGTGTAACGATCACATTCAGCCGTTACATTTTGTGACGCACGGAATATTCTACATTAAGGGAAAATCTCTTGTTTTATGAGGATAAGGGGAGTGTTTAAACAAAATTCTCACAAGAGAAGCTTATCTTAGGGCTTTAATGCGTTTCTGTGCATTGTTTTTGATGATACAATTATATGTTATGACCAACGTTTCAAATACACGCACAATCTGCCCCGGTTTTTTTGTATTGTTTGTAACAATGTAGCATCAATTCTCAGACAGATCTTGTTTACACGAACGTATTTGACTTGCGCTAAGTACTTATGTATCTAATGCTGAAACCGAAATCTTACACAGAATGTAAATATCGATTTTATTTTTCGTTAGCTGTACTAAAATAGTATGAGTGTTTAATTAATTTATTATTTATTTTTACTATTGCTAAAAACAAAACCTGTACATACATACCTGTACACATATACCATACTTTACTTGGTGTCCAATTAAAACATTTTACTGGAAACCAGACCTGTCTGTCTTATATGATTATCTATAATCAGCGAAACAAGCCATTTAAATAACTACCCACAAACATTTATATTTTAGTTCTGTACTTTCTTGTTCTACAAAAGATAGCTAATTAAATCCAAAAGTTTATTTAAAAGGTTCCCTTATTGAAAGAGTGGTTTTCAGAAGAAAAAACTTGGACTATTGCTGTATAAAAAATGATTGTGTAATTCTTTACAGTACTTCTGAAGTTATTATTTCGCTGCAGCTGTATTAATATAATCCGCTCATAATCTGGTAATTCATTTAAGGACAAAAACACGTCGGCCGTGCGTAAAGCAACCGGCGCGGGTGAGAGTGGGGGCTGGCAGGGGGTTAAAACACAGGTCGGCGGTTGCGTGGCCGCTGCCCCTCGTTACGGCCACCGGCGGCGTCCGCGCTCTCTGTGTAAGTAGTGCGTTCATCCTGTTAAATTTATTGCCGCTTTTATATCAGCCGTTACAGAGGAGTCCCCTTTCGTCCGTATCGGGCCGCGCGGAGCCTAGCTTAGTGGAGTCGCAATTACGTTTCACCGGCTTTGACTGCGACGCAGCCGACTTTTGCCGTCCATCGAATCGTAATGGAATTAGCGTTCCAGTGCTCTTTTAATTTGTCTTCCTACCTTGTTCTAAACGAATCCTCTACTCGAATCTCTGGCCGTCGTAAAACTTCGATGCAGTCTAAAGTTTTTTACGTTTTCCCGATGGCGGCTAAGAATGATCCAGCAGCTTTAAGTTTTGATGAAGCATTCCCGATAGCTGTTTTCTATTTCTTGTGCTTCGTACTTTCTGTAATAAATAGTTTTCATTTAAATTTTAATACCTAACGACCGAATAGCGTAAGCTTTTCACAGAATTATGATTCAATAGAACAATATAGTCCCCATTTTGTGAAATATTTTTGTTTTGTTTGTATAATTTTTAACGCATTGACGGTAATTGTTGACATTGAAGGGCGCCTTTGGCTTTTAAAGTAAAAAAGTAAATAGTGTTGAATAATTTCGGCGGGCTGGTTAGAACCACGATAGCTCAATTGGGAAAGCACCTGACCCGGTATGTCAGAAGGGTGCAGGTTCAAATACTGCTCGTGGAACTTTTTTCTAAATTTGTGTTTTTGTAGTCCCCATTTTGATTTATGGTCGTGTAAGCATTTAAAATAAATCGTCTTTAATAGATCCATAAATGTTTTAATGCAAAAAGTACCTATTCGTAACATTACAAAGAGTGTGGTGAAATTAAATATTTACAAAATACTTGTCAGTCTTTACTCGTACAGAATACTATAGGACTAACTAATAAGGTATTGGACTGACTAAGCAAGTATTATATTGTATAAGTATCATAAAAATGTCATAGAAATGTCGGTCTGTTATAGGTATTGTGTGTTTAGCTGTTGGTAAGTTCGTAGCTATCGTCGTAGTAAACTGTTTTTGTCGATGTCGAAGCGACAATCGTAGCGATTTGTTTAGTCTACAAAAGTAATGTAAAGATTTACAAATGTTTTTTTTCTTTAACGAGTTTTTTAATAATACTATTGAACCAATCAAGTATGAATAACGCTGTCTAAAAGTGTTATTTTGTAAGATATGTTGTATAAAGTCTGTGTGCCTGAGCTCGTAGCAATGTGCTCCGTCGTAGCTAAGTCCGTAGTACAGTATCTGTTTCTTGTAGCGTAGCGATCGTCTCCAGAATCATTTCATTTATATAGGGTGGAGTTAAACCCGAGGATTCGCTATTTTACATTGTTTAATTTACAATTTCGATCTTTTACATCCTACAACATATATTCGTAGTTTTAGTAGTATCATAACATTATTACTAAATAAGAAAACTTAAACATTGCTATCAACAATTGAAAGTTGAGACCAACTTTTAAATGAAAACTTTGCAGAATAACACAAAAATAAACCCCTTTTCTATAAAAATCGAATTGTTAATGAGTTCTGTGCTTTTATATAATATTCGCTTTTATATATCTTAAAAACTCTAACCCTTAATTCCTTTGAAGTCTCTTTTTATTAAAGTTAGCCTTTCTCTCCAAATAATCTTATCTGTTAAATAACAAAAATCTGTGGTAGTTTTTTTACGGACATTTTCGTGGCGCTTTTTCCTTGATCATAAAGCCAACTTCGTTACCCTAAACTTATCATATTATCTTCAGTTCCTGATATACAGGTGTTCCAAAAATAAGTCAATAAGTAAAATAAATGAGAGCACCCGGCTTACTCTCTTAAATATCGGTTATATGTTTCGATATATTTTATAAATGTAGATCAAATCTCAAAATATATATTTTTTGTAGTAAATTAAGTTACGCGTCGAATAGAAAACGCTTGAAAGAGCAATTGCTCCATAAAACATCTGATGAAAGGCGAATGAACATTTCATGAAAGGATACTACAATATGCCTTAAACGAAAACTCATAAATATGTACCCTCATTTATAGCGCCCCTAATTACCTGTCTTGGTTTTCGACCAATTGTCAAAGCCCTGATCTTGAGATTTACTAGAGGATAAGCTTATCATCCGCATCTTCATATAAAACTTATCAATCAGATACCGTATTTTACGAATACACTTTCAAAACAAGTGCTAATTTTCAGTCTCTTTTTAGGGTGAAATTACATCTCATTGAATATATAACTTTAACAATTTGTAATCTATCTCGGAGCTTTACTAATATAATAAACAGAGTATAAGCTTGGAATAGATATTCCCGTGTTTTGGCCCCGTCATGTACGAGTAAACTTCATTTCAAATTAGAGTAAAAGAGACAAACAAAACACGTTATAACTATTCCAAGCTTATACTCTGTTTATTAGTACGCTCGCTGGTCTGAGTTCTGTGAATCAGCCCTGCGGACTTATAGTCAAAGGATATTTCTGCAAAGGCTGCACAGCTCACGTGAATAGGGCCGGATACGAGCTGGACTCTTTGTCGGCTGCATTCCGAACCGGAGACAGAATCACGACTGTTTGAAAAGGAAGACTTCTGTGATTGAGCTTACTTATACGCTTGTAACCTTTCGCGGTCCATTATAAGTAAGTTAATGAATAGCCTATAACTGTCCCACTGCTGGGAAAAGGCCTCCATCATTGAAATCAAGTCATCACTACAATTTATGGGTAATAGCTTAATCACCATGCTTGCCAAATACGGATTGGTGATCACAAATCCGGGCTATGCATCGAAAAATCCGATACACACTTTGCTTTATTACCTTGTAATTGAACCGGGACCTTCGGGTATCAGGCCGAGCGCTTTGCCATTCGGCCACCGAGCCGCTTCTGTGGTCTAGTGGTTAAGACCACCGGTTAAGACCCAGAGGTCCCGGGTTCGATTCCCAGCGGGGGGTACAGGTCGGTTTGGTTGGTGGTAGGGCTTGTTTGTCCGCCTGGCTAGCTACTACCATCTTATCTAAATATGTCGCCATAACATCAATGTTTGTAGCATTGTTGTGTTTCGGCAGATAGAGATAAAATAGCCATTGCCTCACTAGTTGAGGATCCCGGGTGAAATGCGCTTCCATCATTGGCCTTATCATCACTTAACATCAGGTGAGATCATATCAAAAAAATAAAAAAAAACTCAGCCCGCGACCAAAGCCAAACCTACACGGTCAAAGCGTCGGGTATAAAAAGGTATGCCTATGATATTCTTACAAATTATTTCCCGTTTTATTTTCTTTAGGCTTACCTCAACAAAAACATTGTTTACTATCACTTTTACCAATACGTTTGCAACGTGCCAGATGAGTTAATAGCTTAGGTTGCAAACAAATCGGAAGTGGACACCTCGTAAGCCGCAACAGTCATATATGTAATGATGAGCTATACAACTGATAAACAATTGTATGTAAGAAAGAAAGATATAAAATAAAAATGTTGCCCACACTCACGCCAATTATCTAGCCCCAAGAAAAGCTTCCTTAACCCTTCGAACGACACAACCCCCAGTACTAATAGTCATAGCACGATATGGTTTTATTCAATTTAAAAATATTTTACGCCTTCACTAGGAAATTGTCGAAATTTGTCCAATTCCGTAAATAAAAAGAGACAGTGTCATATATCGTTAGATTGGCAAAAGAATAAGCTTTGCGACAAAAACATCATTTATACATAATTATTTATATAAAATATTACAATAATTTACAAAGTTTTAATGTTGTTATTTTTTTTTATGCCTACACTCACCCAAGGTTCGAAGAGAAGAAACTACGCACATTTCACATCGCCACTATCACTAAAAATCACTATTGTCACTTCATCTTTCATTTACATAACTCACATCATCACAAAACACTCTAATTACTTCACAATCACAATTTTACTGCGAAACAAATGCAGACCGCCATTTCTCGAGCCCGCTTGCGCGCGAACTTCATAGCCGGAGTTCAGAGTACTGTTCACTGCAAAAGTCATTCACACGTTCTGTTCAAATTTGGTAGTAAATATCAATGTGTTTTTTTTAGTTAACTTTTTATATTGTTTTCATTATTTTACGATTGTAGTTGCAAAAACAAATTATTACAAGCAATGTAGTAATATTCGATTTCATAGATTTTTTTTATAAAATGGATAACGGTCGATAAATTACTTACTAATTTGAACGTATGGATATTTGATATTCTGTTATGAAGGGACAGATGAAAGAGTATTGGCAATACGCTATTGGCATTCAATGTAGTACACAAGTTTTTATAAAATAATGTACTTACATGTGGGGTCACACTACGTTTTCCATATTAGTGATTCTTATGAAACTTTGGTTTTATATTTTTTGTTTTTAGCATAAGATTACACAATGTACTTACAGGGGGCGAACGCCTAGTACGTGCTTAGTAGCGATATTCGAACCCACACTACGTCAAGATTAGTAGATTTTTACGAAACAAATTTGGTTATACCTAGTAGTAATAAATTTTCATAGCAAAAGTTTACACAATGTACTTACGGGGGGGTCGAACGCCCAGTACGTGTCTAAGATTGGTACGTGCTTAGTAGCGGGATTCGAATCCACATAACGTTTTCAAGATTAAAAGATAAATACTTACGAGATACTTACGAAACAGTCAGTAGAAGCATTAGAACATATTTCTGCCGCTGTCTGCTACATATTATAAAGAAAGAAAAGGTACTCGTGTAAGAAAAACGACAAAAAAAGGGTAAAATATTAATATAATAAAAAAAACAAACAACACAAACAATCTGATTTACAGCTTCATACGTACAGACAAACTTTATAACTAGAGGTGATCATAACATAATACATGTTTTCAAGTAGGTACTTTATGACATTATTATCCTGCAGTTTTGTACATACTGCAATACGGCAAACAATGGTATGAAAAATAAGAAACAATCTAATATACAGCTTCATATGTACAGACAAACTTTATAACTAGAGGTGATCATAACATAATACATGTTTTCAAGTAGGTACTTTATGACATTATTATCCTGCAGTTTTGTACATACTGCAATACGGCAAACAATGGTATGAAAAATAAGAAACAATCTAATATACAGCTTCATATGTACAGACAAACTTTATAACTAGAACTTTAAAATTAGCTGCCGCCGAGCTGCCAGGATCGGCCGGGGAGCCTCAATGGCCCCCGGGGTAACTGACCTCGACCGTGATCTAAAAAATACATAATAAAAAATTAATAATTTTAATTATTAATTAATTAATAAAAAGAATTACGTAAATAGAAAAAAAACATTGTGCACAAATTGTTTTTTACTTTTTACAAACACAAACTGACTTTATTTTATACCAAATAACTATCAAATAAATTTTTATCATAACACTTTAGTAACACTTTTTCGTCCAATAGTACCGTATTGTAATGAATTTTGGGACCGTGTTGAATTGAAAACACAATTGTGTTACATTCATATTATATATCACAAAACTGATTCTACTTTCTGATTCCTGGATAAATTTACAACAAACTTATCTATATCTGAACACACAATGTGTAAAATAAATATTTTTTTCAAAGACATGACGCAATTCCTAACGACATTGCAAAACCGCAACCAAAAAGTTGCAGACATTTTTACTGGACTAAAATCTAGAAACGACTCAAACTAATAACTAAAACACATTCTACGTTAAATTTCCAATAGATTGATATACAATTCACTTACCGTTTACGAAGGGAACTCATAATTTACACCAAAACACAACACGTCAAGCAGCGAAATTAGTAATGGCGCGTAGGCCTTCACAGCAAATTTTTGTTTTATTTTCTTCCGGTAATTTTATTTGGCAAAGCATTATGATTATTATACTATTCGACAGAGGATAACTTTTACAATACTCATGACCGGATACAGATACAAAATAAATTCACAACACGCCATAAATAAACAAATGCCGTTAGGCACCACGGTGGTGCTTAATCGCGTCCGGTGTAAAAAAGTTAGGCACCACCGCGGTGCCTTATCGCGCGAGGGGTTAAGAAACTCGAGAAATGGTTAACTAGACAACGGATAAACATACTTAATATACATAAATATATACTTATTATACATAGAAAACACCCAGACCCGAAACAATTTAGAAAAACAGGTATTTCTAAATTGATCCGACCGAGGATCGAACCCGGGACCTCAGAGATGGCGACACCATGAAAACCGGTGTGCAAGCCACTCGACCAAGGAGGTCGTCATAGGAAACTATGAAACTTTAAGAAAGGTAACTAATAAATAGTAAAAAGATAATTTTTAATAAAAACTCCGTTAAGAGAGTGACACAATAGCACTGGGCCTTGGGTATTGGTTTGAAGAGGGTTAAGTAGACCTTTACCCTGCCCTAAGGTAAAATCATATTAGGTTTTATGATAAAAAATTCATCCTGGTCTAACCCGCAGATGTGTTATGGTATGGCACCCTGAACGTGGTTATTACGCCAAAACTTTGAGCATACATATTTCCCTCATTAATTCGATCTACGCTCATAGTTGGCAAACTTTTTAGTTGTAATACGTACATATTGGTTCGAAATTTTAATATATAATGTTATAAGAGTGTTAAAGTTGTTTGTAAAAACATTTATTCGGGTTTTTTAAATCTGCTTAACATCACTTCTCAGAGGCTAGGAGATAACCTCAACTGAAGTAATACCTAACCCCCTTACAATTTTTAATATTGCTTTGTGTAGGTCACCTTCGGCTTTATTGTTATATATCATCAGGTAGTATTATAAAAGAAAAGCTATGGAGAAACCACTGTTGTGTTATTAATTATTGTAATTCCAAAATTCTCTTTTATTAATATTTATAACGCGAAAAACGAAGACTTCCTTAGCAAAACATAAAAAAGATAAAAATCGGCAATTTTCGCAGTGGCATCATAGTTGTTTCGCGAAAAATTCCGGCATCCTTGCAAATTGCAGCAAGCGGCGTGCATCGCAAATAAGGCGGGCGACACCTGTGCAGCGCGGGCGCGCTCATCCAACATGCATGCGCCCGCACCCACGCCCGCCCCGCAACCGCCCCGCGCCCGCCTCATTACCGCCGCGCGGATGTGTGTCACGCGCGCCCTGCCTCAGCGTAATATGTGATTTGTTACCTGCAGTATATACCATTACTATCATGTGGCTGCCATCAGCTAATTAAAAAGACTTATTTTTATATTACTTGTATGTAGGATTTGAGGTTGCTGTGTGAATTACAGTGCTGCGGAAGGCTCGTCGGCCGTAGGTCACAGTTTTCGTTTAATTCGTTGAAACAACATGGCGAGCTAGGGCCCGATCTGCTATATTCATGATGATGATGAAAGGTCACTGTTAACCTAGTCACACTTTAGTATAAACAAAAAATGTTCAGTGAACTTATAGTCTATTAGGTAAATAAATAAATATGTATAAAAGTCTTATTAAAACACAATCTAAATAACGATTGTTAAGTTTTAAATACCAAGAAATGTATGATTACTGGTTTTAATTTGACGTTGGCTGTATTTGCATCGCATACAAAACAAAACAGTTTACCACGAATTAACACATAACATACAACCTTCTACAATATGCTTTAAAAATGAGTTGTTTGGCAGCTGCCCAGCGCGGACAGCGGTCATCTAACATGCATGCCCCGAACCCGGACCCGTCTCATTACCGCCACGCAGAAGTGTGTCACACGCGGGCTGCGCCAGAATATTGTATGACATTGTCATTCGTATAAGAAGCTCATGGAGCAGCTCGGCGGCGCAGCGGCTAGCACGTTCTGGTACATAAGTATTTGATATAGTTCCTGAGATTTAGAAGTCATTTTTATTAACATGAATCGAATCGGATCAATACTGTGTTGAAATTAAATCTTCCATCTGCCGCAAATTGCAGTAATGTAGATTATATGCTTTAAAATTAAGGCCTGCGGCACGAGTACGGCGCGGGCGCGTTTTTCCACCCATTCTCTGACGGCTGTAATGTAGTGCGAAACTGCGAAGTGCGAGTGACCAGGTCGTCATGTGATATATTAGGAACCTTGTGGTGTTGCTAGGTTCATGTGCAGTAAGGCATAACGGACGAAGCCTGATCGAGGTTCCTCTTAGCCGTCTCCTCTTGCCCGTGTTGCCTGGCAATCTACCGCGAAACGCCATGGGCACATATTTATGTATGGCATCTGGTTAGTAAGTACGTACATTTACGTTAAACTATAAGTTTACTTATATTAGAAAAAATAAGATTGACGTTAATTACAAGCAAATTAAAAGTTGCAGTGCAAGTATGAGTTCTACATCCCCATTCGAGCAATAAACAGCCCTATTTACGCGTTTACTGAAAATTTCTGACAATTGTTCAACCGGTAACTTTGACATCTCTTTATAAACTATAAGATGCCTATGCACGTGATAATGTAATAACATGTTAATACTAAAATCAGTGACTTAAATGTATAAAGTTTTAATTAAACTTGCTAACTTCATCTAAAACTGCATAGTGACAACCAACACTCACTTTAAAGTCATAATTATTTTAAAAAAACACACATGCAAGTCAAGTTATTTAAAATCGAAAAAGCAATTTATTACATGCCTACCTGTCACTGTTGAATATTCATTGCTTTTGCAACATCAACGCATTTTAAGCTCTCGCTATCCATTGCTCTCATATATTGTTCACAAATGCGGTGAACCTAAAATCAATACGACGTGAATAGCATTAACTTGATTTTCATTCATACACAGAGTAGACTAAATTAATTCAGCTCTGACGGACTTATGAAAATAAGTTAATATTTACCTTAATAAATTAATTACTGCCAACAAGCATAGTCGTTCATAATGCTTTGCATTATTCAACGGCGTATGAAAACATTCTAAATCAACAGATTTGTCCTCTCAGTAACATTGATGACGTCATTAATAATGATCTCGCTACCGGTGCATGAATATTCGACGACGGTTCCCCAAGAAAACATTTTTCATCTCGAGACGAACGCCAGGAGCTCGACGATGGATATTACGCTTAAAAGTTGAGCGTCGATATATTGTTACCTCCGCTAAAATTTAATATTGACGTGTGTATTGTTAGCAACGAGCAGCCGGGCGGAGGCGGGCCCAAACTCGCATAGATGAGGCAATTTTATGGGTTTATTGAAAGGTAGTCGTCTTCGGCGCACAACCCTAAGTGATGAGATCCGGCCGAACCCAAGCCTTCATAACGTTTGTAATACCGTTTTATGACCAGCTTAGGACGTAACTTATACATATTTTGAATAACTTTACGCGCTGCTTAGAAAAGAATTACTGCTGCCGGGCCCGCTGAGATAAGCGCATAAATTTACATGCTGTGCGGACATTGATGTGAGCCAATATCCATTGCTGTGTTATACGACTCCAGTTACGTCCCATTTCGGATGGGACGGGTTTTTAAATATACCTTCCCCGACTGCGGCTTACGTAGACTGCGTAGAAGCCTATAAACGAAATTGTTGGTCACTATTATAAAGAAATTAAAGTGCTGTACTTTATTTATAGAAGACCTATAATTCTCATCAAGGACGTTATAAACAATTTCATAATCCTAATAGGAAGTAACTATGTAAAATTTTTGTTGTTTTAGACATAACGATACCAACCCTAAACCAGTTGTCGCGTGATCGTCCTCTCAAAATATACTAAAGAGTGACATATTGTAACACTCCTGTTTTAGTGTGTATTTGTATCTAGAGGACATCAGATCGCACGGGTCAGCACACATGTTCCGCACATACAATCAGCCGTTAGAGCAGCCCGTGACGCCCCTAAAACGTTTTGATTAAACTCATAAAACTCGAGGTAGGTGCCGCTGCCGCTGCCGTCCGCCGCGTGCCCTTACACAAAAGTAGACATTATACTCGCCCTTCCCCTTGACTCACCTGCCCGCCGCCACCGCGCCGCCTCCGCCGCCACCGCCTTTTAATAACACAGTCGAGTGCTTTCGCGACCACGATTAAGATAACTATGAATAATTACGTTTCAACGTATATTTTCATTTTAAAATAGAGGATCAAAGTCCTTTAGACGCATATTTACACTCTGCCGGCTCTATTTTCTCCGCGACGCCATTTTGTAGTGTATATTTTTTATATTAGAAATTGCGTGGATAGCAGTCTGTATTGGCTTAGTTAGTAAGTATCGAATCCCAGAGCTTACGGTGCGAGCGCGTGCACGTCAAACTTCGCTAACCGCCCTTAAGAAAGTTGATAAAGTTGGCGGAGGTGTGCTGTGTCGTGGTGCCGCGCCCTCGCGACGCGCTCCGCTATCGTCTTCGTGGAAACTCTAATCCCGCAGATGATGTCGAGATTTAGCCAGCTTTATATTACCTCAGCAAGAAGTTTCGTGATAAATGTTGCGTTTAACCTCCGTGGGGGGCAGGAGCGCATTCGTAATTCGAAGCTTACAAGTTGATGGTGATTAGCAGCATTGGTTCAATTGAAAGCTGGGCAGTAGGCGCGGGCGGCGGCAAGCGGGCTCGCGCTCGGCTGCGCATGAATGGCGCCCGCGTCGCATTATCAGCCGTCACTTCGCTCGACAGGTGTCGCCTTCAGCCAACTCGAGAGTAAATTACTAGCTTCGAAGTCGCTGAATCAACCCGACTCCCTAATCGATTTTCGAACCGCTCGCTTAAAAGCTGAGACATAGATGATTGCTACGAAAAACGGTTCTGAATAGTCAGCTCACACTTTACTTTGCATTAAGTTCAATGAATCGGTATTATAGCTTCTCCTGCAAGTTTGGCACCAAGTACTTTACGAGTTCTATCTTGTTCTAAGATTGTGTTTACTCATGGAAACTTTGAACTTTATTTAAGTAGCTATTAAGTTGATTGTTTTGTCCAATGAAAAGCAGAGAATTTAATTGACCCAAATTAAAGTTCCCACCTGTTTCCAAGCGCATTAGAGATCACATTGTAAGGGTAATTTTGATTGTCATGATTTTCACCAAGTAACGCCTGATTTTTAATTAATTATCTAATAAAGAGCTAAATATATATTTATATATTCATCGGACGGATTTTACGCGGCTTAAAACTTGCCAGTGTTCTACATATTAATAATAATCTGTTTATTTATATCTCATATTAATTTCAAGACCAGTTTTGCCGTAACAAAAGGAAAGTTAAAGAGCTCGAACGGGTTCATGCAAATAAAAGTTTTCATTTTTACAATCGTGTCTTAGAATACCTACATTTTTATCTTAGAATAAAAACAAACCTAGATAGTAACACGGAAGCCAAGTGTACGTTTATCTTTACAATTAGTGGAATTAGACTGATACAAGACATTGTCTAGTTGTAGTTAGGCGTCGGTTCCCAGTTTCCCACAGCAGTGAATAGCAACATCTTGCATGCTAAGCGCGCTGAGAGCTCGTTTTCGTATTTAAATAGGGAAATGGGAAACAGACGCAGTGACTCGACGAAGCATTGGTGCCGTGGTATTGTTTTAATTAAAGTAATTGGAGGAGGCACGTCGAGAGCCGCCACTCGGCTGCGATGATCTGCGCCTTGAGGATTTACACCAATTTAAGACCGAATTCAGCGGTGTATCAATTAACAATTCGAAACATGAATATGCTTCGATTACATGTTTACACAACACTCGCTGAACTCGAACAATTTAATGACCCGTTTCCATTTTGTCTTGTTAATCGGCAATGCACCTAGACAGCACAAAGGTAAATTCAAAATGTCCGATATCTGTTCGATATCTGTTCGCAGCGTCCCAAAGGCGTAGCAAAACCCTCTTCCGATGCGGCGAATGCAACAGCGAAATATAAGAAACGAAAGAAACTGACGCTAACAAAAAAGAACCAAAGATAAACGGAAACGGACTCGCTCAGAGAGAAAAGTAGAGACGCTCATGCGACAGAAAACTTCGCAGGCAGTCAGTCTTCAGTTATTCTTTGAAGATACGTGAACCCCTGCAAGCAAACACAATACTTATATGGACGTTGTGTTTTGCTTTTGTTTTATTCGGAAAGCGAATGAAGTGTAGCTAAGTACATTACCCTAACCGTTTGATGTCTGCCTCTATGGAGAGTGGATGATGCTCGTAAAGTACTAACACCCTTTAAGAAAGTCAGCGTCTCTTGTCTTTAATCAAGCAAATGTTCTATTTTAGCAGCAAAGCTCGGATTAACCCTTTCCCAGAGAGCGCGTTTGTACAAGTTTCCTTAAAGTAATTAAAGGTTCAAGCAATTTGAACTCTGAAATGAAAATTCATAATCTATTTATCTGGCGCGGTATCTACAAAAGAATTTTGTATTCATCGTTAGGAGTTAAGAAATAAAAATTTATAATTTATGAATTCTCGGCCGAAAGTTATGCTATGTAAATAACTCACAATAATAAAAGTTTACGATTTCATCACGAAAGCTATATTTATTATAGGCCTTTAATGTTATTGCATTTTCTTGGTAGGTATATTTGATTATGAGCGATAAAGAGGTTGGAGTGAATGTTTGCATGTTGGAAAATAAAAATTACCACGAGTGTTGTTTCGTTATTATGAGCTATCGTATGATAAAAACATTGTGTCGAAACGCTATGAATGTATATTGGTTTATTGTATTGGCTTTATGCAATATAGTAAATGTAATGTTAATATATGTTAATTTTAATTTTAGTTAAGTAATGTTATTTTCGTATTAATTTAAGTGCGAGTTGGATTTGCGCGGTAAAGGGTTCTGATATTTAATTATTATTAATCAGCGGGATTGATCATGTTACTTAATACTTAAAAGAGCCCTATCTTTTACAAATTCTCATTTTTCTATACGCCTAAGGTTTTTTAAAATATTATTTATAATTGTGTTTTTGACTCAATATTCAAAGCTATGATTTATTTTAGAGTTTTTTATTGCAATCTTAGGAGGTAAATGGGGAGTGGAAAATTCCGCAGATATTTTGGTTTTCGTTAACTTTTGTTTTAGAACCTAAAACCTAAAAACATGCAATTAATATTTGCTTAATTCTTAAAAAAAGCTCTATAAAATCTATATACATATAATGTCTTGTCCTGACTGACTGATTCATCATCGCCGAGCCGAAACCGCTGAAGCTAATCTGATGAAATTTGGACTATAAGTTAATTGAGTGACGTAACCAGCCACTAAGAAAGGATTTTACGGAAATCATACCCTAAGGGGTTCAAATAGGGGGTGAAAGTTTGTATCAAAGTCCGTCAGTTTTGAAGTAAAATACATGTAAATTGGTATTTGACTTTTTGAAAAGAAATAAAGAACGACGTGCCCAAGGAATTTTCTTTTTTTTCCTTTAAAGAAGTAAAAAAGGGAAGAAGGCTTTTTTGGGGAAATCGTTATTTTTAAAGTAAGAAATATAAAAATCTATAATTTAATCGATCTATAGATTTTTCAATAAAATTAAAGAATGACGTGTTTTTGCATTTTTCGAAAAACCTTCCCTTCCCTACCTTATTTTTTTTTTCTTCCCTAGAGGGTTGATATAAGGGTGTAAAGTTAGTATGTTAGTGTCATTCCTTAAATTTCGCCTGGTTAGGAATTATGAAGTGTTTCAAGATTTTTGGAAAATCATCCCGTTTACTTAGCTTTCATCCCGTTAAGCGGCCATTGGGTACCCAAGTACCCAAAATAATACGAATAAACACAAGTCGTGTAGCCCACGTAAGCAAACGCGAGCAAAAGCTCGTTATACATATATCCCAACACTAACGCCAATATATGCGGTATTTTCCCATTTCATCTATATGTTGGTCCCCTAACACTAACTACTCCTTTTCAAAATAGCAATATGTCTGTCTGCTTAAAAACGATTAGGTGATACATCTAGTTTCTGAAAATTGACATATTTATTTTAAAAGTATGTTGTTTTCGTTCTATTGAAATATTCGATATAATTTCACAGCTGGCAGAAATGCATAGGTATGATAAATCGCAACTCTCGGTGGCGAAAACAATAAATTCAATAGCTGCATTTATCTTGCTTCCCATCAACAAACAAATCATAGGAAGACACAAAACTGTCCCGTGCAAGTTAAACCCATCTGAGATATATAGCTCTTTTATATTTTATAGTGCGTTGCTCATTTAACTTATGTATAAATGTTGATGTAATGCTTTCATTCATATTCGTAGTATAGTTACGCTGGATGTGATGCGAGGCAAAAACTGATTCACTTTAAAAATCAATGTTATCATATTTCTTAATTGCTTGCCATAATATATTTTTTATCGAAAATGTAATGTTAGATATCTTACATATAGAAAGACGATCTTGATTAAAAACGACCTGGTACGAAGCATTGCGTCTTATATTCTTTTCCATATAAACTGTTTGTAATATTCAAATAAAACACTATACGAATCTACTCGCATTTATTGAACACTTTATTTTATCCTGACATTTTGTGACGTTACAGGAAGACTCAGATCTCCGTGATTACATGGAGACTTTCTCTGTGACACGTTTACGCGAAAAAACATTGGAAATCAATATGTTACTAAAAAGGGGAAAATTTCTACTTAGATTTAACAACATTTTCTTTAATATTTATGAAACCATTTTTATCACGTACTGTTAGTGCGAGCACAACACTGAGACGCAACGGCGGCTGCTTTGGGGGGAGCCGCCGAAAACAGTGAATAATGCAAAGGCCTTACGAATCGGATCATATTTTTTCGGAGAAAATGTGGAATCGCGAAGTGGCAAAACAGAATTTAATATTCGTAAAAGGGTTGACGTCGGGATCGGGCCAGCGCCAGTTGACGCGTGCCGCCTCTACGAGTTTTTTTGGCTACTTTCCAAAATCAATATCTTCGAATACACAGACCGTCGCGCATTTTACACTAATCTCGCCGAAAGAGCGTACACCGAGATAACTGCCCACATTCATTGTTCATTAATGTTTTCCTATTTTCTTTTGTTGCACTTATTCGCATTCGCTTATTGTTTTCCTAATTTATGTCTCTCTAATCGCACTAAGGGAGGAGCTCGATGGCGCAGTGATTAACGCGCCCGATCTACGGGTGCTGAGGTTAAGCAACTTTCGCAAAGGCCGGTCATCGGATGGGTGACCAAAAATTTATCATCTCGAGCTTCTCCGTGCTAAAGGCATGCGGAAAGGCGTGCGGAAGGCACGTGAAGCCGTTGGTCCCGGCTGCTTAAGCAGTCGTTAACAACCACCAACCCACACTGGGCCCGCGTGGTGGTTTATGGCCCGTTCTCCCTATCCATCCATAGGGAAGACTCGTGCTCCAGCAGTGGGGACATAAAAATGAGCTGATGATGAATTTGTTCTCGATTCTCCATTTTCTCTGTTACACTTTACTGTTATGTTAGCGTATCCAATTCGACAAAGTAGTAATCAGCACTAGATCCCCCCGCATTTTCACTTTTCACAATCTTAGTTTGATTGCCTACAAATCGCTGCCATTAAATTTATGAAGTTCTAAAGTAGGTATTTTACTTTCGCAAGAGCTGTTCGCGCATACTGAGTTGATTAAGAAAATTCCTTCGGCGCTATGCTACGACTACTTGATGATAGTAATCACTGGTATCTTTAGAACAATGAAATTAGGCACAACCTTAAATAAGTATATAAAAGTTTTATTTTAATTACAAAATACCAAAGGGTCATTGTTCTTTATTTACTGTGCCCCTAAAGTATTATCAACTAGCATTTCATGTTTTGGATTGAATTGAAGCTGTATCCACATCCAAGCGGCATTGATATACTCGTAGGTGGTATAATGGTTTTTATGGCAAATATCATTATCACACTGTCGAAATATCAAGTCGAAATGAAAACTCTCGAAGACACGTGAATGAATAATACATGAAAAATAAATCTTTTCGTAGACGTTTCTTTTTCCGAGTGGAATTTACAGTGGGTAAATATTATCTGCCATAAGATCAACAAAAGTAATGGGAAATCTCAGTAAAGTTGGAATACTGCGAACGCAAATACTCCTCGCAACTTGTTCTGTTTGTTATGGACAGTTAAGTTGTTATTAATTAACATATCGGCGGAGTGTCTCATTTATATTCGATTGTAGACTAGTCTGGCGAAATAATGGATTCAATTAAATTAACACAGTTAGTGCGGAAGACGTCGCGTCGTATTGGGCGCTAGCGGGTGCGAGTCGAAGCGGCCGGCGCTCGGCGTGCTCGAGAGCTCCGTTCATTTGAAGGCACTCGTCCATAATTGCAGACTAAGACTTCACCGGCTGAACGGCAGGCGTTACCGAGCAAAAAGAACTTTTAATGGTATGCCTTTGTCGAGCCTCTGCGACCTCCGCGCAACTAACGCGCCGCGCCCATGTTCTTTGTGTTTCATAACTTTCGCACGCAACATACTTATTACTTCTCTAAAGAGTTATTACAGAAAATACACCTTTGATTTTATCGAAACTGTATTGTTCCTGTAACAGTTTGAAGTACCATGGTATCTGGGGGCACGGCAGTGTCCCAGCCAAGTCGAGCAAAAAAGCGGCACGGCCGTACCATCCTTTTCTCAAAACAGTTCAGGCCATTTTCGACCCCCTATAACTTCGTTGTGGATAAAACTAGAAGCCTGAATTTTCAGTAACCAAACAGGCATTGTATAAACACGGTATATTTCAAATTTCATTCAATTTGAACCAGTGGTTCAAGAATTATAACTAGTCAAAGTTTCTTAATTTGGTCATTTACTGTCTGACTGACCGATCATCAAAACTTTAAGGCATCTAGCAGACATAGAAGCTTCAAATTTAGAATAATATTAGTGTTTAGTGTATAAATTAAGGAAAAACTAAAATATTTGCAATTTCTGTCTAGTTTTCCAGATACACCAACTGCATAAATAACTTTGTAATCCCATATAAATGTCTAGGATTACAAAGCATTACATTTGCAGTTCATGAATCAGTGTACCTGTATATGTATAATATAATGGAATAACAGGTGTATTTTTTAAATAAATAGATTGGACTTGGCAATCGTACTAAACAATCTAATTTAATATAATATATGTATTACTTGCGGGATACATTGTGTTTTCATGCGATGGCTAAGTCAATCTATTTATTTAAAACATAAAAGATTTTTAATATTGATTTGGTCCCTATGATGTTGTTAGGTTAGCTAATTACGTGATAACTTAAGACAGAAAGTCCCTTAAATAGGGACTGAATAAATTAACCGACTTGGTATTATATGGATCTCACAACTTTTTACGGTAGAAGAACTGAGTTGCGAGACTTGGTTTTTTTTTACAAGTTTGTTTTTGATGGTTAGATTAGGTTTACGCCTACTATAGTTTCACTTTGCGTGTTTATAATAGATCATGAAAGTCATCAAAAATATTTCGTTTAGAGAGCTTGTTTGTTGGTTGAAGTTTCGGCACTTTATAAGGACTAGTTTAGTTTTCTTATGTTTAGTTAGCTAAATAAAAGTTTCCCGGCTCTCGAATAAGTTAAAAGGAAAGTTTACCACTAACGTATACTTAACGGAATAAGTACGATATTGTTGACAATCCATTTCATAGAGATTAACTTAATATATCGTTCTGAAATCTTAAGATTTAAAATAATTGTTAATCATTTAAGTGTCATGCTTTCACTGTTGCGTCAAATAGACTCGACCTTTCTTAATAAATGACGATGAAACCGTTGTCCAACAGCGCTGCAAAAGATTGTTTCTATTAGGCATTCTTCACATTGTGTGCCGATATAAAGGCGAGCATTAAAACGAGAAATATATAAGCGTCACATAATTAACTCAATCAGATCGGATGCAGGGTTTAACCGTATCATCGGAAAAAATCGTTGACGGCGGTTGCAATTTGGTAGGAAACGCAATAAATTGGTCGGGCGACGCCGCTTGACCCACTTCCTGTAACATGCCGAAACGTCTGCGATTTAATCGCGCCTGCCCCACTCCGTCCTTCCGCGACCCCACACGCTTCGCTTCTTTGCCCCATAATTATTAAATCCATTCCGAGCTTGAGTCGAGCCAAGAAAGGGGCACACCCAAATAAATAGAGCCGGCCGGACTTAGAGCACTTACCTTTTCATCGTTACCCCGGAGACCTTCATAAACATATGTGTTTGTTACCATACGTTATTACGGAAAAGTATTATATTTTGATACGTTTTGGTGTGTAGATTTTGTAAGCATAAAATACCGTATAAGTATTAAAAATTATATATGTGGGTGAGAACGACACTTCCATTGGATGTCGATTTTCGATTTCACTGCTAATGTTACCCTTAGTAACGTGTCTATCTATACCGTCGGGCGTAACTCCTAACTAAATAAATTTCAGATGACGTTTCTAGAAACGCATTCACTTCACTGTCAAATGTATATATTACCACGTGTTAATTTAAAGGTCCCCTTATATCACATATCTATTTACTATATACTCGTATATTTACGAGATGTCATATTCCCACTGGAAAAACTCGTTAACATCGAAATAAGCAAAGTCACGCCGTGTCGACTGTCGTCGGCACAGTATCATGTGGCTTTTTTCCTGAGGTACATTCAAATAGAACTCATTCATGCTGGTACCAGGCTATAAAAAAACATCGCTCCCATAAAGAATATTAAAAAGATATATATTTATGTTTTTGAAAGCTTTGCCCAATATCCTAAATTGTTCCCGAGCGAGAATAGAGGTCGCTTTCCCTAAATAAACGAACAATGAAAAATGTTTCAACGTTGTTTTATCGCCTCTCGTTCGTTAAACCATATCTCCATATTTAAATACATGCCCAAAATGCGCTCGTACCTTCTCCAACAAAGTTGGGTACGTAAGCCACTTAAGAGCACATTTAAGGGCGGAGCAGCGAAGCCCACACTAAGAAGATGTATGCCTATCTAATGCACAAAGTCGCTGTGGCCGAAATCGGTCATATATCTATTAATTATCGTATTTTCATATAAAGACTCCACGTAACCTAGTCATGCTATATACGCTTTTAGGGTAGGCAAGTAAAACATTGTGTTAAGAATGTCGCATATTGTCGTTGTTAAAATACCACTACACATTTACAGAATACACTAAACATGCCCACTAGTTTAGGCCCAAGACACCGTACTCGTAGAACAAGGGTACGAAGAACCGGTTCACACGTTATATCAGGTACAGTCATGTACCTGGGCGCTTCTCTCCTCCACCACGGCCTGGTTAACCCGAGCCGAGGTCCGAGCCTTTAGAGACGCCTTCGAGTTGTTCCGCTCCCCAATCCGATGCGAACCCTTCGGAGAATCTAGTAGGGCACGGGGACACGCACTTTTAAGTGTGTGATGCCGTTCCCTCTAGAAAACCTCCAAAGATGATTCGTTTCACACGGCGGCGTGAGGTACCCTTTACGTACCTCGCCGCCCCCAAAAAAGCCCGGTGAAGCTGAAAATGCCGTTTAAGGCAATCAGCAATCTCTCAAAAAATAAATTAGAACATGTATGTTGCATTGAGTTTTTTTTTTGAGCGTTGCGCCATTTGTTACTAATAATCACAGTAATAGATAGAAAAGAATCACTGTAGCAATACTAAACTACTACCTTACTTCTATATGAAACGATCAACGATATTTTTTTTTCTTTCTATCACCTAATACCTTTACTCTATGGTAGTAAATAAATAATGAGTGCCGCGCTTTTAATCTGGCGTTGTAAAGTGTGCAAGTTGCAGTCGTGTTAAGAATGTGGCAGATTTCTATTTGGAATTGCAACGTGCATTGAGTTCTCGGTCGGGCGGGCTGGCGCGGGCGCGTGCGGCGGGCGGGCGGAAATTGCGCCGCGTCGCGTGCGCCGCCCGCCGCCGCGCCGCGTGCCCCTGACGTGTGCCCGCCCGCTATTTGATTCCACTCCGCTACTCGGTGCACTGCCGAGAATGTTTTACACCACGCCGTGGCTCCCATTCTTCGCATTTGCTTTCCCATTTTTGGTGCAAGACATTTCTTTGCTACAGAAAATATCTTGAATCGCAATTTTCACGGTACGATCCTTATCGTTTATTCTCACAATTCTCCTCCTTTATATTTATATGTTTTTAAACTTCAGTCTTATACAGATCCGCTCCCGGTAGCTTTAAAATGAGAACGCGTGCTAAAGTAACAATTTTATGTAAAAGACGTCACACACAAGGGGTGAGCGTGTCTCAATATAAACTTGGTATGAGCATGTATGTGTTTTGTCTATCTCGTGCTCATAACAAAGCAGACGCGAGTGCGCTCAGAAATATTTTTGTGAAACTTTCATGAATATATTAGCCATAAATGTGACTAAAGGAATCTATTCTCTGTAGCGGGCCGCGCCGCGCCGCCGCCGTACCGCGCGCCGCAGCCTGCTCCGCTCCCGGACACATGAATAGAGAGAGACAGCCCTCTGTTAGCGCTCTGGAAGCGCTTAGTAGTATAGTTTACTATAGTAAACTTCGAATTAGTTTATTAAATTTAATGACAAAATTAAATCAATCTTGTTAATAAAAAAATGTTATTTGCGCTTCCCACTCTAAATGTTTATGAGTCTCGCAGTCCTACTCCAGCAGGTGAGTGGCGTCTTGCTTAGTGGCGAATGATTATAAAATAAAAATGAAATACCCGTAAAATAAAGATTAAAATGTAAATAGGGTATCAATTATTATTTTCATAATTCCTAATTTGTCTTGTTATAAATACGCACCTACCTACCTTTTTTAATGAAGCATTAAGAAAGTCTACTTAATTACCTAGATTATTTACCTATCCAAAATATACCGTAGCAAAATTAACAAGCCTTGACAATATACATTAGCAACATAAACATCAATACAATATTTTATACAACTTAGGTGGCAGAGTAGCATACGGTCCGCCCGATGGAAAGTTATGACATGGCCATAAAAATTTAGTAGGTAAATAGTAACGTAGCATTAAAACTTAGCTTAGCCGTAAATACAAAATGTGTTATTTAAATATTCTTAGGAACCGCTTGCGAAAACTATGCACGGATAAAAACAATAATAGCGGTGTTATTTGAATAAATCGTTTCTGCTATACATTCCATGTTTCTGTTTTCGCCCGGGCAAAGCGAAGAACTAACCAATAGGGCCGCGTCGCATAGAATTCAAATTCGATTGTAGTTGTAAGCTACTCTCGGCCGCCGGGCCGCTCGTCGGCGGCTTCTAGCGCTCGTAAAAATACAAGTTATACCATTATATTTTTACGACACCAACAAATGTCAAGTTTTCGAAGACTCGCCCGCAGCCCGCAGCGCGCGCCCCGCGGGCCCCTGTTTGTTATCTCTTCTCTCCCCATGATTTTTCGCAATATGAAGCACAGTAGTTGTTTAGTCATTCGTCGAGTTGCTGAAGAGTTATAACTCGACCGAGATTTAGACCGGGTGGCGGAAACTTTGATCCCCAGATGAGTCGGCTGTGGTGTACGTGCGTAGAGGACAATGTGCTTTTAGCTTTTGCTGTGTGCAAACGTTTCCCCGCTTATATTTTACTTCACACTTGCGAGAAATAAGGTTGCGGGGTATACCTACATTTTTTTGTTTTAGCTTGTCAAGGCTCGATATGACATAATATTAGTTTTTTTTATATTTATATTATAATTATATTTTTTTGCAATCAAAAAATTGAGCAAGTTTCCTAATGCTAGATAAGTTAAGATAACTACTTAGCTAGGTATCTTTAAATTTTTTCTTAAGTTTTTTCAAGAGTTTCCGACTAAAAAAATAATCGCACACATAATATGTAGATTACAATAAACCTAAATATTCTAAATAATATTAGCGACGACGGCGGCGTCTGTTGTTCGCAAGTAGGTAGGTATATTATTCTGTCTATCCTTTTTTTCTGGAAGTTTTAAGTTCAAGTATTCAAAAACTTTATTGTATAATAATTTTGTGTACACTGTTTATTGTTTTCTAAAGTTTACACGAACATTACACATTGAAATAAAACCACTTTTACAGATCTAATTGCGTTTATTTTACACATTAATTTGATGTAATGTTTATCCTGACGTTTCGAACTCATTGAGGGTCTGTGGTCACAGGGAGACAAATTAATGTGTAAAATAAACGCGAGTAGATCTGTAAAAGTGGTTTCATTTCAATACAATGTTTATATTTAAAATTACTTTATTAAGTATAGCTAAACGCTTAAAAGTGTCCTACTCCTCAATTATTCATTATCTTCCGGTCCCTCGCAACGCCATACCAAGTGATATTATTTTTATATACATACAAGATTTGAACAGTGTGAGCAAGGATTATCATTTCATTTTAATAAAGTCTTATAGTCGAACATTCGCTTTACGACATGCAAAATATGTATGGCAAAAGCGATATATTCAGCGGAGAATACCACTGGAATGTCATATCCTATCGGCATATATTATGCACAGTCTCTCATGCGGAAAAAATGTTATTGAAAAGGGTACCTGTTCGTACTTTTCAAATCCAAAAATGATACAGATAAGGTGAACACCAATAAATGAGAAATACCAGAAGACGTAGGAGTACAATACAAAACTTATCACAATAAAACCTAATGAACTGAGTGACCTGCAAACGTAGCGTTCTGTTCGATCCGATAGGAGCCCCTGACTGCGGAGGTTGGGTTTCGACGTTTTTACTAATACTGCCTCGTCTGCGTTACTGCGACTTTATACGAGGCAAAAAGTTAAATCTACCCCATTGAATAATGTTGGATGATTTTGCAAATAGGCAGACATATACCTTTTCAGTGTTATACTGTTTGGTAAATATGTTGAATATAACATTATTAGTTAATCATACTTTATTTGATAAGTAAGAAAAAAAATCAATGTTGATAATAATTCAGAAATGTGTTGAAATTTTTTTTCAAAAGCAGACTTTGAATTGGCTTTGATTGGATATGACAAACCGAAGTAGGCCAGCTAATTTATAAAGTTTATATTACATTAAGTAAGTAAGAAAAACATTAATTGCTTCTTTTTAACAAAAATTAGAAAACAACAAACATTTTCCTGAAATGATAATTACTTAAATAAATACTAAACTATATTATAACTGCAACAAAATCTCATTAGCAAATAATTCCTAGAATCCCCTTTGAATTAGTAGCTTTCTCTGTTTAAATGCAATTTGCCAAATGTTCATGACTAGACGGCGACGTTACAGTAACACAGCCGTGGAGATTGCGCCGAAGCAATTTCCGATGAGTTCAACAGCATCCCCAAGGAGGCCGCGCTCAACCACGTGCAGGTGCTCAATTTCGGGAAGGCGGTTATTAATAAATTTGCCAAATGCAATGCATAGTTGCAAAGGGATCGATTAGTCGGCACGGGCGCGGTCGCGTGTCGAGGGCCATAGCGGGCCTCGGTGCCTTCCGGCGAAACGCGAGGAATGTTGCGATAGATTAACTTCTGATCTCTTTTCCGATATTATAGCGGGGCGCTTATGTAAGGAATTCTAAGCGCTTCAATCTGGTTTAAGGCCAACTACGGCTCTCCGGCAAATCTGTTTGGTATCTCGGCATCGCTCCCTCCCATCCGACTAAAGATCTATAGGTACCGAGTAATCCCCGGTCTTGTGGCAAGCGACTCAATTAACGGAATCGGCTGGATATCCACATTATTATTATGAGGCATGTTTGTTACGTAAATTAAGGAATTATTCCACTTATAAGATTTTACTAATAATGGTAATGTGGATTTACTTAAACGTAACCCAAACATCACTCAATACAGCAGACAACTGTTGTAACAGATATTTTCTCTAGGCCTGTATAAGTAGTATAGCGAAAAGAACCATAACATCCCGTGATACATGCTGACGAGTTAACGAACACCCACTCGATTATTAACACGCAGCACTTACCTGTTATTATAATTCAATCTGTCTGAACTGTCTGCTCGAGCTTATTTATATTATCATATCCAGATTATGAAAAGGAACTGCATTAAGCTACACTGGCATATTTAATACTACTGACATCATACTTTTTACTACTATTATTTGTTGCAGGTAAGCTCAACGCAAAAGAAATTTGCTGCGACTCCACTGCGAAAGGTAATCTGCAAGAAGTTTCGTGTTTTAAATTCCGTCGTGTATGCCGACGTCATCAATTTAAACTGACGGTAAAAGGCTTGCCGTAAATGGAAGTCGCCTTGATTCTTGACACGATCCACTAGCGTTCTCCTTGTCTCACATAGCGTATTCGACAGAGAGAGATCGCGATTTAGAGCGTAATGAAAGTCGAATTTACCTTTAGAGTATAGAGTAGCGGTGCGATGTAGTTGGCGTCGCGTACTTAGATCGGCCATTCAGGTGAGGCGGGGCGTTCTGTGGCGTGTTTGCGTACAAGCGAATTCCATTAGATCCAGCGTGTACCCCGCCGCAGCCACTGCCTCCGCGCTTCATTCATATACCATTAGCTGATCGTTCCACAAGTGCATACCTCATTTACTTGTATGAACAAAGATTTATAGCAATGTCTGAAATCTTTTTTGAAATTCGATTTTCATATAACATTTTGTTAACTTGTTCATTTTATATAGGTATGACAACGAATGATTAAAAATGGTTAGCTATTTCAAACTATAAATATTTCATACAAATTTTCAACAGCAATCTAGTTTAAAATAGAGCTGCTAACCGCTTTACGGCTAACTATCAACAAGCATGCCATGCAAGCCATAACAGACTGTTTAATATTAGCGAAAACCCAATTTATTTAGCCAATGAAATAAATCTGCATTGGAAGTGGCTTAACTCTTTTTAAGGGATTAACAGCAATTTTGCTACAAAATATTAAAGAATGGAAAGCATTGAAAAGTCACAACCTGATATGCCCGTTGCAGGGTTAAGCTTAACAAACTAAAACAGCGGCGTAGGTAATTAATATGTTGCTATGTTAATGATCGGTTGCCCTTATTATGCACCAGATTACCATAAAAACCGGCTGGAGAAGCTACAAAAAACGTGTAATAACAACATCACGTTACAAAAACACAAATGTTGAAAAAAATTCCACGAGCAGGATTTGAACCTGCATCCTTCTGACATACCGGGTCAGGTGCTCTCCCAATTGAGCTATCGTGGTTCTAACCAGCCCGCCGAAATTATTCAACACTATTTACTTTTTACTTTGAAAGCCAAAGGCGCCCATTCAATGTCAACAACTACCGTCATTAACATCCGATCATAATATTTTTACAAATACTAAAGATCAGTTAAGAAGTAGGCAAATCCTGCTCGTGGAAATTTTTTCAACATTTGTGTTTTTGTAATTTGTTCGCAAAAAAATTTGCGTTAAAAATTATATAAACAAAACAAAAACATTTTATAAATAGCTTACCTACTTCTTAACTGATCTTTAGTATTTGTAAAAATATTATGATCGGATGTTAATGACGGTAGTTGTTGACATTGAATGGGCGCCTTTGGCTTTCAAAGTAAAAAGTAAATAGTGTTGAATAATTTCGGCGGGCTGGTTAGAACCACGATAGCTCAATAGGGAGAGCACCTTCAGGTTCAAGGTTCAAATCCTGCTCGTGGAAATTTTTTCAACATTTATGTTTTTGTAATTTGTTCGCAACAAAATTTGCGTTAAAAATTATATAAACAAAACAAAAACATTTTAACATCACGTTACTTGGCGCACGCGTGTAGAGCACCTACAACAGACACTCTACATGAACGCTTACCTATAATAACACGCATTTATCCCTTTCAGTTTATTAAATAATTTACATGGGCTCATTGTCAATTAAGAGTGTTTTATAAATATGACCGGTGTAAATCAGGGCCGCTAATCCGCGCGTAACTCGACACGAAAACTCATTTAATGTCCCAGAAATGTGCGCCGCCACACATAAAAATGTGTTCAACTGTGGCAGCGCAGCAACAATAATTAAATCTCCCCCCGGCGCCGAGTGCGGGACACGCCGCTCCACAAGCTCCGCACTAACTTGCCAGGCCGCCGCCGACGCCGCGCCGCCGCATATTTAATTTCGAACTTACCTACAACATTTTGGATGATTTTTGAAATAGACAGGCATACCTTTTCGGTGTTTTACCACATTCTGTTGTAACCACAGATCAAATAGGTAATCTATATATTAATACGTGAAGCAAAAACTTTGTACCCTTTTTTACGAAAATTGCGCGGACGGAGGAGTATGAAATTTTGCACACTTATAGTTTTTATAGAGAAGGAGTACAGAATGTTAATTTTTTTTATAAATTATGCATAAAAAATACATTAAATCAATAAAACAAACATTACACACACTACCATGTATTTGGCACACACGCATAAAAGTATACTCTTTTCAAAAATTTCAAAAATGGAAGAAGAGCGGCCGAAATCTGTCAATGCCAATCCAAACTCACATTCTATCTTTTTTAATTTTTTATTGCTTAGAATACAATCCGTGCAGCCTTAATAAAATTACGGTCGAATTTCGACCACTGGGCGACCACTAGTTAATCTAAATAAACGACGGATGTATCAAAATTTGTATGAAAACCAAGTGTACCATATCTTTTTGACATACGTGGGGCATACTGAAAGTTTCTGGATCACTTACAATAAAAGAATGAAAAAACAATAATTATGGAATTTGAAAATCTCTTTGGGAACATGACGTTACTTTTTATTTTGCGAGACTGTCATTTGTTTTTCAATCGTGACATCCGGTCCTTTCGAAAATATTGTTTCGCTTTCAAAATGAATTTAACTCGTGAACATTTTCGTTCAATGATTTTTTACGATTTTCGTTGTAACTTTAGACAACAAGAGAGTTGCCAGAGACTTCAATTGGCATTTGGTGATGAAGCACCATGTCGCAGCTCTGTGTAATCTACATGACGAGGTACGTGAAGGTCGGCCGGCGACTGCGGTTACAGACTCTAATATCGACACCGTACGACAACTTACTGAAACTGGCAAAAAAATTACTTGCCAGCAAATTCGTGCTTTGTTAGGCATCCTGTTAGAAAACCTGGGTGTACTGCTTTGAACCCGAAATAAAAAGCCAGTTGGCAGAGTGGGTCTTTCCTTTTGAAGATTTGCCGACGAAAGTTAAGAAAAGTCAAAGCATTGGTAAAAAATGGTTGCTTCTCAGATCAAAGGACAGTAACTGCAGATTGGTACGTCAACACTTGCTTGCACAGAGTCTTAGAAAAAGTTCACGAAAAGCGTCCTCGAAGCAATGTTGTCCTTTACCACGATAACGCACCCTCACATTCCGCTAAGGTAACAGAAGCCTATTTGAAGGCTTCAAATGTGGAACTGATGACGTATCTGCCTTACAGCCCGGACCTAGCTCCCTGCGACTTCTTTTTGTTTCTAAAAATTAAAGACAAACTTAGAGGCACACGTTTTACGAGTCCTGAATGGCGGTGAATGCGTCATGAAGCCATTGAAGAGGTCCCTAAGATAGACTAGTCCAACTGCTTTGTAAAGTGGTTTCAGCTAATGCAAAAATACATTAATTGCGAGGGAATATCTTTGAAAAACAATATTTTACCGTAAGTCTTACAGTATGCCCTAAGTACTACGATGTGACAAGCGCTAGTTTGTGGTGGCAACAGCCTTACGCGCCCAATCGACTCAAAAATGACACGTTGTGAACGAATTTTGTTCATGAATTCGTTAAACGATTTATGTCGTAGCTATGCAAAAGTAATTATCTTTAAAAAGGTTTTAAATTATTTATTAATATTCTGTTCAATAAAACAATAATTAAATCTCTCCCGGCACCCACTTCACAAGCTCCACACTATCTTGCGAGGCCGCTGAGCCGCGTCACCACCTATAATATTTAATTCGGATCAGCCATTGTGTTTGTGTTTTTGTAATTTGTTCGCAACAAAATTTGCGTTAAAAATTATATAAACAAAACAAAAACATTTTACAACATTTTTTATACGATGCAATGTGGAGCGATTAAGAAAAACGAGTGTTTTGGTTAAAGTATGTTTTAATACTAAGAATGAGTATGATACAATATAGTAATTTAGTTTAAAAAGAGGTAAGTCAAAGTACACTATCTTTCTTAGACATTCAATATTCTTAATCAATCGACTCTTCAACATTAACAAAATAAAAGAACGTAAAATATTATGAGTTCAAGAAAAACGTAAAATAGTTCGACGAAAATAGATTAACTTTGCTAAACGAATATTAAAACTTCCAAACCATCACATGTCTCTTTATTCTTTCTATCAGACTTTTAATCTAACTGGTCCTATTGTTTCAAGTATTACAAACGAGATTATCCACGTTCCTAGCTCACTGTTGATACAGTGTCAGTGGCAATTCCCATCCCAATTGGCTAGCACTTAACAAAGTACCGTGTATTCGTATACCTCAAAAGAGCAAATGAGCTCGAACATTCCCTTTACAAAACATACGCGCAATGAAATAAAACTTTTCGAATCCTTTGCAGAATCTGCCAACTCAGATAACTAAACTAAACATTGCACCAAATAGCTGAAACTTGGCAATGTTCTAGGGATATCTACTGACATGTTTACCTGGCAAGCGCCGCGCCGCCGCTCGTTTCGATTTTAATTCTTCTTCGTGTATTTTAAATACAAAGTAGGAAGGTGGTTTAGACAATTGGTATCTGTTGGGTTTCTACAATAACAATTTTTTTTATTTCGGTTATTTGTTACCAAGCTTTTATCTTATACTACGTTTTGACGGTTTTAAAATGTGGCCTAATTAACACGGTGACAGTGTAGTTTTTATTAGTGAAATATGTTTTTAGAAAAGGTTCCGTTATTCGAGCAATGCAAAAAAACAAGCAAATTTCACCTCTTTCTAGTGTTAGTAACTCTAATACAGGTAAAATATTAGGAAAGGTGAGGTCACCTATAGGTAACCTTTCCTTCCTCAGTTTCTTTTCACGTGCTCCTTTCAAAGTAAGTACGTATAACTTAGAGAAGATATCGCAAGGCCACTTTAGCGAAATAAATTTATTCCGACCTAACCTACCCGTATTTCTGCTGAGAGCCACAACGGAACCCGAATTCCGCTTCACTCATCCACTTACCTAGAGTAGACCGCCGCTCCATTAAGCAGCGACCATATCCCTCGCTGTTAACCTATTCATGATATTTACTTTGAGATTTGTTTTAACTGCCATCGTCGATACTGTGCTTTGAAACTTCAATGTGAAATCAGATTTTTATGGTTGTACACAAACGCCAAATGAAAGAGCACGTTTCTTTTAAGCTGCGCACACAACGTCTTCCCAAGTTGCTTTGGCGAACACAATATACGTGTCATATTTGAAATTGGTTATTAACTCTTTGTTTGGTATTTATTCTATCTGGCTTTGAACGCGTTTCTAATAACAGTTTGGTTATCTTATTTGATGAATGTCAAAAATAATGAAGAATATTTCAATAGATCTAGTATTTTTAAAACCGGAACACAGCAAAGTTAAACAATGCTGCTTGGCAGTAGAAATAGGGATAAGATTGGCCACCATCCAGATTGATTCTAAGCAGAACCCTACCACCATACAATATTTTACGAGAATAACAAATACAATTTTAAACAGTATTTATGGTGAAATGAAAAAAGTATTACGGATCTACTTGCGTTTATTTTATACGTCGATGTTATCCTGCCGCATGCCGTTTCGATTGCAATGCTGCACTGCACCCGATTAAAATAAAAAGACGGTATGCAAGTTACCAATTCATTATGAGACGACCAACATCAATTAACCTATTATTGCTACGTTGCATTAGCAACGTAGTAATAATAGGTTAATTAGAAATGTTTCTTTATAACAAAATTTTCTAACATTGAGAGGTCAGAATAAGTGAAATAAATTTGAATTCTTTCAAGCTTTTATGTTAAGCTACAAAGTACTCAAATATGATAAACTAATAAGCGTACTGTACCTGTGTGGTGTGTATAGGTTGGTGTCAAGTTGCGAATGGCAGTGATTGGCGAGGTTCTTCGCTGAGGCCTTATTTCCATCTTATTACCGGCAGCGGCGATATTAAAGCGGGCGCCGCGCCGCGCGCCTCGCGCCGCCCGCGTCTCCGCCCTGTCTTTGCGTCCGTGAATTAGGTTAATGGCCTGCCAGGTGATTTCCTTCTAAGCCGTATTTCGAGCAAAGCGCCACCACCTAAACACGCCAATGCCGCTGTTGAAACATAACTGAATATTTCAACTTTTGAAGAAATTAATACTTACGTTTCGACTGAAAAAACGAAACGATCATTGCAATAATAAACTAACGGGCGCAGTATGTTTACACGCTACTTAGTTTCGGGTATAAAACACAGTGCAAGCGCAACCGTCCATTTTGTGGCATTACAAAAGGAAAATACCAGCAGAGATTGTTGTATTTAAATTTAGTTTGAATTATTGTTTCGTATAGACTACGTTGTTCCCGTGGGTGCCTTTGATTTATGGCACAAAGTCGGCGCGCCCGCCCCGCGGCCCCGCTGCATCCACAGCCTTCATCGTTTTTACAACCCCGCTGTCTCGAGCACAATGCCACTTCACTTTAGTTATATCAATTAGAGCTCCTCCACACAAACGCCAGTCGCCACGTTGTGTTTGTCATTTGACGCAGACTTAAAACTAGTAAAGCCTTTGTCTGTTTCATTATTAATATATACAATCAGAATATAATAATGAGAATAGTTAGAATGCAGAATTACTTTAACTATTTTTGCTTTATGAATAGAACAAGTCACAGCCAATAGATTTTATTACAAAATATTATCCTTATTTTCCTCGGTGGACCGACGATCTGGTGAAGGTCGCGGGAAGCCGCTGGATGCGAGCAGCACAAAACCGGTCGTTGTGGAGATCCTTGGGGGAGGCGTTTGTTCAGCAGTGGACGTCTTTTGGCTGAGATGATGATCCTTAAATTGGCCCAACTACACCTCTTCATTATTGCTAATGTATTTGAAGGGTTGCTCTTAAAATAATATATAGGTTACTATTATACTGAGCACTTTATTTAATTAAGAATTTGATGAATCAATGATTGATTTTATATTTTCCAAATATGTCCGAAGAGGTGGGCGAGTTTGGCTACTCTTTGGATACCTGAAGACGCACGGCAGCGTAGGGGTCGGCCGAGAAAGCGTTGGAGGGACGATCTCGACTTCTATACAAAAATTGTAAAACTAACCATGAATCCTAATTGTACCTATTGTTATGTACAGTGAAAATGAAAAGCAAGTAATTTTATATGATAAATTAAACATTTAGCTGAAATACCTACTCTTAATATCAATCGCAATATCCCAAAAAAACACCATACAATAGAAGTGAACGAAAAACCGATCAGGCTTTGTTTGATACTAAAAAGTAAATTTTTGTTCAGGCAACACGATTTTCCATCAAATTCCAATCGCCCTCGTATCTGAATTCCATGTTTTTTAGCGTATTGTCATTTGGTCATACTCGTATTTATTTATTTTAGCTATATTTGTATTACTATTCGTATTGTCATTATAAACAGAAAACATGGTGATGTCGACCACCCTAATATTTTTTTATAAAATAAGGGCGGCTCTAATTGAATTAATTATTTTATCTCATAAAAGTATAAAACTTCAAACTCGCTCCCATAGCATAACGTCTTAATGATCATGCAATTATATTTTTTTTATTATTGCAATATGTTGTATACTGACACGAATCTTGCAAAATTGGGATATTTATCCAAAAAAATATCAAACATTGATGTGCCAAGAGTGTATTTACTTTTAATTTAAATTCCCCTTGAACACAACGGCAAATAAAAATTGCGACGCACTTGAAAGGAGTTGTAACCTAGTATACCTAATAGAAATTTTGTCGGGTATAAAATAGATTAATACCGTAGCCAAAGGTTTTTAGAAAGGAACCTGAGAAAGGTTTTTGTGTATACAAAAGTACATGCGGTTTTAAATTGCTTGCTTCTAACTGAGGCTGTGTAAACTAGATTTCTAGGAAATTAAACAATTTCCTACAGTTATGCACCAGATATACTAATTATCCTTTTAAATATGATTGTACAACGTTAATTGTAAAGAACTCCTAGATCTTTACCATTTTTCACCCGAGTTATAGAGTCTTGCATGTGACAGTGACTAAGTTACCTTCGAGGTCGTCACTCATAAGGTTAAAAAAGAGATGCCCGAATATGGATCCCTGGCTAACGCCAAAGGGCGTGTGGTATTGATCCGAGCCTATCCAACCATACTGCACATAGTGCTTTCGATCTCGTAAACCATTGGCGATTTTTTTTTATTTTATTATTTGATGCACTGGGCTTATATACAAGAAAGCCCTCGTCGACTCAATCAAAAGTTTTTAAAAATCGTCTGCCTGGCAACGTCTATCCGTACAGAAAAATATATATTAATGTAATTTCAGACTATATAGATGCCTTTTTTAAACCCACTAATTTGAAAAAGATATTATTACACGATATTTCCCTTGAATATATAAAGAAAGAAGTGTCTTATTCATAACAGGTTGACCGCCGGCGCCGCCGGGCCTAGACACAATAGAAATTCAATTGTTTGTCGGTCAAATAGCATTTAAGGTGTTAATCTATATATTAGTACGTGAAGCAAAAACTTTGTACGCCTTTTTTACGAAAATCGCGCGGACGGAGGAGTATGAAATTTCGCACATTTATAGTTTATATAGAGAAAGTTATCCGAATGTCATTTTTTTTAACTATGCATAAAAATACATTAAATCAATAAAACAAACATTACACACACTACCCTGTATTTGACACACACGCATATATACTCTTTTCAAATATTTCAAAAATGGAAGAGGAGCGGTCGAAATCTGTCAATGCTAATCCAAACTCACATTCTATTTTTTTAAATTTTTCATTGCTTAGGATACAATCCGTGCAGCCTTAATAAAAGACCACTAGGCGACCACTAGTGTGAATTAAAGTGCAAATATATCGTGTCTACTATTTTATTTTTGTTATTTATAAGGATATATTATTATTTGAGAAGGTTGATTTCCGTGAAATATGAATAACTGAATGCCCTGTTAGCTCGACCATCATTCTAAGGTTTATTGTAAATAAGAACTACTTACTTTTTTCTCTTTAATATTGATTGGAGAATCACATCAGAAAAAGTCCACTTTAAAAAAATGTTAAATCCAAATGTAGCGCACTATTCCTGCATAAAACACAAGTTAAAGTCTTTTGGTAAAATATATTTAAGATCTACGGTACGTTACAATCAAGTTACGTCTTGGGCATTACTATTTTTCTATTAAAAGGTCGCGACTCAAATCAAATTTTAATGTGTTAGTAGCGGAGGTCTGGTCGGAGCCACCAATGTCTAAGTTGTTTAAAGAAGGTACAAACATAATGACGTTTTAGGCAGCATCAAATTAAATTTACGATTCCGATACAAGCCTCCAAAAGGGTTTATCTTTATTCGGCATGCGATCCTACAGCGCTAGTTTTTTCTGTTCAGATTGTTAAGTACATTTAAAAGCTAATCTCATAAAATGTCTTAACCCCGTACTGACAAAATTTAAAGACAGATCCTTAACAACGATACTTTTCTTGTGATTTCCAATTTTATCAAAAAAACTCTACAAGTAAACTAAACGATGGTCATGAAAACCCCTTTCCATTCAGATTTTTAATCTAGATCTTATAATTAACTTGATTTTAACTTGTAAAAGAGAATCAATTTGGTTAAAGCGGCCAAAATTTTGTCTGTATCTATTTGAGTAAAATAAATTGTACCAGTAACTCATGAGATGGTGTTTTTTTAACCTAAACCGTTCGAATAGCATTATGAACATCAATAAAAAAAAATGTAACAACAATGTCGTCACACTCTTCATACAAATGTATCTTGAACTTTATTAATTTAAAATGTTAATGATTTCAAATAGGCAACTTTCTCTCCAAAACGAAGGAGCTTATTGTATTTTTACTTTGTGGTTAAAGTCCTTTGGTAAAATCAACTTAGCATTCTTGCCTTGGGCATTCCTTTTTTACTATTAAGTTGTCGGGAGTCAAAGCAAGTTATTAAAGTGTTAGTAGCGGAGACCTGGTTGGAGCCCGTTAGCGGTGGCTCGAGTAATCTCGTTATAATATCGAAGTGCGCCGCGCGCGCGTTATGATCCTTCCCTTGCGTGCGAACTCCGAAAACCCTCGGAGTGTCTAATCGATACATACCTACATACACGAACACAGACGACTTTATCCACAACCTTCCGAAAGCTTGTTTTCCCTGGGGTACGGCTGCCAGTCGCTAAAAAAATATCTGAAAAGCCATCAAGCTTCGGCACTAAACTCAGTCATGACTCGCGGGACGAAAGAGTTGCGTCAAGATTTGAAATATTGTTACGACCTTTTAATTTATATTTATTATTTTGTTTCCAACTTTTATGTAAGGAATTTCATTTTATCTTATCTTCTATCGCTCGCTGTTTCGAAGACTGGCTACGCTATTTTCTCTAAGTTGTTGTTACTGTAAAATGAAACACGCGTTAAATTTTTGTGACGTGAATATTTAAAAAAATATAATACTGATTTTACACTGTAACTACGCGTATATACAACAAGTGCTATATAATAATTTAATAAAATGAAACTAAATGAAAGCCTACTATTTTTTTATGTAACATAAATTTCTTATTTATCTAATTTTTCGTTTTGTTATTGCCGAAAATTGTAATGTATGATTTTATTATATCCTTTTTTATGTTAAAAGTAATTGGTCTTTATAGCCGTATAAACGCCCTCCATTTTTAGATTACTGACATTAGCTAAGGTCATTGCGGACTTTATTTTACTAACATAGTAACAGTGTTTATGAACTGTTTTAGGTGAACAGAAAACAGTAATTTTATTATAATTTATATTGGCTACAACTATGTCATCTTCTCTTCCTAGGTCTTTTTAGCCGTTAGTGCGACGATAGACTTAGAGCATTTTCTTATAAAAAAGGGCGTGGTCAAATTCTGTAATTATGTTTTCAATTTTATTTTGAAGAATATCTAGTGCATTTATTAAATGACGTTTTTGACTACTACTATTACCATCGCATATTTTTTCCTTAATCTGTTAAACTTATAAAATTTATAAAAAATATTTTGTTTGTTGAATATTCTTGCCTGTTCATACTTTAAATATCAAGGAATTATTAGGCGGAACATAACTCGAAAGCTTAAGTTTGATGATTACTTATGGTTCTTAATAAAATCATATGATCATACTAATATGATAAATAATCTTCAGAGTATATTTTCGCGTAACTTTTTTTTGGTTTGCGTTTTATGTAGGTTTTTCTTAACTGTGTTGATTTTTCTTGTTTATAATGTTTAAAAATTATGTATGTCTTTAGTTTTTAAAATGGCATGTTTAAAATCTTTTAACTGATGATACTGCATTGATCACGGGCATCCTGATGAGCTTGAGATGGTCTTGAAGTTGCGTGACGAGAAAGCGAAGCAGATGTCAACTACAGCTGGTTGAAGGGGACCAAATGATATAAAAGGACAATTTGACCCGAAGTCAACCAGCTAAAGCGAACAACGCTAACACTTTCGCAACCAGCGTTCTCTTGACGGTGTCTTGCGTTTCTTCAGAAGCATTCTCTCGTATGTCGACTGTAGATCCACAGGCGATCTTCAATGAAGTCGTTCAACCAAGAATCCGATCGATTCAGTTTCTTCAAAAATACAAAGCTTCGTATCGTTGGCATACATCACACCTACGCAGTGTTATATTTAGAAAGACGTAAAATTTAGCATGTATATACAGTGGAACAGATGAATCCAGAAATAGTTCATAGTGAGAAGTGGCTCTGAGGCGCGGGAGGCGAGGCGCCGGCGGCGGCGGCTCCACATATAGGGCTGGTGGCGGGCTGCAATCAGACGCAGTGTAAGCTTACCCGCGCGGAGCACGCGGCCGCGCCGACATTGACGCGCCGCTGTAACCGTACACGCCGACTCGCTATTTTAGTCTCGGCCGCTGCACTAATTCGGGCAGGGTTAACGCCGCTGACGACTCCACCGGCCGCTGCACACTTCCGTCTTCGTACTTCTTCCCGACACTTGAAAAATCTTTACAAATATTCGCCATTTATCGTAGACGCACCACACCAATTGTAGATTAAAGTTTCAGCTGCTTATTGAAGTTCGTTAAAGTCTTATACGGAAACAGCTATTTCGAAGCAATGTCTCGGTGCAATTACACGACGTCATCGACCTGACGTAAGCACCGGACGAAAGGGTTCGTTGACACCTAGCAGATTTGACCTTGTACCTCATCATGTTTGACCCAAAAATAATTTAAGGCTTCAGAGATAGTAACCGGAAAAATGAACCCGGAAGATATTTGAAGTTATATCCGAAAATGTTTAATTTATAAAAGCGAGTGACCGACCTCGACCGGCCAGGTGAAAATTCGAAGGCACCTTAGGTCGCCGCTCTACGTCCGCGAATGCATTCCGACCGACGACGACGCGACATCGCGAACCTACTAACCCCGCGTCGCGAGGGGCCCTGCGCCCCGCGACCCCCCGAATCCGCCGACCCCCTTCCGGTCCATCCGAAAGCTTCGAAAATACTCGTCGTCTATCCGCTCGCGTAGGCCAAAACATGGAGTGAGATAAATCTTAAATTATGTTTCGATAGTTTGAAACGCTATGGTTAGATTTAATGGGAACCTATCATAAAAGCCTGAATTAACGATCGCGCTTCTATGGAAACGAGGAGAGCGTCGCGTAGTGTAGGCGCGGGGCGGGCGGGCGGCGACGCGGGCGGCCAGGGCGGGCGGGCCTCGCGTCTCGACTGAGAGCGCGCAGCATCGCGCCGCCGCGCCGCGCCGCCCGCCCGCCAACGCCGCGCACCCCCGCGCCGTCCGCAGGCGCCGCCGCCGCGCGAGCCGCACTGTCTGCCGCGCCTGCGGGCCCGCGCATGCTACACGTTCTTCACCGATTGACACGCGTGTAATCTCCCTCTGGGAAAGTTTACTTTACAACCATTAATTATGCACATACTTTTTTCTTGTTCGGAAGCTTTTACGTTTGTAAACAACTTTTGTACCTACTTATTTTTGAAGATGATAATTATTGTAACATCGGGCTGTTGCTACGGAAGTGCTTCGTAATGATTAGCTGAAGTATCCTTTTATTTTCCTCAATAAGGTCCTTCTGAATTTATATTATAACTTCATAAGTTTAGAAGTCAACAGCCTTAAAAGGAATCTAAGATATTTTCGACCTTTTTCGACTTTGGTTTAATACACACATATACCATAAAATATGGCATACTCAAAAAATAAAAAACATTGTTCTTTACATAATCTTTATTACATTTTAATAAACAAATAGATAGCACCTTTTGGTACTGAGTGTGTAGATGACATACTTACAAGAACATTATAAATCAGTTCACACTTTTTTATATTTTAATTTTACCGATACTTAAGTAAAAATTTTTTTTTTGACACTGTAATGTGAGAAAACTAATTTATTTAGTCTAATTGCTTTATCTGTGCAACAAAACTTAATCTGCGCTGGTGAGCGACGGTCGTTCCACGGCGTTCAGGGACTCTACTTAAGGATGAAAAATCGTTTAGGCGGTCTGTGACAACTTCTTGATGCGTCCACAGAGTTTTTTGACCTATTCGTGTTCTGACCACTTCTGGATTGGGCCAGTTCTAGATTTTGACCCCTTCTGGATTTGACCACTTCTAGATTTGACCATTTCTCGATTTGACCACTTCTGGATTTGACCACTTCTAGATTTTGACCACTTCTGGATTTTGACCACTTCTGGATTTGACCACTTCGGGATTGAACCAAATGTCAAGCGATATGCTGTCAAACATTGTATTTAAGACCAAAACGTATAGTGGAAGAAATTCGTGTTAGAGAAAAGGGGAAGGTAAACAACAAACACTATATTCTACTATATTTAATAAAAACAAAAAAAATCTTCACTAGACATAAAATAAACTTTCCTTAGTGTTAAGCAAATCTCTTCGAACTTATAAAAAAATCTCCTTAGACCCAAAATAAACTTTCCTTGGTATTAAGTTACAAATCTCTTTCAACTCACATCAAAAACGTCGCTTTAAATTAATTATTTCTTTGAGGAAATTAGTGTTCGAAATAGATTCGTTTTCTAATTCTTGCAGAAGATGTCTCAATTTTCTGTCGAAGTGAATATTCCGTAGCCTACGATTTCTTTTTGGAAGGGCTCGAAACATACTGCTTTTCATGATAAAATCGTAATGTGTTGCCTCTTTCTTTAGACCAGCTACGAATGCAAAAAATGTGGGTCTTTTAGTAATTCTCGCGTTAAGGCGACGGTGCCATCCTTCAACCGCATTTGTAGTACGGTGGCGTTCGTAAGCACAGCTCAATATTTTTGGATCTAATTTAGAGATCCACTGATTCTCGCAATACTTTTTAAACATTACTGCCTCATCTGTAGCTGGTACGAGGTCCAACAATTCACACCAAGTGTTATAAATACGATCATGAGGGAGCAACGGCAACAAGGCTGTCATTGCATTGCATTGCATGCCATCTTGCGTCCGTCACTGGTGCCTGTCAGTTTTAGTGACTTTGCCTTTTTCCATACATTTTTGTTAAAATGATAAAAGCAGGTCGTTAATTGACAGTTCGGAAAAACCGTTTGTACAGCGTTCATTACTGCAATTTCATGGTCGCATTTAAAATTCTCGATTACTGCTCCCAATTTATTTTTTACCAATTTAAAAAATCTTTCATATGTGGCCTCACTTTTATTAGGCAGCAACGCATAAATTACTGGGAAGACATTTGTGGCAGTTTCATTCGAGCACAGGTCGAGATGCAAAGTATACAACTGATAAAACACAGTGGGCACACATCGAAAGGTCCCGTCACCAAAGTACACTTTTTTCGTATCAACATTTTTAATCATTTTTCTTGCGATTCTCGAACAAAAAATTATTATTTTATCCGTAACTCCATCTTCACAAATAAAAAATCCTTCGCCCAAACCCCGTGGAACACATACGTCTTAAATTTTCTTGAAATTCAGGTTCTTTGATTCCAAGTATGATTTTCGGGTCGTGTACAGTCCGTCTTTTAGAGACGAGAAATGAGGAATATCCCCAACATCATCTGACGTACTATTTTTTTTCAAGACTTCAAAATGTTTTTCATATATTTTTTGCACCGGCTCGAAGTTATTACAAACCTCCTCTTTACATGCATTAAGAGTTAATAACACCTCGTTATCAATCTTTCTTGGCGAGCACGTATGCGTCGTCTTTTTAAGTATCATGGTTTTCTCTTTGCTTAATGTTACAGTTGAACTACAAACATCTCTCCGAACACACCTCCATCGGCTACTTCCGTTTTTGTTACACGCACTCAAATTATATCTGTACTTATCCTGTAATAATGTTTCTTTGCCTCTTTTATTTTTTGTAAATTGCAATTCCAACGAATTCATAATCAATTTAAATCACTATTTTTGAGAATCTTAAGGAAAATGCAATTATTCAATTACGAATGACAAACATCAATCTGATCAATAAATCATAGATAAATATAACTTTTCATAAGTGGCCAATACCTACACTTCAAAGAAGTATCAATACATAGGTATTAGATATTGAGTGGTGTCATTTTTTAAAATTATTGTATGAGACTAGTGTTCAGAGAGTAGATAGTGTGTTCAGATAAATTAAACTGTTATTTTAGTACTATGAACTTCAAAAGTATATAAATTTTTTTTTAGTTATTAATATTTAAGATTATTTATTTATTTATTTTTTATTTTTTTTTATTTTTTTATATTTTTAATTAATTTTTTTTTAATACAAACATGTATTAATATGTGGGAGGGAAAGTTTTTTGTTTGTTTTAAAAGTCGGAAGGTTAACGCACTCGTTTTCTTTATTTGCTTATTAAAGGCTGGTCAAAACCGTTTAGGCGGTCTGTGACAACTTCTTGAAATGCCCCCTTCTGGATATGACTAATTCTGTATTTGACCACTTCTTGTTACGCCCAGTTCTAGTAATGCCCGCTTCTGTTTTTGACTATTTCGTGTTATGACTATAAGTATAGTGTAAACAAAAAACAACAAGAGATATCAAACTAATTTTTATTAATAGAAAATTTAACATAAATCATTTTTAACAACAAAATACTATAAGAACAGTGGGAATAAAAAAAACCAAGAGATATCAGACTAATAGAAAATTTTGACAATTTTTTTTTTACACCCCTTCGATTTTTTTTTTGAGTAATAAAGTAGCATCTTTTTATTATATGGTCGTAATGTATTGCCTCCTTCTTCAAACTGGCCACAAATGCGAAGAATGCAGGTTTTCTTGGTATTCTTGCGTTTAACCGTTTGTGCCATCTTTCAAGCGGGTTTGTGGTCCGGTGTCGCTCATAAGCACAACTCAAAATTTTAGAATTCAGTTTTAATATCCATTGCTCTTCAAAATATTTTTTAAATAGAACAATTTCATCGATTACGGGTGCAGAATGGACTATAGAAAACCATGCGTTTGAAATTCTATTAAATAGCAACAGAGGCAACAAAGATGCCATTCTTGTTAAATTTCGGCCATCGCTGTTTCTAGTCAAAGCTGTTTCCATTTTAATAATGTGTACTGAATAATAATAAGCAATTACATGAAATGCGCAATGCATTAAACTGACAGGAAAACGTCAATTAAAATTAAATATAATTATTAATGGCCAGCATACCAAAGAGATTGAATAACTATCTAGGTGTTGTTATAAATAAATAATAAACTAAATACTTCTTACAATCACACCTAAGATTCACACCAATAATAGCCTAGCCCGAAATAAGCACTGTAAGGCTTGTTTACGGATACTAGAAACAAACAAACAAACAAACAAACAACAAACAAACAAATATACTCAAACATACATATATAAGTATATTTTTATTGAAAAATACATAATATATAAACAGCCATGACTCAGGTACAAATGTGCTTGTATTCATCATGCAAACATTTAGCCCCTACCGGGATTCGACCCAGGACCTCAGAGATGGCGACACCTTGAAATTATTGTGAGAGCCACTCCGCTACGGAGGTCGTCGTTATGGATTTGTATTAAGGATTTTTGCTCTCACTGTACTTGTAATAGTCATAACACGAAATGGTCAAAAACAGAAGCGGGCATTACTAGAACTGGGCGTAACAAGAAGTGGTCAAATACAGAATTAGTCATATCCAGAAGGGGACATTTCAAGAAGTTGTCACAGACCGCCTAAACGGGTCAAAACTAGTCTAACCTGTTCTGCCAAATCCAGAAGTGGTCAAATCCAGAAATGGTCAAATCCAGAAATGGTCAAATCCAGAAGTGGTCAAATCAAGAAATGGTCAAATCTAGAAGTGGTCAAATCCAGAAGTGGTCAAATCGAGAAATGGTCAAATCTAGAAGTGGTCAAATCCAGAAGGGGTCAAAAAACTCTGTTGACGCATCAAGAAGTGGTCACCAACCGTCAAAACCTGAAAAATTTTGGTATTTTTCGAAAAATTTAATTTACACGAATAAAGACTGTTTTGTCTTGCCCACCCAAAATCGTTATGAAAATCATGAGTTCTCAAGAAAGTTAAATAACTTTGCTTCAATAAGCACGTGAAAAAGTTTTTCGATTTAATGTCTAAAGAAATAGTAATTTGTTTTTACTTAGATGGCATTTTGGTGTCAGGCCGGCTGTTTGACTTTAAGTGGAGATGTTCAACAGCACATCTCACTGCTTTCTTTAGAGTACATCTGTGCAGATATTTTATTGCTATATTAGGTCATATTTCTAGACTCATTAGTTTCGGCTGTGTTGTTGAAAAGTTTGTTATGAAGCAACAATTTTAATAAAAGAAGAAAAATAAATGATATTTAATAATTAAAAAATATTTACAAAATAACTATACAAAACAAAATATATACAATAATCTATCAGCGCCAGATGGCGCTACCTCAGTGATACGTAGCGAGCGAAGGACTGGCTCAGCAGCACTGCACAGGATCTCGGGGTCAGACTGGCTCAGCAGCACCGCACAGGATCTTGGGGTCAGACCGTTAGAAGTCAGGCCGGCAGAGGTCAGGCCAGCAGAGGTCAGACCGGCAGAGGTCAGACCGGCAGAGGTCAGACCGGCAGAGGTCAGACTGGCAGAGGTCAGGCCAGCAGAGGTCAGGCCGGCAGAGGTCAGACCGGTAGAGGTCAGGCCAGGTAGAGGTTCCGCAGTCAGACAGAGGTTCCGCAGTCAGCCAGAGGTTCCATAGTCAGCCAGAGGTTCCGTAATTAGATACTCCTTGTTCGGAACTCGTAATTAGAATGGCCTTTGAGCGCAGGACAGGACGCTTATATACCCTTCCCGTAGAACACGATTTAATTTAAATTTATACAAATTAAGAATAACATAAAAAGTTTACATTGCATTTTTTAAAAGAAAATATTGTCTTTGCCATCAAAACATTTGACATGGTTGTCAAGGCTTTGTTTATAAATTTTCATTGAATGGAAGTTATTTTATAATATCTAAAGAAGTACTGTAAGAAAATAAGGACAACCATATATAATTTGTTAGAAAGACAGAACGAAACAACTGGACCTAAAAATAATGTGACTACAAGAGATTCTTATAAAAACATGCTTAGCAACAATAAAAACCGTAAGTATTTTCGTATTTACACAAACCTTTCTCTATCCTCTATCTTATTTACATGTTATAAAAAGTGAATACTACAAGTTAGTCAGCCAATCAGGCTGCTTAAATTATTTGTGATGTCAATTAAGATTTATAAATTACTTTTAATTCTTAAGTCATAAATATCATCGGACTTTACATTTCCGATATTAGTTTAAACCTTACACGTGTCTCCATTATGCAAGATGTAACAATGACTTGGAATACCAAGAAGCTGTCTTTGATGTTCATAGCAATGTATGTAATAAACAAGTATGAATATAGAAACAACTTGAGAAAACAGTCACTCAAGTTTTTATGTACCGCGCAACAAATTGTGAAGTACATAATATTACTCGCCCCATATAGTATACTCGCGATGATATCTTGTCGACGGTTTCTTTGTAAGGATTATTTTTGAAACTTTCATGACTTTAGACTGTTTTTTTTTTATATGAGATCTTAAAGAATATTATTTGTAGAAATTGAACCTTGATACTTAATGTTTTCGTTATCGTTGGAAGGCCTAAGGCGACCTAATTAGACAGCATCTCAACATCGCATTGTGGTAAGTGGCAGATGGTCTATGCTTCTATCTTCTATCTAACTTCTGCTTCTGTGGTGTGATTTATATATAAGCAGGAGAAAAGTTAGATAATCTGCCACTTATAAGGAAGTTGTGTCTATAAGATGTGGTTGCGAGCTAAAGCAAGGTTAAGCAAGCTAAAGTACCTCACATTATCAATAGCTTCATTATATTTTCACAGATTGTATAAAAATACTTCTTAATAACTTTACGAACGTAATGATGCTTTTTATATATATTTACTACTAACGAAGTAATACGTGTTGAATTTGAATAAGGAAATCGGCTTGTATTCTCTCTTGATATGCCGTTTGAGTGCGATCGACACATTCAAAGCAGAACAGGATATTTTCTCACCCCGTAATGAGGCAGGGCCGTATTTACAGCTACCCCGTTGACAAATCGAGTTTGATCGATCAGCTTCGCCGAGCTGTATCCTCTGTCGAAGTCCTTGTGATTATTTCAACACGAACGCAATTAGAGAGGAGTGCCGAGCCTCCTGTTTGTTTTAATTACGTCGAAATAGCCGCCGCTGCCCGCGACCGCGTCGCCCTCCCCTCCCGCCGCTCCATCCACTTTTATTGCAAATTGCAAACCCCATTAATGATAAAAAACAAACCGTTCTCTATCCGAGTAACGCTCAAATAATGCTCGCTCAGGCAGCCTCCGACAACTGAAATGAAACTGTTTCGGTGCTTGATTGAACATTATTTTATTACCTGTTGCCGGTGTACAAACTTTTTGAGTTCTTTGTCGTTCAAGCTTTTCTCTTCGTTGTATTCGCGTACGGATTTGTTTGATTTTTTTTTTCAAAGTTTTACTTTACTAATGTTCTTGTTACCAATGTTTTACAATTTGAGTGAAATTTGGGACAGTGAATGTCATATTGTTTGACATGTTTATACATGTTTAGTTCATAGAGGGTTATGAAATATATTTTTATTCCTTACGTTTAAGCCTTACTTTCATCTCACATGAGATCATAAAGTTATGAGTCATGAGATAATAAGTTCGAAAATAGTTAACGAGTCTTTTACCTTATACCTATACTCGTAGATAGGGTTGCCAACCAAACTTTAAAATAACGTATCCTACTTTATTTTCCATCCCCACACTTTATTCTTTTTTATAAAAATAAAGTATGGGAAATACTTTATTTCCGACTAATGCGTGCGTTTGAACGGAATATTCCTGTTGACTTAATTTCTTGAACTACTGAATAATACTCAGACTCATTCACTTTATTTTTTCTTCAAATCCTTTTTTTATACTAGTAAGTGATAGATTTACTTTAATTTCCTGAAAAATAGTTGGCAACCCTACTTGTAGATGATGTAAGTTCGTAAGTTATGAATTTATTTTGTAATTAATAATAACTAAATAACTGGGTACAATTTCCTTACCAATAGACAATGAAAACAAAAGTATACTTTAGGAACTTGTCGTCGTTAGTTCCTATAATTATTAAAACTATAACATTAGGATGGCGCATGTAGGTAAGTTCTCGTATATATTTATCAGCATACGCTTAGCAAAATAATGTTTTAGGATACTAACCAGTACAATCCGCTAAGTATTACGTATTGTGAGTGTTCAGATTCTGAACTTCAGAATGAAGCAAGACCAGGGTCAGAATAAAAACTTAACTTAACTGTTCTAATTGAAAATAGGTTATTTGCGGCAAATGGCCACACTAAAAACGATTTGCTAGAGTATATTATTAAGTGGTTAAAACTGCTAATTTAAGAAATAGAAATAAGTAATGTGAGTATGTATATGTAAAAAATTGTAAAGTTGTGTAAAATTAATAATTTAAAGATAAGATGGAGATGGATAGATAAGATTAATTTTAAAAAATGGCCACACTGCACATTATCTTAGCGACACGCTGTTAAAAGTATATTTAGTGCATCATTTTAAAATTTATACTAATATTATAAAGAGGAAAGCTTTGTATTTTTGTATGTATGTATGTTTGCAACGAATAAACTCAAAAACTACAGGACCGATTTAAAAAAATCTTTCACCATTAAAATGCTACATTAGCGCTGACTAATATATTAGGCTATATTAAAAAAAAGTACAGCCGTGTAAAGCCGGGGCGAGCCGCTAGTAAGAAATAAAATCACAGTAGACTAACTTGAAATCTAAAGTAGGTATTACTATAATAGAAGAGCTTTCGAGATGAAAGGGAAAAGTTATTACCGTTTGTTGTAACTTAGTTCAAAAGTAATTTAAAAATATTTCTTCAAAGATGGGCTGCATCCTCGTCTTTAGATATTAATTTGCACCAACAATTAAGTGAGTTGAGTGTTATTATTATCACTTTTACCCGTTGACACCTACTGCTGAGTATGAGCGCTCTCTAATAACATTTCAAGTCCAATATTTTATAAATTTACTAATCTTCTTTCGGTTTCCCCATCGATAAATTGAATTTCTCGGTATATACGGTCTACCCAAGCATGTGTATCTAGCTAGACTATCTAGGTAGACGGAGGTAAATATCAGTTTAAATTTCTCGTGCACGATATCGATCAGGCTCGTAGGTGCGGCGGGCTCCCGGCCCAACTAAATCCAATCGTTAAGTGTAAGCTAAACTCCAATACTTCTAAGGCCCGGCCATCCGTGTAAGCGAACGGCTAACGGCCGCAACACAAGCAACTGTAATCTCACTGTAATTGTATCAGTTTGCATGGATTAATATTGCTTATTGCACGTCCGGCAAATCAGTTCGGCCTCATGGACAATTCCGTTGATTGTGTTTGCTTTTCGATATTGTTTATGCGGTTTGTGACGGGCTACAGGGGAGATAATTGGAAAAATAAGGATATTATTATGTGAAAACATAATACAATATTAAATAAAAGGTCAATTAATATTTTTATAAGCATAAATAACGTTTAGAAATGTGCGGTAACATATCTATATATTAATACGTGAAGCAAAAACTTTGTAAGTACCCCTTTTTACGAAAATTGCGCGGACGGAGGAGTATGACATTTCGCACACTTATAGTTTATATAGAGAAAGAGTACAGAATGTTAATGTTTTTTTTAAGTTATGCATAAAAAATACATTAAAACAATAAAACATAGAAATAGAAATAGAAATAGAAAAAATCTTTATTTGGTATAACTACACATACACATTCAAAACACAGGAACATCACTTTTGCATATACCAAATTGGTTTCCACTTAGCATATGTCCTGGTGTTAACCACGACGCTGGTCTTCCGCGGATGCCATATTTAAATTAAAAATAATATTAAGATAAACAAAAATACCTATTTGTTTTGTGGTGCCATGACACTGTTTACATATTTTAATAAATACAGCTTTTATAAAAAACACATTTGTAAAATTAATTGTTTAATAGACATACATTACACACACGCATATGTATTTGACACGCATTATACTCTTTTCAAAAATTTCAAAAATGGAAGAGGAGCGGCTGAAATCTGTCAACGCCAATCCAAACTCACATTCTATCTTTTTTAATTTTTTATTGCCTAAGATACAATCCGTGCAGCCTTAATAAAAATTACGGTCGATTTTCGACCACTGGGGGACCACTAGTAAGTATTAAATCTTTTTACAAATATCTGTACTTTCAAACATCATTTGAGTCTTTGTGTGTCAACACACATTCACCCTATCACCAGCAAAACCCAAAATAAAAATGGACTTCAGTTAAACTTGGTTTAAAAACGATGTGTTGTAAATAGAGCATTAATTTTAAGCTAGGTTTAATGAGTCCATCACGTCTTGAAATAACAGGGTTTAATGTTAATGTCTAATATATTTAACGCTGAGATTAACGCATATCGTATACCTGTAATTAATTAGGTAGCACTGAGTTAAGCCTAACAGACATTGCCCATTTACCGTGTACAGTGTATATTTACTGCGCCCCAGTTGGATTAATTTGGAATTGGGCTTGTTTTGTTGCTGACCTGCAATTATGAAAAAAAAAACTAATAATAATAATAATAAAAGAAGAAGAAGGCAGTTCTCCTCGATACGGCACGCATTGTGAGGAGGTTCCTATCTCTTGTTTGGACCCTGGTCCCGATGCCGGCGGACTCCTATTTTTTATTTTTTTAAATGTTTGTTTTGTTTTAGAAAATATTTAAAAATGTAAATTGATATGTAAAAAATAAATAAAGGGAATAATAATAAAATTTTATTGAATTAACATATTTTACAATATAATAACTAAATACTAAACAAATAATAGAGAACAAATAACACAATGTGCCTTGACTAAGATATTCCTGTTTTCCAGGTATAAATAAAGAAAAAGGTCACAAAACTATCTAAATGGCAATAAATGCTAATAAATCTATCTAACTTGCAAAAATACAGTTCTATCTTTAGTCGCTAAAGAAATTACATTACAAATTTAGAATTACCCAAAAAAATATTAAACTATTGTATTTTAACAAACACCACACGTACGGTACGTGTGGTGTTTTTGCACTTATAAATTGTAGCGATGAATTGATTTCAAAGATGGAGGGGTTTGCCCAGCAGTGGAACAGAAATATAGGATATTTATTTTACTTTACCTTACCGGTGGATTTGTAATGATAACAGGGGTTTAAATAACTAACCGAATTAATTTATATATATTAAAATATATTACTTATTAATTATACTACTTTCTACTTTTACTGTCATTATTCATAATCCTTCCAAAAGAGTATTTTACTGTTTATATATTGCAGGCGATTGCGATCGTCTAGATGTTACCTAGAACTAAACACTGGCTGAACAGAAGTTAAACAGAAGCAGTTGATAAATTTGGCATTGAAACCAAATCTCGATCATCAATCTAGGGCGCAGAAACCCGGATCGCGAAGGGTCGTGGGTTGGAGTACCCCCTGAGGCCGTCGCTTTTTCAAGTGTTATATCATTTATGATTATAGTATCGTTTAAATTATATTCAAAGTCAGCTATTTATGGAAGCTGTGGTGTGAGGTGGTTAGTGATAGCAATTTATCGTCGCCTTCAGCCTCTAAGCCTTCAGCAGTGTAGCAGAACGCCTAATAGTTTTTTTTCTTTATGGATAAACACTTGGCCCTCATCCCATCTGGGAGCCTAGTGTGAGTTTTGTTTACTATCCGTATTCTTTCGATTACGTTTACGAAAACGAAAATAAGTATGGCATTGAAGCAGCGCCTCCTGGCGGCATACGAGATGAGTTAACATTTTGCCATACAAATTCTCGATTTCGTTAACGTGATCGAGTGGCGAATAAAACTCGCACTTGGCACCCTGATGTTAAGTGACGATAAGGCCGATGGAAGCGCACCTGCGAAGCGAAGCGAATCTTAACTCTAATTGTAGGAACACAATACACAATACTACTAGCAATGTTGTTATGGCGACATTTAGCTATAGGTAAGGTTGCCAGATGTCCGGGATTTCCGGGATTGCCCCGGAATTTTACATATTTTCCCGTGTCCAGTAATTCGATCTATTGGCCCGGATTCCGAAAAAAAATAATTATTAAAAAAAATAACAACAAAATATGACACGGCAGGCGGCAGGCAGCGAGCGGGTTTGAATAAAATGTATTTTCCTAATAAATAAAATGAAATATTCCGTAATTTATATTTATATTTTTTTATTTTTTTATTTTTACATATTCGTAGCCATAGCCACGGCCCGACATGGAATTGTCCCGGACTCGGTAAGTTCCGATCTGGCAACCTTAGCTATAGGTAATGGTGATTGCTAGCCCGGCGGAAAACAAGCCTTTGCACCAAAAAAAACGAGTACAAATATTTACCTATGAGATTCGAACCCTTGACTTCTAGGTCTGAGAACAGTGGTTAACCACTAGACCACTGAGGCGGTTTGAATGACAGGCATGGCAATGCTAATATTGCAACTTGGTTGTCATCGCTCGCAGCATACGGCGCGGCGCTGCGTACCTACGCGTTGGATCCAATTTTTTGTTTGAATTGTACTATCGATTCATATTTTTATTTGAGATTACTGTTGACTAAATATCTACTAGTGGTGGCCCAGTGGTCGATATTTGACCGTATTTTTTATTAAAAGATGTTTACTATTTCGGCTGAAGGGTTTGTAATACAAATAGCCATGACAATTTTTTTTTTAATATGTGTTTGACATTGACAGATTAAAATCATCCGCATTTTTTAATATCCTTTGAGATAACCTAACCTGCCCTAAAACTAGACACTGGCTAAATCGTAGCGAGAGCCATCTTTCAAGAAAATCAATCAATCATATCCTTTGAAGTTTTTTTTTGTAACACATATTATACATACATTTTATATTTCTGCACTGCGTCTCCTTATAAACTTTAACAATGCGTAATAATATAAGTAATATAAGTTTTACAGTCCTCTGTGCGCGATATGTGCTTAAAAAGGAGGACTAAGCTTTATAATACTTAGATAAATACATTTAAACATAAAAATTCCTTTAATAAAATCTCTACTTTAGGCGACTGTTTGACCACAGGCCAATATAGAGTCTTTTCATGCCAAAAGAACATTGCCGTTAAAATAATTGCACCTATCTCAGGTTTGCACATCGACTTTCTTTTGAACTAAAAATGGTGTTTTTTTTTGAAAAAACAGATGTCATATTCATTATCGGCACCCACGAAAACCTTAAAAATTATACCCATATTGACTTCTGAAAAGAACACGGCCGCCATCTTGGATCTCGAAATAGATGTCATATTTATGACTGGCGCCCACGAAAACCTCAAAAACGATACCCATATTGACTTTAAAGAAAGACTACAACCGCCATCTTGGATTTCGAAATAGATTTCATATACATTGGCACCCACGAAAACCTTAAAAACGATACCTATATTTACAATCGTGAATTATGGAGTGTTCTTCCAGGTAGTGGACAAGTTGTTTATTTAAAATAAGTTCCATGATTTTGCACAAAACTGAAGTAACGGCTATGGGGCGGTAATTAGATGGGTCTGACCGATCTCCTTTTTTAGGGACCGGTTGCACATTAGCTTCTCTAAGATTTCGGCACACAACCAGAAGAGAGCGAGAGACGGTAAAGGCGGGTTAACAACACGGGGGACACCTCCGCTGCACACATTTTCAGGACTATTGCTGGGATGCCATTAGCTTTCAGGACATCGATTGACTGCAGCTCCGCACGGACATCACACTGCCTGATTTTAAACTCAGGCATTGTGAGGAATTAAAGGTGGCTGTGCATTGCAGTCATCGATTCAGGAGTTAGCTGCAAAGAGTTTGGCCAGGAGATCGACCTTCCCCTGCGGCTTGTGAGCTAAAGTCCCGTCAGGACATCTCGGTGGTGGCAGTGAGGGTTGGCAGAAGTTTGATTGCACGGCTTTGGCCAGACGCCAGTAGTTTCTTGGCCGACCCGTGCAACGCGCTGGGCATCCGCTCTAATGTAGGCTCTTTCGCAGGACTTGGTGGCATTACTATAGGCTGCTTTCGACGAGCGAGTTTCGGGATCCCCAAGAGCTTTACCCCTGATCCAAGCGTAGTATGTTGCCTGCCTATTATTAACAGCGTTGGCACACTCGAACCATTGATTGCGCCTGCCTTTGCTAATGAGATAGGAGTGCGGAATACAGTACTCCATCAAATGACATCTATTTCGAGATCCAAGATGGCGGAAGTAGTCTTTCTTTAAAGTCAATGTGGGTATTGTTTTTGAGGTTTTCGTGGGCGCCAGACAAATATAACATCTATTTCGAGATTCAAGATGGTGGCCGTGTTTTTTTTTTCAAAAGTCGATATGGGTATCGTTTTTACGGTTTTAGTTTGTGCCAGTTATGAATATAACATCAATTTCAAATTCCAAGATAGCGGACGTGATTTTTAATAAAGTCGAGGTCACACTGTTTGTTTTTCCGCTGTGGTCGTGGTTATACAATCCCTGTAGTCAAAATATTAAACAGATTCTCTCGTCTACTTTAACATTGACATGCTGGTGTGATGTGACTATCTAAACCAGCGGCTTCGTAGATACCCGACTTGAGCATCGAAAAAAAAACGATTTTTATTTCATTCTTTATTGTTAAACTCTTATTTTTGTTATACAGTAGCACTTATTATTTTCTGCTATTTTTGTTTTATTTAAATAAACACCGAAGACACCATTTATAACTGTGGTTTATACCTATTCATTTATTTAATTCAGAGACGAACAAGAAACTATGAAACAACGTTTGTGTTTAGGTGGTGGTGTATGAAATTATAAGAAAACTATAAATAATTATAAGAATAAAGGTAAGTAGCTAAATTAGTTTATTTTGGATTTAATCATCTTTATAAACCAAACAAAGAAATACAACTAAATGCTTTCTATTACTAGGTATCTGTCCACACTTATTTCATCATTTTATTCATCACCTATTTCCAAAACATCTCTGACAAATAAATTATTAAAATAGTTCTATTCCACTGCTGTCTCACATTTTGTATGAGAATTATGAGTTTTTAACACTTAATACAGATGCAAATGCTGCATTGTTTATGTCTATTTATGTTAAATGTATCCTATAATAAATAAATCGGAAGAGAAACAACAAAAACAAAAAACTAATCATGTGAATATATCAATAAAATGTAAGCAGCCGTTTCCAGCTGCTAGTTATCGCTAGAAACGATAATAAGCCAAATAAGCCGTTTCTAGCAGCTAGGCTAGAAATGTTAGTAACCAGCTTCACATCTATAGGTGTGATGTGAGACATTTCAATGACTCTGGGAGACTCTTCAAACAAAGCCACGCAGCACCGCACGCACAAGTTCATAAGGAGACGGAGTGCAGAAAGATAAAAATAATGTATGTACGAGTATGTGTTACAAAAAAATAACAAAGGATATTAAAAAAAATGTATCATTTAAGCTATCGCCAATTTATTAGTTTTGTGTTTCTTAAATAATAGGGTTTGCCCGCAAAATAGTAGATTTGTCACCAAAATGTAGTCACCAAACAATATAAACTAAATTCCACAATAAATCACCTAAAATCATGGAGATATAAGGTCTAGCACCAAATAAATGTTTTTGTATGTATTATAATAGGTTTGTCCTAATACATATTTAAGCAAACTAATTTAAAGAGATCACCAATAAATCATATATTATGTCACTAGAAAATTTCATAAAGTTCATAAAACATTTGGGTTGTCGTCGTCATCGTTTCAACCAAAAGAGTCTACTACTTAACTGGACATATGCCTCCCCCAAGGATCTTAATTATTTCTTCCTTTACTCTGTCACTAAGCCCATAACAAGTGAGCGTTTTTTAATCGTGGTCATGATCAGAATCTGTCCGAAACAACAATACTTCATTCGAGAACGAATACATGAGTAAATACAATTGGGCTGAACATTGTGGTCCCTTTCGCCCCACTTTATTGCATCTAAAGTACTTTTTTCTCCCTTCCTCTACATCATGCGTTCGTAGAAAAGACCAAGTTTTTCCAGCCTTTATGTACTCCTCAGCATTGTGTTTGTCTTCAAATTTTTTAACGAAAATCCAAACCTTGTTTTGCGACCATTTCTTCTTTGGTATGGTGCCTTCATCAGTGTCTGTATTTTCCTCATCCTACTCCAATATCGGCACTTTCTCCACGAATGATTGCTCGACGAACGACGATAAACTTTTTGAATGAATCGCATTTACTACCTTCACCGCTACTTGATGCCCTTGAATCCAAAATAAACAGTTAAGAAATTAACTAAAACAACAAATTATCCACAATGATAATAAAATGAACGTGGAATCGACGCGAATGAAGTAAACTTGCATCTCGCTGCCCGCGCCGCGCAACTTATAATCGTACCTAAGTGGCAGCTGAATCGTACGTAAGTGGAATAAACCTTACCTACGACCCCTCGTTGAGGCCGGATTGGTCAATTTTTAAAAGCGCGCCAATTTGTCTCCGCCTCTTTGAACATATTTTCATTAAAATTATAAATATGTATTAAATTGGTACCGAATACTATTATTTTAATAACTGAATGAAATAAAATGTAACTACTGTATTGGTGACAAAATAACAAATAAAAAGGAGTCGCAGTCAGGTATCGATAATCGATTTATTTGGTGACAGATCTACCATTCTGAGCACAAAAGCTATTATTTAAGTAATAAAACTATTATTATAAGAACGAAGTTGATATTCATCTAATGCACACAATTTTATTGGTAATCCATCTCTTATTTTACACATACATTAACATTAATTTGATAACTCTGACCGATAATTCATACCTGGGAACACTTTTTGTTTATCTGAGAACGAAAATATTTCGTGGCGATAGATCTATTTATTAGGTGATACAACTTGATGACAAATATAAATTTTGGTGACAAGAAATATAGTCCCCATTAAAAAATGCGGATGATTTGAATCTGTCAATGTCAAACGTATATTTTTTTAAGTTGTCATAACCATTGGTACCTACAAACCATTTTATATCTGCACTCTGCAGCCGAAATAGTAAACATTTTTTAATAAAAATTACGCTTGAATTTCGACCACTAGGCGACCACTAGTCCACTAGTACCTTTAGATAAGCCGAGTTTAGGTGTTTAAAAAACACTTATAATTGCTTACATGGAGTGTTGTCGATGTCTGTCTCGATTGGCCAAGCTTACTCACTAGTTGCGAGTCTAGAGTGCTGAATGATTGATAACCCTTAAAAAAATTACGCATACTTACATAAAAAAGTGCGGAGAGGCCAGTGATCTTGTAGTAAGTTCATCAGATAAGTGAAATGTCCGAAATATGCTTTTAACGTTAAACTTCATTTCAATTAGGATTTATTTGCATATAATAAGTTCAATCCTTAAAGCAATCCCTTGCAAATGATACCTCAAAAAAGTAGGTTATAATCATTTTAAATATGACCATTATTTTATATGTAAGTAACCTAAATGTTCTTTAGTAGATTACTATTTAAAATTTTTGTATGGTAGGTACTAAAGATATACAAATAGCTTTGACGTACAGGGAGACAATTTATATCATAAGGATTAACAAACGTGAGAACAATACACGCATTTAGGTAAATTGATGTGAATTAAAATTGTATTTTGAAGTTACAAGTAGGTACTTGTAATTTCAAAACTTAAAAGTTTGGGCATATCTATAGCTCTAAAACAGCAGCTACTTTTATTTTTTATTAACCTTTCCACGTTCGGGTTGTAACTATTTATTAAATAGGGAAAACGATATTTATAATTATGTATTTTATTATTATTTATGTATACATTAATTAACATACATACATACATAACATACCTACTTAAATATAGCTGGTATTCATTAGAATGCAAATCGGATAACCACATTGTTTGTTGAAACCCGTGTTGCCCGTAGTTTCACAATATGTCACAATTCAAAAGACTATGCCGTAGCAAATATTTTCATTTAGAGCGACCTTTGAAAGTAGAATTTACGTACATTGCTATTTCAATTACGGTTTCAGGCACTTCAACAGAATGATTATGTTTGAATACATTTTGTATTCCTTTAATCTGTGGTTGCTTTTATTACCGACCATTATTTCGCTTTCATACGAGAACTGTAAAGAGTTTTCGAAACATGGTGTGTAAGTGACATCGACTCTTACCTCAATAAAGCAGGTATCAAGGTTAAAGGTTCGATTCGACACTAGCGAAATAGGCTACAATCCTTTCAGCTTATATAGCCAATACCTTAGCGGTTATTACCTTTAGTCAGCAGGTTGCTTCAAGGCTCGGCGACGAAAGCTATAAGGAGATCGTAACGAGAGGGCACCGCCAGACACTCCGGGGTAAACGCGTTTCCTGCTCCATTGTTTCCTAATTTTTCTAAGTTGGCCCCGTCGCTGGCTCGCGCGCACTCCCTTTTGTTTCGTGTCTTCCTTCCTGTGACGTTCCGGCCAAATTGTAAGTTTTTATTATCCGCTCCTGAGCCAAGTTTCCTTTGGCGTACTCTCTAAAATAAGCGATTAAAATTGCTTGTGTAAACCCTACATATTACTGTGTCGGTTTGAGCAAACAATTTCGCGGAATATAATACTCGCCAAATTGTTTCAGTGCAATATCCTGTATAGTGGTTGTGTTGGAACGAATCGGATTAGTTAATTTTCTACATACTCCAAGCCAAACAAAATCTTGTGGTATTTTAAACTTTAGCAATATACTACACTTGTTTGACACAGTGCTTAGACGCTATAAGATCATTACCCAATCATGTAAGCTAATAAACACATACTTATACAAAAAGCGAACTTCTTGCTTAGAAACAATGTAATTGCTGAATGATATGTCAGTATGTTTCTGACTGATTAGTTTTTGCCCAATACAAACTACCGAATTCATTGTAGGATCTTCAGTTAGTTGCTTTGCTAAAAGAAATAAAATTTGTTTTAGATTTAAATTTCTTCAAGCCAATTAAAACGTTAAGGTTGGTTTTAATTTATAAAATTGATTGTGTATAAAAATCGTTTTAGGAGAGAATATCGTAGGTGGGTGCATGAGGGGCATTTAACGGGCTAATTATCAAACGGCTAATGAAGTTTGTATTCAGCGGGCGGCGCGGGGCGCGGGCGGGCGCTACGTGCCGCGACTCGCAAGCCGCCCCACCTGATCACTCCCCGCCCTCCACAGAAAAGTTGCAGAGAAAAAGTTTCATCGCAGGGGAACGTGAATGAAATGAAGAATTGTGTCGGCCGCTTTCGGGATTATTCCTCACGTAAAATTCCTTGAGAAACCTCTTCTTTCTGCTTCGATCCATCGAGACGTCTTTTTGTGTAGCCAACCGATACTTGTCTGCATATTATTCCATATTGAAATAATATCCCCGATGACCTCTTTTATTTTAGATTCTTTGATCTATTAGAGTAGATGGCGAAGGACAAACACCTAATGTAATAATAAATACACCGCTCATTTTGTTCGAGCACGTAAGGTAAACCTTACACCGTAGTTCCATCGAACTTGAGACGATAATATAATTTATGGTTAGTTAAGCTGCGAATACCGAGTGGCGGCGGCGGCGGGTAGCTATTCATACGTATCTAGTTTAAGCTACTCGAACGAGGTTAATTATCGCGAAGAATATTGTATCTCTGGTTCGGGGAACGTGATATCAGTTCAAATGGCAGCGAGTCTTCGTGTTGGGATTTGAATATGATGCATGCGGCACGGGAGTGTTGTTATATCGACATCAAAAATCTGTAGCGTGCGGTCCCAGCGGCGCCGTGGCAGCGTTTCCAGCTCATTTTTAAGCAACGGCTGGGCGTCGCGGGGCTCGTTCTCGACACACTTTTGGACTATACCCCCATGAAGCGAGAGTAGCGATTGCCATTCATATTTTATTATTTAACCGTGACGGCCCTTTTAGGCTTTTAGTCACTTTTTGTTTTAGAATTAAAGACATAAGATTTTTTTTATATGTTTAGTTATTGTCGGTGCTTCGTTTACGTGGCTAATTAATAGCAACAATAATCTTTATTTACAAATCATAACATAATATATTTCTCAACCAACATCAAACAATGAAGTTGTCTATATACAAAAGATGAATCAATTTTTATATTTTATATCTGTATACTTACTGTTGCTCAATAGTTGAATACGAACCTTCTCACCCTAAACATTTCGAATTACATATGCTTTACAATCGATAAAAGAACTCAACCTAGCGGAGATTTTGGAATCCGAATACTCAACTGCGAAAATCCCAAAAACTCATAAAGTTATTATACCAATATAATAACTTTATGCAAAAACCAAACATGTTCCTGTCACTTCATTGATAATGTCACCTCTACTAAATATCTATAGGAGTTATAGTTGATCAACGCCTTTCATGGCATTTACACATCGAAATGATTAGGGTAGCTTGGTGTAAGTTTGCGCAGTTTTCAATTAGTCGGCTATAAAAATAAAACAAACGAAATAACCACAAGTTTCTTTAATATTTTTTTATCTTAAATTATCTGGTAACAGTCTGTAATATTTATTAGTGAGCATATATAATAACTTTTTACTTAAAACACGAATAATTAGAGATCAACACTTGCTCAATTTTACACATTTCCCGATGTGTAACATTGCCTATTATGGGCGATAAAATAGCGCAAGCCAATTACCTGCATAAATTGTAATTGTAAAAAACACTAAAATTGTCATAAACCAAGGTAATCAGTGCATTTTTCGTACCACCACACCTGATATCAGCTTGTTTATGCTCTCTTTTAAGCGTTCTTTTAAAATCAGACCTTGGAATTGGTATTATATCTCCAAGCGAAGGACTCATATGGACACTTTTTTCGACTCCTGAGTTTGGTAACGGCGCGGCGTTGCAGGCTGAAATATTCCTAAACAGCCTGGCACGTCTTCCGTGGTGTAGGTTGTTGTGCCCTATCGCGAGGATGCTGTCACACATTTTGCCGAAGAGTCTATCAGGCAATCAACCGTGTACTTTCACTGGAGTCGTTTTTTATACTTTAATAAGGAAGCAACCTATTAACATAAAAACCATAAACCAATTAATATTTATTATAAGAATCATTAATCTACAAAATTGTAGATCAATAATAAATAGTCGCGTGTAAGATTACGCGCACAAACTTACACAGTCCCGTAGTGCGCATATATACATCTGGCCATTATTGAATTTAGCAAGATCGTGCTGCCATCTCTTGGAAAGCTATTGAAATACGATGTCAAAAATCAACCGTTTGGTGATAAACGAAAGTAAAACAAACAGAAAAACATTGTAATTCCGTCAGAGTTTGCCTCAGTCATAGTTGCAAAATGACTAAATATTAGATCAGAAAGCTGTAAAAACTTTGAACTCAACGGCGAAGCCGCGTGTGGTTCACCGTTGCTGAGTAATAATGACGTATGCGCAATCTTATCGCCCGCGCGAACCCACACCAACCTGCTATGGTAGGATTAGAAAACGCATATGGATTTTCAAAAAGCTCAGGCATGTTGTTAACAGAGAGCTACTTAATAGAATCTATGTTGCTCTGGCTCAATCCGTACTAAATTACTGTATTCCTGTATGGAGTGGGGCTGCCAAAACTAAATTTCTGGAATTAGAGCGTCCTGAAAGGGCTTTGCTCAAGGTGATGTATTTTTTACCGTTCAGATTTTCTTATAATGAACTATTTACATATGGGGACCTTCTGTCCGTTTGAAAACACACTAAACTTTTACATACTAAATTGGAAAAAAAGGATATGGTCGACACACACACCCTCACAGAACACACAATACTTTTAATTTATTTTTATTTGTTTTTGTTTTATTTGAATTTCACATAGGTACCTTGTAGGCTGTAAGATAAGACAAATTGGAAGAGCGGTGACGCCCTGATACAGGAATTATTATAGGTACTTACCAGGAACGTCATCGTCACCACAACATTGTAAACATGTGGTTTGTTAATGAAATAAAAGAATTTTAAATTTTATTTTAAGTTTTTAAACTACGTATATGTAGGAATACATGTACATTATATCGTTAAATGATAGATTTCTAAAGCGATTTCAAAATGGTACGAACTTTGGGCAGAAGAACAAAAATTTTATGAGGGAATTTACTTCTTCCAAACCACCCCTCATAAGCCGTTGGCTCGAGACAGCTTTGCACTTCCCTTACATCGAGTTTGTAATTAAATGTTACTCCCACAGTCTATTTGTCATTATATTAGGTCCTTACCTTTGAAATTGACTTTCTCACTTATTAAAAGGTCTAAAAGTTCTAAAAGTCAATACCAGTAGTCAATATTATTAAACACCTTTAATTAGGACTATGTTACTTAGGCTTCAGTAATAACAATGATTATTAATGTTGTGTCTATATCGCCCAATTATTTTTTTAAATTGAATACTTTTTATGTTTGCAGAATTGTCTTTTTGTTTCATTGTAGCTTTGAAGGGACTTGATTTTTTTTCTTTTTAATGTCTGCTATATTAAGCTAGTGAAACAAACACACTACTCTGCATTTTTTATAATGTTAACATAAATAGATGCTAAAAAAATTAAAAAAACATTAGTATGAAAAATAAAATTTTATAAAAAATCTTTATACAAAACGTCAATTTCATAGGTAAGGACCTAATAGAATTATACAGAATCAATGCATACGTTGCATCGTTTATTGAATTCCAGTCTATTATTAAATTTGTTATCGAACATTCGGTTGTCAAGTTGATTGATGCACGAATGTTGTGAGCAAACGTTTACTCCTACAGTGAAAATAGCTGCAACGCCGATCGACTACACTATGTTAGTCTACAGTACGGCAGGGGTTCGTTTAAGCACGCTCAGTAACTTAAATCTTTAAATAATGTTCAACTTATTACTATAATACTACGTTTTAAAGTTGTAAATAGGATTTTTAATTATTTAAATCGCCTTTTTGTTACTTAATGTTTGCTTCTATGAGTAAACAAGTTAACTTATAATGTAATATATACTGGGTGTCTGGAAGAAATCGCTTACAAGCGTTATCGCTTGTAAGCGATCTTATGATCGCCAAATTGTAACTTTGTAATTCTTTTTTGTTCATGTTTACGTTTTATAGTGTTAAAAGTATTATTTATCTATTTATCCACTTCGGCCGTCTACGAAACTGGAGTTTCGTAACCTGTTACGAACAACACATAATTCGTTCTTATACGTTACCAGTTACGTAGAAATACCTAAAACGTAAAGATAACCTTTACTCTACTCGTATACTATACGCACAATAAGAGTATAACATAACTGTTTACGTTTAGTCCTTACCCTTAAAATGTTATTCAAAACAACACATACTTATTACCGTAACAGCGGCTTAATGTTAGGATATTAAAGTGAAAAAAGATGGCGTAATTACACGGCGTACTCCGCTCGGAAAATGTTGTTGTGCAATCATTCTCAACTAAATGTTTGAAAAGATAATTTGGTGTCGGTTTATTATGCGATGGGCGGCGCGGCCGACGGCCACCGGAGGACCCTGATCACACATGCTACTAATTACTCATTTAACAATCAACTCTAAGGGTCGGGCCACTTTAGTCGATAGGACATAGGACCGATAGAACCTTCGTTTTATGACCAGGCGCCTGACTATAAAAACTTCCTTTGTTTCCCTGGCAGAGGCACATCCTCGTTCTAATCCGTTCGAAGTATCATATCAGAACTTTATTACGTACTTCCATCATTTTACGAAATGGATAATCTTATTAGCGTTACGTATATTTTATCAGAGGCACGACGCGGAGGCGACGACGGCTCGGCGGCGCGGCGGGTCGATAAAGCTTACTAAAAAGTAAATTAAATATTTAAAATCCCATTAAAAATAACAACTCCCTTATTTTTCATATTGTTTGAGGCAACAAAATCGAGCACCGCACACTTTAAACTATTTGTTTATTTGACTAGAGATAGCACGTTAAAATTTGGTTTATTTGCCGGTTTTTTAAGTGAATTTTTTATTTCGGTTTCAGCCTCTATAGATACACTTGTAAACATCAATTTAGCTTTAATGCCATCAATTCGTAAAACGACGTCTTCAGACCTTACACTAAACAGAACCTGCAGAAAAGGTTTTGCCCCTTTATAACGATAATAAGTGCACTGAGAGAGGGAAACCTCCGAAGGCACCGCTAAGATAAGATCCCCAAGGAAATGTTTAAAAGTCTTTTCTTAGCGGATCTTACCTGCCAAATTTCAAGTTTGTAGGCTTTATATTTATGGTCTCGGAGATTTAATGATTAGACATTTAGACATTCATTAGGGAAAGGGTATTTCGCTTCTATGTATACAGATGTATAAAGGTAGTATTACCTATTTAACAAACTTACGAATACCTTCTTTTTAGATAACAATAGGAAGTAATGACACTGACCCGTTCTCATAAACGATTTTTCATGTGTAACATCTTTCCGCTTGCCCTATTGCTTCTTTCCGCTTGCCTTGCTTTATTTATATAGAAATATATACAATTTGTGGGAGTGATTTCGTAGAAAAGAACGGAAGTAGGGTCTTAACAGTGTGATCCTGTAACTGTTACATTTTGTCGGGGAAGCCACCAGTGATCGACACTTTAAGCAATGTCCGTTGTAGGTCGTAATATTTGTGGCAGTGATTTCGTAGAAATGTGATTGTAACAGTGTACATGTCTTTTAATGAGTTTTTAGTGTATTCTCTTTATGATTTGTAAATTTATATTCTATTTCCTATTGTAATATTGATTTCAAAAGGTGAGATGTCAAATGTTACATCATATGCAACTACTGTAAGGCTCGTTCGTTTTTTTCCTTTTTTTATCATATTACATAGTTGTAGTAATTTTTTTTTATAAACACTCCATTAACCATCAAGGTTATAACGACGTGCTACAGTAAGTTCGCTGCGGATATGTTATGAGTATACAATTCACTTACCAAGACGAAATGTGTTCGGAACGTCACCCTCCTCCGTCATTACCTCCAACATTCCATTCTGTGTTCTCTATTAATTCTATAGGTCAATCTAGATCAAGCACAGAGCACCTTCCAATCAATGAACCTTTAATGAATGAGCGTAATTGCTAACAAGCAACAATTAATTAAGATTAATGTCTAACTAAATAGTTAAGGAGACACCTGCTAACATCTAGTCAGCTAACCATTTTCGATTTGCAGAAGTTGCTACGAACATATAAGTTGTGGAGTTTAAATGTCGATCGCTCAATCTTTCAAATATAATTGGTTTCTTCTTTCGTTAATAAATATCTTTAGTTAATATTAATAACGACCGCCCACATTGTTGTCTTAAGGTTAAAGATATCGAGCAGATTTACATGAAACACGAGTATCATTCTCGTGTATAATAACGCTTCATAGTGATTCAGCAGTTTCAGAACTTTTTCTTTATATATTTAGACAGACAAACAAATATGGTATTAATTTTTGTGTGAGCATATTGTGAAAATAGCTTTTCCAGCGTTAATCTATGTTTGTATTACGGACAGTATTATGAAAAGAGACAATAAAAACTTTAACTAATTCATTTATGAAGTTCTCTCTTTATATGGTGCCATTAACTTACAAAGGTGGTCTATTACAAGATTAAGAGTGTTAACTTTCTCTTATGATAGCAATCAGGATCAAGGGCTTAACGCGTCTTCGAAAACACCGGACTGCTGCGTATACAAACTTTAGGCCCCCGCGGGGATGGGGCCCTAACCTCTACTAAAGTATCGTATATGCCAGTTGGGACGAAACTGCTCGAGACGATTGTACATTGATGGTTTAATACGAGGCTGTAAATGTAAAATTAACTTTAAGCATCGGTGTACGGTCAACAACAAAAATTGCTTAACAATTTAGTATACTTGTAGTCACTAGCATTAACATGAGTTTTGACTCTTATTCCATTGTAATAAAAGTTACATTGTTTTAAATTTTACATGTTAATGTTTTTGACTGTACTTTGTCAAAGCAACTTATGAATCAAACAGGCGCTTGTCAACCTCTTACGATGTTTTTATGACACGGTACTATAGTGTTGAGTTACTTTCTATGCTAACCGTACAACAGTCTCCAGCTGACTCACCCGAGAGTGTACAGCCGGCATAACAACACTCAAACTACGTTTTACGACCTCCGTGGCCTGTCAATAATCTTAGCTTTAGCTGCCATTGCCGACTTTTTTTTTGACGAATTTTCTAGTGCGCCCTAATAGTACCCTGTTCTCTCCATGAGCTTCTCCTTCCTCGTCCTCGCGTGAAAGCCTTTGTTATTCGCCAGCTCAGCAGATGGTAGTACCTTTTATTATAAAAATCTCAAGCATTTGCTAATCTTCTTTATTGTAACAGGCACAACACTGTTGTGCGGATGCATTGCATGACATAACTACCATAATTCAGTTATATACCTAGCTTTTTGTCTATTTTCTTGTTATTTCTCAATGCAGTGATGTATCATTATTTACGACACCTAATATTTCTGATTCTTGTCATAAACTTTGGTGTATTCAGCATTACATATAAATATAATATCAATAATAGTAGCGTTGCTAATATTTATCTTGAAAATTATAATAATTGAAAATGTGTCTGTCTCGCAGATAGACAGATAGAAGATTTATTTGTTGTTTGTGGCAATAAGTTTTAAAAAGTAATAAACAATAAAAAAAATATTTGGATCATTACAAAAGAATAATAATAATAACAATACATACTTATTTAATTTTTTCTTTAATATAGTTAGTTATGTGATAATAATACTTTTATTTGTAATAAACTATATTTAAACTACACAAAAGTGTTTCTAGTTTTCCAATATTTGCTTATCTACCTATTCACAAATCAATCCAATTCATGTTCACATTATCAACATTTATTGGGTTGGGTAACTAACAGAATGATCAACACGAGACTTATAACCCACTATATCAAAAGTTTGCACATTTCAAAATAGGGAAAATGTTGTCATTGTCGACCTTCTCGCGTCTTTCGGTACATAAATAAATGTAAGCAAGCATTTAGCGACATTAGCAAAAATTTAAGTAAATTTTTAAATATGAAACATTACTCTTGATGGCTGTCTATAATAGAAAAGCATAGATAAATAGACACTTTATTGCTCACATACGGCGGAATTTTTTTTACAAATAATCTTAGGCTAGGGCAAAGGCGTTCGTATCGTTAAAAGCGTTATCTTTCAGTCAACTTTTAACATAATACAGTACAAAATAACATCTCCACAGTGTCAAAGAGACACTAAGTACCGTTTCTCCTTACGCCGGCCGTCGCGTCGTCGCTCTCAAGCACTAACCAACAAGACGGTACACATTTAAACGTCCTAGACACGTCCTAGATGACCCCGATGATCCCATAACAGTTGCGAATGCCCTCCCGCCCGATCCTCTAAATGCCACTACACATTTACAGAATCCACTAAACATGCACAGTTTAGGCCCATGACACCGTACTCGTAGAATAAGGGTACCACGAGCCTGTTCACACGCTCGCTATACTAGGTACAGACATGTACCTGGGCGCTTCTCTAAGCTAAACCCTCGGGTTGTTCCGCTCCCCGATCCGATCTGGACCCCTCGGAGAATCTGTAGGGCACGGGGACACGCACTAGTGCGTGATGCCGTTCCCTCTAGAAAACCTCCGACGGTGCTTCGTTTTACACGGCTCATTTTACCCTTTATGTTCTCTTATCATTAAGTTAATTAAGTTAATCAAAACCAAAAGGATTTGCTTACCTACAAAATGAATTTAAAATAAATTCCATGTTTTTTTCTTAATGGCATAATATTATGTCGTATCGCAATAAATTAGGGATAGGGAGTTCATATTTTACCTATTGTTTCTAAAATTTACCCGAATGCTACTTACACATTTGAAGAAGCGAGCAGATTATTTTAAATTTTAAGGTTTATATCCTTATTGTCTGTCTACAAAGTTAAATTAAATTTAAATTAAATTCTATAAAGTAATTCATTATGTAACTTACTAACTCTAAAACATAAATATATTATTATTATTGTAGTAAGTTTGTGTTAAGTGTCCCTAAGGAAGTTGTGAGTAGGTAGACTCACATTACAGACCGTTACGTCCAACGTGTGTGGATGGAAATGTCGACTGGCGGCGAAGCATCAGGAGACTTTATGTGGCCTCTGGAGCCGTGCCAAATATTCGTCTGCTAGTTATTTTTCGCGCGTCATCCGCCAATAACACGATATCCATCGTATACATAATACTATGGAAATGCCTACCGATCTCGGGAATAAAATACGACTCCAGAGCGCTCCACTGTTCCGATCCTTTCCTCTCTCTTAACCCGACAAACATAAAAGCATTCATCCAGATAAAAAAAACATACAAAACCGAATTGCACGCAAGTAACTCTATTAAAATGGCTTTTGTCTAGTATTCATTATCCCCCCTGTCTAGTTTTAAATTCTTTTGTTGGCAGTAGTCGTTGCATGGATGCATGAATAAATTGTTTTTGAGAGTTGAACATTCTGAACAAACTGGTAGGTCAAGATCCCTTTCTCATAGAAAACTCCTTTGTGCGGTAGTAAAAGGCGTGCACTATTAAAGGGCGCGGATCGGCTCGATTCTGGATTGGGACGTTATTATTTAATCTGTGGCTATGATGGCCTACAATGGAGCTAGTTTTGGCTGCTGCTGAGAATCATAACTAGATGTCTTCTGCTACCGTAAGATTTATGATTTAAATTTCATGCTTGACAAGTTCTTAATATGGGACATTGATCACAAACGAGGGCACAAATATTGTTGTTTTTTTTAATTTAAAAGCAACTGTACTTTCGTCTGTATCAAAATCGGGTTCAAGTTTGTCAATATAATTAGCAACTAAAATCAATTAGTCTCTTCGTGATATTGACTTTAAAAATGTCGCGTTCCATTACAAATAAATCTTTAACGGAGTGTTACGAAAAGTGATTAATAGATGCCTTAGCAACAACGGTCGTAACGTCAGATACTTAAAATGGTGTGGCCTAGGCTTCTAACATTAAACTGCGTTAAACATATTTAAAGTAAAGATGTGAATGATTGCATTAGTCCCGGATAAGTCCTTCGATCAATTTACTCAACATTGAAGTTCATTGGCATGCAGTGTTCGAGTGCGATGTATAATTGCCAGCCATGCATGTCCCATGTGATCGCAAGACGGCCGCCGTCGTCGGTGCCGAGTGCCGCGCCTCTGTGTTGCGCGGTAACGCCCGGAATACACATTGAAGCGGTAGCGGGTCTGATTCACGGCATGAGAGTACGGCACTATAGCTTTCCTTGCGAATCACCTTTTCAAATGTTATAGCTAAAGTACCAATAAATAATGATATACTTTAGCCAGCACTTTGATTGTTTTGACATACGAAGTTGTTTCTTTATAACAAATCTACCGCTTTTTAAAGTCTCTTTTAAAAGCGGTAAAGATACGAAAAAATATTTGTAAATATTTAAAGATAACAGAATATATTTCATTTCTAAAATCGCTGTCGCTACTGCCATCATTTTAGGGCTGAGTGGAGCCAATAGAAATGCGCGCGCGCTGTCATTGCCCGCTGCCCCTCGACTCGAAACAATGAACGGAACCTGGCTAATGCTCGCAATGCTTCATACGCTCCTCTCGTATGCTTAATGGGACCTTAATGGCCTTTGCGTTCTTGTATAATTTGTCCTTTGATTGAACAATAACAAACGGCGAGATATTACTTTCATGCCGTCTATGTTTATAGCTAACCAAGTTGTGATTGCTGTTTTTTTATTATATCAACATATAAAAGAAATATATTTAAAGTCCAAAAACTGTTATAATGGTATCTCTTATTCTTACTAATTATGCAAAATTATTATGATTTCGTGTAAAAATGTACTCGTTTGCTAAATGAAGTAGGCTATTGTCATTAAAATTATTTAATGCTCCCATTTTTTATTATTCAGATCAACACGCGCCGCCACGTATAACTGCTATACGTGAATCATTAAATATTCTGCTTGTACACCCGCGTTAGTAGATGAATGCATATAATTGTAACCCTCCTCTGATATCAGAAATTGTACCGTGTTTATGGTGAATCTGTGGTTAACAAATATGTAAACAATCATGCTAATTAAGAAACGGGTTTGCAAAATGTTATAAAGTTAAATCTAAGTCTGTATTTACCTAAACTGAGTTGGTTTCTTGTTTATAGATCGAAGCTTGTATGCTTTTTGAAAGTCAATCTTAAAATAAAAATTAACCGATAAACATTTATGAGTGTATCCAACTGGTTTTTTTCAATCATGTGTTGAAATGTAGAGCCGTCAGCGCAACAATCGTAACTCCTTAAATATGTGTTACTTAAATGTGATAAGAATCACAGTTTTCAGATCTATCTGAATTCTCAATTTATTTGACCAAACATCGAATACAATGGTTCAAAGATGGTGTCAGTTTAACGAAAGAGAGCGCAGACAAACTTCTCACAAAAATCCTCACTTACGGTATTTCATGAAACTAGTGATACCCTGGATCGTGGTGTGTGCGTGGTGTTCCATGGCGGTGACCAGTGTTGCCACGTGACGGCCGGGCCGGGCCGGGCGGTGCCGGGCGGGCGGGCTGGGTCGGCCGGCCCATTCAGCCGCGACCGCTCCGCATAATGAGATGCACTGTGCCCAGATGTGGCGCAGGCGCGGCCCTAACGCCGCCGCCTTTTGTTTTTTGCGCCATTTTTTTTATTCCTCTCCGCTGTTTCGCTCGTCCTGGAATGTCCTGACAGCGAAACAATACTGGCACAAAACGTTTAATTGTAGAACATGTGGTCCCTTTTGTACAACACAGTGTGAGAAGTGCACGACGTTCTTGATCCTGAAAAATAGTTGTAATATATCTTCTTACACTGGATACCTACTGGAAAATATTTTATTAACACACGCTAACTTCACAATTTTGTTTATCTTAAATTACAATTAGAAATTTACGTGAACACTACACACAGAAATTAAATTCTTTATATGGATCTATTCGCGTTAAATAAAATGCTTTTGTAAATTAAAATAAAATGCTTTTCAGTAAAAAAAATATGTGAACATAATCGCGAGTAGAGTATCCGTACAAAGTGTTTCATTATAATTATATGTCAAAGTCAAATCACATCAAATTATAGAAACATTTTAAAAAATAGTGTTAAAAAAATATATTTTGAATGTGTCCTACTAAAATTACACCAAGCTTTTATAAGTTTATGTTCTCTAGTATTCTCTACTATCTCTAGTTACTGCATAAAGAAAAGTATTTTAATTAATTAAATTTTGATCAAAATTACCTTGCACCCTACTTTGTGACTATTCTAATTAAATACTAGTTTTAAAATGTTAGCTGTAAGCCCCGCCTAGCTCTCCTACATCTAAATATAATTTAGAGTGCGGAGAGAAGTTCCGAGCTCCGGTTGGCGTTGGTCTGACGTTTATTTATGTTGCCTTAGTCAGAACCTACGCCAGATGTTATTTTACGACAACTCGCCGCCGAATAAACAATTCCTGTTTTTACTTACTAATTCGTAACCCTACTTTATTGCCTACCTTTTCAACTCAAGTAAACAGTCTTTTCTAAAGTTTAGTGTATGCGGGCTAAATAAATGATTTGAATATGGTAAGCCTCAAAGAATTTAATAAAGAAATCTGTTCATCTTACAAGCTAATCTGATATGCTCGATCATAATATAGTTGACATCCAATAGTACATTGCACTTCGGCCTTTTAAATTGGTATCAGTGAACACAACACGGAAATCAAGTAAGTCACTGTTTAACAACGATCAACACTATTTCTTGAAAAATTTTCGGTCACACGTTTAAGCTGCGATGAAATTTCCGGATCCGAGGGCACGCCCGCGCAGCTCCATACTTCTTTACATTCCATACGATTATAAGCACTATGGGAAGTAAGGAAGCACGGAACTCGCACAAGGCTCGTCTTCTTTCTTCAGAGGCTGGGTGATTCAGTTGTTTGAAGGCAGTTGAGGTGTAGGAGGCAGTTTGGGCAGAGTGATGCCGCTCGGAGGGCGCGGGCCTCGGCTCCGGCGGCGGGGGCGGCGCGCGACGCGGCGTGGGTGGCAGCTCGCTGAGCACTGGCGGCGCGCTCGGTGCGCACGCGCAGACCAGCTCTAAAAATGGACTCAACCGGCGGAGTTAGCTTACGACTCGCGAGTACCATCCATTCCAAATTTGTATTTTCTCGAAATAGAACCGGCGGCAGGCGTCCACCGGATCGGTTTCCCGATCGTGCAGCGACCTGCAGCTACGGTGACCGGTCGAGGTGCGCGCCAGAGCCTCGCTCGCGGCCACTCTTATGTAAGGCACCGTGAACACCGTGAACCGCGCCGTGTGACGACCGTATCGAAAATAAACGCGCACGCCGAGTGCGCGCCGCGGCGGCCACATGTGCGCGCTCCCGCCGGCGGAGCGGCGGCGGCCTGCGCTGGAGGGGATGCTATTATTAGTGCGCGCCATCCACCACTGTCACCTCCCGCGGGGTAGTTGCGCTATACATAGTTCTGATCACGAGTTCTGGCTGCCGCAGCGTTCACTGACCTCTGAAAAACGTCAAAATTTTATTTTAAACGAATGTCAATTTTTTTGTCGTTATTAATTGCCCTTTCAATTATTACATGGATAGAGACAAGTAACTTGAAACAAGTTTAGTACCAACAAGTCATCTAGGTACTTATGAACCGCATCCTACAAAGTATATAAATCCACGGAAGGATAATTCATAGCAGTTCTTCACGCTCAAGCAGATTGATATTGAAACGACTCTATCTTCTCTTATTACCAAGAAAAAAGCTATTATGTCTTTATCATAATTATCTAAGATTACAAACATGTGTACCTCCTAAGTTGATCCGATAAAATGGTGGCAATGTATTGTGGCGGAGAACTCCCGCCCGCCCGTAAAACTCGCCGCAACGTTCACTCAGTCAATAAAAGAATTTTGGCAAAGTTTCGTAGACAAACAAGTGGGACGACAGCCAACTCATCTTTTGTCTGCATGAAAGCAACATGGTTTTTGTTAGCGTCTCGATACCGCTGTGTTGCAAACTTATAAAAAGAATAGAGAAATCAACCGATCACTTGAAGAAACGTTTCTTATAAAACAAATATACCTTGCCTGCCTAAGCACTTTGGCAGGACTTTTTCTTTGTTTAGCTTTGAAGTTTACCTTAGTTTACCATCAACGTTGCGTTGTTTATAGATTTTTTATTTAACAAAACGTTAATAATATAAAAAAGGTTTACCATTCATTTCATGTTTGGGTTAAACTCATAAATTGCATCAGGAGTAGGATACCCACAACAGATGCGTTCTAAAACTATGCATTGTCTTAGTAGAATTTATGACATTAATTCTACATTAATGTTAAAATATGACTTTGAAACTAGAGCAAATAGACAAATTAAAACAACTAAGGCCCACTTGTAATATAGTAATTGGCAAAACACTTCAATATTTATTTTATTTATCCTTTTTATTTTATTCCTCAACCGCAAAAGCCCTTTTTCCCCGATGGTCAATGCCAAGAGGTCCAAAGGAAGATGTACACTACGCCCACAAACTAGACTCACCACCGAGAAACGAGGAACTGACTTTGAATCTAAATGTCAGAATGGGACAACAATAGTACACTTACATTGTAGCTATGGTGACAGACTAAAATTAAATGGTAATACCTAGACAGACGTACTACGTTCTAAGAGCAAGAGCTACCACCAACCAGTACGAATATGATTTATACCCCTGTATAAATGAATCCTGTACCTTCGGGTCTAAGACACACCACAATGTATAATAGTCTAACTACCTACTATTCATAACTTACCTTCCTATTACGTTCCGATATATTTTGCAGGTTTGTATTACTTGTTACTTCATTATCGTTACACTTACAGCTTACGAATTCCTTTACACTCTGTATATATTTTTAATAGAGTAAAACGGACTTGTAAGCTGCTGTTGGAATCGCCTGTCTGTATATGTTCGACTGTTTCCGAAATGAGTGTCGAAATAAATATTTCATATCATAATACTGTGAGGGAGTGCATTACCAGTCTATGCGCTTCAAAGCAAGCGACATTAGATTCGATCAGCTAGTAAGATGCTCTACTCGGGCAAAGAATAGCGTAGATGGTGTCCGCACAGCAGCCGACCGCCGAGAGCGCTTGTTGAATATTAATGCGACATTGTTATTGGCCACTAGTGGCCGCTGCTGCCCCAATCGCACATTTCCATAACTTACTATTCTGGTTCCATGGGGAATCAGCTCGCTGTAGGAATACGATCGCGTCGACCACTCATATCTGCCCTGTAAATTCTGTCGCCGCGACTATACGTTACATTATTCATTAATGGCACCGCTAAGTGGACTACAGCTGAGCACGTATACTGGAACACTTCGACGCTGCCATTATAGCGCGATGATTCATCGCTCGATTGTTTCGCGTGTGCGGAACCGTAGACATCAGTTCACATCACGCATTGTGAACTTAGCTGTTATTGGCACCAATAACTTATGCCTATTTGTCTTCAATTTACGAGCACTGTGTACCGGCCGCTACAGTGCGTAATGTGACGCAGACAAACATATTAATTTATTGACAACAGGAAATAGGGTATTTATGATTTGTTTTGTTAGAAATTGAATTTTAGGTTTGGCCATTTAGTAATCAATTTTTAACAATTTTACCCTATGACGTTGCTAAAGCACGTAGTAGATACTTATAATTAATATAAGTGAGACTACAATAGAATTCATAACCAAATACCAAATCAGATACCAATCAGATACCAAATCTTCTTTATCATAGATCATAGCTGCGACATTTTAGAGATAGATTGCTCCCATTCATATCCAGTTCAAAAAGTTTTAGTAGCCATCAAACGCGGTAATGCTAATGGACACTTTCGGGCAACACATCTGATTATCGAAATAGTCTTAAGAATTAGGTTTAATTGTTTTTAATATATGATAGTTTAAATTATTTTCTTACTAATAAGACATAATAACTGAAACTAGTGGTCGCCCAGTGGTCGAAATTCGACCGTAATTTTATTAAGGCTGCACGGATTGTACTCTATCCTAAGCAATGAAAAATTATAAAAGATAGAATGTAAGTTTGGAATGGCATTGACAGATTTCGGCCGCTCCTCTTCCACTTTTGAAATTTTTGAGAGTTAATTAAGCGTGTGTGTCAAATACATGGTAGTGTGCGTAATGTTTATTTTATTGATTTAATGTATTATTATTGCATAATTTAAAAAAAAATACTAACATTCTGTACTCCTTCTCTATATAAATTAAGAGTGTGCGAAATTTCATACTCCTCTGTCCGCGCAATTTTCGTAAAAAGGGGTACAAAGTTTTTTCTTCACGTATTAATATATAGATAATTAAACAAAGAATTTAATATTTTTACCGCTATTGTCGAAAACTATGAAAAACAATAATGTTCAATCAACGTAATTAAAGCGAACTAACAAGCACTTCCGAACAAAGACGTTGAATTATACTTTAATTATTCAAAGCACTGCAATAAAAGTTCCAGGGTTGGTATTCCTTAGAAGTTCTCTTGGAAATGACTACCGATCGGACGGCGAAGAATCTGTATTCAACTGGATCCGATTAACTTAACAAGGGGAACAAGCTTTAAACTGCATTTAACTTCCTGCATTATTGGAAAAAAGAAATGCAGCTAAGAGTAATTAATTGAATTTGGTTTAAAAATATATCTATTTTAAACACTGTGTCGTCGTTCAGAAATCCTCTTAAAACTGACGCATGAACAGATTTTTGTATTACATTTGCAATAAAGTTATAAATAAATCACACTAATATTATAAATGCGAAAGTTTGTGTGTATATGTGTATATTTGTTGCTTCTTCACGCTGCAACGGATGGATGGATTTCGTTGAAATTCGGCGTATATAGTTTATAACTTGGATTAAAACATTTTATCCCTATATTCCCACGGGAACGGGAACCACGCGGGTGAAACCGCGAGCGGCCGCTAGTAATTATATAAATGTAAATAATTTTAAAATATCTTTATATTTGACGAGGCTGAGAGTGACATAGTTTACTTAACACCCCGGGCTAATGCAATGTTACTGTGGCATGCCTTTACTATTGTGACAAACCGAAATTCACGCTAGCAAAACCGCATTGGGAAAATACTATTATTTTACTACAGTGAGAAATATATTTTTGCTTCTAAAATTCTAAGTGCCTTACAAATAAACAGATAAAAGATAAAAATAAAGATACTTTATTTGCTTGCGCACGTGTATAAAAAGATATTATAATTTATATTAGATTCAACATGCCATACCATAAACGGTGTACAAATTAAGATTAAAATTAAAATATAAATCCATGCTTAATAATAAAATCAAAATTATAACTACAAACAATATTAAATTAATTTTAAATATCACAGATGTCAATAATAATTACTTACATAAAATAAAAAATAAAAAAATCAAAGATAAAATAACAATAAAATTATACTTTTTCACCAATTTATTATTTAAAAAATCCGATATGGTGTAATAACATTTTTCGCAAAGTAATTTTTTTATTTTATTTTTAAATTGATTAAAATTTAGTTCTTTAAGCTTCACAGGTAAATTGTTGTAAATTCTAGGGGCCATACAAACAAAGAATAATGATATATATCCGAATAGCTATTCCGTGATTTGTCTCTTTTACTCTAATTTGAAATGACGTTTACATTACAGGAACAAAACACGGAATAACCATTCGGACCTTATTCTTTGTTTATATGTAAGACCCTAAAAATCTAATGGTATGAAAGTGTTACAGTGGCACTACTTACACTATTTTTCGTAAAAAGTAATATACGTCGAACAAAATTTGGTTGTTATCACCTTCCGACATACGTTTTACGAGCTTTTCTATGTTATTCCGTAGATGCTATAAAACATAACTTAACTAAACAAAACTGAGAGCGTAAAAGGTAAAGCTAGTTAGTGCAACCGGCTGTATATGTCAGAGTACGCAGAACCGCAGACAGAGCACGCGCATGTGCGTTAGTCAGCATCGCAGTGACGCCAGACGGCCTTTTCTCGATTAATGTGAGTTTATGAGTCGTTACATGTAACGAGCGCGGTGCCTAAACTAATGCAATGTTAGCAGTTAGCACTCACCGCTGCACCCTGCTCGCCGCACTGTCGCACATTTGCGTAGATTTACATCACGTATTTTATGACTCATCCCCAACTTTAGCATATGTGTATGTTACATAGTGGTGCCAGACTAAGCGACTTTCCGCCATTTAGACTATCTCGAAGAGTGTCGGGGCGACGAAAAATTATGATTGAAAAGGCGATTTTAGGCTACTTTTCGATAAAAAGAAATGGGTGACTTTGGGTTATTTAGAGTCTTTTTGTTGTGACTATTACCACGCTACATCTGGCAACACTGATGTAACACTACACGCTCTTGTAGAAGTAACGGCATGACAATGTTGTTGCCGTTACTTCTGTAAGCTGTTCCGTTTCTTAGGTCCATTCTTCTCGTTCTCCACTGCTGAAAGACGTCGTGAATGGGTAGTAGGTAAACTTTTTTTTTAAGATTAATTACCTAATTATTAAATAAGTTTATTTGAATAACGATAGACTATGCCTATACTCTATATTCTTTCAAATTAGACGTTTAATCCCGCACGGTAAGCGATCCGGCAACAAACGCCTAATTGGAAGAGCCCTAGACTTCCAGCCAACAAAATAATCGAAACATCGTCGTAGTCAAAAATTATCTTGAGTATTTCAATATGAGTAGTTATATGAATATATCCTTGAATATATTTTTAAGCACTGACAAGCTTTTCGATTCTAGCCAAACTTTCCTTTGCTTCGAATTATTTTACCTGAATGTTATCTACTTATGTTGGCGGGCTTACTATGATGTTTCTGAATGTACCTACTATCATCATGCTCATCTTTCATTATTTTGTCTTTAAGCGTTCACTTTCACGGTATTTATAACAGAGAAAAAATATTTCAACTATATTACCATATCGTATGTTAAATTACAATTTAGTCTAAATAACAAAATTAAGTAAAATGTATGAGAATTGCTTATAAAAAATATTCATAATTTAGTGGACGCCAAAATATTCTAGTGGTTGTAGCATGTTGGGTGTACTAAGAACAAGCCGTACCACCAGACTAGTATAATACCTATATACCCCCGTTGGGAATCAAACCGGGTACCTGTCTTAGATAAGACCGGTTGTCTAACCATACCTAATACCTGACGTTTATTAAGCAAGGGGGGTAATTGTGTGTTCGGACTTTTAGTAAGGCGAACTTTTTAGATGGTCTTTAAATACTATTAAAGATAGTCTAAGAAAGTTCGGAGAAAAAGTAATTTAAAATACGTTTGACGAATAACCACGTAGTTAGCAAGTTAGAATTTGTCAGTTTACACTGAAATATTTCTGCACGTTTTCTTAGGGAGATACGAACGAAGCGAAGTGAGTGAGCTCCCTCCGAGAGCAGTGGCTGCGTTTTAAGATGACACACGTGACTGTCTGAATCAACACGTGCGCTACTTTGAATCACATCTCACTTTGTATAAAAATACAATTTAAAATGAAACATTATTAATCTGAAAGTCTTCCAGACCAAAAAGTTATGGCAAACTTAATAAATATGATCTACAAGAATTTTTTTTACAAGTAGCGTATAATATTTTTTACTAAAACCGTTAAACCTATTCATGAGTATTTTGGTGCAGCTTAGCTGAATTTTCTGTAAATACAGCTGACCTTTGTCCTGTTCATTGGTATTATGAATAAGATCTCCATACGAAATCAGGCTGATCGCCTGCTTGCTTGAATAATGAATCGTGATCGACAATACTAGCTGTTCCTGCAGAAAAATATTGATTACATAGAGAAAAATATTTTCACGCAATCCAAATAACTCGTTGTAGAAAATTGCATGAAAACTGTTATTTATAATTTCGTGGAAATATTTGTACTTTAAAGTAAGGCATGTTGTCTAAAAGGAGCTTTTAAAATGTGTTATACGATCTTCTGCTTTAATAAATTCACGTTCACGATACAAGCCATAAAAATGCTACAAGCTTTTATTGGAATAAATCAAATGGACACGAGTATTGCAGCTGGCCAAACGATAAAACTACGGATCCACTGGTGCTCGAATCTCTCAACTCACCATTTCGTTCGTGTCACATCACCCATACAAAACAAGATCGACCTCAAGTCTCAGCTGCAGTTATATCACTGTATTTCCACTAGGAACGTGTACCGCATCATGAATTGACAGTGCACGGTGTAATGTCTCCGCTAGCGAGGCGCGACGCGCGAGGCAGGAAGCGCGCGGCGGCCGGCGCGCGCGCCGACACCAACTGCTGGTACGTAGGACGAGCGTGAGCGTGCGCCGCGCCCGCCGATGACGACGTTTGACCTTATTTAATTAGTTCGTTCGTTTTTACTCTTTGAACGTAATACGGCATATTAAAATGTATGTAGCCTAAATTACTGTTACCAACAGCTTGATTGTCCGAACGGTTACGCTACAGTTTAACATGAAAAGCACGCTCAGAGCGAGCCCAAGGACACAGTCGTTTCATAAAAGGTCCGCTTATAATCTACGATGTTCCTTGAATTCAGATGCCCGTAGCACCGTAAAAACGATGAAAGAATAGCACATGCTCGAACATTATTGTTTTTAGCGACTGTGGATACATAAACCTTGTAGGTGATGCAAACGCGATCTCCTGTGCTATTTTTATGTGGAGTTCATCCACCTCTACAGCGTAGTCGATTTCTGCGACTGAGATTATAAATCAGTTGCCCACCACAAGTTTGCTACGTACAGTTTTAGCTGGAAAATGTTGTAACTTCCTACTTGTCCTCTTTTTCATACCAGACCCTCTCCAGACATCTTACGTTACACATAATGAATTTCGACACGGTACAGCTTCAGTGTAACAAATTAAATTATCGGTAGGTACTCCATTATTGAAGCACTATCGAGTTTAACAGTTTTAACCAGACTAATCTATGTGAACAAGTTTCAAGTAATTTACTATGACTGGGCTTGCCTTTGTTCGCTCACCAGTATGCAAGAGCTTGTGGTTTTGCACATTTAGGATGTTAGAATTTAGTTGGCAGCCTGCATGACAACCTGCCAAATTACCAGTTTCGTACAAAACTTACCTAACGTTAGCTAAAAATAATTCCATGTACATTTTCCGACCAACAAGACGCTTATTTACAACAAGTTCTCTACGGGGGATCTTGGAATACATTTTTTTATTCGACACTGTCTGTGACCTTTAAAGGAGAAACCATCACGGGGGCGTCGTAGCACCCACATGTAATAAAAAAGTTTGAACTAAAAATATTACCCCTGCCTCAGGCTTTATTAACGAGATCTCCATACTTTTATAACGTTTTACCACTGCTGATACTGCGTTTGGTGGGGACTTGGACCTTTGGGGTGGTAAACATCCCTATATACCTACGAGTAGTAGAAAATGATTTTCTTTGAAAGTCTTAGAGCATTAAACGCTCTAAGTTGAAAATGGATTATGGGAACCATTTTTAATTGTGCACCAAAAAGAAGCATTTCCTTAGCCGTGTTTCTTATAGTTTCTCAGCGTCTGCACAAAACTAACCTAATTAGACTTTACTATTCTGCCATCTCCTCGCAGTTCTGCATTTAGTGTTGCAATTAGCTGCACTCGTACCTAAATAAGAGGGTAATTAGTGTATTCTTACAAAATAGATAAATTGAACTCATTAAGCACCTTGCTTAAATTTACGGAACGCATTTCAGTGTGACTGTTGCTTACTTTGTTGTTTCAAGAGCTCAGCAATATATTACAAGTAGCGATCACGTTTAAATTGTTTATGGTTTCGGAACATAATGCTTAGTTGGTACTGTGGGGAATTGATTAATATGAACACAAAAATAACTCAAGCTGTGTATTTCAGTGAGAGGCAATTTACAATTCAGACTTAGCTTGCTGTCACAAAATTAATATCCAAATTAATCTTCACTTTTTCTTCCTTTTTCCTAACGTTCTACGTTTAAACTCAGGTCACGTCGTGTGCCACAGAGCTGCCCGAAGCAAGGAGTCCCGATCACTATGTAGTGATCGGGACTCCTTGCTTCGGGCAGCTCGTAGCTCATGTGAGTTACGCCCTTCGGCAGACGGCGGCGTGACCTGTACAAAGAAAAACAAATACAGAGAATACGCCTGCCTTTAGTGAAGGAAGAATTAGGATGCAGCATGCAGCATTTTTTTACTTTGACACTGGCTAAATGTGCTAATTGCACGAAGCCGTCAACTAAAAGAAAAAAAAAATGACAATGAAACATGATAATGACAAACAATAAAAATAAACAACAGATCTTTTAAGAATGATTGGTCTCGTTGCGGTCGAGCGCAGCGAGACCTATCATTCATCCAAGCAACAGATTTTATACCATATCATTATTTTAAACATTACTCTACTCGAGAGAAATACGGTTTAGGGAACGTCTGACCGTTTATTCCTTCAGAAGAACGAACGCGTAGTGGAGACTGCGTTTGGGACTCGGTGCGTGTCTCCGCGTTTCTTATCTGGCACTGGTCCCGCGGCGACAAATTCGATGCGCCTCTTTCTTATCGTTCGTCAGAACGGCTGGAGTTCCTAGTTGTGGTGTAGGTAGTACTGGGGGATGGAGGAGCATTATTATCACGGTTAAAGCGCGGCCTTAGATGATACCGTTAGGTCGAAAACTCCTCGTTTTTCACTTCTTGCTATTGTATCTATGCCACTTATTAATGGCTGCAACGCCTTTAAAGTCGCGTGCAAAATCACTAACGGAAGCACCATCGACTCCAGTGAAATATTCTACGTTCTACATCGTAGACCAAAATGAAATGACAAATGAAATTATATCGCCTGTAATCCAGAGAGCAGCTTCGCTTCGCTTCCTACGTACGCGTATATTTCAAGGTATGCGGGATACCGCCAAACCCGTAGAATCTTGAATCATCTTCTCTTGATTCTAAAACACATTAAAACCTATGCTATGCGAAACTTTCCGCAACTGGCCCTAAGCTATACGGAGATTCCTTTTGAATCGTACCCGTGTCTTTTGTATACCCGGCGCCTCCACCAAATGTGGGGATTTTATGAATGATAACACAAAATAACTAGAATTGTATATTATATCGAGAGACGAATTACAATCCAGACTTAGCTTGCTGTCACAAAATCAATAAGTATTCAAAAATATCTTCATTTGTTCTTTTTCTTCCATTTTTCCTAACGTTTTACGTTTAAACTCAATTTACTCAGATCACGTCGTGTGCCACAGAGCTGCCCGAGGCAAGGAGTCCCGATCACTACAGTACTGTAATGTTTTCTTTATTATAGGCACTTGTCTTACATTAAAAAAAAAACATTTGCACTATTGCAAATATTATAACTCTTAATTAGAAACTATTGCCTAAGTAGGAGCCCTGTATTGTATCTATAGTTTATAGTGTTAGTTCATAAGTACGAGTCGAAATGAACATGAGCAGCACTGCGTTACGTTACAAGTTTTCAAATTGCTTTAACAATATAAGGTTACACAACCAACAAATATAATTGTAAACTATATTGGTTTTAAAATAGATTCTAATAAATCGTATTTTTGTTTGGCTTAAATTAGACTTGCCTACCTATATCTTTCTTGTCTTCTTGTTTATTGTTTGTGTAAAACATATTAAACCAAAAATTACACCAAATTATACAAACACAATATTTATTATGTGTATAACTGAAAATAATAACAACAAATATTCATTCAAAATCGTTTCATTGTTTTAAGCGCTATGAAAATAATGCTGGGCAAGCTGCCTCGCCCGTGGATAGTGGATGACGCGAAGGACGACGGCTACACGGCCCTTCACCTCGCCGCGCTCAACAACCACGCGGAGGTGGCCGAGCTGCTGGTACGCGGCGGCGCGCGCCCCGACCTGCAGAACGCCAACCTGCAGACGGCCCTGCACCTGGCCGTGGAGCGCCAGCACACACAGATCGTGCGCCTGCTAGTCGCTCACGGCGCCGACCTCAACATCTGCGACAAGGTATTGTTTAATTCCGAATTCTCTACACGTCGGCGCTCCATCTCGCCGCACTCCGTAACTGCAGACGGCCCTGCACCTGGCGGTAGAGCGTTTGCACACGCAGATCGTGCGCCTGCTCGTCGCTCACGGCGCCGACCTCAACATCTGCGACAAGGTATTGTTTAATTCCGGGTTCCCTACACGGCGCTCCATCTCGCCGCGCTCCACAACTGCAGACGGCCCTGCACCTGGCCGTGGCGCGCCAGCACACACAGATCGCGCGCCTGCTAGTCGCTCACGGCGCCGACCTCAACATCTGCGACAAGGTATTGTTTAATTCCGGGTTCCCTACATGGCGCTCCATCTCGCCGCGCTCCACAACTGCACGGCCCTGCACCTGGTGGTGGAGCGTTATCACACGCAGATCGTGCTGCTCGTGCCTGCTCGTTGCTCAAGGGGCCAATGGCAACATCGATAACGAACACAGATAGTAAACAAAACTCACACTAGGCACCCAAAGAGCTACAATAATATTTCCATATTCTTTCTCTAATGTTACTGCATAAAGAAGTAGAGTAAAGTTGCGCTAATTGGTATTTAACTACCATTTATCACAGTTGATTTACTTAATAATAACCATGTCGAACCGCTTACTGCGTTCCCCTCGCTTTTAAGTACACTGAAATACGAATAAATTGTTACATTTTATCTATCTCATAGCGCATAAAAATGTCACGTTTTATAATTAAATCTTATTCGAAGGACTATTACTCGTATATCCTGCGAGTGGGATGTAGACTCGGGATCGATGTTAGCACATCGTTGACGCGTCTTTCTAAAAATACAAATAGAACAGTCGCAGACTAGGAGATGTAAATCTGTACCGACATACCACGTGGCGTTCATTTTTACTTGTTTCAATTTCGAGATCTGTTTTATTTATTTCTGCGGTTTTGTTAAATGCAATTATTTGCGTAGGCTGATACACGAGGTGCTATACAAACAGAATTTGAGTGCGCGTTTAAATTAAAATTTTATGTTTTCACAATACAATTAAACTGTGTTATGTTAGTTGGCAATTTAACTGCATACCTAATTATCGTATTGCAATAAGACGCTGATGGAAAGCCTTTAAACCATTACACGATACATGTAGGATCTAGATGCGTGCGTACGTAAGATTGAACATGTCACAAGCGGCTAATACCGGCCTGATCGATGTGATTTGTGGCGCCTGGGGGCTAAATTGCCTGGACAACGGGATTGATAACTGTATGTTATCGTCTAATAAACATGATCGTTGATTAAATCAAACTGCTTGTTGAATTTTTGTTAATTTTACCTCGTCTGTTGCATTTCGTGTTTTATCATAAACGATTGTTCAGAATCAGAATCAGAATTATTTATTTGTGAGGTGTAGGTTAGTATTACACTGATGAAAGTTTATAAGTTTTTTAGTTTCACTACATTTCCACCTTAGATAAGGTATATACAAAAAAAAGTTTAGACAAAATGGCAAATCAAGGTAAATTAATCCTACATAAAATAATAATACATTGATAATTCATATACAATCAATACAATATTATGTCACTTACTGCTCAGACATAATACCTATTATATTAAACTATTGATAAGTTAATTAATTAAGAATGCGCAGATGTCATTAGAAGAACCTGAAGAACAATTCTAAATATTGGTGAAATATTTCTAGAAATCGGATGAGTAGTTTCAGATATTACCGCTTACATTACACCTTACAATATTCACATCTTAATAACGTGCTCTTTTACCCTTTTTTCTGCATGTAGGATCTCAAAGGAAACGCTTCTAAATGATTGATTTCTCGTTTTCGCTTGTATGTCTGCCAAGTGACTCCTCTCTGAAATATTTCAGTAAAGAAACTAACACTTGGCATGGTGTTAAGCATGTGACTGTCGTATAATTAGCATTATTTCTAGCTGCCCATATTTTCTATATAATTTAAAATAAAGTTTCAAAGACTTGTCGTTTATATAACTATATACATATAATACCAGCGGCAGCGTTGTGGCACTCTGTGCCTCGGCTTAAGCTGAGCGGGGACCTATTTGGCTTTGTTGTGCTTTCTTTTTAATTTGTTGTTATAATTATGTTGTATATTTATGCCAAATAAACTTTTTATTTATCTATTTAATGATTTGTCCTGACTGACTGATTCATCGTCGCCGAGCTGGAACCACTGAAGCTATATAATTAGATGAAATTTGGACTGTAGGTTAATACATATTTATAAAAATCTACTGCGCTGTGCAGTTGTACACAAAGTTCAGCTGTACCTACACAAGCTATCGATTGAATGAATTAGGACCAGAACAAAAATAAATATTCAAACCTCATCTACCAAATATCATCTATTCAAATACCTATCATCGTTACGATAGAGGTAAAACGCTACCAATTTTTTTACGTTATTCAAAACCCTGCTGCGAGCTCTTCTGTGTTTACTCAAAATCCGCCAATCGGCCGGCTGCGTGCACGTTTACGCTACGTGGCTCGCTGACGAGTACGCAGTGGGCCCGGGCCGCGCTGTCGACGTCCTCACTTGATACCATACTTACATGGCCTGTATACAGGGTACTCTGTTTAACATCTAAGTATTAATTTAAATTGTCTTTTATCATAAATGCGTTGACACACACCGCAGGACGGCGACACGCCGCTGCACGAGGCGCTGCGCCACCACACGCTGCAGCAGCTACGGCGGCTGCAGGACGCGCGCGACACGGCGCTGCTCGCAGGCCTGGCGCACGCGCACGATAAGAAGTCCTCTGCCTCTATCGCCTGCTTCCTGGCCGCGCATGGTGCCGATCTTGCAGTCAAGAACAAGAAGGGTACAGTTATTTATGTTACTTTGCTAGTAAACGAAAGTACTGCCCGCCAGATGGAAAGCCGCCACTTAAACGCTTGCGGAACGTGCACTTGATGGCAAACGGTCACATTGACAATTGTACCTACCATACGCGCACGTTGCCTACCCTGAAACTTCAACTCTTTTGCTCCTATGCTCTGTAATTCCACGGGATGTAGTCCCCTTTGAACTAGATCACAGCAATGCAAAGCAATGCTGCTTCCCAGCACATCAGGTGGTCGCCATCAGACCATTTTGACTTTCATTAGCTGCTCCCTATGGTTTTTTTGGGAGCAGCTAACGTACCTTTGACAGGCTTCCTACGATTTTTTTCAAATAGGTACTTGAGTGATAAACACAATTTAATTTCTGTATACAGGACAAACGCCACTGGACCTTTGCCCCGACCCGAATCTGTGCAAGACTCTGTCAACGTGCCGCAAGGAAGGTGCAGGCGCCGGAGACGCGTCGCCGGAAAGCGAGCAGGGCCCCTCCGCTCCCGCAGCCCCCGCTGCCCCCGCGGTCCCGGCGGCTGAAGGTGCCCCGGCGCCTCAGCAATCGGACCCTACTACGGACGAGTGCCTTGTCTGCTCAGACGCCAAGCGAGACACCCTTTTCCGTCCGTGTGGCCACATATGTTGCTGCAACGTTTGCGCTGCCAGGGTAAGATTATTTCGTCATAACTTTAAACCTAACGTCCCAACAACCTCCTCAGAAACCTTACTTTCCCTGAAGCGAATTAGGCTGAACTTTATTTTCCTAGTCAGAGATTCATACTCGTAGTCGCACAGAGAGTGCTGCATTGACTCCGTTTCCTCTCCACATGCCCTACACAAGCTTCGTACGTACATTACATATTACATTACTAGCATTTCACCGCCTCTGTGGTCTAATAGTTAAGACCGTCTCAAACCCAGAGGTCCCGGGTTCGATTCCCAGCGGGGGTACATGTTTGTGTTCTCGGTTTGGTTGGTGGTAGGGCTTGTTTGTCCGCCTCAATAGCTACCAACATTATATCTAAATATGTCGCCATAACATCAATAGAGATAAGATTCAGTGCCTCAGTAGTTGAGGTTTCCGTGTGAAGTGCTCTTCCACCATTGGCCATATGAAGGCACTGTGCTTTCCCGTAAGATATTTTAAAAAAAATGTGTTGTGTGGGTTGTTCATTCAGTTATTACAATCCAAAGCTCTTTGATTGTTGCGGAGATGTTAAAGCTGGGGCACACCAAATGCAGTACGACTCAGTGCAATGCTTTTGCATTTGTAGATCCAGACTTTAATTTATTTTTTACCTCACTTGCTCGAAAAGGCTTACTTCCTTCAAAATCTGAGTGGAAAAACGCTTTTCCCCCGCTTGGATGGAAAAGGTTTTTGAATTTAGAACGTGACTATGAACACAATGGTGCGCACTATTCTTATACTGCGAAATAAGAAATTCGAACTTCGTATTGTGCCGTCCCACTCACACTAATAGTGTAAAAGGGACAGTATAATACGAATTTAGAACTTGTTTGTAGACCCCTAACTTTTCTTTCTTAAAAGAAACAGTTTTTTTATAAAGCTCAACTGTTTTTCATCCATCCACCATTTTCTCACATTAGTGAGGTGAAAAGTTGTATGTTCGGCAGCAAAGTTGTTTTGCGTCTCGAGCCTCGCTCAGGATTCTTCTTTTGAACCACTCGCCTCGCTCGTGGTTCAATCCTAGAAACCTTCGCTTGCTCGAGTTCCGGACGAAACAACAACTTTCCAGCCTTTCATAACAAATAACTATTACGTGGTCAGGTGAAGAAGTGCCTGATCTGCCGCGCGAGCGTGGTGTCCCGCGTCCGCGTAGGCGAGTGCGTGGTGTGCTCGGAGGCGGCCGCCACCGTGGTGTTCCAGCCGTGCGGCGACGTGTGCGCGTGCGCAGCCTGCGCCCCGCTCATGCGCAAGTGCGTCGAGTGCCGCACGCCGCTGCAGCCGCAGCCGCATACCAGCGCTGCCACCGCCGTCGTCGCCGCCGCCAAGCCAGACGGTAAGTCAACAAGGTAACACTTAGATTGCGTGCCTGACAGTCCATAATGAGGATAAATGTTTGAAATAAAATACATTATGGGTCTGTAATAAGTAATTGAGTATTGAGCACGATTCAAACGCCGCGGGATCGGTTGCAGTGTAGAGTGAAGTACGGTTATGTGTGATTTTATCTATTTATTAAATACTACTCGTAGCTGATCCCCGACCCGCCGCGTTGCATCGCGTCGCCGGTATGCGCCAGTACTTCGTATTCGCTTAGCGTTTTTTGGCTCTTTTTTTTGCTCGGCTCTTAATGTTAAATAGCCTTCCACAAAAATTGGGCTATTAAAATGCAAAAAGATTTTTTCAAATCCGACAGTTAGTTCTAGAGATAAGCGCGTTCAAACAATAAACAAACATTTCAGCTTGATTATATTAGTATAGATGGACTAAATACAAGCTCTCAATGATTCTTATGTTATGTCATTGTTTGTTTATAAACAGGCAAAATAATTGACACCAGTCATCGCTGGTCACAAAAGTTTTGACTGACTAATTTCCTCCTTTTAAACATCACCAGTTCAATCATTGTTCGTAACTTCGAGATGACTTTCACGTACTTCCGCGGTGCATACGTTCACATCACACACGTAATTTATAAAATCGTAACATATGTTATGTACTTCTATGACAAACCTAAGCAACGAAATGCTGTAATCTTTCGCTCAGAGTGACATAAGCATAGAGATCTAGGAAGAGGCATAGGCTACCGTTCCAGACTGTTCGACACGGATGAACTAATGAATATCATCATTATGTAGCACCGGAGAAGGCCGGCGGCAGCAACCTCGCTCAAGTGCAAGTGAACAAGGGCCAGCCCGCGCCCGCGCCGGCCGCGCCCCACCACATGAACAACGGCTCGCGCCCCGCCGCCCCCGCCCCCGCCGCGCCCGCCCCCGCAGCCGCCCCCGCCGCCCCCACGGCCACCGCCGCCCCCGTCGCCGCACCCGCCTCCGCCCCCGCGCTGCCGACAACGATGCCCCCCGCAGCCGATGTACAGAAGCTGCAGCAACAACTGCAGGACATCAAGGAACAGGTACTCACTGAGCACACGATCTATTTATATTTACTTAATCTTTTTTGACACTAAGAAAAAAACAAATAAGACGCTTAAGCCATGGGTCAGGGTGACTCGTAGTTTATGCGGTAAAATCCCCCTATAGATATCCCCCGAAGCCTGGAGTAGTAAAGTCCTTAACAATTGAGTCAATGTGGTAGGGGAGACGGGCAAACAGCTCCCTCCTTCGCCTAACTCGCTGTCTTTGAAGATAGTCCACGTGAATGTCTTTGTGGATCCCTTCCACATGACCTCCACGAGGAAATTATTACACTAATGGAGGCTTTAGATTTTCACAGCATGTCGCTGTTCAAGGCCTCCAGTCCGCTTATTCAATAACGTCTCAATAGTGCGTCGGTAGCCTGATTTGGACATTAGATCTATGAAAAAATAACAAAATCAGCCCATCATAGTTGTAAAATATCAGAATCGAGGCCCAGCATGGCTGACTTAACTGGACAGCAAGAATTCCCCTCCTCACAGATCATACCACCGTTGACCATTTCTCCTTATTTAGTTTTTGATGCAACCTTGTGACTCCACAGACAATGTGCCCGATCTGCTTGGACCGATTGAAGAACATGATCTTCCTGTGCGGGCACGGCATGTGCCAGATGTGCGGCGACCGTATCACCGTGTGCCCCATCTGCCGCAAGCAAGTCGAGAAGCGAATTCTGCTCTACTAAGCGACGGATCCTTTCGTTTCCAGACTTATCTGGATTATGAGTATGGTATATTTATTTGATATATTTGTCTTAACAAACAAAACTGAGTATTAATGCCCGGTAATAAGGTTTGGTTCTGCTCAGAATGCGTCTGGATACAGGCCAGCCTTGTTTCTGCCGCTAAGCTGCATAACCCTTTAATGGGTAAAAGAATCTTATGTCGACCTTATTGTCAAGGGAATAAAGTGAAAATTATGGTGTCCACCAGAGCTCTATAAGGAATAACCGTACCCTTGTGGTTGTAAGCGTCCATAAGATGCGGTGGCCGCTTATCATCAAGGATCCGTATGCTCGTTGTTACTTAAAAATTCTTTTATGATCTCACGACTTTGTGGCTCGTTGCCACAGCGTTCATTTTTATTTCCAAGTGCATAGGGTTTCATATTTGGTAGCAACATAGCTACCATAGCCTTCTCGCAAATTCGCAATGCAGCTACGTAGGAACTCGAGATATTATAATTTATGTAAAAGAGTTGAAAAATTATTCTACAAGCGGGATTTGAACCTGCACTCTTTGATATATTTTAATTGGTCACCTATCGGTGATCCGACATTACGAAACTCGTAATAGAGAACTCGAACGAGCCATAGAGCATAGAGTTCGGCTTAATTTATTCTAAGTAACATAGTGAGGCTTGCACTTCGAGAACTTTCTCATCGCGAACTTCGCTCGGCATATTGTGTTCACCGAACCGAACGTTCACTGTTCGTGTATCAAACGTTGAGCTTAAGACTTTATAGAGCGTTAGGAACTCTCAGCAATTGCTTGTCGACTAATAAAGTGCCACTGATATAAACTTTTATACAAATTGTGCGTGGCATTGACTGATTACAGTGCAAAATTATTTTAAGCTAACATTCAGGAGTTCCTTAGCATTTTCGATTGATGTTATTATATATGCATTTATTTTTAATGTGCTACATCAAAGGAAGTTTTACCAGTATATGGTTCAACTATGCAACATACCGATCTTTGCGTAGACCTAAAGTGCCAAGAAGATTTATCACTTTTAAAAGTAAAGTAAACTTGTTGAAAGCATTTTTGTTAAATTAAATGTTAAAGTTGCTTGTATTCTCATTTTTACATGTATATTTTTCATTATTAGGGTAGAGAAATGCATTGGAAAATTTATATTATTTTTGTTTTTTTTTATATTATTTATAGTTCAATTTTTTATATAATAATGCCTTCATCGTGTAGGAACATATTAATTTCATAAAAAGGTTATGCAATGAACCGTTTCAATATTGTTATTAATGTAAGATATTGTTATTCGTAAGTGTTAAATAAGGGTTTATATTGCGCCTTCTTGTTATGTGCATTTACATGCAAACATCTCAAACTATATTATTGTCCTTTTCAACGATTCCTTAGCTAGTAATGTGTCGTTTATACTCTTATTATAGGAAAAGTACGCGCGCGAACTGAATGCAAGGTCTAGAAGCCCCAGCCATATAGCCTCATACCACACGGAAGATATATGTTGTCGCCCAGCATCAAACAACAAGTGGATTTAGTCAAGGGTACGATTTTGATTTATGTTTCCATATTTAACTCGCCTAACATAAAGGCTGAAGCTAATGGCCTCTGAGGTAAGACAAATATACCACTATACAGCTTGAGGGCGAAGGGAGTACTCCCGCTATTTACTTCAGACCAGATCTTGACTGCATTCAGTGCGCACGCGCACTGTGGTTTAAGTGATAATTATGAATTAAAGCAATGTTTAGGATACACTGTATTAATTTATTATACATGTTAATGTAATAAACAATAAAGTTTTATACCAAACGGACATAGTTTATTATTTTAATGGTAACCTTCTTCAGTTGAAAATTAAAAGTTAGGCGACTAATGTCTATATTGAAAAATGACGAGGTATAATAATGTCGAAAAATAACAAAGACGAATTATTTTTGTCGATGTATAAAAATGTCGACATATAACAATGACCATCATGTGATTTTTGTCGAAGTATAAAAATGTCGACATATAACAATGACCATCAAATTTTTGTCGAAGTTTAAAATGTCGACATATAACAATGACCATCAGATTTTTGTCGATGTATAAAAATGACGACATTTAATTATGCCTACTTCATGATGTATAATTAGCTGTCAGCGTCATGAACGCAATAATATAGCACTGTTACGCTCATTCTTGCCACCGGCTTCGATATAGTTCGATATTTTTACATTTATGTAGTACGAAAGATTGTTGGTTAAGGTGGATTATTGGACGTGTGTTTTCGAGTATCCACCATAAAGGAATAATACATATAGCCATGAAGAGCTCAAAATAAAATAATACTTGACCGTTTTAATTCCTATTCTTAAAGTTGTTAAACGATGTCGTATCCATGCCGCTATTGACATTATTTTACTTCGTTTGTGTGGACATTATTATCTTTCGTCGTTATTATTACTCGGCATTATTATACTTAGTCGTTATTATTACTCGACATTTTTACACTGACTTTTTTATGTTTGAAAATCGGCATTATTATACCTCCTCGTCTTAATTTCTTTTCGACATTATTATTCTTCTTAATTTTTTTATGTCGTCGTTATTATTACTCGACATTTTTATACTTTGACTTTTTTAGGTTTGGAAAATCGTCATTATTATACCTCGTCATTTTTCAATATAGACATTAGTCGCCTAACTCTATTATTTTAATAAACACGCGTTTACTTGTGTCCTAATTTAGTAAAAAAAATACAATAAAATAGTAAACGCCACTTAATATGGCAGAGTTCGATCTTCACTACAATAGTCACCATTGGTAACAACGTCAATCTGCTTCTACTAATCTAGAACTTCTTTAAAAAATAAGTCATCACACTCAGTAGGTACCTTGTACGCCGCACCGAAGTCATATAAAAAAATTAAACAAAAGTTCACGTTTCATTTAGATAAACTTTAAAAATTTGATTTCTGGTTTTCGCCCGGGCGAGCACCGAGTCGCCAACAACCAAAAAAAATCTCAAAATTTAGTTCACCGCAGCTATATCAAATACCAAAAAAAAAGTTCACGTCCAATTAACCGGAGTAGTGCGATACGAGCGTCTCATCCAACGGTATCTTGTCAGCATGTTGGTACTCCTCGGCGGGCAGCGGCGTCTCGGGGAGCTCAGTGCGCTCCCGCAGCAGGTCGTAGGTGAGGTCCTGCACGCGGAAGGCCAGGTGGAAGTCCTGCGCCAGCTCGCTCTCGTCGCAGCGCGCGCACTCCTTGTAGTAGAGCGCGGACTGGCCCGCCAGCGCCGGCGACGTCGCGCAGTACAGCGGCGTGCTGGCCGCCTGCCTCTGTGGGGTAATGTAGACGCGTGTATTCTCAGTAGCCCTCAGTGGGGCAGCGGCGAACAACCTTCGCAAAGGCCGGTCATCGGATGTGTAGTGAAACGAACGCTTGTTGGTTTGACACTGATTTTATTGTGATAATAAAAGTACTCGCATACCCTTATAAAAAATAAAATAAAAATAGTAAATCTATGATGGGTGACCAAAAATGTATTATGTCAAGCTCCTCCGTGCTTTGGCAGGTACTTAAGCCGTTGGTCCCGGATGCATTAGCAGTCGTTTACAACCACCAGTGACTGGCCCGCGTTGTGGTTTATGGCACGTTTTCCCTCTCCATCTATAGGGAAGGCTCGTGCCCCAGCAGTGGGGACATTTGTATGTATTACCATTACAACATAGCTTTTGTTAAAACTTAAATACCAATATAATCTATTAGTTATCGTACCCTCAACAGCGATGGTTACATTTTACCTATGTATAAAACTCAAGTTATACAAGGAACTTGAATAACAATTTTTTTTTTTTTTTTAGACAATCAATAATCAATTTATTTTAGTAAAAAGCGCATGCCCGATTTCGCGCCTGGGTTGGTCTGGGCACGACAGCAACGGCGCGATGCCGCGTGGCGTAACATGGCGTTTTCTATGTGACGACTCGCATCTCGCATATATTTCCACCCCTACCCGATCCGAACCCCTCGGAGAATCTAGAGGGCACGGGGACACGCACTAGTGCGTGATGCCGTTCCCTCTAGAAAACCTCCGAAGGTGCTTCGTTTCACACAGCTTGAGGAACACTAAGTTTCTCGCCGCCCCCAAAAAAGCCCGGTGAAGCTGAAAGTGCCGTTTGAGGCAATCATTAAACTCTCCAAAAAAAAAAGCATATATTTCCATAGACCGTCAAAGATGCGCCGCAATGGCGCCCCACCGCTGCACCCGCTCTCCGCTAGCCTCTTTCGCGGTCGAGCCTCAACTATGAAAATTATCGTTGCGAGTTAAGAGGGCTTATTAATGACCTCGCTTATTTCGCGGTCGAGCCCGGGTTTTAAGGGTTTCATTTAGTAGTCTATATTGGACTACAAGTAGGTATCAAGATGAATGCGTATTTCTTGCATTCACATCCTCATGACGTCACAACAGAGCTTAATTTTAGAGCTTCACAATGCTGCACTTGCCCGCGCACTTAATCAAAAGGCATACTTACGATCGACTTGGAGAAAGGCTTCATGAAGGTGTATAGGGCTTCATAGACCCACCAGTTGCGGCACAGCTTTGTCTTGACGAACGAGCCGGGGTGCGCGCAGAACACCTGCTGGCCGGTGTTCAGCCAGTGGTAGCCGAGGTAATGCATCGCTAGGATGCCGCACAGTTTCGACACGTTGTACGCCTTTATGGATGTGTACTGGTCCTTTGGTAGTGACAGCATGTCGATAGTCGGCGCTAGCGTTTGAGTCAACGACCACTTTATGTTTCTGAAAAGTGTTTAGGATTTTTTTTGTATTAAAATGATTTGACACTTCGCCATCAATATGGACTAAGAACAGCGAGACGCTATGATCCAATTTAGCTTGAAGGTTCATCTGTGTGTTTGGCTTTGCTTTCCAGTGTGAAAGCTGGCCTAAAAATATTTTTTTTAGAATCATAGATACACAAATAACTTTACACATGACGATACATTAACATAACGAGACTTATTATTACCTATGCGACTCCGAGGAAACGAAAACCACGCGTACGTCCGGCGCAAGCGCCTTCTCGATGTTGGTCAGCAGGTAGTACTGGCTCAGGTAGTTGACCTGAAACGTGGTCTCCAGCCCGTCCTCTGTCAGAGTCCACGGTAACCCAAACACTCCAGCATTTAAAATAACTATATCGATTTGCCTGCAATAAAGCAAACAACTCTTGGTCCATTTTTGAGAGATATTACCTACTATGTGTCGACACTGAAAGCGTAATGCGTATACATACTCCGAGTATGAATATATGACGAGTATGATACTTGTCATTAAAATTGGTGAAGTTATGTTTGGTATGCCGTCTTGAATTTTCCGAATTTTAACATGTCTTGACATTACGCATAATGGCTTTTCAAACAAACGCTCATACGGACCAAGAAAAGAGAAAAGGGTTAATTTTTTTGCATTAAGCCCGACTTTCCCGACAGCTGCGGAAGAATGCTACTAATAATTGATGATATGGTGATAGACTTATATAATACTAGCTGACCCGGAAAACGTTGTTTTGCCAATTATTTCTAGGGAATTTGTCGGGTAGAAAAAAAAATCTAACTTAGTGTAAGTGTGTGAGGATGTGGTACCTATATGAGTGAAAGAGGCATGGAGCGCTGTGAACGATGACGGTATATAAAAATAACATAACACTAAACATTTATCTTTTTACTTTATTCTAATTTAATTATTATAATTTAAGGAACTCGGTGGCGCAGTGTTTAACGCGCCCGGTCTGCGAGTGCTGAGATTAAGCAACTTTCGCAAAGGCAGGTCATCGGATGGGTGACTAAAAGTGTATCATCTCGAGCTCCTCCGTGCTTCGGAAAGCACGTAAAGCCGTTGGTCCCGGTTGCATTAGCAGTCGTTAACAACCACCAATCCGCACTGCGCCAACGTGGTGGTTTAAAAGCCCGTTCTCCCTATCCATCCATAGGGAAGGCTCGTGCCCCATGGGGACATAAAATGAGCGGATGATGATTATAATTTATTCCTTTAATAGTAGTTTATGCAACTGTCATATAATGAAGGGTATTAAAACACGAGTGTGAGTTTATGAAACGAGCGCAGCGAGTTTCATTATAGTAACGAGTGTTTTAATACCCGTGTTATATGCAGTTGCATACACTACTTTATCTTCACTAATGCAATTAGTCAAACAACAAGAGTAAAAGCTGACAATAGTTTATTTATAATAATTGTTCAAATTTTGGATGGTACAATTTTGAAAGTTAATGTTAATTATTGATCCAGCAGCTGTAGCGGTCGCGGGGCAAGCAGTAGAGCTCGTAGACGGAGTTGGAATATTTATAATTACTTCATTCGTCTTGTTTTCTATACTGTTCAAGATCGTATTTGAGACTTGAATTTTATTCATTAAAGACTCATCAATGTAGCTTTCAGCCACAGTAGAAGACTTCCACCCCCCGTGTCGTTTCAGTGCGGTCAAATCACCACCGCTATCTATGAGAAGGGTCGCCGAGGTGCGCCGGCAATGCCCCGTGTACAACGCTGGGTTAGGCAGATTCAAAAAACTTGCGATAGTTTTTCCCGGAGCACCAAATTTATTAATACCAGTTCTTTGATCGACGCACTTCCCCGATCTATAGCTCAAGAAAAAGGCAGGGTTTCGACAGGGGGTGGGTCGAAGTTCCATGTATTTTTTACATACGGCATAGCAGTTGCCCGTCACAACGAAAGAACGATCTATTTTCGTTTTCGAAACTTTCACCATGATCGTACTGTCGTCTATGTTAGAGACTTCATCGAACTGGATGTTGTATAGCTCTTGCCTTCGGCATGCCCCCATTATGCCGAAGATTAGTGCAACCTGTAACAATAAATAACGATATAATAAGCTTGAGGTACAGAGCCAAGGCAAAAACTATGATTTATGAAGTAGTAAAGTGTAGGTACCTACTACCTAATTTATACTTGCGTGTGTAGTACGTAAGTACTAGGTAGATTAAATAACAGAACTAAAATACACTTACCTTTTCGAAAAGATACAAAATATCTGGTGAATCTTTCAGGAACATCTTTATTTGACCTGATGTAAACGTCAAGGACTTTTTTTCCTTGTGTCCTTCTGAACTGCGTTTCAGGAACGCTATGACTTTTGAATACTTCGTGATATCAATATTGTTGTAGATATTCAGTGTGGACTTGAGCATAGAATATTTAGCCCACATAGAAGATGGCTTGAATTTGTCGGAGAGGTCTTTGAGATACACAAGAATGACATTTTCAGAAAATGATGTAGTTTTCTTTTCGATCTTCCATGCCAAAAAGTTATTATATTCTTTTTCATATAATTTTCTAGATTTTTCTGGCAAAAGATTGTGAGTTACTTTTGTTGCCAATTCTAGAATATCCGGAGGCGTACAAATATCATCGTCGCTGTCCATTTTTAAGTTTTAATTTGTATTTTAAAAACAAAACACATTGCGAAACATTAAATTCACGCGTACGTGTATTGTCACAGTGAACTTGCCGCCATTAAAATCTAACCAATGAGAGCGCAGCTGCGCGCGCAGGGCCAATCAGGAGCGAGCGCGCGCTGTTCTTTTTTTATTTAATTGGCACAAGATCTTACCAAAGAGTTTTGTGTATGTAAGTTTAGTAGTTTCGACGAAGTTTTCACGTATAACCCAACTGTTTTCAAAAGCCAGCCTAATATCAAAATTTTATACAACTTGTATGAGGATTTTGACATAAGGCTCGCCAGGTTAATTGGTCGCGTTTTATTGATGTTATAATGAGATTTTACGATATCGATGTGGATATTATACCATCATGTGAAATTGCTTAAATTGAGTGTTTTGTTGTCTGCGCTTTAACAATAGTAATTATAAGTCAAGTATTGGAAACATGTAGAATGTTACAACATTAGTGTAGATAAATATCATTAATTACGACAATAACACTAACAAACAATATCAATCCATTAATGTGTGTATAATATTTTTTGTTAGCCCATCTTTAGCTAACACCTTAGCTAACACAAACAAAATGGATGGTTTGCCCACTCGAGAGCATGCCGCGTACAATTTTCCGTGTGAAAAACATGGTGTGCTCAAATCTAAGCCACAAACAGACATCGTTTGACCTTGGGACTTATTGATAGTAATTCCTACTCTGTGCTGTTTACTGGGTGAGAAGTGACACCGGCGGAGATAGACAACTGATCAAAAAAAATAGGGGTTGGTGATAAGAAAAGTGAAAATTTAGGGTTGTATGTATTTTTTTAATGCCACATGATAAAAAAATAATCAGAAATATAAAAAATTTTTTTTGGTGTGGACACCCCTTATCACTTAGAAGTTTGAAAAATAGATAGTAGCCGATTCTCAGACTTACTGAATATGCATAAAAAATTTCATAAGAATCGGTCGGCGTATGGGAACGAACATTGTGACACGAGAATTTTATATATTAGATTAGATAGAAAAAGCTAAACCAAATGACTTAAGGACCTTCAACCAACTAGAAAGGGTATGAAACGACCTCACACTAGGAATACCTTCGGGTATGCCGCTGGTCTTGCCATTATATCTCAGAGGCGGTTCAAGCGATATTTGTGATTAACAGAGTCACTAAGAAACATACCTACCTATTCAGCTTTAGTATCTCGTCGGAGGTGTTTTTCACCGATTTCAGCGAGGCAAGGTTGGTCTCATAGAGCTGTAGGTTTTCCGAGTCACAAGTGTTCCTGATGACGCTGCCCGCCTCATACGTATTGCGGCACGCCGTCAGCACGCAGCAGTTGAGCGCGGTCAGGCACCGCGTCATCTCCAGCCCGATGCCGCTGTTCGCGCCCGTAATCAAGCATGTCTTGTCACTAAGGTCGATGTCCTGAACCACCTGCGGTTGACAAAATTTTGTACAAACATATTCTGTAGCGTTGCTAACCCTACATTTAATGTTGAGATGAATGGATGTTGAATTCATTAAAGAGTTTGATGTTTTACTGAAAGTTATCCGATAGAAATGAAACGGGTGTTTAGGTAAAATGTTTATTTGCCACTAAATTGCGCCGGAAATAAAGGAATTGCGCCGTCTCAGCCCAATACATCAATAATACAATGTAGAGTGTGAGCTCGTACATATTCCTTGAAAGGTATGCTCGTCGTAAAGTGACATACATACTCACAGAGTACCTAACTAATAAAAGTTATAGAAACAATACAGATACCAAGTCCAATTCATCATCATGACTATTAACAACGACGGACGGCCGCCGGCCCAAGGGTGACAACTTTTATACTAAATCGTACTACGAAAGTTGCTTCGCTGCTATCTTCCTTAGAACATACCGACTGGCACGCCTTACCTATCGTGCTATTCTATATTATTAGATAATTACAATGTTTACAATAATTACAACTTTAGATAAATAATAAATTACCTCTTCTGCGGTAGGACCGTGAAGGCTTAGGAAATCCAATTGTTTTTCCAAAATATTGGCACAGCCTTGTAGCACATTCTTGGCAGATGGAATTATGGTGATATATCTTTTATCTAAATGATACACACTTGAAATCCTGCAAAATAATAAATATGTTTAGTAGTGCTGTTATTATCAAGTTAAGTTTTAAATAAGGATATAAAAAAGTGTTAGGCCACATTTTGCATGCCGTAACAACCTTTAAGCACAATACACATAATATTGTATTGTGCTATAAGTAAGTAAGACAGCACTAAGATCCTCCTCCTACCTCGTCCGTGTTTCTTTCCTGCGAACGGACGTGTCGCTGCTTATTTTGAATAATCCAAATTAAATTTATAATTTGTGTTGGAGCCCCGCGCTTTGCCCCCGCTGAAGTCAGCACTTCGCCAGACCTCATACGAAGCCCCCAAACATTGAAAAGGTGGAAGTAATAAATAAATAAGATTAAGACTTGTTTTTGTTTCCTTTTGTATTTGACTGGTGTAGGTATGTTTTGTAAGTTGTCCATAGTAAATAAATAAAATAACATAAAAAAATAACTGTAAAAAGAAACAACTGAAAAGAAAAAAACAAGCTCTACGATCCCAGAATTCAATTTGAGCAATGTTGAATGCAACGTGATGTATTTCCTTGTCCGATACCTATACTTAAATAACAAAATCAATAATTAGTATTTATAAATACATTGAATATTGATAGTTGTCGCAGAGACGGGGACAATCACCAACCAAAGAGAGTGCTGATTAAATTGAGCTAGCCACGTTTCATTCAACATTGCTCAAATTGAATTCTGGGATCGTAGAGCTTGTTTTTTTCTTTTCAGTTATTTCTCTTTACAGTTCTTTTTTTTTATGTTAGTCCGGTTTTTACGAGAATATAGTTGTTTTTTATTAGTTGTTTTAGCAGTCGGGTTTTTTGTTTTATTTTAATAATTTGGTTTATTTCAAACTTTTTAGTTTTGTAAAGTAAGTAACCATTTCAACAACCATTCAACCAGCATTTGAAAACCTACGTAAAAAAACCATATTATTTCACAGAAAAATTTAATTACAAATAGCTAACCCGATCATTCATATACTATGTATATTATTGGGTATAGATGTGCCTCTCATAGAAAAAAAGATGTACAATAGATGGCGCTAGTTTTACGTGTCATATTTTGTCATTTATCTTATTCCCGTTTCCACATTCCGGATTTTTTTTATAGCCTATGTCACTTCCACAGTCAAAACAAAACATACATACATACATACAACCCTCCTTCTGACGCAGTCGGATAATAAATCAAAATTAACTATGAGGATTTCTATTGCATTTTGCGTGTCTCGTGTAAAAAACTGCATTCAGGGTGTGTATTTACTCTATTACTTATTATCACACTAATATCATACTAATATTATAAATGCGAAAGTTTGTGTGTATGTATGTGTGTATATTTGTTGCTTCTTCACGCTGCAATGGATGGATGGAATGATGGATTTGGATGAAATTCGGCATACAGATTATAACCTGGGTTAAAACATAGGAACTTTTTATCCCGATATTCCCTCGGGAACGGGAACCACGCGGGTGAAACCAAGGTTGCCAGATGTCCGGGATTTCGGGGATTGTCCCGGAATTTTACGTATTGTCCCGTGTCCAGTAATTCGATCTATTATCCCGGATTCCGAAAAAATTAAATAATTAAAAAAATAACAACAAAATATGACACGGCAGGCGGTCATATAATAATAAAAGTATACATTTGAAAAAAAAATGTATTTCCCTAATAAATACAAATATAAAATTAAATATTCCGTAATTTATATATTTTATATATAAGAAGACGTTGCGCAATCACTCGATTGGCTGCACAGAAGCTGGATAAGATCTGGAAAGACCGTCGCATAACAAGGAATACCAAAATACGCCTCATGAACAGCTTGGTTTTTCCAATCTTTCTGTATGGGGCAGAAACATGGACGCTGTGACTCCAAGACCGACGTAGGATCGATGCACTGGAAATGTGGTGCTGGAGACGCATGCTTAGAATAAGCTGGACCGCTAATCACACCAACGTGTCCATATTGAAGGAAATCAAAATAAAGCAGAGACTGTCATCGCTTGTGCAATTGCAGATTTTGAAATTCTTTGGACACGTTACACGTAAAACCAACTCAATGGAGCGGCTTGTTATTCAGGGCAGAGTCGAGGGCAAAAGATCCCGCGGCCGATCGCCATCGCCAACGAGATGGACTGACACTATAAAGTCCGTCACTGGGACTCTTATGACGGAGTGCGTTCGCCATGCGGCCAACAGAGACAGCAACAACTGCTGCGAGCACGAATGGCGACCATTCATTCACCACGACCACTCTGTCAAGAGTGACCGACTAAGAACAAGATATATTTTTTTACATATTCATAGCCTTAGCCACGGCCCGACATGGAATTGTCCCGGACTCGGTAAGTTCCGATCTGGCAACCTTAGGTGAAACTGCAAGCGGCCGCTAGTAAATTATAATACATCGTAAGTAGGTACGCATAACCTAACATTCCAAGATGACACGTCTCGAAAAAATGATAGAATGAGGATGGTATTTATTATCTTACCGTAGAAACCTTGATAGTAGCATGGTTAATTAATTTTTTTTCTTCGTTGTGTGCAATTACTTAGTAAAATTGCTAAATCGATATAACACCCACAAATAGTGGAAGAACTCAGTTTTTAATATTTTTGAGGAAACAGTTTGGAGATATTTTGGCAGAAATAAATTAGTTTAATAGGACATTGAGCAATATTGTGTACTCGTAGTAATGTTAAGAATTCATCATGTGTACATGACAACTAAACCCAGCGTCAATATAAAACTTTTTCTACGGCCTGTCTCATAACAATAAGACCTCTGTACAAACAAAAGTTTAAGTTAGCTGTCTGTGCTTCATTTTCACTTTGATCTCAAAACAGTAGCAACTCAGTAAGTAGCTCAGAATAATAACTAAAGCTAGTTATTGTTCTGAGGTAGGTAGGTACTTGCTCGGAGTCGGACCTGCGACCTTTGCGATTTATTTGGTGGTCCAACCACAGATTAACTAATTAACACAGAGCTAGGTGGTTAAGGAAGAGATTTCAATAAAATTAATGATGGAGGTGAGACTTGGTGGCAAACATTGAGGACAGATTATTTTAGTTTGATATACACATAGTGGCTGGCCGCCATTGGATGATATAGCCGAAGTAGGGCTTATTGGCATGCATATGGAAAAGGCCTATGTCTAGCAGTGGACTGATGTGGGCTGATTATAGTCAAAGGCGGCTTTACCTATAGTGCAGGGTATGCGCTGCACACGGGCGCAGGGTCTTAGGAGGCGCCGAGAGCCGCTCGCGACACCTCAGAGAACCTGCGAATCTGCGCTCGTGTTATGGCCGACGCCGGGCGCGGTAGCAAAGCAAGGCCGCCACGAGCGGCTGCTTTACTCTACCTAATAATACCTTTTGTTTCAACATAGAATCAGCCTAAAAACAAATAGGTAATTGAAGATAATATTGGCATGGCATTGCCGTAGTGTCACATTGCTACCAAAGGCGCGTGCCGACACTTGTTTTGAATCGTTTGAAACACGCCGACAATCATTGCAAACTCGGCTGTATTAGATTAACATAAAGTTCAAACGCGTGCTGATGCTTTGTTTACCATATATTCCGATAGGAGCAAAGATGCGGAGTCAAGAAATATATCAAATTCATTACTGGCAAAAATTAAGTCGTTTGAATTCATCTGTTCTCTGCTTATTTGGTTTGACATTTTAAGCAACATAAATATAGTTAACGTTTTTAGGGTTCCGTACCCAAAGGGTAAAACGGAAACCCTATAACTAAAACTCCGGCGCCATCCGTCCGGCTGTCTATCGCGTGTCACCAGGCTGTATCTCATAAACCGTGATAGTTAGACAGTTGAAATTTTCACAGATGATGTATTTCTGTTGCCGCTATAACAACAAATACTAAAAAAACAGAATACTTACAATAAATATTTAAGGGGGCTCGCATGTTACAACAGACATGATTTTTGCCGTTTTTATAGATAATGGTACGGAACCCTTCGTGCGCGAGTCCAACTCGCACTTGGCCGGTTTTTTAATTATGAGGCGGCCGAGGAACCGATAGCAGACGCGAAAACACATTTTAAAGCAAATTTTTACTACTTCCTTTTAGACACCGCAATTAATATGTTCGACGAACGGTTCGAACTTAGATGATTCAAAATATTGAAAAAAAATTAATTTCACACTGGAAGGATTTGAACTTAGATACAAAAAAAAAGCAAACTGTTCTAATTTTGAAAATAAACTGTGCCATGCTGGCTCTTCAGATGTGGAGAAGCTCGAGCTCTTAAATGAAATCCAATTATTACGATGTTTATTGATGATTCCACTACGCCGGCCCCGTTGGATATTTGAAATTATTTGTTTACGAATAAATTCATTTCAGTGTTCCCAAGTCTATCCACAGCACTTAGAATTTACCTCACATTGCCAATCACAGTAGCACACAGCGAAAGATCATTTTCTAAACTAAAAATAACTAAAAAAACTTGAGAGGTGTCAAGGGACACCCGGATGGAACGAAGTTCCTTTCGATTAATTAGTGAAGGAATTGTAATAAAATTTCGGTTGGTTTTCCCGTAATAACGCAATTCCGGGAGGCACTGTCTGTACAGCTTAGGATCTTTGGCAGGGTTGTCGATCACTAGATCTTAATGTTTTTATTATATTTAGTTAAAATACAAAAATTTCAACATCATCATCATCAGCCTACATTAGTCCACTGCTGGGCATAGGCGTATCCAAGTACACGCCACTGAGCACGATCCGCGGCTACCCTCACCGAGCTCTTGCCAGCCACCTTGCGTCGTCGCTCCACCTAGTATGAGGGCGTCCTACACTACGTTGGCCGGTACACGGTCTCCGCTCAAACATTTAAAAATATAATGTTATATAAACTTTATCATAAGTTTTTTTTTTTGTTTTTTTTTGTTTTTTTTTTTTGTTTTTTTTTGTTTTTTTTTTGTTCTTTTTTGTTTTTTTTTTGTTTTTTTTTTTAGGTTATAGTGCGTACTTGCTAAAAATACAAAAGCATTTATTATTATCTGTATATAATCTCTACTTACCTAACTCCATCAGCAATATCCGGAACTTGTGCAGAAACACTGTCAGGATTCATTATTATTATTATTTTTTATTATTTATTATTTACAAAAAACATGTATACATTACAAAATATTAAATCAACGAAAAAAATTTAAATAAATAAATAATTTACAAATAAAATTAACAAAATAATATTTCGACCGTGACAGGACTCGAACCTGCAATCTTCGTATCCGAAGTCCGACGCCTTATCCATTAGGCCACACGGTCTTGTGATAACAATGGCGAAATTAACGTACACTTCTATTGATAAAAAAAGTGTCGTGACAACTTTTTTCGTAAGAATTTTTTCCGTCTAGCCCCCTTTCATAACGCGCGATAAGGAACTTCGTTCCAAAACTATGTTATATCAACATTGTCGCAAAGCCGATTGACGAAATTTATCGTTAGTAGGTACCTAAGTGACGAACAACCTGACGAACAACACAGATTTCTAAAAATGCGTTCGACATTAACAAACTTATCATATTTCACGAATTATTTTATTAGAAAATATGGATGATGGGGGGCAAGTTGATGTGATCTACACTGATTTTGAAAAAGCCTTTGATCGTGTAGAACACGTCATCCTTTTGAGAAAGTTGCACAGTCTGGGAATTCGTGGTGATTTACTCCGGTGGGTTAAATCTTACATGCATAGCCGTTCCCAAGCAGTGGTTACTGACGGTTTTAGGTCTGACTTTGTAAGTGTACTCACAGGTGTCCCTCAAGGTTCACATTTGGGACCCCTTTTCTATAATGCCTATTTGTTTGATATTGGTAGTTGCTTTAATATTGCGAGGTTTTTAATGTATGCAGACGATAAGAAATCAAATGTGAACAAGACTGTACCAAACTTCAGAGGGATCTGGACTCTTTATACGACTACTATACAAAAAATAAAATTACTGTTAATGTTCAAAAATGTCAATGTATTTTATTTACTCGCAAAACAAATCAAATATCGCATAATTATTATTTTAATACCATTCTAATTGAAAAAAACAATAAAGTTAAAGCCGGCGTGTTCTGATCTGGCGTTAAGACCTGACGTAGGTGGTCCCTTGCGCTTGCGTAAGGATGTCTGACACCTACTTTGTAACCGATAGGTTGGTAGGGGGTGTCAGTATAAACTTTAAAGTAGTGTATAGCGGGTTGTCCGCAATTAGTGTCTAAAGTAGCATATCGTGTCCCTTCACGTTGCACTGACACACACCTTTGTTGCACATTCCAAGTCATTCCACCAAGTACTCCAGTAACGCTGTCCTTAACGCGCATTACACGCACCTATAATACTTAGCAAGGAAGATGTTTTTTCCTGTCCAAATTTACCTTTAAAAAAACAATCGAAGCTATCAAGCGCGATAATTAAGTGGTGCAGAAAATACAAAAGTAATCAGGTGGTGTTTATTAAACAATGTTTATTTATGTGTAACTAGTTATATAATTATTAGATATATTCAGTATTATTTCTCACTTAAAGAGCAGCGTTCAATGACACTTACGCTCATTGCAAGGTAGGTCGTTCTTAGGTAATGGGTTTTGAATTAAGTTCTAGGTTAGGAAAATTTCTGAAAAGTTTATTTTGTTAAAAGTTGGTTAGTGTTCCGTTTATTGCGTTTTATTTTTGTTTCTCTATTTTGTGACCTTCTCATTACAAAGGATAAAAAAAATGTAAATGCAGAAACCTGTAATTGGCTTTACTTATTGTAATTATCAGTGGAATATCTAAGTATACATTGTAATAAGCTGTTGGTTTCTATAAATAAATAAATAAGTATTGAACGTGAAATCAAAATTGATGTCAGTGACTTATTTAAAGATTTTGCAAAGTCAAAGTCAAAGTCTAAGTGCCTAATTCATTTCGCCAGGGTATTGATTGCACACGGGCGCTACATGAGCTAGAGCCGCCTCTGATTATATTGATGTCATCATCATCATCATTAGCTCATTTTTATATTTTAACTGCTGGGCCGAGCGAGAAGCCTTCCCTATGGATGGACATAGAGAACGCAGTGTTTCATTTTCTAAAATAAGTGTTTTGCTGAATATTAGTGTTAGGTATATAATTGTAGAATAATCTACCATTATTTACAACCGTCATTTGTCGTCGTGAACGTGCATGAGTGTTGACAAATGAATAAAAACAATGCAATATCACAAGAACTCAGCGTGAAATCGCAGTAAAGTTCCACATTTTTACAGAAACTCAAAGTGATTGAATTTGAATATCATTCTTCATTCCATAATTATTCACCATTTATTATTATGATGCATTAATCTTGGATTACCCTGGAGGAGCTTGATGACGCAGTGGTTAACGCGCCCGGTCTGCGAGTGCTAAGGTTAAGCAACTTTCGCAAAGGCCGGTCATCGGTTAGGTGACCAAAAACGTATCATCTTGAGCTCCTCCGTGCTTCGGAAGGCACGTTAAAGCCGTTGGTCCCGGCTGCATTAGCAGTCATTAACAACCACCAACCCACACTGGGCTCGCATGGTGGTTTGTGGCCCATTCTCCCTATCCATCCATAAGGAAGGCTAGTGCCCCAGCAGTGGGGACATAAAATGAGCTGATGATGATGAATTACCCTGACATTATTTTAATATGTTTAAATGGTTCGCACCTCTATATTAGTTCTCTCCATCATCCGACTAGTTGTCTGGAAGAAATAGCTCTAAAGCGATAAGAAAAAAATTGTAACTATATTTAATTAAAAATAGTTACAAACTTTTTAGTTATTTATTAGTAATAATTGTTCATTTTTATTTTTTTACAATAAAATAACTATATCTTTCGAAAGAAAACAAAAGGCTGTATGGGCCAGATTTCTTTGTATTTTCTTCCTACACTAAACAGAAAAAAAAGGAATACAATTTTGACAACACAGAACACTGACTGAACGAACAGTTAGTAGGTATAGTATTTATTAAACATAGTCTTATGGTTAGTATCTCTCTCTATCTAGTTTGTGACGAAAAATAATAAAAAACTGAGCAATATTTTCATAAAAACAGAATCAAACGGGATTTTACTCTATCTATAAATTGATATATAAGTGCAGCTGTGTTGTTTATCCAATAATAGTAAAATATCGTCGTAAAAATGAATAAATCTAGCAAGCGCCAGCATTTTTCATCATCAGATTCTGATAGCGCTGAAGAAAGCCGACGAAAGGATTTAAAAGAACGTGATGAGTTTGCAAAACGGTTAAAAAAGCGCGATGAAGAAAAAGTAAAGAAAGTTTCTCAGGGATCAAGTAAAAGGTCATATGAAGAAGCAGCAAAACGATTGAAGCTAGAAGCCAAGGATAGAGATAGGCTTCTCCCGAAACTGCGAGTACAATCACGTCGCAAATATTTGGAGAAGCGTAAGGAAGATAAAGTTATTGAATTGGAAGCTGACATTGCTGATGATGAATATTTATTTGAGGAAAGCACGTATGTATTTACTTTTTATTGTAACTGGATTTGGATCTTGCTTATTTTAATTTACTTCAGGGTTAACATTTATACTTATATATTTTTTCTGCTTATCTATTTATAGATTAACAGAACGAGAGAGAAAAGAAAGGGAACACAAAAAAACGATATTGCAATTGGCCAAGGAGCATGAAAAGGCACGAGAACTTGAAAATGTTCAACGATATCACATGCCTCAGGATTTGGGCAAAGGAGAAAAGGGTAAGGAACATTAACTAGCTAAATGACACTGAAACTGTTTTTCTCTATAATTCGTCTTTTTTTTATTTTTCAGGAGAATATATTGAGGTTGATGAAAATGAAAAGTTACCGCACTCAGAACAGAAAAAATGGGAGCAAGAACAAATAAAGTCTGCATTTTTTAAATTTGGTGCTAAAGATGCCAAAGCGCAAGATGAGTATGAATTGCTATTAGATGAGCAGATTGATTTTATACAAGCCATACAGATAGAGGGTAATAAGGAGAAGAAAGACGAAAAAGAAAAATCTGAATTCCAGAAAATGCGTATGACTATTGAGGAAACAAAGATATCTTTGCCAGTTTTTCCATTTAGAGAATCCTTAATACAGTCTATAAAAAAATATCAGATATTAATTGTGGAAGGTGAGACAGGTTCAGGTAAAACAACTCAAATACCCCAATATCTGCATGAAGCTGGTTTTACAGAAGATGGCAAAAAAATTGGATGTACTCAACCCAGAAGAGTAGCTGCAATGTCTGTAGCAGCAAGAGTTGCACAGGAAATGAATGTAAAACTTGGAAATGAAGTGGGTTACAGCATTAGATTTGAAGATTGCACTTCAGATAGAACTGTAATTAAGTACATGACTGATGGAACTCTTCACAGAGAATTTCTCTCTGAACCAGATTTAGCATCTTATAGTGTAATGATTATTGATGAAGCCCATGAGCGTACCCTACATACAGATATTTTATTTGGTCTTGTAAAGGATATAACCAGATTCAGGCCAGAATTAAAATTACTTATATCAAGTGCCACTCTTGATGCTGAAAAGTTTTCAAAATTTTTTGATGATGCTCCTATATTTAAAATACCTGGAAGGAGATTTCCAGTAGATATTTACTATACAAAAGCCCCTGAAGCTGATTATGTTGATGCATGTGTAGTGTCAGTTTTGCAAATACATGCAACTCAACCCCTTGGTGATATTCTAGTCTTCTTAACAGGACAAGAAGAAATTGAGACATGTGTGGAAATGTTACAAGAGAGAACTAAAAGAATAGGGAAAAAGTTAAGGGAACTTATAATATTACCTGTGTATGCCAACTTACCTAGTGATATGCAAGCCAAAATATTTGAACAAACTCCAGAGGGTGCTCGCAAAGTTGTTTTAGCTACCAATATTGCAGAGACATCTCTGACAATTGACAACATTATTTATGTCATTGATCCTGGATTTGCTAAGCAAAATAATTTCAACTCTAAAACTGGCATGGAGAGTTTGATGGTTGTACCTATTTCCAAAGCATCAGCCAACCAAAGAGCCGGCAGAGCTGGAAGAGTTGCTCCTGGGAAGTGTTTTAGACTCTACACAGCTTGGGCATATAAATATGAACTTGAGGATAATACAGTTCCAGAAATCCAAAGGATAAATTTAGGAAATGCGGTTCTAACACTAAAAGCTTTAGGAATCAATGATCTTATTCATTTTGACTTTCTAGATCCTCCACCTCATGAGACCTTGGTCTTGGCCTTAGAACAATTATATGCTTTAGGTGCCCTTAATCATCATGGAGAGCTAACTAAAGCTGGCAGAAGAATGGCAGAATTTCCTACTGACCCAATGCTTGCTAAAATGATTTTGGCCAGTGAAAAGTAAGTTATCAGTGATTTTAAGATAAACAGTAAAACTTTAAATCAAAAATTTAGTTTAAACAAGTTGTACATATTTAATACTTATTTGTAATCTTAATTTCGTATTTAAATAAATCCTGTTTTATGTTACATTACAGGTACAAGTGTTCAGAAGAAGTAGTGTCTATAGCTGCAATGTTGTCGGTAAACAGTTCAGTATTTTACAGGCCTAAAGATAAAATTATCCATGCCGACACAGCCAGAAAGAATTTTTTCCATATTCATGGTGATCATTTGACACTGATGAATGTATACAATCAGTGGGTTGAATCAGATTACTCAGTGCAGTGGTGTTATGAAAATTTCATACAGTATCGATCAATGAAGAGAGCACGTGATGTACGTGAACAGTTAGCTGGTCTCATGGAAAGAGTTGAGATAGATATGGTGTCTAGTATAGCAGAAGATACTAATATTCGAAAAGCCATAACAGCTGGGTATTTTTACCACATTGCTAGATTTTCGAAAGGCGGCCATTACAAAACTGTCAAACATAACCAAGTTAGTATTTTGATCTTTAATACATACTTAATACTAAAAAAAATATTTTCTTGTAATATACCTTTTTTCTTAGATAAACTATACACTTTTTATGTTTGTTTCAGACTGTAATGATCCATCCTAACAGTGCTCTTTTTGAAGAACTACCCCGCTGGGTTATTTATCATGAACTTGTTTTCACTTCCAAGGAATTTATGAGACAAGTTACAGAAATAGAAAGTAAATGGTTATTAGAAGTTGCACCACATTACTACAAATCAAAAGAATTGGAAGACTCTACTAATAAAAAAATGCCTAAAACTATTGGGAAATCATCAAATACATAATATAATATTGTTTTTATTGATTCTACCTACTAGCACATTAACTACATTAAAATTAAAGCTTTATGTAGACAATTACATTTTCTATTAAGTTTTTAGAAATCTGAAACTCTCCCCTTCCTTTCCCAATCGCCATATCTAGTTGGTTCTGGTCCTCGAGGGCCACCAATTTCACCAGTATTGGGATTAGTGTCATTTGGCCATGGTGGCAAGGGATCGTCTTTTTGTGCTGGGTGCAAAAGTGGCTGATCACCAAGATCATCAATTGGTGAAGTTTCCCTTAACTTCTTTCGAAACTCGGACATTCTCTTAGATTCTCCTGGGTTAGGCTCGTCGACTTTAATGCCGACATCTGCGCTAGATTCGTGAGACAACCTCGATGAGACCCGAAAATGAGCAGTTTCTGAAAATATTTTAGGAGCTTTTATTTTTAATAGGTATGTATGCTGTTCACAAAGTATTTTTTAACTTTATCAAAAATACATACCAACTACAATATTTCTAACAAGTTGGTTTATATATAAACGAAACATAGCGTATGAGGTACAGAAAGATGATGAATTTCCAGTTTATTTATTTTGTAAGACAGATTACAGCAACGGAGAATGAATGTACCATTGTACCTACGTAGGTAATGAAATCCTTTTTGCTGTCACTGTCAGTCAACCAACTGCCAGTGCCATGCCATCCAGCTTTTTTTTTTTAATTTATTCATGACCATGGATACTAGTCCTTCAGTCGAAAACTTAATTTATACGTAAAAATTCTATATAAGATGATGATGAATGATAATAGAAATGAAAAGTGAGAAATGATATACCCCCCGCAGACTTCTTGAGAGAATTTGAAAGTGCCGTTGCACTGTTTTGTTTCATCTGCCAACACTCACGAACACTTAACGGTTAATAATCCACCATTATTTCACATTAATATTCGACATAACACAAAACCGCAGACATGACTCTCCACTTTCCCGCCAAGAATAATCTAAAAATATCTCTAAGTTATACTAAAAAACCTTAAAAAATATATATATAATATAATAATTAAAAAATATTATTAGAAGGAGTCCCTTTAGGCAAGGTTCCGAAGATACTGGCAGCGTTCCCCCTTTGAATAGCTAGACTAATTCTTTGTCCGAGGTAGCTGCCAGCTCTTCGGTCTCCTGTGATGTCGACTAATCTTTTTGCTATTTCCTTAAAAAGTCTTATAGCGCTAGGACCCCACGGACCAAGGGTCTCGACACCGAATGGGACAAAATCATATTCGGAGCCTAGACCCTTGTATTTGCATGCTTTAGCTTTTTCAGCCGCTTCACAAGCCGCACCAGCTCTGTTGTTGGTTCCATGTAGATGGGAAGGGGCCAGCATGTCAGAACAAGTTGCATCCCATACCAGCACCCGGCCCATCTTCCATGGAATCAAACTCATACCGTCCGGTCTCTTGCCATCGTCTCTTGCAATACCAGTCGGCTCAAGTAGACTTGGCACGTTGACGGTGGCAAGGGACCGGCGTATGATATCGTTAAGCGCGGCATGTCTCGAGAAGCGGCCTGCACTTTTTTGGCATGACAGTCCGTGATGTCCTAGCTTGTCGACATCACTGCCACAGGGACATTTATGAGGAGCGCAGACCGGAACCCCGAGCCGTAGACAGGTTGCGATTCGAAGCGTGTCAGGCTCAAGAAATGTTCCTGTATTTGACGATGGGTACGAGTGAAGCCAGTAGCCGGCCTCATGCGTACCCACGGCCAAAAGCCTAGCACGCGCCGAACCTGTACTACAGCTCAAAAGATTGTCATAAGACAATTTGCAGATTATATCGTCACAGCTCCTCTGTGAATTTGGAGAAACTGAAAATTTTTGACTTGGGCATGCAATCAAGAAAGCGTTTCTTGCTTCTTCCAATCTCAAAGTTTGAAGGTGATGCCCTTAAAATCTTACTTATGAGATTTGCTGAACTATGGACAGAAGATAGGAAGGCTGGTAAAGCGACACTGGAAATTTTGCGAATCCCTAAACCACCATAACGGATGGGTAGGGATGCTTGGGCCCAAGATTGCTCGTTCAGCTGCATATTAAGAATCGATTCTAAGCTAAATTTGATTAAGTCGTCTACTTGTGTCAAAAGATCTGAGTGATTCCAAAAGGAGCAGCAACGGAGCACATACGTAAATTTTGGGACTTAAAGGCAGAATTTTAAGATGCAAAGTGCATAATGTGGACTAATTTCAAGGAGACGTTCAGCAGAATTTCGAAATTTAGTAATTGAATTATTAATATATTCAGAAATAGATTCATCAAAAATTGGAGAACCTAAAAGGTAAAGGGAATTACTGTTAATTATTTTAATATATGGAGCCAAAATATTAAATTTTAGTTTTACATCATTTAAATTTAAGTCCCAGTTATTTAAAAAAAGTTCGCATTTGCTAAAATTAAGCTCGAAACCAATCCACAGTATCCACATCACCTCCTAGGGTTCCGTCGTCCAAATACCAAACGTTGAATTTTGAATTTAAATTTTTGATTAACGGATTTATAACCAAACTAAAAATTGCAGGCCCAAGGGGATCACCCTGTTGACAACCTAATATGTGGCGAACAAATTACAAATTGAAAAAAGACAAAGTGTTGAAAAAAATCCACGACCAGGATTCGAACCCGCACCCCATGACATGCCGTGTCAGGTGCACTGCCAACTATGCTATCGTGGCTCAATCCAACTCGCCGAAATTAATCAACACTATCTACTTTTACTTTATAAGCCAAAGGAACCCTAATCAATGTCGACAACTACGTCATCAACGTGGATCTTAATATTTTTACAAATATTGAAAGATCAAGGATTAGGCAAGCTATATTTATGATTATTTACAAATAATTTTACGCAAATGTTGTTGCGAACAAATAATTAAAATTGTGGCTGTGCACCTGACCCGGCATGTCATGGGGTGCGGGTTCGAATCCCGCCCGTGGAATTATTTCCACACTTTGTCTTTTTTCAAATTGTTATCTAAACAAGTTCAGAATATGTGCCACTTGTCATGTTAATCCTTGGCACAGTCAATATTTCTGCAAAAAAATAATTTAACATTATAACAAATGTTTTAATGTTTTGTTTTCTTATAGGTTCAAAATATAAATTAAAAAGTTTTTTATTTTTCTAATTCATTAATTAATTTGGAAAGATGTATGGCCGCGTCTCAAAAATATCCGTCGTCGGTATGATATCCAGAAATTAAATTATTTTTTAAATAACAAATAAAAAGTTAAATAACCTGATCACAACTCATATCCAGCAACAACCCACTCTACTGAGATAGCAAGGAACAGGCAATATCATCTAGGCTCTTAATTAATCATTTACAATGTTACCTATCTCTCCGTACGACACGTCATTGTATTTTTCTAAAGAGTTTCTTAAATCTGCTGACCTGTGCTATATTTTCCTTCACAGAATCATAATACATATCATACCATATTTCATCAGATCCATCCATGATATATAATGTAGGAACCGCATCTTTTCGTAGGAGGTTCTTGGAGCCACTTGGAGGTAATATCTTTCGCCGCGGAGAGAATGGGCGAAACGCTGAATATAAAAACGGATATTAAGACCGACATCTGTGAATGCCTTAAGCATGTCTCCAGCAGCCTGTCCAAAATGAGGTCAACGAATCCCGGGATAACCAAAGTAGCACCGACCGAGCCTGATGCCAACATATTAACGCTACCAGGACGGCGGGCGGATGCCGCTGCTGGATCCAACAGCGTTCACGATAAACTCGACACTATAATGAGTAAATTGAGAACGCTGAAGGATCGGGAAGCGACACCCGCCGAGAGAACCGCGCCTCCCAAGGAATCAGAAAGCAGACCAAAGACACTACACTCTGTGATAATTACATCAACCAACGAACTGGACACGGGAAACGCGGTTCTCGAACAGATCCGAGAGGCAGTGGACGCCAAGGAGGGATGGGTCACTGTCTAAAAGATCCGGAAAGCTTTTGCTTTCCGGATCTATAAAGCAAGCTTTGTGGCAGCGAATAATGACTTTTCTGCCAAAAGGCACACTCTGCTGCCACACTTCGCGAGGAGAGGGAGGAGGTCCGGAGACGCATCGACGCAGCAGGCAGCTATCTGAAATCAGAAAACGCGGTCAATAAAAACCCTTTGATAATAGCTCGTAATATTCTAAAACCTATAACAGATGATGAGATAATTAAAGCAATGGCAAAACAATAGGGAAATCTTCCAGGGTCTTTCCGAGGAGCAGCAACAAATTAGCATTAAGAGCGTTTACGCCGCACACTAGCGCCGCCAATGAAAAAAAAACATTTCTAGTAATTAGAGATAGCAAATCAAATTATGCTCAACAAACTATTTGAATGAAGTAATTTAGCATTTTTACGTCACCTAATGAACACCTCACATGTTATGGTTTAGTTAAATAAGACGTTACGGCCACTTTTAACTATAACGCCATATTTAACTAAACCATAACATGTCAGGTGTTCATTAGGTGACGTAAAAATGCTAAATTACTTCATTCAGATAGTTTGTTGCCTGCAGCGTATCCGAGTGGAAGACCTGTCGCCACTCGTACAGTGCTCCCAGTGCCTCGCATACGGACATAGCAGGGGCTGCTGCAGGGAGAAGTAGACTTGGTGCAGCCACTGTGGTAAGGCGGGACATATAGTTATGGACTGCCCCACATGGACTGACGCCGGGACCCCTCCTTCCTGCAGAAACTGCTGCAAAGCCCAACTAGCGCAGCACGAGCACAACGCGTTCAGCATTGACTGTCCCTTCCGTAGGAAGTGGGATCGGTTGGCACGCTCAGCAGTAGCGTACTGCTAAGGGCACCTCAGCCGGAACCACTACCTACCTAGTACTACAGGCGAACTAGCAGAGGAAGAGGCTGGCCACTGAGGAGGTAATAATAGAGGCGCACAAACGGAAGGCATCCATCGCACTACTGCAGGAACCATACGTGGGAGCGGAAATGCAGATGAAACCAAGAAGTGGAATGCGCCTCTACCAGTGTAACGGTCAAAACAGAGCCAAGGCAGTCATTGCTATTTTTGACCCAAACATGGTCGTAATAGAACATCCCGACCTCACCACCAGTAACATCGAGGTGGTGGATATCAAGACCGGAACTGGTACCATCGCACTGGCCAGCCTCTACTTCGAGCCCGACCAACCCATCGACCCCTATTTAGCCCAACTTACTAAAATAGAACTTCTAGGCACAAATAAAATCCTAAGAGGGGGTAAACGCCAAGAGTACATGGTGCACAGCACAGTAATCGACCACAGGGGAGATGATCTGGTAGGTACGATCCACGACTTAGGCCTTAACATTGTAAACAGCGGCAAAACTCCTACATTTGACACCATCCGTGGAGGCAAGAGGTACTCGAGTTACGTGGATGTGACGGCGTGTTCTGATAATCTGCTTCAATACGTCAAAAACTGGTACGTAGACGAAGGGATGACCAGCTCCGACCACAATGGCATTACATTCCAGATCACCACCCAAAAGACCAGGGGAACCGGTATAGAAAGAACTAAACGCATATATAATACTAAAAAGGCAAATTGGTCAAAATTCAAAGAACAAATTCAAATAAACATTAATAACAGTAAAATAGCAAAAAAACTAAATTTAAATAAAACAAAATTAGAAAATATTGTTATACTTTATACAAAATTAATAATCGAAGCGTGTAGTCTTTCCATACTGGCAAAAAAGAAACAAACTAGTTACTCACTACCATGGTGGTCTGAGGAACTTGCTAGAATGAAGGGGAGGGTCGCCACAAGGAAGCGGAGAATCAGAAACGCCGCACCGCATAGCAGACCTAGTGTAGTAAACGAGTACCTCGAAGAAAAGGATATATACAAAGCCGCCGTGTCAAATGCCCAGACTACAATCATGTAAGGAGTTCTGTGGCAAACAAGACCGCGAAAGTGTGTGGGACGCAATTTATAGAATTATGACTCGCACCTCAGCTAGACCGGAAAACCAACTACTAACAAATAACGGCAAGATATTAAACTCCAGGGAGTCAGTAGAATTGCTAGAGAGGATGTTCTACCCGGAGGATTTGGAGGAAAACGACGGCGTGATTCACACAAATATTACAATAATAGAGCTAGATACATATATGTAGGGTCAAACACTGTTGTGCTTGACCCACCATTTACAGATACGGAATAAAAATTCGCCATCGAATCATTTAATCCTAAAAGGCCCCGGGCAGTAACGGCCTCACAGCTGACATATGTCATGTCGCCATCGGTGCGGATCCGGACCTCTTTCTGAAGTTAGCTAACAAATGCCTAGAACATGGTTCCTTCCCGGCAACGTGGAAGCGCGCCACGGTCGAAGTGCTCAGGAAACCAGACAAGGAGAACTACACAGAACCGAAATCGTACAGATCGATCGGCCTTCTCCCTGTCTTAGGGAAAATTTATGAGAAAATGCTAGTGCGTAAGCTTAAACATCATATCTTGCCAAGAATCAGCCTCCACCCAGTATGGCTTCATGCCACAACGCACCTCCGAAATAAAAAACTTATAACCCTGGTCTTGCTGGACATAGAGTGAGCATTTGACAACGCGTGGTAGCCGATTATGAATGTTAGACTTGCCGAGGAGGAATGTCCCATAAATATTCGTAGGGTCTTCCAAGATTATATGTGTGACAGGAGGGTCACAGTAGATATGCTGGTGAAGAGGAGGATAGGCCGACTACAAAAAGATGCGTCCAAGGGTCCATTGCCGGGCCCATTTTATGGAACTTGTTGCTGGACCCTCTGCTAAAGGACTTGGAGAAGCGACAAATCATAGCCCAAGCCTTTGCAGATGAGGTAATCCTGATGTTTGTTGGAGGGACCGGTAAGGAGATTCAGGACGCAGCGAATCCTGTTCTGGCGTGTGTTGAGGAGTGAGGATCGGAAACAAGTTGAGATTCGCACCTCACAAGACCAACTGCTTGCATGTCACCAACAAGCTGAAGTACGATACCCCACGCCTCAGCATGGGCGGAGTAGACATCGCAAACAGGCCTGAAATCAAACTACTGGGTCTAACAATTGACGCGAAGCTAACCTTCAACCACCACGTATAGCCAACGTACGCCGAAAAGCTGCAGGTATTTAATAATTATAACCACCTCTCTCACGTAGCAAAGGTGAATTGGGGACTAAACCCGGAGGTGGCTAGATCCATCTACATGGCTGCAGTGGAATTAGTTGTAACGTACGCCGCTGCGGCATGGTCAACAGCCGCGAACAAGTTAACGACGCGAAAGCAGCTGGATGCGTTACAACGAGGTTTTGCGCAGAAAATGAACAACATCCCTCAACTCTGCCCTGGTTTTGACGGGGACGCTCCCCCTGGACCTCCGAATTAAAGAGGCAGCCGCCCTATATGAGGCCAGGAAAGGGGTGCCCCGGCCTGAACTACGGGGCAGACTCATAGAAACGCCACACCCTGCACTTACACTACCACACCCGGCTGAACATTCAACGAACGAGCTCACGCCTATTACGCAGGACATACAGTTACACACACATACGCATGACATCCTCATATATACAGACGGCAGCAAGATTGGCGGCAAGGTTGGTGCGGCGCTATCACTGTGGAATAGCACCGGCGAAACTAAAGCCGTAATGCTTGCACTGCCGTCCCACGCCACCATATATCAGGCTGAGCTCCTCGCATTACACAAGGCCTCGGCAGTGCTGTTAGCTAAAAAGGAGAGTACTTTTGGCATTTATAGCGACTCCATGGCAGCTCTCCAGACCGCCACAAACGTGACATCCCTCCACCCCTACGCAGTAAACAGGCGCAACAATTTGATATTGGAGAACAAACAATGCAAAACTGTTGTTCTATATTGGATCAAAACGCACGCGAGGTTGGAGGGAAACGAGAGAGCCGACCAACTTGCCAAGGAAGCCGCTATAAAGTCCAAGAAGAAACCGGACTACGACATGCATGTGCCCCATTTCATTTGTCAAGAGATGCATCAGAAATGAATCTCTTGACAAATGAAACGAAAGGTACGCGTCCAGCAGCACCGCCGAGGTTACAAAATTATTCTTCCCCAACGCCACAACAGCACACCACCCGGAAGCTGACGCATACACACCTTACCACACAGGCTCTCACGGGTCACGGCGGGTTCTCGCATACTTGAACAGGTTCAAGTGTAAGGATAGCCCGTCGTGTATCTGTGGTCAAAGCGGTACGAAGTCCGCCGGGTCAGCTAGTCGATAATAAAGTCGATAAAGTTACCACATTACCCAAATATGACGTCTTAATTTCTTAGGACAGAATTCGAAATTACGAAACAAAAGGGACAATCTATCTTTTTCCAATACATCACTCACATAGTACATAGTACGAACTGATGTATTTGTGTTGCTATTTTAGTCCGGTTTCTATAGCTTTAGTTATTGTTCTGAGGTTTACCCACGGAATAAATAAATAACTGTTCTGTGAGGATACCTACTGAGTGTTGTGTTGACAAGTTAGTATAAAAATAATAGTGTGTGCGGGTTGATGAGGATTCCTTTTCCGCTTTTACATGTTGCGGAAGTTCCGCTCCCTTACCGCTATCGCTTCCCCTTATATGAAAGTTAAAAATTCCTCTTTTGCTATCGCTTCCTCATAAATTAAGAGGAATTAAGGAGGAATTGATTGATTGCGCGTGAATTCTCGGCCGGCGTCGGGTGCAGCAAACGGGCCGCCCCTTCCCGCCACCTGTGCGCGCTCGTCATTTACATTTTAAGTTAATTTTGATTTCTATGAAAGTAGGTATTGAGTTCTCAAGTAAATAACAAATAAATAAATCTAACTTTATTTCTGGATGACCGTATTGATTTTTTTTTAGTAACTTTCTAAAAATGAAGCCTAGCTAGATCGATTTATCGCCCCCGAAACCCCCTGCATACTAAATTTCATGAAAATCGTTGGAGCCGTTAACGAGATTCAGATTATATATATAATATATATTTATATATACACAAGAATTGCTCGTTTAAAGGTATTGGATATTACGTAGGTACTACATTGTTTTTATTAATAACTAAAAGGAAAACTGAGAGTGTGATGACTTATGACATACACTTAATAATCGATAATGAACGGCGTCAAAAGAATGTCTTGACAAATACAAAAGAAAGCATTTTTTAAAATTGTATTGAACACAAGCACTATTATTTAGTAACTTTATTTTGTTACTGCTTTTTATTTTACTGTAAGTACCTACAGTACTTATTATAATCTATCCGAAGCTTCTATTTTGTCACTTTATTGTCTAATATTGTCTATGGTAAAATCATATGATCAATCTTGCGGACGCCTAGGTAGGTAGGTACTTCTTCTTCTGTCTTTGGACATCGAAGTAGTCAATAATTGTAGAAATATAATATTATCGTGTTAATTTACTGTGTAAACGACACGGGGTGGTTCTAATTAAAATGAAGGGCTGTATTTTCAATATTGACGCTGGGTATTTGGAAGGATTATGTCGCGGTTTCAAGTGTGGCATCCTGAAGCAATCTGACTACTTGAACTTGGTGCAGTGTGAAACATTGGAAGGTATGTTTTATAAATTCCCTTTCTTCTATTTCTTATTGTAATACCTACGTCTTACCTGTATTGAATTGCTAAAATATAGAAAAGAAAATTTTCTTTACTTGGCATTAGTAACACCCACCACTGACTATTGATTAGAAGATTTATGGCCGTGAATGTTAGTTTTTGTGTCTAGTGATAGTGTTGTAGAGCCTTTTTTTATTATTGCAGACCTAAAACTTCACCTGCAGGGTACAGACTATGGAACATTCCTTGCTAATGAGCCAAGCCCACTTTCCGTGTCTACCATCGATGATAAGCTTCGTGAGAAACTTGTTATTGAGTTTCAACATCTGAGGAACCACTCCGTGGAACCACTTTCGACATTCCTGGACTTTATTACATACAGTTACATGATAGATAATATCATCTTACTGATTACGGGTACACTTCACCAGAGACCCATTTCTGAGCTGATTCCAAAATGCCATCCTTTGGGATCATTTGAACAGATGGAAGCTATCCATGTGGCTGCTACTCCTGCTGAACTTTACAATGCTGTGCTGGTGGACACTCCTCTGGCTCCATTCTTTGTGGACTGCATCAGCGAACAAGACTTGGATGAAATGAACATTGAGATTATACGTAACACATTGTACAAGGCTTATTTGGAAGCATTTTACGAATTTTGCAAGCAGATTGGAGGAACTACTGCTGATGTGATGTGTGAAATCTTAGCAGTAAATATGACTCATTTAATTTTTTAGTAAAGAAATACTTGTTTTTAACCCATTTAAACCGACCAGGTGTTTGTGTGTGGTTGTAAATAAAACTTTAAATGTATCACATTAGGGTACATCATCATCATCAGCTCATTTTATGTCCCCACTGCTGGATCACGAGTCTTCCCTATGGATGGATAGGGAGAACGGGCCATAAACCACCACGCGGGCCCAGTGTGGGTTGGTGGTTGTTAACGACTGCTTAAGCAGCCGGGACCAACGGTTTTACGTGCCTTCCGAAACACGGAGGAGCTCGAGATGATACATTTTTTGTCACCCATCCGATGACCAGCCTTTGTGATAATTGCTTAACCTCAGCACTCGCAGACCGTGCGCGTTAACCACTGCGTCATCAAGCTCCTCATTAGGGTACATCTCTAAAGTACTTTTAGACTAAGTGGGTTAATTTCTTTTAATTTAATTATGATAATCATAATTCATTACAGTTTGAAGCTGATCGCCGTGCTATCATTATTACCATCAACTCATTTGGCACTGAACTCTCAAAGGATGACCGTGCAAAGCTTTATCCTCGTTGTGGTAAACTGAACCCCGATGGCTTGGCTGCTTTAGCCAGGGCTGATGATTACGAGCAGGTTAAGGCAGTTGCTGAGTACTATGCTGAGTACTCTGCACTTTTTGAAGGTGCTGGCAATAATGTTGGTGATAAAACTTTGGAGGATAAATTCTTTGAACATGAAGTAAGATATTTTAAATTTTTACTTTATTTTGACAAACTTTGAAGTAAAGATATGATATATTGTTTATTATTATTTCAGGTAAGCCTAAATGTTCATGCGTTCCTGCAACAATTCCACTTTGGAGTATTCTACTCTTACCTCAAACTGAAAGAACAAGAATGCCGGAACATTGTATGGATAAGTGAATGCGTTGCCCAGAAACACCGCGCTAAAATTGACAATTACATTCCTATTTTCTAAATATTTTAGATACAAAACATTACAAGAAAATGTGTTTGGGTCTCTTTAATGAATGTATTTACTCCCAGATACCTAATAAGTTACAACTGCAGAAGTGTGAAATATAAAGTAAGTACATTGCATAAAAATTCTTGATTGATTCAACATAGACATCTTAGATGCCATCCTGAATACCCATTTATGTAGAAATTCTGTAAATAATAATCAATGTTATCAGTAATGTACTGAATATTGGATTTGGATTAATTTTTAATGTTATACTTATGTTTTATAAAATTTCCCAAAGTATTATCCTCAATACTGAAAAAAAAATATTTATTAAATGTATTTGGAACATAAGTAACTTCATAAATATTACCTATTGCTTACAATAAATTATATTGGCACTTAGTTTTAAATTTTTTGTAAATACCTACTAGTTATTTGTGTCTCAAATTATTAGTTTAAATTATATTAAAACCATAAAAAATATTCATTTCTAAATGAATAGCACCTGAATTTTTATCAAGTCTCAACACATTAAAATCAGCTTAAATGTTTTTGTAACAGCAGTTTTTCATAGAATGACAAAAGTGCTGTGGCTTCCATAATATTTGGGAAATAGGTTCACTTAGTCACATAATTTTGTAATATCAAAATGATCATTTTGTAAGAAATCATAATTTTTTATTTGCTAGGTAATACTTATTTACATTTGTATATTTCTTTCCTGCTGTTCATTTACAATCTGTATATACTTTACGTCCTATTTTAAAACTAATCTAAACAAAATTTTAATCATCATCAGGGATGTGATTGATTACCCATTATTTAAATTACAAAATCAAATATAACCGTATTCATTTCTAGGCAAACTTTCACAAACTCGTAGATATTGGCAACTGTCTTTCCATCGTGAAAATGATTAAACGTAAAGTAAAGTTGAGTAGGTATTGCAGTATATGTTAGTTTCTTGTTACAATAAAAGTGTATGATGTATGTTATAAACAGTGTTTTATTTTGATTAAATTTAAATACTTACCTACTTTTAGTTTTATCATCCTTTCTGTTATTAATTACTTGTTTTGGAAAACTAAAAGTAATCATCTAAATCAGTATCAAAACAGCACCTAGATTCCACAATGTTTAAAATTAGTAAATTTAATGTTGTCCAACAATGTCCAAAGATCGAAATTTTACATTCAAGGTGCGTTTTCTAATCAAATAGAAAATAAAAATATAAGGTACACTCGTAATAGACACAAAAAAATAAACTGAAACATTAAAACAATAGGTAGTTTGATTTTTCAACAATTATAATAATATATTATAGTCAAATATCAGCATTTTCCTCATTGTGTTTATCAATACATAATTGTTCTTTTATTATATCTGTAATTGGTCCATTATACAACAGCTTTTGCTTAGATGATTTAACCAATAATATACTGGAGTGCTCTTTCCAAAACTTATCTTTCAACATATCACAATGTGTGTTCACTATCACCATAGAATTTTTCGCTATGCTATTGTTTGGCAATGTTTTTCGAAGTAATAAAGTCCCTCTTTTGAAAATTTCTGGTTCATTATTGTAATTCAAGTCAAATTCCTTGAAAAGTATTTCATTTTTATCTGCTGATACTGTGCCACAAAGACGTCTCTCTGCCTGTAACACAAAATAATGAAAGCCACACAAATTGGTAATATCAGTTCATAGATCCAAATGTTTCCTTCATTAAATGCCTGCTTTAAAAGATAAAAATGTAATGTTTAATTATTAAATTGGTGGAAAAACTGCCAAAGCAAGATATTTGCCCAGCATTGGGACGAAATAGGTAAAATAAAATTAAAAAAGGAAATGGTATGTAAACAAAACTTATTTACCATCCTAATTAAACTTTTTTATTTTTTTTACTGATGTATTGCTGGGATTCTCAATAAAACAAAAGTGCATAGACTTGATAAATTTTAGTTAGCCTTTGTTTTATATGCAACTTACCATCATTGGACTTAATTTGCCTTGTAAAACAAGGGTCCAGAATGTTGTATTGTACAAATTGTTTATGTGAACATCAGCCTGTCTCCATTTCATATAGTCTATTAAGTTTTCATCTGTTGGATATAAAACAACGCGCCCATCAAACGTAGGAGGATATTTTAATTTTTCTTCTCTGAAGAATTTATTCCAATAATATACGTAGGAGCAGGAAAACTTGCTATTAATGGTAGTCAATAATTTGGCAGCACGGCGCTTATAAAGGGTAGAATGCTTTTTGAATATAAAAGAATATTCATCACTCTGTCCATAAGCCATTAGTACATCATTGAACTCCCTTAGTACAGTATAAGCAGCGTAATTCATTAAATGTAAAGCTCTTAAATCATTAGGCTTAGAAAAGTTATGTTCATCAGAAAACTTATGAAAACATTTTCCATCTAGGCGGACAACAATCCAAGTGTTTGGTAGAAGTGTATCATCAGTTTCGAAAGTTTTTACGTATTCAAAGCTACTTTTTGCCATTTTAAAAGTTATTGCTGAAGTAGTTTTTAGTAATGTTTTAAATTTTTCACCAGCGTACATCCCTCGTCACTATTATTTCGCTTCAGCTCAGCGGCAGCAAAGCTCTCATTTTCAATAATTCAATTCAATTTCTTGAAAGATGGCCTTCGATAAACTGGCTATAGACAGTGTCAATACTGTCAATGTCATCATTTTTTTTAAAGTATAGTTTGTTCCCTGGAACCGGCTAAGGTCATAGACCATGCTGCCATGTCATTAGTTTCTTAAATTCATTAATAGATAAACTACTATTGATGATGATGTGATGAATGATAATAAAAATGAGAAGTGAGTAAAGTAAAGATGTGGGGCTTTACTAAGTCCTTGAGAGAATTTGAAAAGAGCCGTTGCACTGTTATATTTTTTGTAATTAAACAAACTATGATCTTAAAGTCATACTGCCTATTTATTAATCAAGTTTCAATGACATTGAAATCAAGCATTGAAAACTTAATTGAAAATACGATATCAACGTCAATTACAAACCTTTTGCTCTGTAAAACTAATAGATCAAGATCCCGCAATTATTATTTAATATGTGTGATCCCGAGCTGGTTTTTTCCCCTTGTGAAATTCTTTACGAACACATGCTGTGCCCATTGCGCCCGGAAAGTGGCGGAGAGACGCGGCGCGTCACACTGGTGTCCGTGGTAAGCTGGCGTACACATGGTCTAATTCACGTTTGTTGTAATGCCCTCTTTAAGTGCGTAATTAGTGCGTCGTAAACAAGACTTGTGATGTTGTAAATGACATTTCGAGCTAGCGTCTATACAGCGAGCGTACCCATATTAGTGCTTACAGAAAGCGATCTTCTCTTTTTATTATTGTTATTGAAGTTCTGACTCTGTCAGTAGGAATAGTTTATTTGAATTCACAGTGGAACTACGTAAAAAAATATTTTAAGTTCTATTCATACTAGGAGTACAGACAAGTTTATGTGTTTTCTCTACCTTTAAAGTTGTTTTTGAATTATGATCTTGTAAATCTGTTGGATACAGCTACATTAGCATTCGTTAACAACCACCAATCCGCTCTGTCCCCGCGTGGTAGTGTAAGGGCTCCTTCAATTTAGATGTTTTTTGTCGGATGGTTGCCGCAAGTTTGCACTGCGTTCCATATTAAAACGTTCGTGCGGAAGTCATGCGACTGTTTCGTTCAGCGGACCGACAGGCCTGTGTCACTACGTAATTCAGTCGACTTATTCACCTACACGCTCGGTCCGCGCGCGTAGACTATTTAGTCGAGTGTCACGCACGCAGCACACAGGACGCAACCCACGCTGCAGTTTGTTACACGTTTATTTTATTTTCGCAAGTGGAAAGTTCACAGGATGGTGAAACAAAAGCGTTACTGTTCTGCATTCGGATTCACTAACACAAAATTTAAACATATGCATATAGTAGTAAGACATAGTAACATAAGTAGATACAACAGAGTATTAATACGTAGAGTACGCATAACCACCTACTTAAATTTTTGGTGGATAAGTATTACTTACTTAATAATATTGTATTTTATTGATTAATAAAAAATAAACCACGAAAAAGCGTATGTGTTTACAGTATTTATAGGTACCTACGTATTATTCTGTGCTTACGTGGCGCAAGCGCTTCATATTGCAGTTATTGAGTTCCTTGCAATATCGTATCGTTTACATGTCGTACTAATTCCTGCAATTTATTTCTGCAATAAATGTCTTGCGAAAAGCTCGCGGATCATACTATCGCAACTTATCGCGGAGATATTTACACAAAGTGTCGCGATAGGAATTATCGCAATTTATTCTATTCTATACTGTGAAATTATACCGTCAAGACGCGCACGTGTTGCAGCTGCATTAACAATTTTGTTGTTGAAAAAGAAAAAAACATCAATTATCAGTAAAATTTATATTATTAATAAAAATTAAATAAACGAATCAGTCTATATTATTTCATTTAGAAGATTAAATAAATACCCGTTCATATCTACTTACCAAAGCATCAGTACTGGATGCGCTGCCCACATCTAAAAACTTAAGAGCCTCGAAATAACCCCAGTTGGATTTGTAAAGATCATTTTGGCCACTTCCACTCTTCTTGATCTTTGATTTCTTCAATTCATTCTGCTAATGACTTCTTAAATTATGCAGTTTTCGGGATATTTCATTCTCAGTTGTAGAGAATCCTTGTGCGATGGCATTAAGTACAGAGCTTTTTTAATTCGGTTTTTATAATCCGTATGCCAGCTGCCCCACAAACAAGGATTGCACTCATAAAATCCTATTAGCTGTATAGTTTCTTCACGAGACCATTCACGACTTTGTCGTTGACTCATTATTTTCAATTAAACAAGAACACAAGCCGTGCGGGCGATACTTGCTGCAAGATATACGAAACTAGACCGATAAGCAGCGAGATCTGTCGCGAGTCGATGCAGACATGTTTAGACCTGCTATCTATCGCTTTCGCAACTACTCGCAGGAAGCGCTTGACAAACTATCGCGACAGCACTTGCTACGGGGTTTACACTTGCAAGCTGCTGTCATACAGACTTTCGGACATTTCTCGCGAAAATTGTCTTGCAGGTGGAAACTCGGCCTTATAGCCACAACTTTCGTCATCTCTACAAAAAGCTCATTGGCCGAGCGACTGCGACGACGCTTCGTGTTATAGTAGTGACACAATACACATGTAGCTACCTACACAGCTGCACTGCAAGTCATGAATACGACGCGCGCTCACACGCTCACATGTTACGTGTCCCGTCCGACGGCCGCCGCGCAAATGGCGAGCCTACTCTTTTTTTTTTTTTTTTTTGTTGTCAGCCCAGGGTAAAAAAATATGCAAACATATTCCGGGAGATACTGATCTGAAGATCAGTATCTCCCGGAATATGACCTTTTCCCTCTCTAAGAGAAGGCTAAGGCCGACCACAGTAAAAACAACCGCTGGGGATCGCCTTTGGCCTTAGGGGCCACGAAGGCTGTCGGACCGCACGCCCCTCGGAGGCCGAGAGGCGCGGAAGGCGTTACTCAGATGGAGTTGCCAAAAAAAGGAAGAACGGCGTGCCCCCTAGTGGGGCGCGCTTACTGCAGTGAAGCTGCCTATGTCAGCTGACTTAACTATTTGACACCGCGTCCCGTACCGCAATTAGACGGTCCAGGTCACGTGACAACTGGATAGGCGGGTCTGATAGGACGTGTTTCGGCCTACGCCGTTGAGAGATTCTAGGGAGGACTTGACTATAGTCCACTGCCTTTTGAATGAGAGGATTTGAGTGATTCTCCGACGCTTCGAAGAATCTCTCCGCGACTGTACGGAGATGCTGCTGCATGGTTGGAAGTTCCAAATCGCGATGCAGGTCAGCATTCCGTACGTACCAAGGGGCACCGGTGGCCCTTCGAGTGAATTTACTTTGCAGAACTTGCAACTTATGAAGCGCGGAAGGCGCTATATGACTAAAGACGGGAGACGCGTACGTCAACGTAGGTCTGATGCAAACCTTATAAAGGGTCCGCTTGTTTCTTAAGGACATTTTACTATGGGGACCTATCATAGGACCTAATCTGTAAGAATAAAAACGTGCTTTTTTAACCGCGTTATTAATGTGTGGGCGAAAAGAAAGATGTTTGTCTAATGTGACGCCTAGATATTTAACTGTGCGCTGCCAAGGAATCGGTATCCCTAGCAAGCGAGATGAACGGGTTCCATAAGGGACTAGTCTGGACCTAAGTTTCACATCGAAGAGAACTGCGACACTTTTGTCTGGGTTCACCTCGATGCGCCACTTTCGGAACCAATCTCCTAACTTATCGCACGCGGGCTGTAAGTTTTTGACTATGGCGTCCGGGTTAAGCCCGCTAAGGTAAAGCGCGGTGTCGTCCGCGAAAAGCGAGAGTTCCGTACCGCGCGTCGGAATGGGAATGTCGTTGGTGTACGACGTGTACAGCAACGGCGAGAGAGCACTACCTTGCGGTACCCCGGCCTTTATTGAACGAGGGGAGGAGAGCGTACCCTCGTAACGAAAACGAAAGGTACGGTTGGTGAGATATGATCTGATCAGACGGACTAGTCTATCGGGCATATCTAGTTGATATAGCTTATAAACCAGTCCGCCGTGCCAGACCTTATCGAAGGCTTTGGCTACATCGAAAAAGACAGCTACTGTCTTTCTCTTTTGGCGTGAATGAAAGCCGCTCAAGATAAACTCGATTATGCGGTGAACTTGCTGAGGGCACGAGTGCTTCCGCCTGAACCCGAATTGCTCGTTAATGATTAAGTCATTTCCGAAAAGGTGCTCTCTCATGCGAGTGAGTATAACCTTTTCGAAAAGTTTCCCCATCGCCTTGAGGAGGCTAATGGGGCGGTGACTCGTTGGTATGTTAAGGGGTTTACCCGGTTTAGGGATGCCTATTACGATAGCCTCCTTCCAGCTAGCTGGAAAGTAGCACTTATCGAAACAGGCGTTGAAAATAAGGGCTAAAAGCGTTAGTACTTGGGTCGGAAAGTACTTGAGCGCCTTGTTAGAAATCCCGTCAGCGCCCGGGGCTTTACGCGGCTTTAAGCCCTTAATCTGGTCTTGTATTTCGTCGGACGAAATCGGAGGGGGGAGAGGATCGGGGTCGGTAAGAGGGCGGGAGCTTCTGAGAAGAAGGTCCTCCTCCACCGCGCGAATGTGCGCCGGGTCGCACTCTTGGGTGCTGACAGAACATTGTGAAGCAATGCTGTCAGCGAAGCATTCGGCCTTTTCCTCGTCCTCGAAGGCTACGGAGCCATCGGGGCGGGAGAGAGGAGGTGTGTGTTGCGCCGCGTCTATACGGAGGGCTCTCGCCACTCTGTAGTACGCGACGTGGGAAGGTGTTATTTCCCCCATCAAGTCACTCCACACGTCATTTCTCCACTCGGAAAGGCGGGACCTGAGCGCGCGTTGTGCGCGATTTGCGGCTAGCCTAAGAGCTGGGGTGGGATAGCGAGCCGCTCTCCGGAGAGTGGCATTTTTGGCTCTTATCAGGTTACGGATATCCGCCGGTGGCCGACGCACCGGTGCGTCGACCACCCGCGAGTTATCTTTCACTGCTGACTGAACCAAACTAGTGAGAGAATCCACCGCACTATCGATTCTCGACTCACTATCGAAATAGTCAGGCGAAAAACGAGCGTACGGTGAATCAGGCGCGTCTAAGGCGGAAGCGAGAGTGGACTTAAAACCATCCCAGTTGGTGATGGTTTTTGTCGAAGTGCTTTTAGAAGTGGGCGGGGCCTGGGGTCCGAGAACTAACGAGACTGGACGGTGATCAGAACCTAGGTCATCTAGTGTTTCGATGGCACCTAGGTTCAGTGCGACGTCTTTCACTAGAGCGAAATCTAAGACGTCGGGCCTATGGTTTACGTTATCCGGATAATGGGTAGGAGAGTAGGGGCACAACACGTCCAATCCTAGTTTTATTGAAAAACCTTAGCCTAGTATTATACAGTTTTTACAGCTTACAACTAGCGGCGTATCTAACAAGTAGTTTAATAAGTTTACACAATATTAACGCTAGGGCGCTCTGCGATCGGCGTGACGCAGCGGCATGCGGAGGCGCGCCGCATATAAATATTCGCGGCGGCTGTAGGCTCGCCCATTCCCGATCCGTCGCTCGCCGTGCACCCCCGTGTGCCGCGTGCCCCAATCGCTCCGCTACGATCTCCGATCTTCTCACAAGGTACTACAACCAAAGATAACGTTCGATTTAAGATAACGTTCGTCTGCGCAGCTATTTGTTAGTGACTATTACGCGAAAGCGTAATAGCCAACAATAAAAGTTTGCGCCACTGGGGGAGTACTGTAGCTACCTACACAGCTGCACTGCAAGTCATGAATACGACGCGCGCTCACACGCTCACATGTTACGTGTCCCGTCCGACGGCCGCCGCGCAAATGGCGAGCCTACTTTTTTTTTTTACGGGGTACGTGAGTTACCTTTAGTTGGGGTGCTGCTCGGTGGTTTTCATTGAGTAGTTACTCCAACATCTCCGGTACTAGTCTGGAGAACTAGTAGAGGTGCTCGCTAGATGCAAAGACCTCCGGTTTAATCAGCCGCGTAGGAATTTGGAATTGATCAGGTGCCTGGATGGGTACCGAGAAGTGAGTGTGCTTACAACTCCGCCACCAAAGAGGACATTTGGTAGTCGACTTTAGAGTTGACGGCCCGAGCAGTGGTATACTGCGAGTTGTGCTCTTAGTGCAACGAGAAGTGAGCGAGCTTACAGCTCCGGTGACCTATCTGGATATTAGGTAGTGGACTATACGTGTCCACGGGGCGACTAGCTTGAGACACTAGTCTTAAAAGTACTGGATGAAGGATGCGTACCGGCGTGTTCTGATCTGGCGTTATGACGTGACGTAGATGGTCCTGACACCTACTTTGTAACCGATAGGTTGGTAGGGGGTGTCAGTATAAACTTTAAAGTAGTGTATAGCGGGTTGTGTCTTTTGTTTCTTTTTTTAATAACGTGGTTATAATGGCGGCGTCATGACAATATTATACAAACTGCTGTGTTTGCGGATGCCTAAACACAACAGTGACAAAACCAACAATGTAATTTTTTGAACTTCCTGCTGAAACACTTTTCTGTTACAAACTTATAAAATAATGTAATTAACAAATAAATATGTTATTAAATGTTATTTATTATGTACATTATGTATTATTCCTGAACCTAAAACTCCACACATAGGTACTTACAATACAAATCTACACACGCCTGCTTTATTTTTGTACGCGCCAACCATAGCGCTCCGCCTAGCCGTAGGTATTTAACACAAGAAGACGGCGCAGTTAAACTACTGTATATTATGTGTATTGTAGTAGTGATAAAGAAATCCGAGGTTCGATCCTTCGGAAATAAATTAATAAATTTTTAATTTTTATACACAAAAAAAATGTTAACTAGTTTTTTGTAAATGTTAAATATATTTTTAGCGCCATCTATCGAGAAGAAGCGTAAACGCGCACGCAAACGTCTACTACCGTCATATAATGTACAGGGAACCTAGTTTCCCCATCTTTTTTTCTATGAGAGGCATACCCAATATTATACATAGTCTATGGTATAGACGCCAGCACAAACTAGGTAGAGATACTAACGAGGTAGAGATACTAACGTATCAGACGGACATCTATCGTACATTTAGGTGAAACTTTAGAGGCTGGTCGCCATCTTGCTCTAGCCTAGCCCTTTGAACGCCGTTGACGGATATATCCGCAGACGTGGGTGGATATTTTGACGCCTTCGACGTATATTTCCGTCTTGAAGTTTAACGGTTAATTAAACATTGCAACATACATGTTTGTTTGTTGTTTTAGTTATTTATACACGTATACAGTATCTTTCATACATTTTCATTTTAATAGAAAAGATACAAAAATGAATGCGTTTTCACTGAGTGAAAATGTTTTTACTAGCCAAGTAAAAATAGCGTACTTTTTCAGCCACTGTGACGCCGGTGACGGTTTAATCCGTTGAATAGTGATGTGAATGTATGCGTTTATTCTCTTATAATAAAATAATCTTATGTTTATACCCTCACGAGAAAGTAAGTAGGTTAAGTTAATTTTGCTTATGTACTTAAATGATGATTAAATAATGGCAAATAAAAATGATAAGTATCAAGAATAATAGACTAAATCACAACCGTATTCATTTTACAATCACTATTTGTAATTCCGGGCTCTTGACAGTTTTGAATTGTAAATTTCTTAGTCTGTTTCTTGCGCCCATTCTTCTCTACAGCTAAAACATAGACGTCCTGAAAGGTAGTAGGTAGTAATGTTTAGACGATTCAAAAGCACTTTTCTTAAGTTTATTTGAATGATTTTTTTTTACTTTAACTTGATTTACCTACATGTGTACACGCTGCGTCACATCGACCTTCTTAAATCTGTCAAAATTCCGCAATTAGATTTGAACTCGATATGTGGGACATTAAGTTTAAAATTGGTTTAGGAAATTTGACAGATCAGGGTAAGTCGGTGTAACGGTGACTGTACATTTACACCTAGGTACAGAAATAAAATTGTACAAATTCGGTAATAATTTTTTTTAATTTTTCGATAAACAGTTTTGCACCTCCATATTAAAAAAGAATAAAAATAAAAATAGAGATAATTTCCATCACCACACGCCGTTGACGGATTAATCCACCACTAGGGATGGGTATCAACCACTTAAAGGATAACCTTTTAAATTTGTTTCTTAAGTGTTTTCATTATGAGTACTGGTTAATTTTAATTGTCTATTTTTTTAATGAATGTAAGTAGTTAACATCCGTTATATATTTTTTAATTTGCTGTAAAGTTTACTTTGCATTTTTATGTCCTTACGTCTACCTTATCGATAAGTGTAGAACAACACTAGTCCTTGGATCTGTCCATCTCCTTAGAATAGTGTTCGGCGTACGTTGGTGTTATTCATTTTTGAAGGTTGGCGTTCAAAGGGCTAGAATGATGTGTGACAGTTGTTTTTTTTTTAATCTTTAATGCTTTACAAAGCAAAGACAATTAACTTTATTCAGCCACAACCCAATACACACCGGGGGGATATTTACCTATTTATTTTAATTTGATAAAAAGGTATATCAGAGTAACTATTTGAACACTAGCAAATTTTGTGAGATAGTGAATCTTGACAAGTTTTAGTTACCACATGAAATAAAAAGAAACAGAATCAGAATCAGAAACATTTATTGTTAGAAACTGTGTTACAACAAGTTTGGGATAACAATAACTTTCTTAAGTAGGTACTTAGGTTGATACATTTTCTAATAACCATTTTTTTAATTTGTGTTTCACCACCACCACCAGCATTACCCAGAAGACGAGATTTGGAGGTCACATATCTCTTTTCAAAATGTTTATGACAAACAAAACGTTTGCTAAGTTCATCAACATTCAATGCCCGCAGAATCTCACTGTTAATGCAGTCCAGCCACTTAATAAGTCTATTCAAATGAACACTAGGAAACACATGAAATTTAGCACTTGGAAGTTTTACGGAGAAATATGTACGGAAATTAATCAACGCAACCACACTCACTTGACAACAAAACAACAAGACAACAAATGTCTTGAAGATTTTGACGCTTGTTGTCATTGTCTGACAGGTTGGACGGGGGCAAGGGGGGAGGTGCAAATGTCATACATCCTCAGAATAATAACTAAAGTAATTGTTCTGAGCATACATCATTCTAGAGCTGTCGTTCTCTACGTCAATTTTTTTTCTATGGAACATTTCCACCCGCTAGAAATGTCATTCACAACTCACAAGTCTTGCTTGTTCAATAGGTATCAAGGGTATCTCCGTCTCTTCCTCTATGAAATTTTGCATAGCGGGGCCGGGGGCACTAACAAGGCATTAACACGTTCGCGGACACTTGGGCCGAATATTTAACATTACTTTGACACTACATTTTTTTATGAAATGCTATAGCCGCCCCGTCACTGGTAACATTTACCAAATATTCAAATAAGACAGTACCGGCTATAGCCTTCTTCTGCTATAGCCGTTCTGTCACTAGTAAATAGTCAATAAGTATACAAATAGGACGCACCGGCTATAGCCTTCGCCTGCTCTAGCCGTTCCGTCACTGGTAAATAGTCAATAATATACAAATAGGACGCACCGGCTATGGCCTTCGTCTGCTAGAGTCGTTCCGTTACTAGTAAATAGTCAATTAATATACAAATAGGACGCACCGGCTATAGCCTTCGCCTGCTCTAGCCGTTCCGTCACTGGTAAATAGTCAATAATATACAAATAGGATGCACCGGCTATAGCCTTCGCCCACTCTAGCCGTTCCGTCACTGGTAAATAGTCAATTAATATACAAATAGGACGCACCGGCTATAGCCTTCGCCTGCTTTAGCCGTTCCGTCACTGGTAATGGTCATCAAGTACACAAATACAGCAAACGCGTCTATAGCAAAGGCTACAAAGTCCTCTTAGCTCACAAATTACAACAAACTGTCATCATCATCTCAGCCAAAAGACGTCCACTGCTGAACAAAGGCCTCCTCCAAGGATCTCCACAACGACCGGTTTTGTGCTGCTCGCATCCAGCGGCTTCCCGCGACTTTTACCAGATCGTCGGTCCACCTTGTTGGAGGTCTGCCCACAATGTGCTTTCCGTTCGCGGTCGCCACTCAAGGATTGTTCTGCCCCAGCGGCCATCAGTCCTGCAAGCAAGGTGCCCTGCCCACTGCCACTTGAGCTTAGCAATTACTGTTCGGGCATGGTTCGGGCTATGTCGGTAACCTTTGTTCTTCTGCGGATCTCATCATTTCTGATTCGATCAGAGAAACCCCTCTCCATTGCTCTTTGAGTGACCTTGAGCCTTCTGATAAGGCTTAAGATGATGATTGATATGTACGAATCCGTCGCTTTTTTGTAGTCATTCGAATTTGGTCCGATAACCAACCGTAGCTGATAGGTTTCGAGCTCTAGTCCTGAGGACGGACTCACATAGTGGCGCTTTCATACAAACACTTTAACACTTCGATTTACCGATAGTCAATTTGGCACCGCTGGAGAGACTGTAGCACGGCCCATGTTTCAATCGAATCGAAGGCTTTTTCATAGTCCACAAACGCTAAGCAAAGAGGCTGGTTATACTCTTCGGTCTTTTGTATAACCTGTCGCAGCGTATTTATGTGGTCTATGGTGCTAAAGCCTTTTCGGAAACTGGCTTGTTCGATAGGCTGGAAGTCATCAAACCTGCGTGCAAGACTATTCGTTATGGCTCTCGAAAATAGCTTGGTGGCTTAGAAGAGAAATGGGTCTGTAGTTCTTCAGCAGGGTTTTGTCGCCCTTTTAGAAGAACAGTACCACCATACCTTCGTGTCACGTCCCTGGCGTTCTGCTCCCCAGTATGACGGAATTAAACAGCTTCTGAAGAGCTACGAGTACCGGTCTTCCGCCTGCTTTCAGAAGCTCGGCCGTAATTCCGTCAGCACCTAGTGCCCTGCCGTTCTTGAGCTGTTTGAAAGCCATACTAATCTCGTACAGGCTGATGCCCGGGATGTCTTCAGTATAGTGCCGGGTTAACTTAGCTCTAGGGTCTTTAGCTAAGCTTTGTACATGTGGCCGAGTGGAGGTGTAAAGCTGTCCATAGAACTGCTCAACCTCTCCATTAACGTCGGACCTGGTCGTGACAGTTCTGCCGTCATCGATTTTCAGCGTCGTCAGTTGGCACTGCCTTATACCTAGATCTTTTGCGAACACTTTAGAGCCTTTGTTCCGCTCAATGGCCTCTTTAATACGATTAGTATTAAATCGGCGCGTGTCGAGTCAAAGACTTCGAGATCTGCCTATTTAGCTGCCGAAACTGAGACGTATATCCTGGGGAAAGCAGAATCATTGCACGCCGCTCTTCCATTAGTTTTAGGGTATGGTCTGAGAACTTTTTGGTTTCTTTTGTACAGTGGGTTTTAAAATACTTGGACCCAACCGTTTGAACAGTTTCCACAAACCTGTTGTTTTATTCGTTCACATTTACGAAATCATTAAGGCACTCGAAGCGATTCTGCAATTCGAACTGAAAGCTTTCCGGGTTTTGCATTTGGATGGGTGCAGGATGGAGGAGCGTAGACCTTATCAATCGACATATTTCCAGCTTCAATGTGCCTCTTACCAACCGGTGATCGCTGCCAGTTTTAAACGCATTGATCACAGTGATATCATTGAATATTTGCTTCCTCGTCGACATAATAAAGTCAATCTCGATTTTTGTTGCACCATCGGGACTCATCCAGGTCCACTTGCGGTGTTCAGCCTTCCCAAAAAAGGTTTTGTCATAGAGTCTCTCCTTTTCCAGAAAGTCCGCCAGCACTTGGCCCCAGGAGTTCCGATTACCAACCCCAAATCGTCCCACTCTCATCTTATCGCCGCCGCTTCGTTTGCCTAGGTTTGCATTAAAATCTCCCATGACAACGGTGTAATGAGTTTTGGAGGCTTGTATGGCTCTAGAGATGTCCTCATACGTAGCCTCCACCACATCGTCAGGGCGTGTCGTAGTAGGAGCATAAACCTGTATGATCTATGACCTTCAACGAATACCATTTGGTTATTCTGAGTATAAGGTACGCTTCCCTTGGCGAGACACTCCCTGTCTCGACAACGTTGTTCACGAGGGACTTGTGGACAATGAAACCGACACCACCTTGGGACAGTTGTTTGTCAGTTTGTTTGTCCTCCCTCTCTACGGACTTCAGATAATCCAACTATGTTCCATCGTATCTTGATCAATTCTTCCTCCAATACGGGCGAGCTTATAGGTATGCAAATATTGAATTATAATAGATATTGTTGTGTTTTAAAGAACTTTGATTTAAGTAAATGTGTTTAATATTTACTCAGAAAAACGAAATATGTTCATCTTTAACGTTGATCAAAAACCGCGTGCAAACCACTCTCACGTCACGTCCACTCAGCGGCGCACTTGCCGGTCAAGAGAACAAAACGCCATACAATTGTCGCTGCTATAACAGCTGCGGCAGTGTGAGTGCGCACACTAATGATCGTATTAGAGACATCTTTGAAGGTGTAAAAATACATGTTAAGTGACACCTAGGAAATTGAAGAATCCAATTTGGGGACACTTGATATTGAAATATACGGTAGTAGTTACTAAATTCGTCTGCTAAAGCAGTTGTGGCTCTTAAGTGTAAAAAAATATCGAAGGCTATCTAACCGTATTAAAGAGGCCATTGAGCGGAACAAAGGCTCAAAAGTGTTCGCAAGAGATCTGGGTTTTATTGGGCAGTGCCAACTGACGACGCTGAAAACCGATGACGGCAGAACTGTAACGACCAGGTCCGATGTTATGGGAGAGGTCGAGAAGTTCTATGGACAGCTTTACACATCCACACGGCCACCTGTACAAAGCTTAGCTTAGACCCTAGAGCTAAGTTAACCCGGCACTATACCGAAGACATCCCGGACATCAGCCTATACGAGATTAGTATGGCTCTCAAACAGCTCAAAAATGGCAGGGCACCTGGTGCTGACGGAATTACGGCCGAGCTTCTGAAAGCAGGCGGAAGACCGGTACTCGTAGCTCTTCAGAAGCTATTTAATTCCGTGGTACTAGGGGGCAGAACGCCAGAGACGTGGCACGATGGTATGGTGGTACTGTTCTTCAAAAAGGGCGACAAAACCCTGCTGAAGAACTACAGGCCCATCTCACTTCTAAGCCACGTCTACAAGCTGTTTTCGAGAGTCATAACGAATCGTCTCGCACGCAGGTTTGATGACTTCCAGCCTATCGAACAAGCCGGTTTCCGAAAAGGCTTCAGCACCATAGACCACAAACATACGCTGCGGCAGGTTATACAGAAGACCGAAGAGTATAACCAGCCTCTTTGCTTAGCGTTTGTGGACTATGAAAAAGCCTTCGATTCGATTGAGACATGGGCCGTGCTACAGTCTCTCCAGCGGTGCCAAATTGACTATCGGTACATCGAAGTGTTGAGGTGTTTGTATGAAAGCGCCACTATGTCAGTCCGTCTTCAGGACCAGAGCTCGAAACCTATCCAGTTGCAGCGAGGAGTGAGACAGGGAGATGTGATTTCTCCGAAACTGTTCACTGCTGCACTGGAAGATGTTTTCAAGCTTCTGGACTGGAAAGGACTCGGCATCAACGTCAACGGCGTATACATCACTCACCTTCGGTTTGCTGACGATATAGTGGTCATGGCTGAGACCCTGGAAGACCTCGGCGCAATGCTCGGTGACCTCAACAGAGTCTCTCAACAAGTGGGCCTTAAAATGAACATGGAGAAGACGAAAGTTATGTCGAACTCACGTGTCGTACCCACTCCTCTGAAGGTTGGGGACTCTGCCCTTGAAGTTGTGGACATTTATGTTTACCTGGGACAAACGGTCCAGCTAGGTAGGTTCAACTTCAGCAAAGAGGTCAATCGTCGAATCCAATTAGGCTGGGCAGCGTTCGGTAAGCTTCGAAATATCTTCTCGTCCGATATACCGCAGTGTCTCAAGACGAAAGTCTTTGACCAGTGTGTGTTGCCAGTGATGACATACGGGACTGAGACGTGGTCGCTCACTATGGGCCTCATAAAAAGGCTCAAGGTCACTCAAAGAGCAATGGAGAGGGCTATGCTCGGGGTTTCTCTGCGTGATCGAATCAGAAATGAGGAGATCCGCAGAAGAACAAAGGTAACCGACATCGCCCGAAGAGTTGCTAAGCTCAAGTGGCAGTGGGCAGGTCACATTGCTCGCAGGACTGATGGCCGCTGGGGCGGGATAGTCCTGGAGTGGCGACCGCGTACCGGAAAGCGCAGTGTGGGCAGGCCTCCAACAAGGTGGACCGACGATCTGGTGAAGGTCGCGGGAAGCCGCTGGATGCGAGCAGCACAAAACCGGTCGTTGTGGAGATCCTTGGGGGAGGCCTTTGTCCAGCAGTGGACGTCTTTTGGCTGAGATGATGATGATGATGAAGATGATTTCTTAAATTAAGGAGGCACTAATTATTTTATGTTTGCAGTAATTACGCACTAAAAGAGGGCATAACAACAAACGTGAATTAGACCATGTGTACGCTACCTACCTTAATACATCGGTTACACGCTAATTCTGGCGTCAGTTCAGTCCATCATTCTGGTCAGAATGACGGGAGAATTATCGTGTAACCCTCGGACTGACAGACTGATGGTCTGGACTGATGAAAATTAAATATTTTAAATTATTTTCGTCAGTCCGTTTCGAATGACAGTAAACTGACAGAAGACTGATCGTGTAACCTGCTTGTGTCATTCTCGCATCAGTCACTATCCACGCTGTGTTGGGAAATCACACTAATATTATAATGCGAAAGTTTGTGTGTATGTCTGTATATTTTGTTCCTTCTTCACGCTGCAACGGATGAATGGATTTGGATGAAATTCGGCATACAGATAGTTTATAACCTGGATTAACAGTTTTTATCCCGTTATTCTTATTATTGGATTCTTACAATTATTTGATATACGAAACTAAATTGTACCATAAAACATAGCTTTCTAATTATTGTATTCTTTTATACAATATTTTCCTATTTGACACAATATAGGTTCAATATTATGCCACGCAAGTCTAAAATGTATGAACGAACGTATCACGTACTTATAAATATCACCAAATCTTTTGCATCAACCTTAGGCTGTATGGGAATAATTGATCGTAGCAGGCTTCTTTCATCCGATGGGAGGGGGGAGGGGGAGGAGGGGAGGTGCCTACCCCCCCGTACTACTCCCCCCCTCGGCAATGGATAGTTTTTGAGATATGGGGGTTGCTTTAGTATTTGGCGGCAGTCGGAGGGGGGGGGGGGGGGAGGGGTGTGCCCTCCCTCTCAATAATCTATCACTACAAAAAACCAACAAAAACCTTTGACTTAGTTGACAGTTTTTTTTTTGACGATCCCCCCTTTTTTGACTGGCTCTTGCTACGCTCGGGAAAAAAAAATAACTTAACCTAACCAACAGTAAGGATTTACGTAACTTCAAACACGTGTAAAAAAACCAACCCTTATCAGTTCCTAATTCGTGCCGCCGATTACTAAAGCCAACCCAAGATATTAATTTTTGAAAATTGACTAGACCTGACCTCAAAATGTATGAACAATATCATTCTTTTTATTAGAAATTAACTAAATTAGCTTTTACCTATACAAGATTTGTGTTTCGTTTCCAACAGTAATTTGAAAATTATATAAAACTATCGTCCGTGACTATATTTTATTTATTTAATTTATCCCCTAGCAATGATAAATAATGTAGGTAGTATACTTTTTAGTTAAATAATACTGATAAGTATGTTAACACTCCAAATACTACATTAAAAAACACCACAACGCGTTAACATAACACGTTAAAAAAGGCAATACACGTAAATACGAAATGTCAGTCGCAAAACGACAAAATTCAGAGTAAATTAAAATTTTCAATTAACTATTACAAAAAAAACATGTTTTCGAGATAAGATTTAAGTGAATAAGTGTAAAAAAATATAATCTTTCGAATGGTAAACATCTGAAATTGAAAAACGTGGGTCCATAATCAATAGCTGAGCCGAAGACTGTTGCCGTGTTGCGTTCTGAGTCCAAACGGCGACTGTCGTACTTTTTATCAGTCTGTTGTCAATCTGGACTGATCATGTAACCGTGTTCGTTTTCCATCATTCTGGCATCATTCAAAACTCTAAGCAGACTAAAGACTGGACTGACGCCAGAATTAGCGTGTAACCGATGTCTATCACACCATATTATGTCAAAAGCTAAAAATTATGGGTATACATGGCTCATTGCTTCGGTGGATAGAATCCTATTTGTCTCGAAGAAGTCAATTAGTTGCCCTTAAGGGTGAAGTTTCTGCTCCAGCATCCATTGCATCCGGCGTGCCTCAAGGATCACATTTGGGACCCTTGCTCTTTAATGTGTTCATCAACGACTTAATTGACAGCATCAAAAACCTCTGCCTTTTATATGCAGATGACCTCAAGATATTTTCAACTATCGTTAGCCATAGTGATACAGAAACTCTCCAAAGTGATCTTGACATGGTGTCTCAATGGTGCACTAGAAACCAAATGTTCTTAAACGTTAATAAATGTTTTGTATTGACATTTACTAAGAAATCTAATAAAATATATTTTGATTATAAATTAGATAACCTAATCTTAAACCGTTTATGCAAGACCAAAGACTTAGGCGTGATATTTGATGAAAAACTGTCATTTAGAGACCATTATAATCATATTTATAATAGAGCCTCTAGTCTTTTGGGTTTCGTAACGCGTAATACAAAACATTTTAACAAATCTTGTGCCATTAAATACTTGTACAATGCTCTTGTAAGATGCAACTTAGAATACGGTTCTATTGTTTGGTCACCCTTCTACACCGTGCACTCCAGTCGCATTGAATCTTTACAAAAGAAATTCCTAAAAATTCTCTCCTACCAACAGGGCTTTCATAGAATATAAGGACAGGTTACAAAAATTTTACATGACAACACTGGAAGCTAGACGCAACCAGACTCAACTTATATATTTACACAAAATTATTAATTCGAAATTAAATTCTCCACGGCTTCTTTCAGCTATTAACTTTAACACTACTCGTAATCATAAATTATTTTCTCTTCAGGTATACCGCAATAATACTTCATTTTACAACCCCATAGTTCGTATGTGTCGCCAATACAACGAGTTGACTCAAAGTAATCATGACATAAATATTTTTACCTCTAGTTCAAATGTCTTCAAGAAGAGCCTCAGAACCCTATTTGATTGAACAAAATACCTAAAATAAAATAACATTATAAAATTATAATATAATATTCACGGCCTTATGGCACCAACATCGCTACCTAATCTATACTTAATATTATAAAGCTGAAGAGTTTGTTTGTTTGTTTGTTTGAACGCGCTAATCTGAGGAACTACTGGTTCGAATTGAATAATTCTTTTTGTGTTGGATAGTCCATTTATCGAGGAAGGCTTTAGGCTATATAACATCACGCTGCGACCAATAGGAGCGAAGCATCAGTGAAAAATGTTGCAAAAACGGGAAAAGAGCCTAAAAAATTAAAAATGCTGCCGAAAGTCACTATTCCACGCGGACGAAGTCGCGAGCACAGCTAGTATCTCAATTTATGTAAAAACATTAAATTATACTCATGTCAGGGATGCATGCTTTTAGGTGATGGTTTAGTGTATAAGCTTTTCATAAAAATTTGTGTTACTCTTTTTTTTACTGTTGCCTGTTATGTGTCCTTATAAATAAATAAATAAATAAATATCGGACATGCGCACTGTGGGTTGAAAACTAACTTTTGATAGACACTTTCATTTGATGTTTTAAAATGTAATTTTTTGCTTGGATGTGGTTTAGAAAACCAAATACATGGTAAAAAGTATAACATTTTATAAGTATTGGTGCAAACGGCTCAAAAAGTTTTTTTTTTAAATTTTATGGAGTGGTCCTGAAAACCGGCTATGACTGAGTTATCGCACGTTATTGCGCGTTATTTTCTCGTAGGCTATTTTTCTATGATTAATTTATGATTTTTTGGCAACTGCTTAATATGGACACTGGTGTTTTTTTTTAAATCGATAAAAAAATATCTTTATTTTTTATTTTGTAATTTATTTCGAACCTATTTTGTTTAAGTATAATGTTTTATTGTTTAAATCTTTTAATATAATAATTTATGATCATTTAGGTACATTCTACCTTTCATTATACTTTTCTTAAATTACTGATCTGGGCATAGTTTAGGTATCTATTGAAATTTTCTTAACCTTGACATAGGTAAAAAAATCACAAATTAATCATAGAAAACTAGCCTCGAGGAAATAACGCGCAATTGTGCGATATCCGAGTTATAGCCGGTTTTGAGTTCCACTTCATATAATTTAATAAAGAAACTTTTTGAGCCGTTTGTACTAATACTCATAAAAGGTTATACTTTTTACCATTTAATTGGTTTTCTAAACCACATCCAAGAAGAAAAAATTACACCTTATATCATCAAATGAAAATGTCTATCAAAAGTCTTAAAATTTATATACAAACTAGCTGACCCGGCGGGCTTCGTACCCTTTAGTAATTGTGTTCTATGTTCGTACCGCTTTGACAGTTTTTATGACAACAAAACAAACAAATCATTTTGTATTGGAAAAAACACGGAAAAAATTCTAAAAACTAAAAAAATGTTTAGGGGTATGAAAAATAGATTACGACCGATTGTCAGACCTACCGAATAGACATAAAATTTCATAAAAATCGATCGAGCCGTTTCGGAGGAGTAAATGGCAACTAACATGTGACACGACAATTTTATTAAAGAAGATGAAGTTGCACCATAATCAATCAAGTCAAGTTTGAACACTCAGATAATTTTGGAGTTGACTGTACCCATTGAAATTAGCTTTATTATTCTCATTGCATGCAATATAAATTGCATTGCATTATGCATTGATTACATATAAATGGCGAATGCTACACGCGCGATACGGATCGCGATATTTGGATCACGATATTTATCGAGTGTGTAGTACTGTGTATCGCCGGATCGTGATACGGATCGTTGGATTTCTAAAAATCCAGAAATCCAACGATCCGTATCATGTATCGTTGATAAATATCGAGCGTCTAGTCTTAGTCTCTGCTCGATATTTATCGTGTCAGTATCATCCAGTCAGCGATGGAGGAGGACGCGTTGAACGAGACGGCACACGCCGCAGCCCTTACGAACGTTCAAATATATTTAAAAGAGTTTATAATTATGTTGGAGACACTAGGTACCTGAGGATTGGGACAGCTCAAGTCAAGATAGTATGAATAAAGTAAAAAGACCGAATGTGTATGAGAATATGCTGCAAATTTTTAAAAAGATAAAAACCCGGTGCCTCTATTAAAAACGTTATTGCAAAAATTAACTCATTGAAATCTAATTAAACAAAAGAATTAAAAAAGTGTTCTCTGTCTTGAAGTCAATATTTTGCCCATTTTTTTCTTTTCACACGCCTTTTTAACGCTAACGCTATTATGATAGCAACACAAGCTTTCTTTATATTGTCACTCATCGCGGACCCAATGCACGTCTTTCTTGATTGAATATTTACCGGCGTACTGACGCGATCCGTATCGAGCGTGTAGTATCTGCTTGCGATCCAGATATCGTGATCCTAGATCGTGATCCAAATATCGTGATAAATATCGAGCGTGTAGCATTCGCCAATAATTTATAAAAATTAACCGAATTTAAAAAACAATTATCATTACTCATTGGCGGGACAATTTCTTTTTTATCGCTACGCTATAGCTACTGTTCCTTATTATTACATTGTCTTATTAACCGGCACTGGTTTTTATACAATGCGCCTAACTTTAGCTACAAAGATCGACTATGGGTGGTACAGTCGGCGGCAGATCAACCTACCCAAATCTGTCAAATTTTGTCCAGTGAATATTGATCCTTATAACCAAACGATAAAGTTCAAAATTGATTGTAGAAATTTGACAGTTTTGGGTAGGTTGATCTGCCGCCGTGTGTACAATACATAGAACAACAACATGTTTTAATAATATACATTAACTTTTATTGAAGTATCAACTTAATAATAATAAATCGAACAGAATATGACCCAGTTTATCAAACTGGAAATAATTTAGGTCTTGGGGTTAAACTATGTCAGCAAATTTGTCACTTCTTCTGGGCTCCTGTTAACCACTGTGTGTGGATCAATATATCCATTAGTAAAGTCATGAACTGCTTGGTAAAGTTGAGTGTAAATTGCCAATATTACTTCAAAAGCTCTTCTTTTTATAACTGATTTATGTGTATGGCTCAGTAGCAAATTTAGCTGAGGCAGTATATACATGTCAGGTGATACAAGAAACATATCAAACCTGTTCAAAAACATTTTCAGAGTTGCAGTGTCCATGCCAGGAATAGCTGATAGAGGTCCACTTGTCTTTTCTTGTAAGATGGTATATATTGGTCCTAAATTCAGGTTTGCAACTAGAAAACTAGCTTGTTCTGATGTTAAAGTGTCAATTTGTGCTTCAGACTGTGCCTGTAGTCTTTCATTATATTCATCCATTATTGTGTACAATGAAAGAGTGCATTGTATATGATAAATACAATTGAGCATGTAAACAGACATATCAGTTGAGCTCAGATGACATGCAGTTTCATTGATTGCTTGTAAAAGTGGATCTAGAATATGGTTAGTTATAATTTTCCTGTCATCTTGGTTGATGTTGTTGGAATTATTCATTACAGCTAGTAAGTCTCGAAGAAAACTTACTAGATCTGTAACAACAACAGATGGATTCAAGTCAACTGGGGGAGCTTTAACTCCAAAACTTAATTCTTTTTGAATTTTACTGTCCAAAGTAATCAGAAATACATCTTCACTTTTTTTTAACAAGTCATCAAATGTTTCAATTAAATGGCCTCTTGGTATCACATTTTGTATCACATCTTTGTAGTAAATTATTAAATTGGTTATTGACCACAGAGTCAGGGGATCTTTGTCTGGCTTTAGTATTAGCTCTGCCCTCACTTTTAAAAGGGGGCAAATAGCTTCCATAATATTAGTCAATGCATCAGTAACCTGTTGATTTTTATCTGGTACATTACAAAATTTAAATAAAGTTATAAGATTTTCTTTCTCTATGGGAATAATTTGATACACCCATGTTAAAATATCTCCTATGTAACGTTTTGCATCATTGGCATAAAACTCAATTGGTTTGGAGCTATTATCAGCACCTTTAGTTAATGCATCTATAAATGACTGTACCGTGGTGGCTTTGCGAGCTGAACAGTACTCATCAACAATATTAGAAAATAAAACTTGTCTATTCTGAAACTTGGCCAAAGCTTTGGGTACCAGTGCATTGTTTGGTGAATCAATGCTTAAACAGGCTCCTATTGTCCAATGATAGAGCTTTTCTATGGCCACCTCTTGTTGCATCCCTATTATCTCCATAATATCAAATGCAGAAGTCTGATACCAACATTTTACAAGAGTTCTGCAATTATCATTTAATTTCTCTATTTGTGACAAGGTGCCAAAGAAATCTGCAGTAAGTGGCATTTTAATAGAAACATTATACAAGTATTCATTTTGCTCTGGAGACACTTGGAAGTTCTTTACAAATGTATCCACCCAAACTAACTTTTTCTCTGTCTGCTTTCTCTCATCTTTGAGTTTCGTAGTTTGGCTGATCAAATGGTGAGTTTTAGTTTTAGAATCTTGTAGTCTACTCGACATATCTTTGACGGCAGCATCCAGTGAGGATAGTGACTCTATAAGTACATGTAATTTACCTTTTACTTTATTAAACTCGATTAAAACAGCCTTATTAACTTGCATATCCCTTTTTTCAATTTCATTTACTAATACTCTTTTAGTATAAGCTGAATTAGAAGAACATAATCCAGAAACTGTGTTCAATGCTTCACTGCTATCAGATATAATGTGTGTATCAAAAATTTTGTTGATACGTTGCCTGATGGGATTATTGTACATTGTATCCATTTTAACTTGTTGTAATGTGTCATTAAAAGAAACAACTCTATTTTATAACACTCACTCAACTGTAAGTGTAATGCACATCCAAGGAACTTAGTCTTTACAGTTTCCGTAGTATTATTATACTTTATGCTTTACAGAATAACTAGGTACTTATTGTTCCTTGTGCACATCTGAGCTGACGTATTATAATTTTCTCTATGGAGCTGACTGACCAGTGTTGCCAGTGGCCGATAGTCAAAAGTAACACGACACGAGACGGTTCAAAAGTAACATTTTCACGAGAAAAGTAACATTAACAATTTTTTTTTAACTTTCTATTCTATTAATAAGTACCTATAACTATTATTTTTATTATTATTTATTGTCACATAAAAACAGGTTACAATAACGAAAGTGACTTCCCTGACCTCCAATGCTAGTTATACTACCGGTATAATTATTTATTCTGTGCCGCTATGACCGAGGTCAGTGCCTTCCTTCAGAAATCAGTAGTATTAAAACTTATTGTAAGTAAGGTACTACCTAGTTAAAGTAGTTATGTAATAAAAGTAATAAATTATCGAACTTTGGTTTTTAAAGTTTGTTAGCTACCTTCGCTACCTATTAAGAAAGAAAAGAAAATGGACAAAAAGTAAATAAACAAAAGCAGATGAAACTATTTTGCGTTCCGTTTCACGATTATCATTGTATGCTGGAAAATATTTAATTAAAGGTACCTATATTTTTATCAAGTTCTCAAAGTAACGTAAAAGTAACATTTTGAGTCGTGTAACATGGAAGTAACATGAGATGGTCAAAAGTAATTTTTTTCGTGTATTCTATTTTGTTTTTGGTGATGGCTTGTACGGTTTGTACATTTGCCAATGTCGGGTAAAAAATTGGATAGGGGTGGCTTCTTGGCGGGAAAGTGTAGAGTCATGTCTGCGATTTTGTTTTATTTTCTAAAATTTGTGTTATGTCGAATATTAATGTGAAATAATGGTGGATTATTAACCGTTAAGTGTTCGTGAGTGTGCATGACTGTTGGCAAATGAAACAAAACAGTGCAACGTCACTTTTCAAATTCTCTCAAGAAGTACGCCCGAGGACTTAGTAAAGCCCCACATCTTTACTGAGATACTCGAGGGGTTGGGGGGTATATCATTTCTCACTTCTCATTTCTATTATCATTCATCATCATTACTGGAGGAAGAAGGAAATATTGTTTATTTATGAATTACTTGTACGAAAAATTACTTTGACACTGGCTAAATGTGCTAATCGCACAAAGCCATCAACTAAAAAAAGAAAGAAAGGGGTTTAGGTAAAAATTTTTTTTCTTTTAGTTGATGGCTTCGTGCGATTAGCACATTTAGCCAGTGTCAAAGTAATTTTTCGTACAAGTAATACATAAATTAACAATATTTCCATAAATGATGATGAATGATATTAGAAATGGGAAGTGAGAAATGATATACCCCCCAATCCCTCGAGTATCTCAATAAAGATGTGGGGCTTTACTAAGTTCTCACGCGAGCTTCTTGAGAGAATTTGAAAAGTGATGTTGCACTGTTTTGTTTCATTTGCCAACACTTATGCACACTCACGAACACTTAACGGTTAATAATCCACCATTATTTCACATTAATATTCGACATAACACAAATTTTGGAAAATAAGACAAAACCGCAGACATGACGCTTCACTTTCCCGCCAAGAAGTCGTTTGGGTAAATTTGTATGGAGGTTGGCTTGATTTTTTTTTTCAGCGGCCACTGAGATAATTGTTCTAGTTTAATAGTACATCGACTGAGATATATGGCTGCAAGAAGGTTTTTGACCTAAGTAATATCGAAGCCGAGATATGCAAGCTCAAAGTGATGCTATGAATACATAATATCTGTGTTATTTGAAACCTTATTTATTATGTTTTTCATATTTTCATACATATCTGCAGTAATTATTTACTTTCATATGATTTTTTTGTATAAATGTAACTATTTTATACATATTTCTGATTCTAGATGTAGTAGTTAACGATTGTTGCATCATATAGCTTGGTAATGTAGAAGTTGATAGACACATATTAAGTCTAGAAACTGTGCTGGAGGAGACAGATTGGTTTGGTATATTCTTCCGTATCTTCCATATCCAAGATTGCCCGATTTGACCGTACCAGCCTTCTTTTTGTGGGAGTTTTTGAAGTCTTGTGTTTACGTGAATAAGCCTTAGGACTCTGGAAGCCCTCAAGGACATCATCCGACGCGAATGCGCGAATCTATCGCCTGAAGTTCTGGCAAAAGTGATGGAAAATTCCATAAAAAAGGCCCGTAGGGTCATTAATGCTGCCGGCGGCCACTTGTGCGATACTTATCATCTTCTCGACTTGATGGGAAAAATTCTAATGAATTAAACATAAATAATCCACAGACAGAACCGAAATTTTTCATTTGTAAAAAAATTACAGCCAAAGAACATCGGATGATTACTTTTGTCTCACCCTGTAGTCTTTCAGATATCTGCTTCAGGATTTTAAAATAATGCATTTGAATAGATAAACACCTAGATATCACTTCGTTTCGTGTTAAATGGTTGAAACCTAAATGAAATCGACCAATTATAACGTTTTTATTTTAATTGTTAAAATAATATTCGTGTAAAACAAAGCGTACGAGACTTCTTGGCGGGAAAGTGAAGCGTCATGTCTGCGGTTTTGTTTTATTTTCTAAAATTTGTGTTAGGTCGAATATTATTGTGAAATAATGGTGGATTATTAACCGTTAAGTGTACGTGAGTGTGCATGAGTGTTGGCAAATGAAACAAAACAGTGCAACGTCACTTTTCAAATTCTCTCAAGAAGTCTGCGTGGGGACTTAGTAAAGCCCCACATCTTTACTGAGATACTCGAGGGGTTGGGGGGTATATCATTTCTCACTTCCCATTTCTATTATCAATATTATCATTCATCATCATCATACAGGAAGGAAATATTGTTTATTTATGTATTACTTGTAAGAAAAAATACTTGTACACTGGCTAAATATGCTAATTGCAAGAAGAGCCATAAACTAAAAAAAAAAACAAAGCGTACCTACCATGGTTTTTTATAAAGTACCTACCTGAATTTTGACAGGCCGGTGGTGTCTTAATTTTTGAGTTGACTTTGGCTTGGCAGCTTGGCTCATGGCTGGCTCAGTCATCCTATCATCCCTGTATTGGATACAAGTATCTCTACCTAGTTTGTGATTTGATAGATATAATCCAGATTCCAGATTTTTTTAGCTCTTCTTACTTCTATTATTCTTATGGAAATTAGAGCGTTAGATTATTACAGTTAAATAGTTACAGTCTGAAAAAGCAAGATGGGATCACGACAAATAATTGAAAAGTCTCTGACTATGCTAAGATCACTACCGCGAATTTCACTTAATAATATTCGTGATAACCCCGGCTCCAAAAAAACGGTAAATATCCACTTTAATTTTTCACTAATTTTAAAGATATTGCCGCGGTGTGATCACACCGCTTAGTCGTTGAGAGGAAGTACAATGTATCTTTGAACGCTGTTCAGATATAACGTAGTTAAGTCTTACATATCCCTATATTTAGTCACCATGGTTATGATTGTTAAGCTCAAAACACTATTTATATGGATTTGGTTAATTGATAGTAAATATTAGATGTTTTGTACTTAGGTTACACCAAAGTGACTACATGAGAAAAATCTTAATAATAAATAAGACTATATTACTTGTAGCAAAAGAGAGGCAGAGGCCAACATGGAGGAGACAAACATGGTTCTGGCAACAAGGGTTCTGGTCAAAGGCAAAATTTCATGAGGCTTGGCTATGAAACAGGAAACAATCCATTCTACTTGAGAGTTCCACATGAACATTACTACAGAGGGCATCAGTGAGTATAATGTTTTATTGTAATTAGTTCATTCATCATCATCATCATCTCTTTTTATGTCCCCACTGGGGCACAAGCCTTCCCTATGGATGGATAGGGAGAACGGGCCATAAACCACCACGCGGGCCCAGTGTGGATTGGTAGTTGTTAACAACTGCTAATGCAGACGGGACCAATGGCTTTACATGCCTTCCAAAGCATGGAGGAGCTCGAGATGATAAATTTTTGGTCACCCATCTGATGACGACCGGCCTTTGCGAAAGTTGCTTAACCTCAGCAATCTCAGACCGGGTGCGTTAACCACTGCGCAATCAAGCTCCTCAGTTATTAGTTCATTATTATTAAGTAACTACCATGAATAGCTAACATTACCATTCCTAATTTTTCTTACAGCCTCAGAAGACAATATCCACCATTATCAATGCTGGAACTTCAAAAAATAATTGATATGGATCGTATAGATGTCACAAAACCAATAGATGTTGCAAGTATTGTAAAGACAGGTGTCTACAACTTCTATCCTGACAAAAAACATTTTGGTTTAAATTTAACAGATGAAGGAGCTGATATTTTTGCAACAAAAGTAAATATTGAGGTACAATGGGCGAGTGAGCAAGTTATAGCCGCAATAGAAAAAAATGGAGGAGTTATCACAACTGCATATTATGATCCCCACAGTCTTTTTTTACTTAAGAATCCAAAGAAGTTCTTTGAGACAGGGCAAGCTATTCCTCGGAGAATGATTCCTCCAGCTGATGCTATTGAATATTATACAAGTGCTGAAACTCGTGGATATTTAGCCGATCCCGATCAAGTGTCACAAGCCAGGTTAAAATTAGCTCAAAAATATGGATATGAATTACCTGACCTTCAAAGTGATCCTTTTTACCAAATGCTTTCTGAAAGAAAAGATCCAAGGCAGATTTTCTATGGCTTAGAACCAGGATGGGTTGTAAACTTAAAAGACAAATGCATTCTTAAACCAAAAGATGAGGAGTTGTTAAGATTTTATTCTTCATAGATGTTAGATTAATAAATTGTAAAAAATATATAATAAAAGTAGGTGCGTAACTAACTGCATGCGTACTTAACTTTTATTTTAAAATGGATACCCTTGAGAGTAGACGCACTTTGAATAGCTTTGTTGTGCTGTTTAAATTGGTTAATTCCGAATGGGATGCTAGTGAGCTGCTGGCTCAAACTGGGTTTGTAGTTGGAAGATGCCGCACTCAGAAATTGTTTTATGTACTAATAACATTGTACTATGTGACCTATAATGATCCGCTGTATCGCATGTACAGAAATTATAATAAAGTTAGCACTGCAGTGGATATATTCTACCACAGTTTGAAATCATTTATAGCTAGTCTAAAGTCTCACAGTCAGAATGCTTCTTAATTAATAAGTTGTAATGTTTCCTTTTATTTTTATTTTTCCGAAAAATGTCTTATTCTTGTATAATTTGTTTTTTAGAATTGTTAGTAGTTTGTGTAACTTAAATATTAACATTTTATTTGAATGCTGTGCACAATAGTCATCGGCTCCAAACTTAAATCATGTTTTTAGATAATATTACATTTAAGTATCGTACTTGGTTTGTGAGTTGTTATTGTGTCATAAATAAATAAATAAATAGCGTCCTACTCTTCATTAGATGGTTGATAACTATTATAAAAAAATGCACAAAAAGCCTTACCTTATTTTATTTGATTAATTCACTATTAACAGAAGCTTCTGTTCTACCATACAACATATATGAACATCATGAATGTTCCCCTATCAAAACTATTTGGTACTTCCAAATATCGGAGCCCGTTCCGCCAAAACGTCGCAATGCAATGCTGTAGCTGTAGGTAGATACGACATTTATAAAGAATGCAAAACGGATGTTAATCAGTAGCAAACTATGCAGTCTTTATTTCTTAGCAATATATGTATTATAGTATTATTCATACTTTTTGCAAGTTTTGTTGTGGGTGCATCCCACGCAACACAAACAGACTTGTAGGATAAACGAATTAATCTACCATAACAATGGCCTCGCGTTCTTTAGTGTCTAAGTGAACTGCCCTATGGACTCGCGCACTTCTCTCTGCGTGTGGCTCATTTTGGCACGGCCACCATCACCAACCCGAAATCTGAGTTTACAGATAATTAGTGGGAATTAGTGGATAAATCTCGGAATTAGTGGGGCCATGGTTCAAAAGTTATAAGGGATACAAGGTGGCCGTGCCAAAATGAGCGCTCATTTTGGCACGGCCACCTTGTATCTCTGAACCCACGGGTCGTAGCGAAGATCTGATTACACTAATAATTAGTGGATAAATCTCAGAATTAGTGGGGCCATGGTTCAAAAGTTATAGCAACTTCTTTTTTCCATACAAAAACAACATGTGCAGTCGCGCACAGAAGCATTTAGTTATTAAATTAAATTAAATTAAAATGTGTTTTATTCTGTTGTGTTGTTGTGTTTTATTACTTGAATTAATTAAATTGTGAATGAACGACGAAACTTTGATATGTCTACGTACGTATGTTTGATTCTGTATCGATAAAAAAGGCGCATTGAATGCTTAAAAAATGTATTAACAGATTTTTCGATTTTTCAATCCCCAGAATACACGAATACATGAGTCGGTGCCAGCATATCATGAATTAGTTTTAGATTACTAGCACTGACTACAAAAATTACTGATTATTGTAAATATTGGAATCGTGTAGGTATGTAAGTTAAATAAATGATTTCTAACATCTTAGTTACATTTTTAAAAGCTGTTTTTTAAACTTTTATTTTAAATTTTGCTTTTTAGTGTAATGGGGGAATTTTTGATACTTGTCTATTAAACATTAAAAAAAAAAATTTATGGCCCACTCGCCATTAGAACAGCGCTCAATCATAGAGCTACGGTATAAAGAATTATACCGTTGAGGAGTTTTAGGTACCTTCCATCACCAGCTAATCAACATGGGAAGATGACTATCAATCAGACGCAAATAGGTACTTTAATATCATTAGAAAAAAAATAAGTAACGCGTTGTGTGTGCCTACAAACAAAGGTTCGGCAGACTAAAGAACATAACTCGAACGATTATGTATGCATATAATCGTTTGACTTACGTGCTTTTCATCGTCATCAGATCGTGGCTTGGTGACAATGGGACCACCTCGGTGATGGAATCAGAAGAATTTTGAAAATCGGTCTTTAATTGATGGAGATATCGACGGACATAGTTTATCTACATACAATAGTAAAAAAGAACCTCATCTTTTCTTTGAAGTCGGTTAATAATTAAATTGTAAAGCATTCAAATGAGCCTTTTTATATTTTTAAAGAAATACATTTATATACTAACTAGTTTATTTTTTTGTGGTTCCCGACATTAAATTAATGTCATGTACAATTATATCCATACATGTATCCGATTCTCTCTCTCATTTACTTACTTGCACTCTATATACCTAGATTCTTACCTAGACTCTATAAAGAGTCCTTTCAATTTTAAGTTGTTAATTCATATTATCAATAAGCTTCATGTACATCTACTATGGGAAAATGAAAAAATGATATAACTTTTCATAGAAGCTCCCACTAATTCTGAGATTTATCCACTAATTCCCACTAATTATTGGTGTAATCAGATCTTCGCTACGACCCGTGGTTTCAGAGATACAAGGTGGCCGTGCCAAAATGAGCGCTCATTTTGGCACGGCCACCTTGTTTCCCTTATAACTTTTGAACCATGGCCCCACTAATTCTGAGATTTATCCACTAATTCCCACTAATTATCCACTAATTATTGGTGTAATCATTTCTTCGCTACGACTCGTGGTTTCACAGATACAAGGTGGCCGTGCCAAAATGAGCCTCATTTTGGCACGGCCACCTTGTATCCCTTATAACTTTTGAACCATGGCCCCACTAATTCTGAGATTTATCCACTAATTCCCACTAATTATCTGTAAACTCAGATTTCGGGTTGGTGATGGTGGCCGTGCCAAAATGAGCCACACTCTCTCTGCAAGAAAAGCACAACTATAAAATATGTCTACTGTTTTGGTCGTTTAATGTGATCGTAATTCCCGCAGCGTGCATTCTTGGATTTTAAAATGGATTAATAACTTAGGTCTTAGATAGTCATCAATATTCAGTTTCGGAGTAAGAGTTTGTGGCGTGGCCCTATGTTATTCAGGCCAGCATCAGCAGCGCCCTAGCTGGAACTGTTTAAGTAGGTAGTAAACTTCAAAAAAACTTTAACTTTTTGTTTTCAAGTGCTAATGCTGCACTGAAGCTAAATTAAATATTTATAAAATAGAGTGAAAAAATTAAACGCCTACCCGACTCAGCCAGGCATCTAACCTGGGTCTTCCGCAATCCGGGCGGCTGCACTGAACGCTATGCTAATTCTTTCACTGTATTTAATAAATATTTAATTAGCTTCAGTGCAGCAATTAGCACTTGAAAATAAAAAAAAATACTATAGCGTTGTGTTATCAATTTTGTGGTATTTTATCTGCAAAGATGAATCTGCATAGCCATATCGGTTGTAATGAATGACCGTTGGATAGATGACGCACTGTGCCGCTATTAGCAAAAAAAAAAAAAAGCAGTGACAAAATTCAGCGCTTACGTGAGCCTTCCCGTTCCCGGTAGCATAGCGGTCAGTGCAGCCGCCCGGCTTGCGAAAACTCAGGTTCGGTTCCTGGCAGGGTCGGGTAGGCGTTTAAGCAAACAATTTGTCAGTCTGGGACAATGATAAAGCAGGTATTTTCGGAGATCTGCATTAGTCTGTGGTGGTAGAGGCGCTGCTGAGTCAGCCTAGCAGCATCTTCTGTGGCAGCATTACCAACATCTAAACTATAAGCATGTAGCACCAGTGTTCAATACCAGGATCCTGGATGACAGTTAGAATAGCAGAAGTTATAAGCGAGATCTCAGTAGTTTCAATTAGAAACACAATAAATTAAAAATCAAAGTGAAACGTGTTACGCCAGCTGCCAAAATCCAGCAACCGGCAACTTGTAACTCCATCAGTTGCGTTTGCTAAGCTTTTTCTATGAGGCACTGTGAAAGAATTTTGTATACTTTGATCACAGTATTACCATTTTATCACAGACGTATAATAAGAAGCAGACCAAACATTATTTCACAACTACATACATGAGAATAAAATAATATTTCTACTTCTTTCTCTCCAACCACAAATTAATAAGACTATCTCGTTTCTTTTTACTGTTGCAACACTTCCACACACATAGACAAAATGCGACGTGAGGCAAAACGTCATCTTGCTAAGCTACAAATAAACGACAAATGGCGTCCTAGACTTGTCATCAAGCGGCGTACAGGAGATTGCTTTTCGCTTATTTTTGCGATTTAATTTTAAGAGCCAAAAGTACAAAAATAAAATGGTGAAGTGTAGTGCACCTTTGTGCGGCAACTCCTCATGTAGGAAAACACCTGAAAAATGCCTGGTTGAGTAATATGAAAAAAGAACATTGGCAGCCCAAATCATCTAGTGAAGCATTTAGAAACTCATATATTGGATCACAGAGTGGCTACCGTACAGTTCTTGCTCCTAGTGCGATTCTATCAATTGTCGATTCATCGTACCGAGAAGAAGTAAGTGTCCACATATCTTTTTTACGTACCTACCTATCCAAACCATCTTGAGTTAAAGGAAATATTGAAAGCTATTGAACTTTAAATTTAACTTAACTTTAATTTTTTATTTAATTTATCCTAGGCCTATGTCCAGCAGTGGACGTGTGTAGGTTGTTGATGATGATGATGATGAAACCCTATCCTACCCCTTTAACTCTATGCTAGTCGTGGGGATGTATTCTTGTATGAAAATGTGCATAAACTAATAACTTTTTAAATTTGTTTTTCAGAATTTATATAATCTTCACTTAAAGGTCCAGTAAAAAGAAATGCTAGTGGAGATCATGTTTTGAAGAATTTGCAAAATTTACAGCCGAGTACCTCAAGTGTACTACATTATGTGAGTTAATATAAATATTATATTGTTGTACAGTATTAAATGGTATAACATGACGAAGATGGGTCTGAGCAGTCACTCAACTGCATTACTTTGAAATATACAGAAAGTAATAAATTTATTTATTTTCAGAAACCTTCATCGTCATCTTCATCTTCAACCTTTGGTTTCGCAGTCAGGGTCGCTGACTTCTCGACCACCCGGCGCGGCGGTCTTATCACTAGTTTTAAACATTGTGACATTATTAGAAATAGAAATAGAAATATATTTATTGTCTTTCTACATTTTTATAAAAAAGATAAGAAAATCTACAGTACAAACAGTGCAATTAATACTTAAAAACCAATTTATATAAAAATAATTTATGAAAAAAATTAAATAAGAAAAGACAAAAGGAAATGGCTCAGCCTAAGTTAGTTGAGGCCTAGACCTTAACCAACACTGTTTTTCAGCCACTCCCTGTACTCTTGAGATGTCAAAAGAGTTTGCCAAGAGGACATACATGTTTTCACATTAATTTTGCATACAATTTTTTACAGATTATTAATTATTGTAATTATTATTTTATTAAAAAAATACCAGCAGAGTATGTTGTTGTTTTTATTTATTTTATTTTAAGGGTTCCGTACCCAAAGGGTAAAACGGGAACCCTATTACTAAGGCTCCTTTTTCAACGATTCGACGTGGCGGGAATAAAAGCGGGAGTTTACGAAGTAGACGTGGCGGCGACTCGACGTGGCGGGACTCGACGTCAAGGGAACAAATCGCCTGTCACCAGGCTGTATCTCATGAACCGTGATAGTTAGACAGTTGAAATTTAATTTTCACAATGATGTATTTCTGTTGCCGCTATAACAACAAATACTAAAAAACAGAATAAAATAAATATTTAAGGGGGCTCCCATACAACAGGCATGATTTTTATAGAACAATTACACGAGATAATGGTACGGGACCCTTCGTGCGCGAGTCCGACTCGCACTTGGACGGTTTTTTTTAGTTTACCAACTGTTCATACATTTTATTAAAGTTAATTATGTGGCGTCGTCACAGGCAGATATAAGGTAGATACAGAGATAGCCTGACACTCAATGATAGATAACGTTAGCATTCTACTGGTAAAATCGAATGAGTATCTTCAAATTTCTTTTTAATATTATCCTCTTTATAACATTACTATAGATGTAGGTACTTGAGGTCCCTTGCGTGCCTGAGTTCGGCCCCTTTTATTGTAAATGTGTGCGTGACATTTGTCTGTAGGCGTAATTGGCACGCTTTTTTATTGTAATGTTACGTCTGCTTCTTATTATACGTCTGTGCATTTCATACAGTGAAGTTAAAGTACGCCTTTGACGTGGGGCGATGCCGCCGCCCGCGTAGGTATCTACGCAATCGTTCGCCGATATGCAATGGTTGTCACAAAATTCGAAATCAAATAATCGTTAATATTTTTATAACATAATAATTTATTATCAAGAATAAACTATATACGTATTTTCAAATGTTGCACTGCTAAATTAACGTGAAGGTTTATTCTAAGATTTCAATTTTATATTATCAAAACAATATATTGAATTCGCATTCGGATTGCTTAAAAAATGAAAAAAAGAAACAAGCCAATATAAGCTAAATCTTAACTATAAACCCTAAAAAATAGATGAATATAAAACTTCCTTTTTTCTGTTGGTTTAAATAAATATAGTTGGATATTAGACAAATACCTACTCCTTCTGTGTCCGACGTCCCAACTACTCCAATAAGTTGTAAACATAATGATTACACTTTGCGCAAGAGCTTGCGCCGTAAAGAATACATATATAGTGTAGGTAAGTACCTACACTAGAAAAACCCGCTAGGTTGGAGTTAGAGTTACGAAGTAACTATTTAGTAAGGAGAGCCCGTTGTGCAACTGTGATACAGATGCTATCGATACCATCTTACATCTAATAACAGAATTCCCAATAAACACCAAGGCGAAACAAAAACTAGAGCAAAAGATAGATAGTCTCGTTAACGAAAATTCGATTCAATTTATAATTGAGAATAAAAAACACAGAAATAGCCTAATAAAATATATAGAGGCTGTTGTAGATATACGAAATAAAAACAAGTGAAAATTGTAGTGTTTGTGATGAATTAGAATTTGATATTTGTAATTGTATTAGTTAATAGTTATGGTTGTAAAAACGTTCATTATTAATCAATGAGAAGTTGGCAAAATAAATAAAAGAAAAAGAAAAAAGAAACTATTTAGTCATCTATGAAATTTTAAATTCTTGTTGTGTTTCGACGTCGACTTACAACCGTATACAGAACAACGTGTATGCACCATTATATTCAATAGGAATCACTGAACGTAAATTCAAAAAACGTTTAAAATACGCAGTACGCGCACGTGGCTGCACTTCAAGGTAGCTACCACAAACTGCGCTTGTTTGTGGTACACTCGCCGCAGCGCCCGCTTCCCCTCCCTTGCTCTGCGAAAGTACCTTCGATAAGCAAATGTATGCTTGCTGAACTGTGCTTTGATTCCATAATTTTATTGTTTCTTGTTATAGTCTCCAAAGTATAAACTAGGAAATTCAATTGGAGTAGACAGAGCGGGTTGGATAGATATTTTTTCTGATACTCAGATCAGTGGCGGTAGCCAAAGTAACATTAAGAAAACGATAGCGAAGTTCGAAAAGAATAAAATGTATGGGATTGACCTCGTGATTTAGCGCGGCTTATGTCAATCCCATACATTTTATTGCGTGCGTTACCCCAGCGGAATGTTGTCGAATTTCTTGGATTCTTGATATAGAATAATTAGTGTTCCATCTTGTGTAATTGTGCGCGAAATCTTAAATTTGTGCGTCCAGTGGTTTTTGAGATATTCGCGAATTCGCTTGAATGACAAAATAGGTATATAATACATATACATATACAGACATATGTAGGCTGACAACTCCAGTCACCTTTGCTTTTGTGTAAGAGCGAGACGGGACGACATGAATGTGTGAAAGAAGGATGGACGGAAGGAGGAATATGGAAGACGGAAAAGCACTACGGAGCTAGGACGAAAACGGAATTGTTGTACGGTGCGCTTTAAAAATAGGAAATAAAGGAGTTTGTGTTTAAAACTGTCTTGTTATTCCCTGCCTGTATAAGTATATATGTCGGCGGCGAAGTTGTTTGTAGTTAGAAAAGTCGAGCAAACTCTGATTCGTTGATAACACAGTTAATCTTGGATCTTCAAAATAAAGACACAATCTTAATAGACGTTGTAGGGTATTATAAGGTACGAATCACCATCAGAAATTAGTCTCTAAGGTTAGTATTTAAGGAGCTAGGACCGATTATCCTTTTACTTCAAAATAAATAAATCTTTAGAACGGTGCATTTTTTTCAAATTTTAATTTGCTCAAACTACGCACAAATTCATTACATTGTGTGTAAAAAAAATCATCCTTGTGCGCCTCACCGTTCGCGAGATACAGCAACCACCCAAACGTTACCCCAGCGGTATTTTGAATAACTTCGGAATTATAAGACGCACAAATTTAAGACTAACACGCACATTTACAGCGCCCCAAGATCTATCTTCCTGGGTACTTTTTTTTTATAAGTCCACAGGAAAAAAAATGTGCCGCTGGGGTAACGTTACCCCAGCGGCATCAGTTTTTCGCGAATATCTCAAAAACTACTGGACGCACAAATTTAAGATTTCGCGCACAATTACACGAGATGGAGCACTAATTATTCTATATCAAGAATCCAAGAAATTCGACAACATTCCACTGGGGTAACGCACGCTATTTTATTAGATTCGAACTTCGCTATAGTTTTCTTAATGTTACTTTGGCTAAGCCTACTGGAGAGTGCGAGTTTCATTTGACTTTGATCACGCAAACGAAAATTTTAATGGCATTTAAGCAGCCTCTTTTAGTAAAATATGAGGAAAGTTGAATGTTGTCTAGTTTTAATAAACGTGATCGAATGGCGAATGAAGCTCGCTCTAGGCATCCTGTATGGCAAAAATTTTACTCTTCTCGTCTGTCACCAGAAAGCGCTGCATGCATAGCTGTGAAAGCTTGTGTAAAAGAAGCATGATTATTTCATTTACGGGCAACATTTATGAAAAATAAAGACAGAAATAGGTGTAATTCTTAATGTATTCTTAGAATATGTACAGAAATATTAAATCGCACTATGATAATAGTTCATTGTTAAAAGTCTATGCGGAAAAGGCAATGTAAATTGTATTTTTGTATTATGAACATGTAAGTACAACTTGTGATTTGTCGGTAAAGCATGTTTTACTAATTCAAATAAATTAGTATCTGTAATGATCTGGTTTGTATGGTCCTTCAACAGGAACTCCGATGTACTTGGCTTGTTTTGGCGTCAGTTTGGTAAGTTTGACACCAAGGTGGTCAAGGTGGAGAGCTGCTACTTCTTCATCTAACTTCTTTGGCAAGGTGTGGACGCCTACCGGATATGCGTTATGTCTAGTCCAGAGTTCGATTTGAGCCAAAACTTGATTCGTAAATGAGTTTGACATAACAAAGGAAGAGTGACCTGTCGCACAACCCAAGTTAACAAGTCGACCGGCGGCAAGAACAATAATGTGGTTTCCATTATCGAGTTCGTAGCGATCCACTTGTGGCTTGATGTTAACCTTCTTAGCATTTTTATCCAGCCAAGCAACGTCAACTTCACAGTCGAAGTGGCCGATATTGCAGACAATTGCGTCATCTTTCATTCTCAAGAAATGGTCATTGTTAATGATGTCAATGTTTCCTGTGGTAGTAACAAAAATCTGCCCAGTTTCAGAAGCCTCGTCCATGGTAGTCACTTGGAAACCTTCCATAGCTGCTTGGAGAGCATTGATAGGATCTATTTCAGTGACAATGACTCTTCCTCCAAATCCTTTGAATGCTTGAGCACATCCTTTACCAACATCACCATAGCCTGCAACCACACATACTTTACCTGCAATCATGATATCGGTAGCCCTCTTAATTCCGTCAAGAAGGGACTCCCTGCAGCCATAGAGATTATCGAATTTGCTTTTTGTAACTGCATCATTTACATTGATAGCTGGAATTTTTAATGTTCCTTCTTTGAACATTTTATACAAATTGTGTACACCTGTTGTTGTCTCTTCAGAAAGGCCTTTGACACCATCTAATAGTTGGGGGTATTTCTTGTGTACCAAGTTTGTGAGGTCACCACCATCATCCAAAATCATGTTAAGAGGCTAAAAAATAAAGATAATATTAGAATATAAACATTCAAGGTTTTCTTTGATCAGATTTTTAAATGTATTAGATTTAACAAATATAATTGTGTTTACCTTTCCATCTGCAAATATCAAAGTCTGCTCAATGCACCATGTGTACTCTTCTTCTGTTTCTCCTTTCCAGGCGTAGATTGGTATTCCTCTCGCTACCAAGGCTGCTGCAGCTTCATCTTGAGTGCTGTAGATGTTGCTGCTTGACCATTGAACCTGGAATTATAAGTAAAGATTACTTAGTCTATTAACCCTGGAACCCTACTCGGGGTGCTGGAGCACCCCACAACTTTTTGTTTTTTAAATTATTTCGCAGGTATATATTGTACAGATTTGTCGTCCCGCGTATTTTACCTTGAGGTCACGCGCTACGGATGGCCAGTGACGCGGTGACAGCCAGACATCATAGACGCGTGCACGTGTCGTGGGGTGCCCCATCACCCCAGTGTAGGAACAATGTAGGTTTTTTGAATATTTTTATTTTTTATTTGTTTAACTTATTGCAATTGTTAAACTAGTGTGGTTAATGCAATGTATACGATTGCAATAGTTTATTATTGAGGTTATGTGAAAATAAGATTACCATGAAATTTGGTTAATTTTCCTTTGAAATATAAAAAAATACCTACGTCTAGCATAACAGTAATTTTAGTTGTTTTTATCATATTGTCTACATATGGCTGTGCAAAGAGGATTAAATGATAAGAAAAAACCTGACATAAAGCATCGTCACACTTTTCTGAAGGAATTGGGACTGAATCTCATAAAAGAACATTTGAAGGAACGCATACAAAAGCCAAATTTGAGGCGGGATATAAAGGAAAGTATATCGGCGATACTCAAAGAACCTATGCCTGTCGATCTTCCAAGGTATAAAGAACACTCACAGGGGCGTTGTGGTTTCTGCCACTTACTATACAACTTGTTGATTTGCATTCACGCCATATTCATAGCAGCGGTCGTAATGCTTATACTTATTACAAATAAATTATAAAAAAAATATGAAAAAATAATAATCATATTTTCAAAATCTGTAAATACGAATCGCACGTCTGCGTAGCACTAAAAAATAAACGCTCGTTCGCGTAAGCCCGCTCACCCGACCACGCATAGGTAGCAACAAGCTCGAGCTTCGCGGCGCGCCCGCAGCTTTGTCGGCGCGGCGAGCGCCGGCGGGCGGCGGGCGCACGCCGCACGCATCAAAGCCAGTGTGCCGCGCAACCCCGAACGAGTGACACATTTCTTAGCCCTAGCGAATTTGGAGCGAAACGTGTTCTTAGGTGTGTTGTTTGTGTGTGTAAAAAAAGTAAAATGACAGAAAATTATTCTAACGTAAAACTTGTGGAGATGGTGCGATTATACGCAATTAGTGGGAACAGTCTACGTCGAGCCGTGGTCATGTTTGTGGAAATGTTTCCAAACAGACCAACTCCATCGCGCGAGGTAATGCTTGCTGCCACGCAACGACTGAGGGATCATGGCCAGTTCAACGTTCCTCGACATGCGCAGGGTCGCGGCAGTGTGGGCCTCTCAGTCGATTTGCAAGAGCAAATACTCGAATACTTCGAGAGGGAACCACGTGCCAGTACTCGTGATGCTGGCCGCCACTTCAATGTCCACCACACAACAGTCTGGCGGCTTCTTAAGTCGGAGCAACAGCACCCGTTCCACTTCAGAAGAGTTCAAGAATTGAACGAGCAAGATCATGCCGCCCGCGTTACTTTTTGTCACTGGGTACTAGAACACCGAGAAGCCAGCATTCTATGGACGGACGAGTGTATGTTTACGCGCATCGGTGTTTACAACGTCCACAATGAACATTGGTGGGCTCACCGCGAACAGAACCCGCATAAGACCAAAAAAGATTCGTTCCAGCATAGGTTTAGCATCAATGTGTGGGCTGGCATTGTTGGTGGACATTTACTCGGGCCCTATTTCATCGAGGGTTATCTCAACAGCAACTCGTATTTGCAACTTTTGCAGCACGTAGTTGACGTAATGCTTGACGACGTGCCACTAGCTCTTCACCGGAATCTCTTTTACCACCAGGACGGGGCGCCTCCGCATTATGGACGCCAAGTGCGCGATTATTTGGACGAAGTGTTCGGAACCCAGTGGATTGGTCGAGGTGGGCCAGTGCCCTGGCCTCCGAGGTCGCCAGACTTGACTCCGTGTGACTTTTATTTGTGGGGAGACATAAAAAGAATGGTTTATAAAGACGAAATCACGAGTGTTGTGCAGTTAAAACAAAATATTTTAATGGCTTTTGAGAGTGTAAGGTCAAATCGTAGTGTGCTGCAAAAGTTACCTAGAAACTTAAGGCGCCGTGCTCATTTGTGCATAGAACGTGAAGGTGCCCACTTTGAGCAGTACCTGCGAGTATCTTAAACATGATCAGTAAGTACCTAATAATAGTTTATTGCAACAAAGTATACTTATGCGTAAGAGTAAGCCACTTTACCACAGAATACATAATAGTACCTACAAGTTTACGTAAGTTCATCGACTTAATGTCCGCCCGCTGCGCTCTTATGTACCTACTACGGTCTGTACCCCTATTCTCGTCAGTCGACGGTCGCTATTCTAATTTACACTGAGATCATTTTATTAATCAATCGGTTCCTTATTACTTTCTCCGTGTTAAAAGTATTTTTTAGTCATTAAGTGTACCAATTACGATCAGCTGTAAAATTATGGCGGGAATGCAAATCTACAACCTGTATAGGTATATCTTTTTATTTAGTTTGTGGACTATTTAATTTTGGGGTACTTCATCACCCCAGGAATACAGTATGCGCAAGAGTGTCGGGTTCCAGGGTTAAATTAGATATATTAAAGTTTTTCTACTTATATTTATTAAGAACCAAATTATAAACAACAATGTATAAGTATTTTCCCCATAAATTATACACCCAGATAAAAATGGTATAAAATTTTAGAATTGCATCTTTGGCACCACTTATTTTCGACCCCTTGTTCATATCCTATGAAACCTCCAACCAACACTCCACAAAGAAATATAAGTAAAATGTATGTATAATTTATATGTAGATTGTGCAGGATGCCTTAAAAGACTGTCAATTGAGAAATTCATTGCCATCAGTTGCCTGTCTATCTATAGTTTAACGTGGTTGCCGCCTGTTATTGGTCTGATTCCCTAAGAAACAGACGTAACTAAAACCTCTAGCCGAAAAACTCTATCCCCACCCAAACCACTACCCCTTCCTACCCAACACACCCTTCCCTCCCATCCCTAGATATATATCTTCCATCTCTCCCCCGTCCTCTCCTATCCACCACATCACATCCCTAACCCAGCGACCCGGCAGCCCCGGGAAAAACTGCAAAAAATGAGCGCCGAAAAACAGAAACTATTACCCCAGGAGGGTACCGGTGATACCGGAGAATCCCTCCCTGGGCCATCTAGTGGCCCAGGCTGCCCCTCGTATTCTGGGGGCGGCAATTCTGCGCAAAATTTAGCAAAGACAAGCACAAATAAGAACCCATGCTGACAGGTGCGTCCCGGAAGGTCTCTCTCGGAGACCCTCGGGGACGACATGACACAGATGAGCATTGGGGAGAGAAAGAAAAGCGATGGCGAGTGGATCCCTCTATCTCGATGGAGGAGGATCAAGGCTCGAAGGCGCAAGTTAGAGCGAGCCGTGAACCAGACCCTACCCGAAGGCGCCACAACCAGTGTGGCGACAAAACCAGAGGGAAGGGCAGGTCCGAGGGCTCAGAAGGTCAAAAGACAGGTGACTGATCCGGAGGAACGGACGCAGCAGCGTCCACCGAAGCGTCACAGACAGAGCTCGGGTACCCGCAACGAACTGGGGAGTTTGAAACTGGCCACAAACCAGAATCCGGACTTCACAGTCGTCATCGAGCGGGAGGACGGGGCTCCGGTGGACGAAGCTACGGCTGCCGAGATCAGGAGACAGCTGACAAGAGAGATAGGGGTCGCCATCAAGAGCGGCGTACGAGGCCGCAACCTGGCATTCGACGCCTCGGGTTTAGTTGCTGAAGGATACTTCCTTGTTTCCTTCCTTGATTGCAACAGATAGGATAAGCCTACACATAAGGGACTGGAAAACAGACGAAAGTGACTCTATGTCAGATCATAGATGGATCACTTTCAGTCTGGAAGCCAAGACTGAGAAGATTCTGATAAGAAATGCGAGGAAAACTAACTGGGACACGTACCAACACCATCTGGAGAAGTGGGTCCCAGGACATGACACCCCGCTAGTAGATGCCATAGAAATAGAAAAGGAAGCCAATAGACTGGACGAAGCTCTAAGCGAAGCTTACCACAAAGCATGTCCCCTGAGAGAGATAAGACCAGATAGAGGACAACCCTGGTGGACAAAGGCACTGGGAAAACAGAGGAAAAAGACACGGCGAGCTCTCAACAAGACCTTAAAGAAGAATGATGATGAGAGCTGGCAAATATACAGAGAGGAAAGGAACTTATACAAGAAAGAATGTAGAAAGGAGAACAAGAACAACTGGAAGGCGTTCTGCGCAGGAGTTGAAAGATACCCTGAAGCAGCGCGACTGGTAAAAACGTTCTCCAAAGCCAACACGCGGAGGCTAGAAAGTATCAAGAACGGTGAAGAACTTATAACTGATCCGGATAAGATACTGGAAGTGATGATGAAAACGCACTTCCCGGATAGCGAGGAATACAAAGATGATGATATACCTAACCCCCCAGGTCACACAGTGGACTGGGAGCCAAAGATAATCATCACTGAGGAACATTTATTGTGGAGCGTCCGATCCTTCCAGCCATATAAGGCAGGGGGACCGGATGAAATCTTCCCGAAAATGCTACAGACAGCTATGAAGCATATAAGTAAGGACCTGCTGGCCCTGTACAATGGCAGCATCAGAACTAAGTATATACCGAGTAAATGGAGGGAGGTGAAGGCAGTATTCATCCCGAAACCTGGCAGAGCATCCTACCAGGAAGCCAAAGCCTTCAGATGTATTAGCCTCTCCTCATTCCTGCTAAAGACATTGGAGAAAATCCTAGATAGAATAATTAGAGAACAAATAGAGAAAAGTGGGTCTCCACTACACCAGAATCAACACGCATACATGGAGGGCAAATCCACCGAGACGGCCCTCCACAATCTGGTGATAAGAGTGCAAAGATCAATAAGCAATGCAGAATACGCAATGGGCTGCTTTTTTGACGTGGAGGGCGCATTCGATAGAGCGACCCCCGACTCAATAGAGGCTACCCTTAGCCGCGAAGGAATAGACAGAGACGTATCAAAGTGGGTGAAAAACATGCTTAAACATCGACTGATACGCACAGAAATAGCAGGAACAACACGGACGGTGGTGGCGAAAAGAGGGTTCCCTCAGGGGGGATGTTTGTCGCCATTGCTGTGGTGCCTGCTAATAGACGAATTAGTTAACAAGATAAACAGGATGCACATATACACACAGGTGTATTCCGATGACGGCGTGCTCCTGGTGACAGGCAAGGTTCTCAGCATCATGTGTGATATCATGAACAGTGGCCTAAAAGCAGCTCTAGAGTGGTGCAGAAGTAAAGGTTTGAACCTAAACCCTGAAAAAACCAAACTAGTTCTATTTACAAAGAAAAGAAAGATAGGGCGGGCTGAGCCAGTGACACTGGACAACCATGAGCTGGAAACAGTCAAGGAAGTCAAGTATCTTGGGGTGACACTGGATAGCAAGCTTACTTTCAGGACCCATATAAGTAACACATGCTCCAAGGCAAAGATGGCAATGATGCAGTGTAAAAGTGTAATAGGTAGAACCTGGGGCATGAAACCAGCGATGGCACTGTGGATATACAGGGCAATAATCGTGCCAAGAATCCTACACGGAGCCATCGTATGGTGGCACAGAGCCGCAGTGGGGAAAAACAAGGCAGAGTTAGACAAAGTCCAAAAGCTAGCGGCCCTAGTGACTACGGGCGCGATGAGGACAACTCCTACAGCCGCGCTCGAGATCCTACTGGGGCTAAATCCTCTGGACTTAGAAATTAAGAGAAGAGCCATGGAACAATGGTTCAAGTTAAGAAGCACTGGCATATGGACCGGGAACTTCACGGACAAGGGTCACGCCAGTATAGACAAACAATACGGAGATAGGCTGTCAATGATCCTCTCCAACAGCGACTTAATACGGAAGGAAAGGATCTTTGACAAAAAATACAGAATACACATAGGTTCAAGAGAAAACTGGGGCATAGAAACTGATGGCATCACTTGCTACACAGACGGCTCCAGAAAGGAGTCGACAAAGCTCTCTGGATCCGGCGTGCACATTAAATGTGCAGACGGGACGGAGATGAACAAGTCGATACCGTTAGGAAGATTCGCCAGTGTCTTCCAGGCGGAAATATACACAATAATGGCATGCGCTGAGATGGCCGAACACCTTACTATTACAGGAAAGATGGCTATCTATAGCGACAGCCAGGCGGCGCTGAAGGCACTAGGTAGAGAAGAGACGACATCAGCAATCGTCAAAGAATGCAAGGAATCATTAAAGAGACTGGCCGAACGGACCTGACGTTAGCGCGAGTCCCCGGACACGAGGGAAACACGGGAAATGAACAGGCCGACGAACTAGCCAGAATGGGAGCAGAGGAAAACTTGGTGGGACCGGAACCCCGGCTGCCAATAGCGCACAACATCACCAAGGGAGTAATCAGCCACAGTATCACATCAGAAACCAACCAAAGATGGAGGTCCTCGAATGGTATGAGACAGTCGAAGATCTTCATCAAGGGTATGGATAAGAAAAAGACCAGCAAACTAATGGGACTCTCAAGAGAGAACATGAGGCTAGTCATAGAAATTATAACAGGACACTGTCGGCTGAACAGACATCTGACAGTGATAAGAGTGAAAACCGACCCCATATGCCCGGAGTGTATGGAAAGCGAGGAGACCAGCCTCCACCTACTAGCTGAATGCCCGATGTACTCACTGATAAGATGGGAACTCTGGGGGTCGGACACACTACACATAGAGGACCTAAAGGATCTGAAGGTGGAGCAGATAGCAAGATTTACCAAAGAGACCAAAAGATTCGACGGGGCGCCGTGAAAGCTGGATGAACCTTAAACCCCTAAAAGGGGAACGGGGAAAAGGATGAAATGGCCCGCAACAACGCAGGCTGATCGTCCGTCCGGCTGGCGACGTCCCCAAGAGAAATAATAATAATAATAATCTATAGTTTACCTTATTTCTTAAACTACCTAATATTTTTATACATTCACCAGGGCTCCTCTTCCTTTGTCCAGCTACTAAAAGCTCCACGAAGGAGGGGAGGTATACCAACTAAAAGCCTAGTACTATCACTTCTTTGCCACAGGGATGGCAAACATCAAGTTTACAGCTACAAAATATTATCTACTATCTATTAAGATTAAATAAAGATAATATGGTTTATAAGTTAGATAAAAATCTTGCGAAACTAACGGCCGAATACTGAAACGTCACTCAAATATTTAACGGCTGCTTAAATGTTTGAGTAGCTCTTAAACACAAAATTCGTATTCTCAAACGTCAATTATAAGCATGTGTTAAATTTAAGTGAACTCTAAATTAAGCTGCGCTCACACGCCACTCAGTTTAAAATTCGTATACTGGATTGCCACTTAATTTTATTAACTAATTTGAGGGCTCCTTAAATCTGAGAGTGGTCGAGAGGTCTCCAAAATCTGTGATTGTATTTATTCAAGCGTTAAAATAATGTCTTTATCGCCGTTATCTTCTCTTTCTGATCATGAAAGACCTACCGTGAGTCGCCGAAATATAGTAAAGCTAAATGCATTCGAAAAATACGTTGATATGGATTTCGTTTGCGGTTCCGTGTCTCCGAAGAGACAGTTTTATATAAGGACAATTTATTCGGTAGCACTATCAAACCGCTAACAAGAAGAAATAGAACAATACAGCCAGTAGACCAAATACTCATAGCTCTACGGTTTTACGCTACAATTACCAACGCGTAATAGGCGATATATTTCATGTTGAACAGTCAACTGTCCACCGAATTGTGCACAAGGTTACAGCCAAAATAGCGAATATCAGTCGCTCTACATAAATATGCCAACAACTCAAGAATTTCTTGATGTTGCAAATGATTTCTATTCGCTAGCAAGTTTTCCAGTAGTGGGGACTGCACACATATAAAAATTAACTCTCCAGGTATGTACCTGCCTAGAAATTATTAATTATAAGCTGATAGCAAATATTCAGCGAATATTTTAATCCTAACTTACTATAAAACTGGTAATATGACTATTTATTTTCAGGAGGAGCCCAATCAGAACTGTATCGCAACAGGAAAGGGTACTTCTCTCTGAATGTGCAAATGGTGTGTGATGCACAATTACGCATCAGGAACATTGTTGCGAGATGGCCAGGTTCTGTACATGACAGTGCCATATTTAACGATTCGCCATTGTGTGCCCAATTAGAGCGTGGAGATTTTGGGAATATGGTAATTCTTAGCGATAGCGATAGCGGCTATCCATGCCGGCCCTATTTGCTAACTCCATTGCTACACACACAGAGGCCTTCTGAAGAAACATATAATCGTTCCCAAATAAGCACCAGAAACCCGGTGGAAAGGCTTTTTGGAGTACTAAAAAAAAGATTTCCTTGCCTACATAATGGGATGGCTCTTAAAATCAATAACATTTCACCTGTTATTGTAGCATGGCATTGCACTCTCTCAACAAGATGGACTATTAGAAGACTACCTGTAATACCAAATGTTGAGGAAGAGCCTATAGCACAACCTATAGGGCAAAATAATAATCAAAATTTTATTGTGAGGACAATGTTAATTAATACACATTTTTATAATTAAACATAGTATTATTATATAAAACCTTTATTAAAAAGTAGGTAAAAATTTAGAAACCGGTAGCCTCAATAGGGGTTTGCTGAGAGGGGGAGGGGAGGGGTAGAGTCCCCCCTCCGATCCCCGTCTGCCGGAGATGCGTACATTTAAATTAAAAAAAATTTTTCGTAACATAACCTTTAAGTAATATTTGGTCAGAATTTTGCAAGAAGAATGCTAAGAAAAGATGGGGCGAAGGGAGGGGAGGTATTTTAGCCTCTGGTACCCCTTCCGCATTTCCTGTGTGGTGAAACTGTACATAGCCGAGTCACAATTTTGAGGTTTTGAGTTTAGAAACTTTTTATTTCACAAACTAATGGCTTCTGAACGTCTCTGGCGCTGCGGGAAGTGCAGCCCCTTCGCCCTTGCGTAACAAACTACAGGCATTCCATGCTCGCCTTTGGTCGTAATTGTTTACGTTAATTTTCGTGATATTTTTTAAGTTAAATACGAGTATCAGGACATTGTAATAATGAATTAAATTGTGTACCAAATAAAACTTTTATTATTTATATTAATTTAACTAAATAATGAAATAATAATAAAATAGTAAATATTCTAAATTCAAACAATTTTGCGTAAAACGAGGCTTTCGTGACTGTTGCCATGACATAAATTATTTGACGGCTGCTTAGCTAATTATGCCTTCAAATCGTTTGAGTAGCCTTTGTGTATACCATTTTAATTAGAGAGATGCTTAAATTTAAGAGCCCTTCAACTGATTGTTGTGTTTAAGTGACGTTTCAGTATTTGGCCGTATGTCACTTGCACCTACAAGTTAAAATGGGCTGCAGACATACATCATCATCGAAGGTATTAGATTAAATTGAAAGCTAGTTATGCATAACTTGTGATTATCAATTATCACTCAGAATAAGATATTACTTAAATGCTATTTATTTTGCAAACATATCTTTCTGTATTGCCAAAAAGGTCAAAAATTGCATCGACAGGGTATATTGGAGACAGTTGGAGGAGGCCTATGCTATTAAAAGGTACACCAAATTACAGGTCATTATATAGAATTACTTCTAGAAGAATAACTTTGTAAAAACCCTATGTTAGGATTACTTCGGATATAAAAGGCTATTATTATTAAACAAATTTAAACAGGGATTAACGCAAACTAATTAGTAAAAAGGTATCATACCTTCGACCGAGTTACAACGGCCGTGGTCACCTGTTTAAATTTGTTTAACTATGGAACGCGAAAGTTTAAAAGTGTATATAGCTATTATTATTATTTTGCATATTATAAATCAACAGATGAAATTTTACATAGTTCATAGTACTTTATTTAAAAAAATATTGCATAACATTGTTTGTACTGTTATAAATTACCATGCCATTGATAAACTACAGTTCAGAGGTGACAGAGGTGAACAATTGAATATCAGCTATCATTATCAAACAAACAACAGCGCAAAATAGTTTACAGCAAGCTCTGACTGATATTATCTGTACATGAAAACATATTTGATATTGTTATGTAGATAATTATGTTCCTCTTTGCATCATTTTTTAAGGATTGACCTCAAGATAAAAGATAACTTAACCAAAGCTATTGTTCCTTAGGCATATTGCTATTCCTTACTAAATTAATGTTTATATTTTCATCTTTTTATCTCTGGTTCTAGAGCAATGTTAAGAGTTTGATATTATCTATAACAGATATTTTTTGAGGATTATTTATCTCAAAGGAGGCATATCATTACAACCTTAGTATCAACAAAAAAACTCTAAAAAGTACTGTCATATTTATTCTAAGCTCGATAAAAATCTAATCTAATCATGAGTCTGCCTAGTAACTGTCTAACTCAATAATTTCTGCTAGTATCTGTTTTCTAGATAGGTATTAGGTATATACCTACTATGAATGATATAAATACTTTAATATTGGCCTTTATATAAATATCTTAAAAACAGGTTAATTAAGGAGTTCAAAATTATTTTTCTCCAGTTCCATACAAGAAATTAAAACTTATCAAGAGGTGACCAAATTCTGCATACATATCAGAAAAAAGCCATAACAAATCACTGATATGTGATATCTTGATACCCATGAAAAATAAAACCAAGAACTGCATGTAAGCATGAAGTATGTGTAACACCAAAGATTAGAATGTGTAGCAACTTACTATTTTTCAACCTAATGAAATAAAAAAAGGTAATAATAAAAATGGTTTTTAATAAAATTAAGAAGCATTGAATATTTTAGTGTTGGGGAGCCTTATGCTAAGGTAAAAGAACATGGGTAGAAGAATACTCACTTCAGCGCCAAGCTCAAGCAAGGTTTCAATGAGCACAGCTGTCTGCACAGTCATATGCAAGCTGCCAGCAATCCTGGCGCCCTTAAGGATTTTACCCGGGGCGTACTTGCGGCGGCACGCCATTAAACCTGGCATTTCTTTTTCAGCCAGCATAATTTCATTGCGGCCCAAAACCGCCAACTTTTCATCGGCTGAAAGATTCGAAACGCAATTTGAGATTTTCATATTTATAGGTAGTGATTTTTCAAGTTTTACTACTAAAATGAGATCAATCAATTTACCTTACTTAATTATAACTGAAATAAATTTACTTTGACTAAAAACGTGTCAGTGATGATTTAGAAAATGATAATAGAAATATCCATGATCATTTAACAATATTTGGTTTAATCACAAAATTATGTTTTCATATCTACCTAGAATCTACAAAACATACCTTATCTCAGTTGTATTGCTACTAATCCCTATTAAAAGATAATGTTATGTTTACACTTAATATTTATAATTATCACGTTCGACTGTTTGTGTTTATTCAATCATAATTATAGTTTGAATTTATTGTTGTTAATTTTTTTTAATAATCAATTAGTCGCATGGTGGTAATAACCTAAAAACATTATTGTCGTCAGGTTATTCTAACCTAAGTCACACACGATATATTTATTAGTTTTAAGTTTCCACTATACGCTAAGTTTTAAATTAAAGTGCAGATGATAGTTACACAAAATGAATTTCGACAACAATACATTCTTGAAACTTACCGATTTTAAATGGGGGCTTCATTTTCGGGCTAATTTAATAGATTTTATTGTGAGCTGATTGATGTATACAGGCCCTTAAATAAAAGAACATGATCAAAGATAAAATTGAAATACATTTTATTTTAAATGAACAAAAATTGTTAAAGAAAGATCTACCTTACCTACTTCGCAAGCCGTCACTCTCCACAAATCCCCGGAGAATATGCTCGCTCACAGTCAAAGTCAACACAACACAGATGCTCTTCTAGCTAATAACCACCACTACTCTACTCTACCACGGCGGCAGATCAACGTACCCAAAACTGTCAAATTCTTATAATCAATTTTGAACTTTATCATTTAAAAATAAAGATCAATATTCATTAAAGAAATTTGACAGGTTTGGGTACGTTGATCTGCCGCCGCGCCGTGTACGTACGAGCTTTGGGTTGCCTTTTTTTTATGGCTTTGCACAAGCATTTAATGCCAATGAAAAAATTTTTCTTACATTAAGTGATACTAACAATATTTTCTTCCTGTATGATGATGATGAATGATAATAGAAATGAGAAGTGAGAAATGATATACCCCCCAATCCCTCGAGTATTCAATAAAGATGTGGGGCTTTACTAAGTCCTCACGCGGACTTCTTGAGAGAATTTGAAAAGTGACCCGCCAAGAAGTCCTTGGGGCTGTTTGATTTTCCTTTCATTTCAGAGGTTTGATTGAATCGTTTCTTTTGACAGAAGTATCTATACCAATTTTTAACGGTATTCAAAGCTTTGGGCTGTTTGAATACCGTTAAATATTAGGTAAAGGAAGGTAAGATACTTCTGTCAAATCAAGATACCGTTTAATAAAAAGAAACGATAGGCTTGGTATTGTTACCTTGCTAGCATTTCTACGAAACCGCTAACGTACGCGGAGAGGGATTAGCTAAAGCGCATTAGGTTATGTAGCGAAAAAAGTAACGATACTTTTCTAGATAACGTTACAACATTACCGCTACCTATTTAACTTTATCAAGATAACGTTACTTACAGATATTTTAGATATAGCAATGAAGGGCAATAGCTTTGCTTTATGTATGTTCTGATTTTGAGCTCTTTATATTTATATTAGCTTTAATCTCAGAAAGTTATTGTTCTGAGGACCATTACAAGAGCGGATCCAGCTTTCGAGCCAGGACAGGTTTTAAAATTAATTATTAAAGAAATAAAAAGTATGACGCATTACTGTAAAATAATTAATAAAATATATTTTTTTCTTTTGCCTTCTCGCGAATCGTGTTATGACTTCCTCTTCTTGAACGGGTAGGTAGGTACGTTTTTGTGAACATGAAGAAGAAGAAGTGCCAATCCAGTTAGGCGGTCTTCTGCCATTGACGCTCTAAGCCATAGAGCAACACGAGCCTCCGGCGGACCGGAGGGGAGTAGCCATACGCAGGCGTTCCCCTCTGTCAAAGTACAAGTCCACGCGGAGGTCCGCGTGGACGCATAGGTATGCGTACAATAAAACTAGTTGCAGCCGCACTGCTCACTAAACTGAATAAAGTTGCGCGGTTAAAACGACGTCCTAGAAAAATGCCGAATTGTTCAGTATTTTGCTGCAAAAAGAGATCTGCTACGTCAAATTTACAAAAAGATGGCGTTACCTTTCATATGTAATTAATTTAGATCACATTATTACTATGTATTTCTCTTTATTCAAAAAATAAGCGGCCGTGTTATTTCGGATTTGTTTACCAACTGAGGCCGCTTGCCTTCGTACAATATGTGGATCGGTCAAACGACTGATCCGAGTCTGTATCCAAGTTCACGCTGTCACTGAGCGATAGTGTTGTTATCATTTTCATCGATAAAAATGACAAAGGTAAAGTCTATACAGCCACGTCTCTCATGCATTTAATCATTTTTAGATTAGGTAATGTTTTCTAATATAGTGAAATATATTTTAATATAGTATAATAATGATACGTATTTTAAAAATTGATTCAAGTTAAATAAAACTAATTAAATATTTTTTCTAAAGTTTTCGCGAACACTACACGTTGAAATGAAACAACTTTTACGGATCTACTCGCGTTTATTTTACGCATTTTTTTTTCGCGTAATTTGTTTTGTGGAATGGCATTTACTACCTGCAAGTACTTCTACTTGTTGCCATGGGTTCCCCTGTTTCACCCGTCGTCGCCGATATCTTTATGGAAGACTTCGAGGAGAGTGCCCTGAGCATAGCACCGGTAACCCCTAGGTTATACAAGCGGTACGTAGATGACACTTTCACTATCCTACCAACTGATAAAGTATCTGCTTTTCTAGATCATCTTAACTCCATACATCCAAAAATACAATTCACAATGGAGTTAGAGGCAGATAGTAAGCTAGCTTTCTTGGATATTTTAATCATCAGGAATCCAGACCATAGTTTGAGTCACACTGTGTATTGTAAAGTAACCCATACAGATAGGTACCTCAATGGTGATTCTCACCACCATCCTAGACAGTTGGCTACTGTAGGGAAATCTTTGTTTGAGAGAGCACGCGGCATCTGTGACACCAAACACCTGGCTGCTGAGCTTCAGCATGTCAAGCACGTACTACAGGATAATAAACTGAAAGTACCACGGCTTTGACACAGAAAACGCAATAAACCAACCACAGTCGAGCGCCAACCTGCTGTACTTCCATATATGAAAGGTGTCACTGACAAGATTGGACATATCTTAAAGCGAGCTTCAATCAACTCTTACTTCAAGCCGCCGAAGAAGATCAATAAATTTTTACGACCTGTCAAGTGCAACATACCCCTTCAAGATGCAGGCGTGTACAAACTGGACTGCGACTGTGGGCTTTCTTATATCGGGCAAACAAAGAGAAGGGTAGGAACCCGCGTTAAAGAACATATAGCCGACGTCAAGCATAGGCGCGAAAATAAGTCTGACGTATGCGAACATTTCCTAAAGGGGGGCTCCTATAGGAAATGGGCCCAACCATTACATCAGATTTGATAAACCACAAATACTCGCTAGAGAACAACGATTCATCCCTAGGATGATACGCGAGGCTATTGAAATTAAAAAATATCCTAATTTTAATAGAGAAGATGGTTGGAATCTACCACCAGCCTGGGATCCCATCATACAAAATATTAAATCCAAGCCCCAACACCATACTGCCAGACCAAAAGATACTGTAAGTTCTTTCTGCATAAAACGCAACGCACCTGATTAAATTTAAATGAGGGTATACAAGCTACCAACTAATTATGAGATGACCAACACCTCAATCTCCCTGTGACCACGGACCCTGCAAAGGGTCCGAAACGTCAGGATAAACATTAAATATGTAATGTGTAAAATAAACGCGAGTAGATCCGTAAAAGTTGTTCCTAATTAAATATATTACTAAATGACAACCTCCGTGGCCCAGTGGTGTACATAGTGGACTACTGACCTCGGGGTTGTGGGTTCGATTCCCACAGAAGACAAACATTTATTTGATGAACTTACCTAAGTTCATCACATAAATGTTGTTTGCCTTCGGTCTAAGTGTGTTTGTTTGTATGTATTATAAGTTTGTTTACAAAAAAAGTATAAGTATATGTATTTAATATCCGTCGTCTAGTATCCATAGCACAAGCTTTGCTTAGTTTGAAACTAGATGTCGCTGTATGTAGTGTCTAAAGATTTTATTATATAAGTAGTTTATGTTATTATTGTTTTGATACATTATATCATTATTTCATTATATTATAAAAAGTCAGTTTATATGAAAAATTCAGCAGAAATAAAAATCAATTAATTTGTGCATAGTTTTGTTTTATTAAAAACGGATTCTAGGTAAAACATCAACATTCGATAATCCTTTCATATTTCTTTATTTAATAACTTTTGTAACTTACCCATGTAAACTGACTTTTTGAACAGATTCTGAATGATATCGTAATAATTAAATCCTTTTTATAACATCTCACCCGTGTCCCACTTTTAAACCATTATCCTAACCAAGTTCTCGAACTTATCGATACATGCATATCGACAATGTCGCAGCCACGGCAGTCGCAACTTGTCAATGTAGCTGCCTCACCCCCCGCAAAAAATGACAGACAAATCTGTATTGGTAATAAACGCTATGGCTACTCCCTCCGGTCCGCCGGAGGCCCGTGTTGCTCTATGCTCTAAGCCAAGTTTTTGAGCCTTCTAAAAGTAGAAAAAGACCTCTCTGCCGTCGCTACACTAACTGGTAGTGTACCAAGAATACATAAAAACTTTTGATGTGTAACATCTTTCCTCTCGCTTTCTTGAAATTTGTGGGAGTGATTTCGTGTAATGGGACGGATATGTGAAACAGGAAGTCAGGGAAGCGCGGATGTAACCCGTATACTCTATTTAAGATAAATCAGTGTCGTATTAAAGAAACGAGTTAAACTTGATTTTATATAACTTTGATTTACATTTCATTACGAACTAAAAATATAGATATTTATAAAAATCAATAATATTTGCGTTAAATGATATGTAAATAATAATGATATGTAAATGATTATCATATAATTTTACGCAAATATTGTAGCGAACAAATTACAATTTGAAAAAGGAGAGTGTTGAAAAGATTCTACGGGTGGGATTCGAACCCGCACCCCATGACATGCCGGATCAGATGCACTACCAACTATGCTATTGTGGCTCAATCCAACTCGCCGAAATTAGCCAACACTATCTACTCTTACTCGAATCCCGCTCGTGGAATTTTTTCAACACTTTGTCCTTTTTCAAATTGTAATAGAACCTAAAGACTACCCATCCTTGCTGTACCCATTACTAAAAGGGTATTCTGAAAACCAGCGCTGTGCACACAGTTACTGCTGTCTCACAGCTAGATGATTTGATTTGATTTGATTAAGCTCGAGTGTCGGGATTCCGGTCGATATGGCGGTCTCTAAATTTTCGGGATTAGGTTGAACTAATATCGGGATTTTCGAGACTACCAATTTTTTACAAATTAAAATTAATTAATATGTGAAATTTTTCGATGAATCGAGACGCACTTACTGACATTTTATTAGCCTAATTAAAGAAACTGCTTTTTTTTCAAAATTATTAAGCATTTATTTACTGACAATTCCTCCAACTTCCATAGAGCCCGAATGCGCTTTTTCAGCTTCTGCTTATAAAGGTTCGTGATTATTTGATCATTTGAAGATTTTTAAGTGCCATGTCTATTTTTTGGTTTTATAGGTAGTTAGTTCCTAGTCCAAAAGGCTATTTTGATAATTATATGTCTATTCTATTCTATTCTAGGCCTCCAACAAGGTGGACCGACGATCTGGTGAAGGTCGCGGGAAGCCGCTGGATGCGAGCAGCACAAAACCGGTCGTTGTGGAGATCCTTGGGGGAGGCCTTTGTCCAGCAGTGGACGTCTTTTGGCTGAGATGATGATGATGATGATGATGATGTCTATTCTATGAAAATAATATTTTTAATAGGTACTTATTACGTTTGTGAAATGTCAAGTCTACTACGTTACTTAAGTTTGTGTACTATGATAAGAAAACGACTTGTATGAAATTAAGCTTCAAAGGTAAGGTAAAATTACCCACCCTTAAAAAAATATAACATTACTTTTGTATTTATGAATGGGCACTGAATGATATCTTTGCATCATTTCCTATCACGTATATTTTTTTCAAAGTGCTACATGGAATAGTTTTAGTTAGAGTTAGAGATAACGTGTGGGCAAAGATCTAAGCAAGTGCCTACAGGTGAAATTGCAATTTTACCTGTAGGTACTGATAAATAATTTAATTTTCAATGTTAAATTTTTCTGTACAATCAAGTCAAAATACTCATACGATAAGTACCATATTCATACGATGCATAGTTTTTCCATAATCTTCAAAAAACTGAAAAAGTCGGGCAAAGATATAAGGTTTCACGGTACTAATAACTATTTTCCACCCTTATGGCTGATTTATACGTATTAAGTTGTTAAGTAGGTAACTAAATTTTAACTTAATTTTAAGTGTCTTATATTTAAGTTTATGTCCATACGTATCTAGGTAGTTAAGCTCTTTAGTTCACTCAAGATGGACGATATCCATCACGTAATGAAGTCGTAAATTCGTTATTACTGAGGTTTTGGACGAAGTCAAAGATGAAATAATTAGGGAAATAACCATACCCAAAAGACTGTGGGTGAGAAATTGCATAATAGAAAAGATCAGTATAGCGCAAGTGCCACTTTGTTCAAAGAGCTAAAGAATGAAGATAAACAAGAATATTTTAATGCGCTACGGATGACAGAAGACTCCTTTAATTACTTGTTATCTAAAGTGGAAATCGAAATACAGAAAAAAGATTCTGTAATGCGATGTGCATTAGATGCCTAATTAAAATTACATATTACATTATATTTTCTCAATACTAGCAATAGTTTTCACTATATATAATAGTATATATAATAGTAATCACGTGACCTACAGGAGTAGGGCAGCTGGTATTGCTAGAAATTGATAGGTAAAATAAATATACAGGTATATATTGTGATAGTTATGAATTTCAAACTTAGACTAGTTGATTATTATGTATTCTAAGCCGTATACCTATATTTTAATTATTATAGATTTAGAATTTTATGTATTGTCAGTTTATGTCTAGCCAGTATCCTCAATCATTTTCTCAACTTACTTATTTTGAACATTGTAAACTTATACATTTTGATTGTATGTATTTGGACGATTATGGATTATGAACTTTATGGATTTTGATTATTAGTTGTTTTGAGGTATTTTGAACTTATATATTTTATATAACTTAGCACTTCAATAAAATTAATGACCTACTCGGAGCTAACAGTAACTACGAATGAACTAACGTACTCTAAGAGAACAGACGAAGTCGTATTTAAATAATGTAAATCTACCCTCGCTGTAAAAAGTTACTTTCGATATTCTAATTTTCTGTATTTTGAACTTTCGGTCTTTTGAAAATAGACATATCGAACTTCGGTATATCGGGTATAGGTATTTCGTATTTTCGGTATTTTGATTTTCGATGTTTTAAGCGTAGGGATTTTAGTTGTAGGTATCAGAGTTGGGCGTAATCAACTACTTTTTTAATCAGATTAATAATCTGATTGAAAGTAATCATGATTACTTTTAATCAGATTAAAGTAGTCGTGATTACTTTTAATCAAGATTGAACATGTTATCTTTTATCTTGATTACAGTAGTCAGTAATCTAAATTACATGATTATTCTTAACTAAGTTTATATGAATTATGGTTTGGGAATTGATGAATATTAGGTAATTTATATTTTATTGAGTTGCCATTCATTACCACAATTTGTATGCATCTACAAATTGAGTGGTTGGCTTTATTGTACTATAAATTACTGCGAAAAAAATTGCAAAAACTCAACAGAGAATCACTTGTTTTTTGCAAAAAGTTGGCAGAGAAGTATTTGAAAAGTGTGGAAACGCGATTTTCTGAGTTTTTTGATGTCTCCTCGAAGGTTGCTCAAAATGCGGTAGTTGCTGCAATTTCTTATCCTAGGTTTAAAAACAAATGGATGGCTTGCATAAATATAGAATATCATCCCAGAATCAAATCAGTTTTCAAAGAAGCTGTTATCAAGGAAATTCATGAAGCAAGAATATTATTATAATCTTTGCTATACATATATGTATTTCTTAAGACTATAATTATTCTTTTATATTAATAAGCAATCTCCTGCATAGTTATGGCAGCCTGGTACTTTATGTTGGAATCTAGTGCACTAAAAATATTAATATTTAGTTTTTTTTCATCTAAAAAAGATTTCTATTTAGGTGTTCAAACCGAAAGTGTATCTCTAGGGAATAATTCTATGAATTCATCATTTTCAATATTAGTTCTAGTATGAGTATGTTTTGTTCCTTAGGATGGAATTATTTTATTTGATTGAGTAAACTTTGTGTGTAACTGATGGTTTCCATTTTCTATCGATACAGTCAGAAGTCCAAGGGACAATTCCTAGTGCTATGGAACCACGGGTAATTAAAATTACCCATGGACCCGGTCGACCCACCGAGACCACGGGTAATGACTGGATTTTTTGCGTAAAATAACTATCCTAAAAGTCCACAGTGTATGAGACTGATAAAAAATAAAGATGATTTTTTGCTATACAATATGTTTATTTATTTTTAACGTTCCGACTGTTGGTTTTATTAATCAATCATAAAAGTAATCAAGATTACGATTACAGATTTATAATCATTAATCACCGATATGATTACATTTTTGATTAATTTCTGTAATCTGTAATCATGATTGAAGATTACACATTGTAGTCGTAATCCTTAATCTGATTACTTTTTGCCCAAGACTGGTAGGTATTATGAAATTTCGGCATTATAATACGTACCCCATAGGTGGTATAACATAACGAGTGTCTTTTTCTACAAAAAAAGTTTAAAAATAATAGTTAATGTTACTCTTCTCGTTAAAATGTTACTTTTTGAACCGTCTCGCGTCACTTTTGACTATCGGCCACTGGCCGCTACACTGCACATTGATACGAACCATAGACTAAATATAATATTGATACGAACTGGTGGTACATATTTCTTAAGGTGCCTGCTAGCTTGACGTCAAGTTAGCAGCCTCACCAAGATACTCAAATATGTTTTGAACCATAGTATCACTATTTATATGCTATACGCTTAATCTGTGGCTATACGTCACTATTTAAACTTCGGAATAATTATCTAGCTTTAGTTACTGTTCTGAGATTTAAACACAATTTTTTGACGTAGGTAGTCAAACTCAAAACCATCTAATTCCGTGGTGAGGCTTGCTTGACACACACGAAAAAAGTTGACGATCTCAATGACGAAGAAAAGGAGATGAAAAAAACAGCCTTCGTTTTTCATTCAGTCATTAGTGACTGACTAAGATTAATAGCGTTTTAATAGTAACTTACTTTTAAAACGCTAACATAATCTAACACGAATAATATTAATAATCACATACCTGACATACATACTACATCCGACTTGTTATGGTTTAGTTAAATACGGCGTTATAGTAAAAAGTGGCCGTTTTTAGCTGTAACGTCTTATTTAACTAAACCATAACATGTCAGATGTTCATTATGTGACTTAAAAATGCCAAATTACTTCATTCAAATAGTTTGTTGAGCATAATTTGATTTTCTATCTATAATAACTAGATATGTTTTTTCATTGGCGGCGCTAGTGTGCGGCGTAAACGCTCTTAAGTATTAACTTTGTGTTCCACCTAAGTAACTGTCCTATTAAATTGTGATTTAAAATTTAAGATTTCTTCAAATTGTATTAGCTTATAGCTGTCTTAGAATTACAATATTGTTTTACTTCTCCAAAATTTATTTTGAGTTATCTTCAAATTGTGTTAACTTTACTGATAAGTTAAATATTATAATATATTTTGTATGGTGTTACCGGCACAAAAGTGACGTAATGGATGTTTCTCCGAAAAATTCTCGCCGATTTATGATTAATCTTTCTAAAGAAACTTTTGAACTTAAAAGTTCATTGTTAATTTTTTGACATCTCCAGTGCAGTGAAGCCAGTTGGTTGAACTGTATTGTACAGACGGCTGCACATCAACCTATCCAAAACTGTCAAATTTCTTCAATAAATCTTCAACCATATGCCATACACATAAAGTTTAAAGTCTACTGAGGAAATTTGAAAGTTTGTGGAAGTCTGATGTGGATCCCGGACACATTCGTCACTTTCCAACTATGTCCGCAAATACGTAATTATATATATTTAGTGTACTTTCGTCAGTAGTGACGAATCTGTACAAATTCATTTTTTGACACTACTGACCAAAACGAACTAAAAACGTATTTTGGTACATTTTCGTCAGTACTTATAGTAACACGACGACGGCGACAAAAAACCCTTGGTTTTTATAACGACTTGGACTTGGTTCTTAATGTTTACATTAAAGTATCGGTAATACTGTGCCACACCAGTTGAAACTGCAAGCCATATCTGTATATATTGTAGATAAAGTTATGTATGTTTATGTAAGATAATTTACCCCTTTGGAATCCTGCACTGTTCAAAACTGATTTTGAGATAGCGATGTATAATGCAATAAATAAGATATATCCAGACAGTAAAATATCTGGCTGCTACTCTCATTACGCCCAGGCTATTAGGAAAGCTCGAGAATTAAAATTTAACAAAACTGAAACTGGGAAAAAGTTTATGAAATATTACTATTATTATTATTGCGTGTGTACTAGATACAATACAATCCGGTTCAACCTGCCACGTAGCGTAGGGCTATGTTGATATGCAGAATATAGAAATTAAAAAAGCAGTGACAAAATTCAGCGCTTACATCAGCCTTCCCGGTAGCATAGCGGTCAGTGCAGCCGCCCGGATTGCGGAAGACCCAAGTTCGATTCCTGACTGGGTCGGGTAAGCGTTTAATATTTTCACTGTATTTTATAAATTTCATAAATATTTAATGAAGAAAATTATAATGGTAGACAAAAGCTGCATGTTATTATTTTCGCCAACGCGAATTGTCTTGGAATACGGGGCTGCAATAAAACAAGACAATTTAACTTCTAAATGTTTTATTACCATAGAACAGTTTACATAGTAATAAGTAGTTGTAGTCAAACCAAAAATTTATAATATGTAACAAAATAATTGAATTGATTTTTGATTCGCGCAGGAAAAGTGGGTGGTATTCATCGACTGGATGCCTATGATTCTAATTCGAACCTTTCATGGCATGGCACTAGTCCTCACATATTCTCCTATCATACTTAAAAATAGAGTACATATGTTTCCGGAATTCTGATAAAAGTATCAATAAGTTCCAAAATGGCATTTAAAATATGTACACAATATATAAATTTCCATTTATGCTGTAACACAAAAAAATACACTTTTCATAAAAAATCTTGCATAATTCGCGCAAACATCATCCCTGTCAGTGATGCTCACAGACTAGCAGACACTCAGTAGGTTTCAAATATTATTGCTGTTAGTTTCGAAGTTTTTTCTCATTGTAATTAGATATATTTAGAACAATTACCAATAACTGTGACGCCAGCGTTCAACTTGCTTTAGGTAATAAATGTTTTTTTTGCAGAATAAATTAAAATTTTGAACATTTTGAACAATGAACTATTGTATAAATACAGAAATAAGAAATACAATTTTCACTCTTATAGGATCAATCTGGTGAATTATTCTGATCAGCAATCGTATTAGTTTTGCTTGGATGAGACTCAGACATTACTTTCAGTTATTCAGTCATGTGAATGTAGCTTGATATATTACCAGGAAGTATATAAGTTGATCCCAAAAATTTCCGTCTTACTTCACTGATTATAAAAAAATAGCGTAATGAGTAACTGATGCTCTAGTAACCGTTGCAAAAGAAATAACTTTTTATTACATATGTACATACAAATAACGAGTTGGAGAGATAAGAATGCTAGACTTTCTCTTCATCTCACAAGCCCTGCAGTATAATATTTCGTACAAAAATAGAGAACGAACAACTTAGAGAGTAACAAGCTGCTATGATAAATTATACCCACTTTAAACATTGTTCATATATCTAAGGCGTTATAGGAAACATCTGAACCATTATTATTGCCATCGAAAACAACCAAAATTTTACGTGATGGATGAATTAAAGTAACTACTTATTATGTTGACGGAATCTTATACATTACACCAACTTTTAAATAACATTGACACATGCCTAAGTTTACAAAATATCTGCAATTATCAAGCACGCATCAACAATCATGCATATACGTACATTAAACCTTTCATACATCTTACAAAACAATAATAATAATTTATAAAATTCACAGTCCCTTGCACATGTGCATGCCTAAATTAACATACGTCATCTTGCATTCATCACCTTTCATAACCCCTTTTATTTCACATAAGTAAAGATACCACAGCCACTGTCTGTATTTATAATACCAAATAGGAAAAATGCTTCAACTTTATATTTAAAATAATGTGGAAAAATTATGGTCAGGCTACATAAATAACTGTAGAATATGCGCTAGGTGCATTTTTCTAGAAGAAAGGCAACTTACAATCACTTTTAGCAATATTAAATATAGAACTAATCAATCTTTGTAATATATTTAAATAAATATTATTATTATTCATACAATTTGCAATGAAATGTTTTAGTGTAAAATGCATCAATAAAGAAGGCCTACCTAAGATGTTGTTCTTAAAATCATAAAGCCTAGTTTGAGCGTGGATATGAATGCACCTAACGACTTCACATAATGATATACTATGACCTGCCAATACAATACATTTGAGTTTACCAGCAATAAGTTGTTTGAATTTGCGTCACATCAGTGCTGTACCAAGACGTTTCAAATCTGGAAAAATAGAAAAAGCCATATTAAATGTGATTGTCTTTAATTAATTGATAAGAAATCTTTAAGGCGCTATCCTTCTGCTGCGCACATTGTGCACGGGCATGCAGCGCACTTGAGCTGCGTGGAATCACGTATTCGTGCATAGCGTGTTCGTGTATTGCAATGGACGTTAACACAATATACTTTTTCATACAAAGCGAAGCTAAGTCAACGTTGACAAACGTGCGTAGCTTATCCGCCGCAGTGTGACAGCACCTGTACATGATGGTGTTTGTCTACTCGGTATCATAAACAAACTACAGCGCAATACATGGCCCGTGCTCACAAAAAGAGAACTAACAGCGACCTTTAGCAACTGCAGCGGCTGAGTACTCACCAGCTAGTGAGCAGCGCCTGCTGCTTGAGCTTGTGGATCTCCTTGGTAGCCCAGTTGGCGAGCGTCTTGGTGCGCGGGGTGCAGCAGCTGCAGCGGCTGAGTACTCACCAGCTAGAGAGCGGCGCCTGCTGCTTCAGCGGCTGAGTACTCACCAGCTAGAGAGCGGCGCCTGCTGCTTGAGCTTGCGGATCTCGTTGGTGGCCCAGTTGGCGAGCGTCTTGGTGCGCGGGGTGCAGCAGCTGCAGCGGCTGAGTACTCACCAGCTAGAGAGCGGCGCCTGCTGCTTCAGCGGCTGAGTACTCACCAGCTAGAGAGCGGCGCCTGCTGCTTGAGCTTGCGGATCTCGTTGGTGGCCCAGTTGGCGAGCGTCTTGGTGCGCGGGGTGCAGCAGCTGCAGCGGCTGAGCACTCACCAGCTAGTGAGCGGCGCCTGCTGCTTGAGCTTGCGGATCTCTTTGGTGGCCCAGTTGGCGAGCGTCTTGGTGCGCGGGGTGCAGCAGCTGCAGCGGCTGAGTACTCACCAGCTAGTGAGCGGCGCCTGCTGCTTGAGCTTGCGGATCTCCTTGGTGGCCCAGTTGGCGAGCGTCTTGGTGCGCAGGGTGCGGGAGCGGCGCGCAGCCTGCAGCAGTTCGACCAGCGGCGGCGTCTCCAGCAGCGGCAGCATCCGCGCGCCGAACACCGTGCACAGGTCTCCGGCCAGCCCCGCCACCGCCGACATGTGGCCGTCGGTACGCTCGGGCTCGCACGCCACCTGGATCATGAAGTTCACGATTGCCGGCACGTGCGGCTCCACCAGCGCCACGTCGGAACGAACCTGACGAAAGAACGTTAGTTTGTTTATTTATTTATTTGTTATGCCAACATGCAACAATAGTGTAAACATTGAGATAGAAAATAATATAAACTTTACCGATATTACGACCGTAATTAAGATTAGATAGAAACCTTTTATAGGCTAATTCTGATGACGCTAAAATTGTCGTATGAGGCACACAGCAAATATTCCAAAAAATAATAATAATAACACAATTTAAAATAAGACAAAAAACAACTAAGAAAAGACAAATGAACATGAATGCCATGTTGCAGATTTTATTATGTAGATGGTAGAAACACGGTATAGCTTATTGAGTTTTATTTAAGCCAAATTATAGCTAAAAACTAAATATTACCAAAACCTTTAGTTTCTAACTCATAATAGTATGACATTATTATTGAAAGCTTACCTCGCCATCTGCACCCTTCAATCCCTGGATGATACCAATATATGCCTCCAGTACGCTTTCGCGAAGTTCACCGATATATTCTACCATGTCGTAGTCATTGCGATCCACTTGAACATTGCTGGCCTGAAATAGTAAAATATGCATGTTAAAAATATAATAATAATAAACCATAAAAATCTGCATGTTATTTTAGTGATGTATCATGAACAAACCTGCAGCAACATTTGCATCACCACATCAAAATATTTTGTGAAATCGGGTCCGATGTTGAGGGCGATGTCTCCGAACACAGACAATATCTGGGGTTTCACTGAGCGATGAATCGAAGGATCGCCGAGATTTTCCAACAGCAGACATATTATTTCATCACAGTAGGGTAGCACCTAAGAGCACAAATCAATAAATTAATTATTAATTAAAAAAACAAATACGATAAAACATTCACTATATAAACCCTAAAACTTTAACATTACGTATAATGTTGTATAAAGTTTCCTCACCTTACTTTTCAGAGCTCTACAGATATCGCCTGTGACTCCTACAGCTGCAATGCATACTTGATATTCTTGATGATTCTTAAGACCAACATATAGGTATCTTTTGAAAGCATCCATATATTTTTGGAAACCTTCTCCCAGAACTTCAACAAGTGTAGAGACTGCCATCAGAGCATCTTCCTGCACTCCACCAGCCTTGCCAGCGTTACCAGCAAACATAGTCAAAAGGGCTGTCATAATAGCATCAGATATCTGAGGTGCATCTTCAGGGGTCACTTTGCGTAAAACTGATTGCAAGGTAGCACACAACAGACTTTGTAAATCATTGAATTGAGAGCGATCAGCCTGGCTTGATATATGATTTTCCATTTGGAGGACTTGTTGCAGTCTCTCCAAAATAACCATGGTGGTTTTTTGTACTGTGACATAGCAGTCACTTGGAGAGTTCTTAACCATCTCCATAAGTGCTTCATAGGCTGCTGATCGTAAATTGTGCTGGGCTGCATCCTGTCGGTCTGTTGTTTCCAAGAGGCGTTGAATAATGAAATCAAAGTAGGTAGACATGCAGTATGTTTTTGGTTGGTTTGTGTCTCCACAGTCCGCTGCCTCATATGCTGCTTCTGCCAAACCAGTAAAGGCCCAGCAAACATTAGCAGCTACTCGCGGCTCAGCCTTCAGACCATTCACAAGACTCTCCAGCAGTGGCTTGAGGTAAGTCTCATTGATAGCTGCCTCAGGCACAATTTCACAAATTCTGCCAAAGGTCCAAGCAGCAGTATCTCTGACAGCTACACTAGAGTCATACATAGCATCAATTAAAGTTGGCATAGCGTTTTCAACTAAAGGTTTCAGACTAGTTGCTTCTAGGCCACCTAGAATGGACCCAAATGCCATTAAAGCAGCCTCTCTGTATCGCCAATTTTCATTCTTAATGTTTGAGTTAATGAATGGTAACACATGTGGTACAATTTCATCTTCACAGCAGTTTGACAACAGCATTAGGCATACTGATGCAGCTTTAGAGGGATTCCATTCCAATTCATCATCAGAGTCATCCTGTTTTGTTAATTTCTGCATAAGAACTGGGGCCAAGTATTGGAGAGCTCCTCTAGCATAGAATCTGGATGTTCTGACTGGCGGTCGGCCTGCAAATATATATTGAAAGCATTAAATGGTTCCAATAATAATTAAGTGATATAAGTCTTGTTGTATAATATTTACCAGTTTCAGCTGCTTCTGCCTCCTCAATGGCAAGATCAATTTCTTCATCACTAACATTGGACCAAAATTCAATGCCTTGAAGTGAAATCTCATCAATGTCTGATTTCATAGCTTCTAAAGTGATTGGGAATAGTGCTTGCCCCATATATGGCTCCATATATTGGTAGTACAAAGATAGGATTTTAACCTGGTGAACACAAAGAAAGGTTAAGAAATATAAACAGGTAAAAATAAATAGTTTCACACCACTTTTTTTGCTACACTGGAACTTACCAAACACTGAAGCGCTGCAACGCTGATCCTCATGTCACTGGACTGTGTGGCTTCACAAACAACCTCCATAATAAAGTTCCTTTCATTTTCTTTCTCAAAGTTAGCTTTGGTAAATTCTAAAGAGTTGAGTAGGGCTTGCGTGGCAGCAAGGCGGACATGGTTGCTAGGTTCAGTAGATCTCATTCCATGGATGATGGCGGTTAGAATTGGATTACTTTGCTCTGTTAGAACTTCTGCATCAATTTCTTGACAAATGTAACCTAAAATATAATATGGTATTGCAATAAATTACTTTAATCAATTATTGTTGTCAGCTTAATTTAATTTGCACATGCTACAAATTTTGTACAATGAGTACATACTGACTTAACCAACGTTATGGTTATTATCCAAAACATAAAAAAAATTAACTAACTATAAACAATACATAGGCACCACTATTTGCTGTTTGCAAAAATGTCAAATGGATACTATGTCACAGATAAAAATTTAAAAAAATTACCAATTGCTTCTAGTGTTGCTTCTTTCTTGAGCTCTGTTGATTGTGCATTTACAACATTTTCTACGAGAATGGGAATGAGGTCATTCCACTGTCCCACTGCAAGCTCAGCAACAGCCACATATGCTACACACTGTGCAGCGGAACTGGGCCTACTGTTTTCTGTTCCTATAGATGTAAGTATCTGAAACCAGAGTTGCCCAGATGATTATACTATTAGAAGTAAACAATTTAAAGGCTGTTTTTTGAAGTAACAATAAATATTTACATTCTTTTTAATATATAGTCTTATATCTTCTGGTAGTGCAAGCCATCTCTGTTGATATTGCTGTTTCATTGTAGGGTCTTTGGAGGTGAGGTGGTTTTTAAGCTGTAATCCTGCAGCCATTCTTGCCACTTGGCTGTTGCCTCCCTGGACCAAGACATCTGACAGCATCTTGATAAAGGTTGTGAAGTTGGTGGCCGCAGCCTGATCCAAATACTTCTCTGCTGCTTCCAACTCATTTCGATCTGTAAATAATAACATATTTATATGAAATACAAATGCATTGGCTAATGTACAAGTCAATAATGGTCAACATGAGTCCATCACCATTTAACCTTCAAAACTGAAAGTGATTCACAACATAGGCAACAGTTTCCAAAACGAAAGGAGACAGTAATAACAAAAGCGAAAACAACACATCTTTTGAAATTCACATTGTTAAAAGGTTTCATCGTTGCAACTATAAAATAACTAGAAATTTCCTTACATGACAGATAGACATGTCAGTCTATTGTTCTAGGACAACTTGTAGATTATTTTTACGGCTTATGTGGTTTCACGATTTGGTAATATGGACTGTCTTACTGTCACATTTGGATAAACTTTACTGATAAATCCAGATCATAGGCAATTTGCGATAAGTCGATTGACAATGTATCAAAAACGCCATGCTAAAGGAAATGTTAGTTGTTTTCTTACCTGGTGATATAGTCTTTTCTAATATTTGTATAAGGGTTAACGTCGTCTCCGTATGCATCTTTATTCACTTTTTCTAAACAAACTCAGGATAAATTAGAGGAAACGATACCCAAAAAACTTAAACCGGCACACCACGACTGCTGCTGAACATTCACAAAATGTCAATGTGTTACCAGCATTAAATTCAAACTTGAAAAATGTAACTGTCATATTTTGTATAAATCAAAGTAAAAACGTGTTCGGATACATGTTACTAATTTTAAAAACATAAATTATAAAAATAAAACAATACTTTTCATAATAGGACATGAATAGGACTTAAAAGGACTTAAGAGACTAACCACATCTGTGGGACTAACATACATAGACAGAAAAAAGCATTCATATTTCAGTTACAAAATGATGATCTTTATCATAATATTGCGCATTGCGGAATTTGGAGTTTTCTTAATAAGCTGATTTTATAATTTCGTTGCTAATAGAGTTTTTGAGAGAGAGTATGTTATGTATTAGCTAGCTTGATCGCTATGCCAGCGTACACAGTAAATATGGTCAATTCTTGTGTCCGTTAAGGTGGCGTACACATGGTCCATTTAACGTTTGTTGCTGTCCTCTTTTAGTGCGTAATTAGTGCGTAATTACTGCCAATACAGAATAATTAGTGCCTCTTTAGTTTAAGAAATAAAGACCTTTTTTAGTGTGTACGGCTGGCATCACGATCAAGCTGGCGTACCCATGACCGTTCTCGAAAACTACTTAAATAATAGCAACGAAATTTAGTGCTTAATTAGTGCCCGCGTTATGCAAAATTTCATAAGGATTACTCTTAAAGGAACGGAGATATCGAACAAAAATTGTAAATGACATATTGAGCTAGCGTCAAGAGACAACGTACACACGCTTGCAAATCAACCTACCACAAACTGTCAAATTTTTATCAATAGACTTTGAACTTTATGCCTTAGGCATATGTTTGAAAATGTATTGAAGTTTGATAGTTTTGAATAGGTTGAGGTGCAGGCGTCTGTACACTTATTGGTTCATATAGAAAGCGAACTTTTATTTTTATAATTGTTTTAAGTATTGACAGTGCGTGAAATTCTGACTCTAGCAGTATAAATTGTTTGTGTGAAAACGCAGTGGAACTATATATAAAAAATATGTAAAGTTCTAGGAACAAATATTTTGTTGTTTTACAGTGGCACACAAAATTAATATTATTAGTTATGTATATCTTATTACACAGAGAGGTGTCGTAACTTTTTTTAAAGTAAGCTTATTTGCCTCTTTTCCGTTCTCATTGTCGTTAAGTACAGTCGGCAGCAGATCAACCTACTCAAATCTGTCAAATTTCTCCAATGAATATTGATCCTTATAACCAAACCATAAAGTTCAAAATTGATTATAGACATTTGACAGTTTTGGGTAGGTTGATCTGCCACCGTGTGTACATTTTGTTTTGACGCCAGCTCGAAATGTCATTCACAAGTCTTGTTCGATATCTCCGTTTCTTTAAGAGCAATCCTTATGAATTTTTGCATAGCGTGGGCACTAATTAGGCACTAAATATGTGTGTATATTTCGTTTCTATGATACAAGTAGTTATCGAGATTGGTCATGGGTACGCCCCAGCTTGATCGTGATGCCAGCGTACACACTAAAAAATTCTTAAACTAAAGAGGCACTAATTATTTTGTGTTTGCAGTAATTACGCACTAAAAGAGGGTATAACAACAAACGTTAAATCGACTATGTGTACGTTACCTTAGCGGACACCAATTCTTTGGTGGTCTAATATACCATTTTTTAAACCAGCATACTCAGTACGAAATAGTTTTTTTTTCTTATTCTAAAGAGGGACTATTTATTTTATTACTAATTAAAATCTATTTGAACTCTTTTAAAAGGCGTAATATAACAACAAACGTGAATTACACAGTGCACGCTACCATAACGGACATGACTATAAAAATATCCTGGGTAATTTTTATAAACTATACTTCATAGATTTTAGGATACCAGCGACATCTGCATTCGAATGCGTGTACATTGAACTGACTTTGACATTTATCAAATCCTTTTCTTGTTGTGGTCGTGTTGTTTGTGGACGTAGGGCCGATTAAATCTGCCAAAATGGTATAAAATCTAAATATATTTAACAAATCACTTGAATAAATTGATAATACATAGCATAATTGTTAATTGTAGACGTTTTTCTATGTCTAAGCACGTTTATTTACCTATGAAGTGAACTCTCGTTATTGTTTCAGTCGTTGGTAATCCCGGACAAATTTCAACATATTCTCCGTATTATGAATACAAACATCGATGGCAAACGTAAGGTTATGTTTGCTATGACCGCTATCAAGGGAGTCGGTCGCAGATATTCTAACATTGTGTTGAAAAAAGCCGATATCGATCTCGACAAACGTGCTGGTGAATGCACCGAAGAAGAAGTAAGTAAAATTACTGTAATAATTATGCTAAAGCCCCGTTCCTTCTATTCAGAAGCAGAGATTTTGTTAGTTTTTGAAGTTTTGTGTTGTTTCCCTAAACTTCCGCTTTTATTAGTTTCTTTGATTATCTTATTATAACCTCTCTGTTCTTATTGTTTTTCTATCAGTGGATTCTGTGTATATAGTAAACTAATTGAACTCTTAAATACCCCTTAATATAACTGCATTATTTGCCTAATTGATTTTAGAGCATTTCATAATAAGACCAATGTGTAACTTAAAAATATAATTTCTTTCAGGTTGAAAAGATTGTGACTATCATGTCAAACCCAAGGCAGTATAAAATACCAGACTGGTTCTTGAACAGGCAAAAGGACATTGTTGATGGCAAGTACAGCCAGTTGACATCCTCTAACTTGGATTCAAAGCTCCGTGAAGATCTGGAGAGGTTAAAGAAGATCCGTGCCCACAGGGGTATGCGTCACTACTGGGGCCTACGTGTGCGTGGTCAGCATACCAAGACTACTGGCAGGAGAGGCAGAACTGTGGGTGTATCGAAGAAGAAGTAAACTTTTAACAATTAAACATTATAAATCTTACAAATATTTTGTTTACTTTTCAAATCTCCTGTACCTTTTCATTGATTTGCATAATTTTTGTATATTTTACTTTGGTTTAATTTTGATTGTAATCTCATGTCTTGGGCTCTCATTAAGTTAACTAGTTAATTTTAATAATGGATGTTTTGGATCAGCAGTTATTTTCAAAGAGCTTAAGTATGCACAAACAGTTCAAAACAAATGCACATTATTATATGCTGGAGTGTATTGTTATTTTGAAAATAACACAAAATTATTCTTAAAGGAATCTTATTAAATGTAAGTAGTTTACATTGCATATAATTAGTAATTAAAGGGAAAATAAATGAAACTAATTATGTAAGTAAATATAGAATTCTTTATTGCAAAAATGACAGTAACTAGGTACCTATCTATTGTTTTGTACAATAAATAAGCAGATACAGCTCATTTATTTGCAACAATGTCTAGAAGTATTGTAATTATACAACAAATTAACTTTATAGATAGGTACATAATAGCACAAGTGATTAATCTTTCAAAATAAGAAACTTAATTATTGTGATGTGAATTTAATCTATAGACAACTTACAATAGAACTGTTCACATTAGTTGGAAGAATCATATGGATGGTTTCTTTATCAAGTGATTATAAACTAACTACATTTACATTAAAAAGTAAATTATTCATATTGTGCTATTATCACCATCATGTAGACTCCTGCTAAAAGAGCAAGAATTTCTTTTATAGATTGAGATAGTTTATTTGATCCTTCTAATAATTCTGGAATGACTGACACAGTTGCAATATAAATGAAACCACCAGCTGTAAAAGGTAAAATGAGAGATGACACTAGGCCTTCTCCTGACCCTTGGAGGTAAATAGACAAAACTGTCCCTGAAACTGCTCCAAAAGCAGTCAGTAGCTGTAACATCATAGCTTTTCGACGGGAACATCCTGACTGAACTAGTATGGCAAAATCTCCAATTTCATGAGGTATTTCATGTAAAAGAATAGTGATTGTTGTTATATATCCAATGTTGTTACCAGCAATAAAAGATGCTCCAATTGCTAGACCATCAGTGAAATTATGAGTAAAATCAGCAGCGAGATTCAAGTAACCAGCAATCTTGATCTCACTTTTTTTGTCTTTATTTTTCTTTTTCTTATCGTCTCCCTTTTTCTTTTCTGGTCCATGTGAATGACCATGTCCTCCATCAAAGAGACGAACTGTCTTTTCAACAACTAAGAAGGTAATAATTCCACCGAGGACTCCAAGACCTACAGTGATGTCATGAGGTTCGTGTGCTTCACTTTCATTTGTATGGCTATGACTGTGACTGTGGCCAGCACCACCTTCCGATGGCACCAAGGCGTGAGGAATTAAATGAAGAAAAGCGTCTCCTAAAAGGCCACCAGACGCAAATGATAATAAAATTTTGAGCAAAGGTTGTTTCTCCACAGTTCCGTCAATAGGTATAAAGAAAAGTATAAAAAACGGCACTATGCTGATGAATATCGTTGAACTTAACGCCTTCACGTATAGATCATAGTCAGACTCATTTATCTTTTTCTCTTCTTTCTTGAATTGTTCATTTGCACTTTTAGAGTATTTAAATGCTGGCGATTCATCTTCATGTGAGTGTGAATGGCCCCACACTGCTATAGCGGTGCAAATTAAAATAATACACGGTAAAACAACTTTTCTTCGGTAAAACATCGCTACACTATTAATAAACTTAAATTTTTTAGATAGCGGCGTTTTTGTCCGTTGGGCTTTTTCGATACGGCAGTCGGCATTTACTTAAACGACCACGACTTCACTTCAGAAAAAAACAATGAACTTGTACAACTCACAACTTCCGTGACAGCGGGTGACATTGTCATTGACGACACTTGACAGTTGGAAGAAGGGGGAAAGGGCAGACGTATACTTTTTAAAGGCAAAGATTTCTTAAATAGACGTCCTAAAGTTTCATTTTAGAAGTACATTTTATATATTTTTTTTAATTAGTTAACCACATTGCTTGTTGTTATTGTAAACAATGAAATACATTTAGATTAGTTATTTTACCATTGAAAATGGTTATCAGATGCAAATCACCTGGGACGTGTTTTTGGCCATAGCTCCGAGGATTTTGAGAGGATCTAGACGGGAATAGTACCAAGTGTTGAGGAATTTATCGAGACACGTATAAGCGTTCGAATTTTAAAAATAGGCTGGTAACTATTTTTGAAATTTTGAAAAATGTTAAAAAGTCGGGTTGTTTGGGGGTTGTTTGTTTAATAAAGTGTAAATATTTCGTCGGTTTTTTTTCGAAAAATGAAATGAAAAACAAAAATTTTTCGCCATTTTGTAGCTTAACTAATAAGTTTAGCTATCATTTTATTGTGACCTGTATTGGTGGTCCCTTTAGATTTGGTATTGTAGAAAAAAAGGTATTTCTGTATATAAAAAGTGATGTAGCTTCTATGATTATTGACCGATCGTCATGGTAAGGTGCAGCGCAGACGACAGACTTTTTGTGCGATCGAGTCTGCGACTCACTTCACGCATGAAGTCCGTCGTCGGATTTTTCACAGACTTAAAGCACACGACGCACATTTTCGATCATTCTGTCCGTAGAATTGTACACGCACGTACACGCTATGGATATCCAGAGATAGCGATGTATTATTTTATACTTGATGTACAGAAAAAGATTACTGAAAGGACAGTAAAGATAGTTCTATATTAAACATTAAATTGTGAAATAATATCCGGAAAAAAAATAATTTTATAAAATGTCTTCTAATACATCATCATCATCATCATCATCTCAGCCAAAAGACGTCCACTGCTGGACAAAGGCCTCCCCCAAGGATCTCCACAACGACCGGTTTTGTGCTGCTCACATCCAGCGGCTTCCCGCAACCTTCACCAGATCGTCGGTCCACCTTGTTGGCCTGCCCACACTCCGCTTTCCGGTACGCGGTTGCCACTCAAGAACTATTCCGCCCCAGCAGCCATCAGTCCTGCGAGTAATGTGCCCTGCCCACTGCCATTTGAGCTTAGCAACTCTTCAGGCTATGTCGGTTACCTTTGTTTTTTTGTGGATCTCCTCATTTCTGATTCGATCACGCAGAGAAACCCCGAGCATAGCCCTCTTCATTGCTCTTTAAGTGACCTTGAGCCTTTTTATGAGGCCCATAGTGAGCAACCACGTTTCAATCCCGTATGTCATCACTGGCAACACACACTGGTCAAAGACTTTCATCTTGAGACACTGCGGTATATCGGATGAATAGATATTTCGTAGCTTACCAAACGCTGCCCAGCCTAATTGGATTCGACGATTGACCACTTTGCTGAAGCTGGACCGTTTGTCCCAGGTAAACTTCTAGAGCAGAGTCCTCAACCTTCAGAGGAGTGGGTACGACACGTGAGTTCGACATAACTTTCGTCTTCTCCATGTTCATTTTAAGACCCATTTGTTAAGAGACTTTGAATTTTGTAAAAAAAAGAGACGGTATTTGATTTGAAGATACGTTGTATGGCTGCCCTTTCAAAGATATATCTAATATTGGTGTGAGAGGGACAGTTAATGGAATAGAAATGAGAAAGTTTTTTAATACAATTACTTCACCACTTCTCAGGGAAGTGTTCCCTGGCAGTATAATAAAGTCTAATAAAAAAATACCTACGGTATTTTGTTTTTTCCTTAGACGTCATAGATGTCCAAACAGAAGCGGAATAAATATACAGCACACTTCTTCCCACATTTTTCTTTTTAAATGTCTATCATTATATTCTGGCTTAGGTATCATAAATTGCTGGTCTGTTTTGTATTTCTTGTATTTAACATCGATATATCGATCTCTAGCGCCATGGTATTATACCGCGTACGTTACGCCCACCACTAACGAGTGCAGACTGCAGACTAATGTATAGGTTCTATTTTCACAGACTAAAAGTGCGTCACGGATAGTCTGTCGTTTGCGCTGCACCTAATGGTGTCAAAAGATGCGGATGCATTTTAAAACATAAAAGATGTTTTAATATTAGGTTGATGTTAGGTTAGCTAATTACGTAATAAATTAAGACAGAAGATCCCTTAGGAAGGGACAGAATAAATTAACCGACTTGGATGGACATGGATCTCACAACTTTTTACGATAGAAGAACTGAGTTGCGAGGCTTGTTTTTTTTGTTTATAAGTTTATTCTGATGGCATCACATTTATTTTTGTAGATAGTCCTACTTTTTTCCTGTCCGGTACCTAGGTACCTATCTACACCTATTATTCCTTTATATTATACATTGGGTAGGTTGATCTGCCGCCGTGTGCCTGTAGCACACGGCGGCAGATCAACCTACCCAAACCTGTCAAATTTCTGCAATGAATATTGATCCTTATTACTAAACGATAAAGTTCAAAATAGATTGTAGAAATTTGTCAGTTTTGGGTAGGTTGATCTGCCGCCGTGTGTACACTGATTCATTACGTGCAAATGTAACTTTGTAATCGTATATATTTATAGGGGATTACAAAGTTATTTATGCAGTTGGTGTATCTAGAAAACTGGACCGAAATTGCAAAATATTTTTTTTTCCCTTGATTTATACACTAAACACTAACTAATATTGTATTTTAAATTTGAAGCTTCTATGTCTGCTAGAAGTGCCTTAGAGTTTTTATGATCGGTCAGTCAGTGAGTGAGTGACGAAATTAAGAAACTTTGAATAGTTATAATTCTTAAACTACTGGTTCAAATTCAATGAAATTTGAAATATACCTTGTTTATAAAATGCCTGCTTCATCATCATCATCATCATCTCAGCCAAAAAACATCCACTGCTGGACAAAGGTTCTCCACAACCACCGGTTTTGTGCTGCTCGCATCCAGCGGCTTCCCGCGACCTTCACCAGATTTCCGGTACGCGGTCGCCACTCAAGGACTATTCAACTGAAAATTCAGGCTTCTAGTTTTATCCTTAACGAAATTATTGTTGTTGTGTAGTTTTTTTTTCGTAAATTTTTGTATTAATTTTCAATGCTCATCAATTTCATTTTCAATTTCTGATTCTTGCGGGGACTGCAAAATCTGTGAATTTTTTTCAATCTGCGTGAACTGGCATTGAACCTCAGAATAATAACTAATACTGAATAGGGCTCCTATGGCTTATAAAGTAAAAGTAGATAGTGTTGATTAATTTCGGCGAGTTGGATTGAGCCACGATAGCATAGTTGGCAATGCACCTGACCCGGCATGTCATGGGGTGCGGGTTCGAATCCCGCTAGTGGATTTTTTTCAACACTTTGTCTTTTTTCAATAACTAATAGGTTTAGTTATTGTTCTGAGCATTGAACAAAGCGGAAATGAGCACACCGACAGCAGACCAATTAAAATCTGTGGCTGCATATCACAATGGGGTATTTGACAGGTTTTAGAAAAATATGTCTAATGGTTCATTATAGCATAATATATTTGCAATTTGATTAATTCGTTATGAATTTCTTTATTTTTTATGAAAATCGCCATTAAAATTCAAATTAATAAAATAGCCGCCAAAACGCTGAAGACGCCATGCATGCAGGTCACGTGATGTCGTGACGTCGCGTCACCTGCTTGTAAGCAAACTTTTTGCTGTCAAATCAAACGTACAAAACTTTGATTGACATTTTACTGTTTACAAGCTGGTGACGTCACTCCATATTCAGCGTCATCCCGTGCGTTTTTGATCACGTGGTCAATCATAAAAAATTATTATGTTATTAATGATTTTTTATAAAAATCATACTTATTTTAAAATTATGTGCTGGCTAAATTAGTTTAAAAACATGTTTACTATTAAGTTAACAACAGTTTGATCAATATTTTCATTGTAGTCAAATACCCTATTCCTGCATTCCTGCAACAATAGTCCTACAGTCTTTTTAATAATATTAGGACTTTTTAGAAATTTGACAGTTTTGGGTAGGTTGATACATTGTCCCCTCTACTAGCTTCGAGAACCTAAAGTTTTATTATTTTTGGGTGTTTTTCCCTCGGCTCAACTAAGAGCTCCCCGGTCCCTGATGAGGGCGCCCAAGACCTCCTTATGTGGTAATGAAGAACCGGGATTACCCGTCCCCGTGAATTACGTTACGTGACGTTACGATACGTGACCACACTTAGACACACCGGTTGTCACTCCTCCTGACGCAGAGGCCAAAAAGTCGGTTTTTTATAATTGTTGACCGTACAAAGTTTTTGCAACGTCATCTTCTCAACTTTTCGTACGACCATAGAAGAAAAGTAATTGGTAAATTCTTACTTTAGGTTTTCTCTTAAACGTGAAAATAAAAAGTCATTACTTTGAGTGTGTGTATTGTGTATTAGACTGAACCAAGTAATTATTTGTGTGCAAAAACAAGTCAAACTTAAAATATTTTTATAGTTAGCTAAAACCACGTTGTTCTCCGGCTAAAACCAATATGTCATTTTAATGTTTCCATCTCTGTCTCGTTGTGTATCCACAGTACTTGACTGTCGAACTAGTTTACGCATGGAACTTCGCCTCATGGTGGGTAACTCTGGAACCTCGTCTTCGCGTACCAGTGGCGCCTGTGTCAGTTCCAAATGGTCTAAATTCTCATAGGATTCGGAATCGGGGGGTTGTCTGTAAAACATAATCGTAATAACAATTAAAATTGAAGATGTTTTGAATCAAATATAAGTTCTTTCTGATATAGTGTTCTATACAAATAACAGTAACAGAAAAAAACAAATAAACAACACAGAATATAAATGAGAATGTCCCCCGTAAACACTCGTATCCCGCGCTCCCGTTGGAATTCAGTAGAATCCGACCTTTTTTGAAATTTTGTACAACTCTTTTTTGTATGAAACACCTTTAGGGGTTTTTTAAGTTTAAATAGTTCCATTAGTAGGTATACACTTCGAAATAATAATTATGTACTATTTCGGAAGATCCTATGCCGTCTTTTTAATAATAATACATACTTCTGACCACCGCAGACAAAGCAATCTTTGTATGTCCAATTTTTGCCGAATTCTTCGCCTTCTTCCGCGGTTTGTGGCAAAGATGTATGAAGGGTTTCAGGCAAGCGGAGGCAGGAAACTCCGCCGATCACTGACAGAACTCCCATCACTACCAAAGGCAAAACTAAGTTGCTTGCTCCCTAAAAACAAAGAATAATTGAATTGAAAGTAAGCATAGTAAATAATTAAAAAAAATATCAGCCAAATTTTTAAAATCGTCCTCGAATTGACGTGGTATCGAAAACTATCAACAACGAATCTCGGTATGTTATAAAAAAATATATATATAAGCTAATAGTTACTTGTTATGCAAGGCTGGAAAGTTGTTGTTTCGCGCGAGTGCTTGTATTGAAACCACGAGTGAAGCGAGTGGGTCAAAAGAAGAATCCAGGGTGCCTAGTGTGAGTTTTGTTTACGATCCGTATTCATTCGATTACGTTTACGAAAACGAAAATTAGTATGGAATTTTAGCAGCGCCTCCTGGCGACAAACGAGAAGAGTTATAATTTGCCATACAAATTCTCGTTTTCGTTAACGTGATCGAATTTCAAAAACAACTCACACTATATAGGCCCTCTGAGCGTAGCGAGGGTTTCAAGGCACGAGACGCAAAACAACTTTGCTGCCGAGCAAAATACAACTTTTCACCTCACTACTGCGAGAAAATGGTTGATGAAAGAAAAACATAAAAAAACAGTTTCATTATGGATTCATATAATTTTTAAGAAAGAAATAGGGAGAAACAAGTTCTAAATTTGTATTATAATGTCTCTTTTACACACCTTTAAGTGTGATCGGGACGGCACAATACGAAGTTCGAATTTTTTATTTCGCAGTATCAGAATAGTGCGCACCATAGTGTTCATAGTCACGTTCTAAATTCAAAAACCTTTTCCACCCACGCGGGGAAAAAGCGCTTTTCCACCCAGCGTTTGAAGGAGGAAGTAAGCCTTTTCGAGCAAGTGAGGTGAAAAACATATTACACAACATCACATACATTGTTCTGATCCCAACAAGGTAAGTAGCTAAAGCACTCGTTTTATGGAAATCAGAAACAACGACGGTACCGCAACCACGTTTTCGACATTGACCCGACCGGGAAACGAACCGGAACCTCAGAGTTAGCACCGCCCAAAGTCCGGTGGCGTGCAAGCCACTCGGTTACGGAGGTCGTCAAAAATGTAATGAGATTTTTATATTCTTTACGCTGAGAAAGCCAAGTTACAAGTTACAATTTTATAGCATTAAACCATGCTCTAAGGTTACAACCTAACACCAAAACAAAAGATACATTTTATAAACGTTATTTTGAACAAAAAACCTAACGTAGGCTTGTTAAAGCTTAGATTATTTACAAGGCTTAGAGATAATAAATTTGTGTTTCTAGTTGTAACATGTCAACATGTGACATTGTTCAAAACGATAAGACCGCCATTGTTGTATACTATCTACATATTTGGTGAAAAATAAAGTAGGTATTTGTATTAGATCTCATTATTATGAGTCACACGGTGTGTTATATGTTTTGCAAAAGTAACTACTCGTTTGATAAATGAAAACATAGATACAAATGTATGTCATGAAAATAATGGGCTATAAATAGGCAATGAGTTAAATCAATGTTTTCTTATCTACTTCAGATAGGTAACTAATTCCCGATAGGAACTGATGAATCAGATAACGGAGAAAAAACGTAGAAAATTGTGTTTCTAGCAATGTTGTTTGTTTAGTTTATTTATCATCTGTATCTGAAAGTAGACAGACAAATAGGAAATAAGTGGGTTTGCAATGATGACAAAAATTAACATCAAACGCTTCCGAGCATTTCATCTAGGTAGATTTAGACTAGCAAATAGGTACTTTTTGCATTTTTTTAAGCATGAACTGGTTTACACGTTACACGACATTTATTTACAATGCGTATATAAGTATAGTTAGTTATTATAAGGCAAGCTTCCGAAGTTGCTTGCCGATACAATTTTTGGCGATTACAGAAACTTGAAGCAATTTACGCAAGATTGAAATCTTGTAGAGCCTAACTTTAAAAATATCATTCTGCAATTTTTTTTGCTGGTCTAAATCTCTTTTATGTAAAAGTAAATGATTTATTACTATGATACTGTGCTTGTTGCTACTAATGTTTACTTGCATTATTATGCCTATTTATACGATGAATTAGCAGTGGCATTTAATAAAGTAATGAGTTATTGTACTTTTAGGGCTTACCAAATAGTTTATAAAGGGTATAATTGTTAAACCCAAACCGCCTATGTACGCGGAAGTACCGATTCCAACTCCTCTTAACTCGGTCGGGTATAGTTCTCCAGCGTAAGGATATATTATAAGAAAAGATGCAGATATAAAACATTTGGATATTAAATACAGGATAAGTGTTTCCGTTAAAGCATCTGTAATTTAAGAACTCACTAAGAACATTAGATATCTTTGTTTTTAATACTAGAATTTAATGAAATACTTTATTGCACACTTTATAGTTACTAGCATCTTTTAAAAAAAAATCTTTATTATACCTAAAGGACTTTGGTCTCTAATGTGACCATGTCAGTCCTGGTAAATTTTAGAAACTAAAGTTACCTACTTAGCATCTCAGACAGGCTTGTATTGTTCCACAACTCACTAAATACGACAGGTAAGCATTTGTAGCTACCTACACAGCTGCACTGCAAGTCATGAATACGACGCGCGCTCACACGCTCACGTGTTACGTGTCCCGTCCGACGGCCGCCGCGCAAATGGCGAGCCTACAGCCGCCGCGAATATTTATATGCGGCGCGCCTCCGCATGCCGCTGCGTCACGCCGATCGCAGAGCGCCCTAGCGTTAATATTGTGTAAACTTATTAAACTACTTGTTAGATACGCCGCTAGTTGTAAGCTGTAAAAACTGTATAATACTAGGCTAAGGTTTTTCAATAAATCATTCATTCCATTCTACTCTCAACATTAGCTGGTATTATTTCTCTCCAAACACCCATCAGCTAAACATTCCCATACCCAACAGACGAGATAGCTTGGTATTTCGACAGCTGATGAGAGGAAGAAACTAACGTACTGATTACTGCCAATAGCAACTCAACATTAGCTGGTATTATTTCTCTCCAAACACCCATCAGCTAAAGTGGTGACCCCGAAACAAGAAGAACATCAAGCAACCTATTTTCAAGAAAGTCACTATGGCCGAAAAAGCAGAGGAATTAAGCAGCTCAATCTCCAGACCAACAGCAACTACGGAAGTCTCAAGCATCGCTCTCTCAATGCGTGTACCACCATTTTGGCGTGACCGACCTAGACTATGGTTTATCACGTTCGAAGCCGCAACGCACGATCTGAAGAAAGGCCAAACACAACTAGCCCAACTGGTGATAGCGCAGCTCGAGAAACAAGACATCGAGCAGATCAGCGACCTACTTTACAACCCGCCAGCTGAACAATACTACACTGCGCTAAAATCAAGATTAACTTCCGTTTATGAAGAGTCAGAAGGACGCCAGTTCCAAAAGTTGCTATCCGAAATGGAACTAGGAGAGCAACGACCATCTCAGCTTCTACGCCGTATGCGTGACCTCACCCGTGACAAAGTCCCCGATTCAACACTGCGACTCATGTGGATGAACCACCTTCCCGCCCACGTCAGATCCGTACTCGTCGTAAGCGACACCATCAGCAAGACCGCCGCACTCGACGAACTATCCCTACTCGCCGACAAAATGATGGAGCACACACAAGAAGTCAGCGTCGTATCGTCATCGTCAGCGAACTACCAACAACCTTCACCGACCCAACCGAAGTCTGAAACACAATACCTAATCGAAGAAATACGAAGATTGTCACTCGAAGTCGCATCGCTCCGCACCCGCCCGTCGCATTATCAAAATAACTACCTACGAAGCCGTTCGCCGTACAATCGACAACATCGCACGCATCGCAATCGCTCTACAACACGTTCGCCGTCTCGCTCTCGCACTATGCAACACACCGAGAATATACCTACATCTGATAGCGATTATTGCTACTACCACCGACGTTTTGGACAAAAAGCAAGAAGATGCCAATCGCCGTGCTCGTTCAACAAGTCGCAACAACAGCAACATAATAACGTCGACGAAGCTTCGTTAAACTATCAAGAACGTTAGACGAGGCGGGGTCGGACGTTCTAGGTAAATCTTACCGTCTCTTCGTTACCGACAAGAAAACAAAACTGAAGTTTCTCATCGACACTGGAGCAAACGTATCAGTTATTCCAAGGAAGAAAGGGACAACAATGAAAGTTTTACCATTCAATCTGTATGCTGCGAACAACACCACGATAAATACCTACGGCGAATTATCACTCGAACTCAACCTCAATTTACGAAGACCGTACAAATGGAAGTTCATCATCGCCGACGTCAGCAAGCCTATCATTGGAGCCGATTTTCTATGCTACCACGACCTGCTGGTAGACCTGAAGAACAGGAGACTAGTAGATAACGTCACTAAGTTATCAATCGCCACTCCAGGCTGCTACACCAATGTACCTACAGTTCGCAGTATCGACTTAGAACAACCATACCACGACATCCTCAACGAGTTTCCCGGTATCACAAGACTCACTGCAATGAAACTTACCCCGAAGCACCACGTGGAACATTATATCGAGACCACTGGCCCACCACTACACAGCCGAGCCCGTACGTTACCACTACACCGCTACGAGAAAGTGAAGAAGGAATTTGAGTCTATGATCGAACAAGGCCTATGCAGACCAAGCAAGAGCCCATGGTCAAGTCCACTACACGTTGTACCTAAGAAGAATGGAGATCTCAGAATGTGTGGAGATTATCGCCGACTAAATGCAATAACGAAACCAGACCGTTATCCGATTCCACGCATCAAGAACTTTACCTACCAACTCGCCGGAAAGAAGATATTCTCAACAATTGACCTCATACGAGCATACCAACAATTACCTAACAAAGAAACTGACATAGAGAAGACAGCCATCATCATACCATTCGGGTTATTCGCATTTCCGCGAATGTGCCCAGGATTGAAGAACGCTGGACAGACTTTCCAACGCTTCATTCATGATGTGCTACGAGGTTTAGATTTCGTTTTTCCGTTCCTCGACGATGTACTCCTGGCTTCAGAGTCTGAACAGCAAGACCGCGATAACCTACGTATCGTATTACAACGCCTAGAAGACGCCGGTATCACCATCAACCCATCAAAATGCAATTTCGGCAAGAAGACAGTCAAGTTCCTTGGTTACGAAGTATCCGCTAACGGTATCATACCACCACAAGAAAAAGTCCAAGCCATCTCTGAATATCCAAGACTGAAGACAATCCAACAACTCCGAACATTCCTTGGCATGATTAACTACTACCGCGAACATATACCTAACGCCGCATCAGTTCAAGCTCCGCTCAACCAATACCTACACAACTCAAAAAAACGCGACAAGACCGAAATTCAATGGACAGACGAGGCAATCGCATCATTCGAAAACAGCAAGAAATGCCTACAAGACGCCGCGCTTCTGGCACACCCGATTAACTCCGTCCCGCTCGCATTAATGTGCGACGCCTCCAATACGTGTGCAGGCGCCGTACTACAACAATATGTTAACAAAACATGGCAACCACTGGGATACTACTCGAAGAAATTCACCGCCACGCAACAAAAGTACAGTACCTACGACAGGGAATTACTTTCAATCTACATGGCAATGAAGCATTTTCGAAAAATGTTCGAAGGAAGAGAACTAATTATCTTTACCGACCACAAGCCAATTACCTACGCACTACATAAACAATCATCCGATAGCGAAACACCGCGCCGCTCAAGACAACTACTATTCATCAGCGAGTTTACAACCGACATTAGTCATATCAGTGGAAAAGACAACACAGTCGCCGATGCACTATCCCGCATCGAAACCATCACATGCCCATCAACAATAGACTACGAACAACTGGCAAGACAACAACAAAATGATCCCGAGTTACCCGCGCTACTACAACAAACCAACCTACAAGTAAAGAAAATCAAGATACCTAACACCGATTACGACATCTACTGCGAAACATCAACTTCAAACATTCGACCGTACCTACCATATGACTTTCGACGCACCGCATTCGACGCAGTGCACAGAGTCTGTCACCCCGGTACGCGAACAACAAGAAAACTTTTACAACAACGTTACTTCTGGCCCGCAATGAACTCCGACATTGGAACATGGACGAAGACGTGTGTATCTTGCCAACGCGCTAAAGTACAACGACACACGCACAGCAACATATCATCATTCCCCGTGTGCGACAGATTTCATCACCTACACATCGATATAGTTGGACCGCTAACAACGAGCGAAAACGGACATCGATACCTACTCACAATGATAGATCGCACTACGCGATGGCCCGAAGCTATACCTATTCTAGAGATAACCAGTGAAAACGTCGCAAAATATGTTTACGAAGCGTGGATAACAAGATTCGGATGTCCTCAGACAATAACCACAGATCAAGGACGTCAGTTCGAGAGTCAGCTGTTTCGCGCGCTAACCCATCTACTTGGCGCCGAAAAGACACGAACAACCGCTTACCATCCACAAAGCAACGGAATCGTCGAACGCTGGCACCGATCACTAAAAGCCGCGTTAATGTCTAGACTACACTGCAACTCTAAATGGATCGACGAAATACCTACAGTGTTAATGGGACTCCGAGCAGCAATACGAACCGACACCAACACCAGCGCAGCGCAGCTAACATATGGTCAAGCAATCCGTCTACCTGGTGACTTCATCACACCATCTGCATCACCATCATCCGCCGCTGTCAAACAAGAGTTCGTGCAGAAGCTACACAAATCAATCACCGCGTGCACACCAACATACCTACCGCATAGCAACAAGCGTAGTATGTTCGTGCATAACGACCTATCGACGTGCGAAGCTGTATTTCTACGTATCGACGCAGTACGTAAACCACTGCAATCACCATACGAAGGCCCGTATCAAGTACTGAAACGAAGCACCAAGTTCTTCGAAATACAACTTCCTGGAAGAATCGCCACCGTGTCGATAGACAGATTGAAGCCTGCCTACACTTTGAACACCGAAGAAACAACTACGCCGCAGCCGCCGTTACAAGACACACAAGCCGTCCAGCCACCAGTAACATCCGATCCAGCAGCAGCAGCACCAACGCTCAGAAGTACCCGTTCGGGCAGAAGTGTCAACATTCCCGTACGCTTCGCTTGAGGGGGAGTCCTGTAGCTACCTTCACAGCTGCACTGCAAGTCATGAATACGACGCGCGCTCACACGCTCACATGTTACGTGTCCCGTCCGACGGCCGCCGCGCAAATGGCGAGCCTACAGCCGTCGCGCCTCCGCATGCCGCTGCGTCACGCCGATCGCAGAGCGCCCTAGCGTTAATATTGTGTAAACTTATTAAACTACTTGTTAGATACGCCGCTAGTTGTAAGCTGTAAAAACTGTATAATACTAGGCTAAGGTTTTTCAATAAATCATTCATTCCAGTCTACTCTCAACATTAGCTGGTATTATTTCTCTCCAAACACCCATCAGCTAAACATTCATTGCAAATCAGTAAACTGTTTGAAGTTAGTAGAGCAATGTTTAAATTTTGATTAGCAATAAACGGCCGAGCAATAAATTAGTCTATAAAAGCACCGATCGTCTTATTTTTCTCTGTAATAAGCATCGATTAGTAATAATGTCAGTCATCTTCTAAGTTATGAACCCGTAAACATATTTTGAATTCATCATGCTGATGCAGTTTCGGTATAACTAAAAAGCTCCAGAAAAATAACAACTTGTCAGACAGGGATCAGTTTGAAGTGCTGCAAACTGATTCAAGTCCAACCTGAGGTAAGACCGTCTTTTCTAAGTTCAGTTCCAGAAATGATATTAGTTTAAGTTTTTTCATATGAAATTTAGCAGTATGTTTACGCGACATTACACATTGAAATGAAACAACTTTTATTCTCCCTGTGACCACGTACCCCGCAAAGGGTTCGAGCCGTCAGGATAAAATTAAACTAAATCAATGTGTAAAACGAACGCGATACGAAGAGATGCTTAAAATGTATAACCCATATTTTTCCCATAGATGTCCACTTTAGAAATTTTATATACTAGGAAGATATAACGTACCGTCGGGTAGCAAAACCGTAGCGATGCAAAAGATTCCACTAATGACCATCGAGAGGCACAGTGGCCATCTCCTTCCGACGCGGTCCATCAATACCCAACAGACGAGATAGCTTGGTATTTCGACAGCTGATGAGAGGAAGAAACTAACGTACTGATTACTGCCAATAGCAGGTCCATAGTAGCTGAGGCCTACATATACCATTTCTGAGGCACACCAGTTCAATGTAATCAGGCAAGTCTTCAACCTCATGTTAGGTGTTCTAAATAAAGCGAACACACTGACGTTTTTGGTTGATTTGCATCCTCTTTCCTTTTGTTCTAAGACCAACTTTTGAAGCTTCGTTGTAAACTCTTCGGGTAACTCTTTTTTGTTTACTCTGGCTATGTTCTTTAATATTGTATTGGCTTCTTCTAGCCTTTCTCTCATCAATAGCCATCTTGGAGACTCTGGTAGGACGAACCAGTACAAATAATAAAACAAGAAAGGTACGGACGTAGCCAAAGCTAGAGATCTCCAATCTCGTAGCAAGTATGTGATACCGGATAGTAAAATCAAGCCTAGTGTGTAAAATATACAGGTCATTACAGTGACGAATGACCTGTAATTTGGGCCGGCCAGTTCTAGAGCTGAAAAATAAATATTCGAGTTCATTATTAAATATATTCCAAAGCGGTTTAATTTTTAATGGAAATACTTACAAATTATAAATGGAATCTGATACACTGCAGGGATGGTCAGACCCACAATTGTCCTAGCTAGAACCCACATCCAGTACTTATGAGCGAAAGCCGTCATAAGACTTCCTACTAAAAGTGTTGTAAGGCAGCTGAAGAAAGACTTCTTTCTACCGATTCGATCGTTTAAAATGCCGAATGAGTACACGCCAATAGGTCCGCCGACATTTAAAGCCACTAGACCAAGAGTGGGATAGACATCGTATTCGCAAACCAAATCAAACTGAAATTAGACACAATTGTACCTATTAGTAAACATGATGAATTAGATAACAACGTGGTTAGAACCACGATAGCTCAATTGGGAGAGCACCTGACCCGGTATGTCAGTAGGGTGCCGGTTCAAACCCTGCTCGTGGAAATTTTTTCAACATTATTATAATCCTTTATTGCACATTAAAAATTACAGTCTAAATTACATTATAAAAAACATATACAAGGGTGAGCTTATCTCTAAAAGAGATCTCTTCCAGCCAACCCTAGCTGTAGTTGGAAAAGAAAGTTTGCTCACATTTGTGTTTTTGTAATTTGTTCGCAACAAAATTTGCGTTAAAAATTATATAAACATTTATTATATAACAATGCTAAAAACTGTTCTATATTGCGTCAGCATATAACACAAAACTTATGCATACATACATCAATTACAACTGAAGAAACAATTTCTGAAGTATCGTATTCATAGCCATCTAAACATGGTTCTCGAGGCCAACTTTCATTAGCAATAAGAGGCAAACCATTTTGTATAATTTTACTCCAGTCCACTGCATATCGTACACATTTCTCAAATGTAGAGTTGTCTTCAAGCTATAAAAAACAAACATTATTATTAAATACTAACAGTGTTTATCGAAACTCGATTTCATATTTAGCTCCTTGTCGGTAGCCGAACAGGAAGAGGCTTGGCTTGAATGCGTGAAATCGTGGTCCAGTCCTCCTCATAGAAGAACAAGAATGAGAAATAGAATGAATGAAATAAATGTAAATGTAAATAAATGAATGTGAGAGTTTCTAATAAATGTAAATGTAAATGTTGTCAATGTACTGAAATATATTCTGTAGTTGTGCCAATTAAATAAATAAATACATAAATAATAAAAAGCCCTGTCTATATAGCTACTGACGTGAACCCATTCCTAACTTTCTTAAAGATATTGCTAATGTGTTAAATAACAGCACTTAAATAATAATAATCCTTAAAAAATAATACTAATAAGGTATATAAAACGTCATAGTCACCGGCGGCGTTCGACAGCAGTGTTCGTCCCCAAAAGTATCATTTTTTTATATTAGCGGGTAAGCATAGTGCCTTGATCTCACCTGATGTTAAGTAATGATAAGGCCAATATGATGGAAGCGCACTTCACCCGGGATCCTCAACAGTGAGGCACTGGCTATCTTATCTCTAGCTGTCGGAACACAACAATGCCACAAACATTGATGTTATGGCGACTTATTTAGATACGATGGTGGTAGCTAGCCAGGCGGACAAACAAGCCCTACCACCAACCCAACCGAGTACACAAACATGTACCCCGCTGGGAATCGATCCCGGGACCTCTGGGTCTCAACCGGTGGTCTTAGTCACTAGACCACAGAGGCGGTACCACATAGAATATAATTAAAATTTTACTGGGTCACAGCTAGAAAGCAGGTCGTTTGTATTGCTAAAGTCAAAAGTCTGTTGCCGACCCCAACTTTAATGACTAAAAAAAAATGTCGATCACTGGTAAAAAAAAAATGATTAAAAAAAACGTGGATCACCCTAATTAAGTACCTGGGTTGGTATCGACAAAAGTTTACGGTCCTGCTGCGTGAGATTTAGCGCCATCAGTTCAGGCACTCTGCACCAGTGCTCAGGGACGTCCGTCATAAACAACTGGTTGAAGGCGCAGAAGCCGCAGGGCAAGCAGGCGGGCAGGCACACCAGCCACAACAGCAGCTTTTGGTACAGACCGAACTCGCCGATCTTCGGTAGCAGATCGTCCAAGTCGATTGCATCGTCATTTGTTTCATTTGCCTTTAATTGATTACAATAATACTCATTCACAGCATAAACTTCTGAGTCGAAACATTACAATTTATACAGGGTTACCCGATTTAGCGTTGAGGAGCTCGATGGCGCAGTGGTCTGCGAGTGCTGAGGTTAAGCAATTTTCGCAAGGCCGGTCATCGGATGGGTGACCAAAAATTTATCATCTCGAGCTCCTCCGTGCTTCGGAAGGATCGTAAAGCCGTTGGTCCCGGCTGCATTAGCAGTCGTTAACACCACCAATCCGCACTGGGCCCGCGTTGTGGTTTATGCCCCCGTTCTCCCTTTCCATCCATAGGGAAGGCTCGTGCCCCACCCAGCAGTTGGGACATAAAATGAGCTGATAATGATGATGACCCGATTTAACGTAGATGAGCACTAAAAATTGAATTTTGAAAAGACATTGTTATGAATATTAGAAATGTTATCGTTTTCGTTTGGTAGTAGGTAGGGTAACCTATAAAAGTAACTTAAAGAAACAGCATTAAGCTGTAGGGTGCCGTTGACTGTATAAAATAATCCAATTTTAACTGTGTTGGCTAGAAGCGAGCCTGAAGGAAACAGCGAGACATAAAACAAACTGGTGATTTGTTTGGAATTACCTTACTAGTTATCTTGTTAAATTTCATAAACGCCTTTCACTAAATTAAGGGGGCGAAATTTTAAGCTGTGACTAATATACGCTATGATAACAATTACGATTGCTTTTTCTCACTCTTATTCAGAGTCACTGGGTGGTAGCTAATTTCTGAAACCGAAAATTCTTGAACGGTTTGCATCTTTTAAAGTAAATGAAAGTTTTAACAATGCAAAAATTATTACAATTATTATATAGCATATTTCATTTCACTTTTAAATTCAAGATGGGAAGATTTAAAAGTCGCACCCATAGATCTGTTATAGGCCCTGAACTATCGTTTCGTCCTCACTTATTTATTAAAGTTATGTGGAAATAATTATCGGTAAAATGTTACGTTGTTTAAACCAAAATCTAAACTATTAGGCTAAACGTTGTATCGTCGACTGCCTTTAGCTATTTAATTGAATGTAGCGTTTAATGAACAGGCTAGCCGTTACACTTTGACATCTGGGTGCCTAGTTCGAGTTTTGTTTACTATCCGTAATATTTCGATTACGAAAACGAAAACGAAAATATGTATGGCAAAATGGTAACTCTTTTCGTATGTCGCTAGGAGGCGCTACTTCAATGCCATACATGACATGGCATGCTAATTTTTGTTTTCGTTAACGTAATGGAAAATGAAACTCTCACCAGACACCCATAGTTGACTAGAGCTATTCACTTCACAGTGGCCTACATTATGATAAATCAAGGCGAGGGTTAGACTGTTGACCTCCCCTCGCGACCCGCTCAGGGCTATGTACTTAACCTCGGCTAGTCGGCTCGCGGATCGTTTTCTCAATTTCCTTACACTTCATTGATTTAGGTAATACACCACGATAACTTGTCAATAGAGAACGGAATGATCCTTACTATAAAAACTATAAATTGTATTTAAAAAAAGGTATACCTACCTGCGTGTCTTGATGTGTTCCGTAGACTGAAGATGACTTGCCATTTTTAGTCATTGGATTTGTGTTTATATAATATAATTATTTATTTTATCACTCTCCTTTAAATGCTATAATAACACCGCTTCAAACACAAACGGTATCCGTTCACTTCCTCACGTTATTAACTGTGAGGCTTTGGTGTTCAGGAAGCCGTACAGTATTAATCTAATTAATCAAAACTACGTGTTTATTGAAAGGGATGTAGAGTACTTATATACTTACTTTTAATGGTAAACATTTCATAATTGCAAAAACACAAATGTTGAAAAAATTTCCACGAGCAGGATTTGAGCCCGCACCCTTCTGACATACCTGAAATCCTGCTCGTGGAAATTTTTTCAACATTTGTGTCTTTGTAATTTGTTCGCAACAAAATTTGCGTTAAAAATTCTATACTCAAACATTTTATTTCATAATTGTTTACACAAAAATGTATAATGTATTTTTCTTTTTGTAACATTAAGGTATTGCTCTTAGCGATAAGGTCATAATTTGTACTTTCTTGTATTGTTTGTCCTCTTTAAGTTTTACTATGGTGGTTTTAATAAATATTATTTAATTCTTTCATTCATTCATCCATTCATTGTACAGAAAGATTCAGGAAGATTTCAGAGTGCCTGTGTGAGTTTTGTTTACTACCCGTAATCATTAATTTACGTTTACGAAATTACGTAATCTATTACAAAAACACAAATGTTGAAAAAAATTCCACGAGCAGAATTTGAACCTGCACCGGTTTGACATACCGGGTCAGGTGCTCTCCCAATTGAGCTATCGTGTTTCTAACCAGCCCATTATTCAACACTATTTACTTTTTACTTTGAAAGCCAAAGGCGCCCATTTAATGTCAACAACTACCGTTATTAACATCCGATCATAATATTTTTACAGATACTAAAGATCAGTTAAGAATTAGGCAAGCTATTTATAAAATGTTTTTGTTTTGTTTATATAATTTTTTTAACCCAGAGTTTCGCATATGTCCATCAACTCACTGGAGGTGTAATATACGTAGTAGATTCGGTCACCGGACTCAGACCCAGTCGTCCCGGGTTCGATTCCTAGGATAATAAGTCTATATTGTGCTCGGTTACGTTGGTGGTACCCTACCACTTAATTTGTTCGTTGTTTCATAAGCCGTCTGGCTAATTACACATTGTTATTCGAGTCTGTTGCCATAACATTTGTTGTGATAGGTAAGAACAGTTTCTTAGAACAAGGATTCCGGGTGAAGTGCGCTTCCATCTGCGGCCTTGTTGAGGTATTAAAAACATAATGCACAAGCAGAGGGATGAAAAACCAAAATGCGTAAACAAAATTCATTTTAGTTTTGTTAAAATATTTTATTTGTGAAACGTAGATAAAATCGATACAAGTAATTAAAATTCTTAGAGATAATATAACTTATAATTTTACATAATATAATGAAACTGTGAAAATTGTCTTAAAAACTTCAATATATTTCAACCATTCAACGAATTCTCGTGTTCCACAAAGTTCGTGGTCTAACGTAACAACAGTCTCGACCGCACGCTTCCCATGCCAATAATTCATTAAGATAGATATATATATCAATGTTTAATTAAAGATAGATACTATTTTACAAAATCTTCGATTACGAGAGAATTGACATCATAGGTATAAAAAGAAGCCTACGTTTTGTACAAAATTGGGTAATCTATTCAATAAACGACTTTTATAATAATTTTCAATTTTATAATTATAGGAAAATAAAGCATTACGCTTTTTTATTTATTCAACTTTTAGTAGGTAACAAGCAAAACGATGTTGGTAAATTTCTACTTACATTCTTTCATAAGTTTAAAATACTATCCGCCTTACTAATCGGTACGCACTCAATGCGTAGGAACAGATTTGCCAGTGTGCTAGCGTCTGTTCATACACATTGTGTGCAAAAGTTTATTAGTAAGGCAGATGTTTTGTAAATGTCAATAAAGTTAACTATTTACAATATTATATACTAACAGAATTTTGTGCTTTCGTTTCCATACAGTAACGTTCCGCAAGAGACTGAACTTCATAAGACGCTCTAAAAACATTTCCAAACAGTGTTTATAAAAATTCCTTTGACTTACGAATATAATGGTAAATGAGTTTTAAAATTACGTTGGTGTCGTAGAGTTATATGACGCTACCCATCCAACTTACTGCTCTCGAAGCATGTAAGTGGCAAAATAACGTATGCCTCATCGTCAATATTTATGTAAGTGTACATTTTAGCCTCCAACATGTATATGACATACAGTGGCTCGTGAAAACATCAAATTCAACAACTGAGGCATTAAGGCGTTAAGCACTATTATCGAAGGCATATAAACCTACAATATGCAGGTTCAATAAACAACTCGTACTCCTTACACTCGAGTTTCCGACTAGGACACAATATATCACTCTCTCACAATTATTTGAAACCAACAGATTGACGTAACTGTAAAGTATTTGCACTTTTATAATCTTGTCTCATAATTGCACACTTGCACGACGTCAAATAATAATTACGTCCAACACTAGCAAATCGAAGTCCTTATCGACAAATAAATAGGTATCAATTCGTTATTTAGTTAAAATGGTAACTCGTATCAAAAGGACCTTGTAATAATAAATATAGCTATTAAGAGATTTGTAGCACTTCAAGTACTGGTTTGGCTATTGGTTGAGAAGTATACAAATATTTACAAGACGGCTGATAATGCATTGAGGTCCCGGCGCAGGCGCGCCTCTCGCCGGCGCTACGTGAGCAGCTTGAAGAACATGATGCCCAGCGAGATGTTGATGAACAGCACTAGGATCACGAGCTGCTGCCGGGAGAACCAGTCCTGGAAACAAAAAATCTTACATTTACCTTGTTCAAAACATTGTCGCTTAGTAGTAATAAAAAGGGACAACGAGTTAGTTAGATTGAGTAAGATTTAGTGTAAGAAAGAGATAACGCGATGGGATAGTTATTTAAATTAGTTAAACGACACAGAATTAAACACTAAACAGATACCAAAGTGTCATTCACTCGCGTAGATTTCCGTGTAACTGCTACAGCATTGCGCGTAGCTACGAAAAGTACGTGAATATCGTTTCATCGTGTTTCCGCTTTGTTGTGTATTCTTGAAAATTCATAGCAAGAAAATTAAAAATTTCTGATTTGGTCTAGTCCGAATATAAGTGTTAGATTTACCTAAGTTTACAATTACGACAGTTGAATATTTGAGTGCAGTGACTAATAGCAAAAAAGTTTGTTTTGCGTCCTTTGACGTAATTTAAAGTTGCGTCCACCGTCGGTTCGTGCTCACCTTCACTTGCGGACTGACTAAATAGAGCAACGGGTTCGCCCTGAGCTTCTCCGTCTCGTCGATCATGCGGCGCACCTCCTCGCGACGCGCGGAGCCGAGCGCGGAGACCTCCTCGCGCGACATGCCGCCGCCGTCGGGCATGCGCGGCATCCCCGCCACGTCCGGCAGCGATTTCTTGCGCTGCAGCGTTTGCGGCGTGCTCAGCATCTGACGGGTTTGTAGGTATTCGTTGATTCATCGTGCTATTGTATGTGCTCATTATACGAACGGTTAAGTGTGTTTGCGAGTAATAACAGTTGTGATTTGAAACTACAAGTGTAATTCTACTAAATAGTAAAGTAGGTATTGTTAAAGATATTCTAGAGACAGAGTTTGAGAAACACTACAGCAGCAAGCAAGTTTAAGAACCTACTTCAGTACGCGATTCCTGCACCGAGATGTTGCAGTAAAAGCTCACTAGAGTTCAATGTTAAAATGATTTATGAATATCCGAGAATCTGTGCAAGGTAGGTTACCTCCACCGGAGGCACATTAATCCAGCTCTCAGAGGCTCGCCGTGCGAGAATCGCCGGCGAACACATAAGATCTTCGTCCTCCTCTTCATCTCCTTGGTACCACATTATGAAATATATTTGTGTTCACTAAAACGCTTATCCAAACATATGTTTCCCGACTGAAGTCTACGTTAACGGCTTAATTCCCGTTACATCATTTCCATTTTCATAAGTCGTTGAAATCTTAGTGAGGTTAATCATTATTTGGATCCATTAATGCGTACTACACTCGTATTTTAGGTTAAACTGAAAATTCGCGAGCAGAAGAAAATATTTTCGGATAAATATAGCGAAGAGGTGATACGCGGAAAGCGGCAGCGAGTGACTGTCTCGAATTAGAAATAGAACGGGCTGAGCCGGCGAGCGGCGCGCCAACCGTCACCCGCCTACATCGCGTGATAGAAGCCGCCCGCATTCTCGCTCTTATGAGATCTCCGTTAACTTTAAACTGTTGGATAAACATCTGTTCGAATTCAATGCCGAAGTTGCATCACGTTTTCCGTTGCTTTGCTGTAATTCCTTCAAGTATAAAAGCTCAAAGGATTTTAGGAAGCTTGATGAAAAAATTTGAGAATTGTAATAATTTTTGTTTTTTGTTTTTTAGAAAACCACCTTTTATTTTGGTTTGTGATAGAGTTACGAGTATTACTATTCGTTTCCTTTTACATCTTGTAAATGCTTAGATGTCCATGATAAGACGTGCTCATCTTAACACTTTGGTATCTGCGCAATGTTCATACCTACGCGATTAAGTATTAAGTTTAGGCAACATTAATATTAGACTTGAAAAAACATCCTATAGGTATGTTACGTTGTTATTTTTACAAAAAACTTTGTTAGTTAACTATACATTTTTGTGTACCTACACAGAACAATATTTATTGGGTAGGTAAACAGCTATCTTCGAAAGCATTTTCATTAGGTACTTGTTGTTGATAGTTTTTAAATTAAATAAAACAATATGGCTTTCTCAATTATAACGTTTTGTAATATTTTCTTCTAAAATTTGCTATAGTAGCAAGTTTTTAAAGACGGACAACTAAAGCCCACATTAGCTGACCAAAAAAATGTGAAATTAATAAATTATGCTGTCGTAATAACTATATACTTCTATAATAATAGTTATTACGACAATATATTGTATAATACTTATTTAGTACTACTTTTCGTATTCAAAATAACTGAACATTACTAAAAACAAAAGATTTTTGGATAGAGTTATTTTACAATGTTTGCAAACGCAAATAAATATAGCCTGTTCGCAACTTTTCTCTGCTGGGACTGGCTGACTCAGGCTTTCCCGCATGAGGAAATGGAGGTCGATGATCCATCACACTGTCATTCTGTCAGACATGTTGTATCTAGGCTTTTAGAGACATAAAGACTTTAAGAGATTAGCCATATAATAATTAGAAAAAAAGGAACATAGTGCACGTGTCCTGGTAACTTGTAAAAAACTACGGTATGATAGAAGTTCTAGCATAACGTACCTACCCTAATTCTGTTTACTAAGTACCAAAACGGTTTTTTTGGGTTTTTGTAGGAATGCGGACTAATGCACTTAATCTCAATAGTATTTGCAAGCAGAGATATTCAAATTGTATAAGATTGAGACTCACCTTTCTTCCACCACCTCCTCCTCCACCGCCACCACTTTTCACGGGCGCAGGTGGTGGTGCTGGGTTCTGTGCCACGAACAAGCTCTCGGTCCTCTTAGGCTGGTAAGGAGATGGAGTTATATCTTGCCCTAGAGTTCGTTTTCTCAAGAGAGAGTCTTCAAAAGGTTGATGATCCCGTGAACTCGCTCGAGAAATAGAACCTCGCCCCGATGCAAGGTGGCCATTGCCCGCGGCGGGCGTGGCTGCCCGTGACGGAGGACGCGACACCGCCGCCGGCTGCGGCGCCACAGAGCCTGCCCTCGAACCCCCACCGGGCACTGTGGCTTCTACGGACGGCTGTCGAGACCGTCTACCGAAGCGGTCCACGCTTCCGTCTCTACTCGGAGGTCTTTTATAGTGGTCAAAATAATCTATTGACGGCCGCTGACCAGGAGCTCTCATGATTTCTTGATCCGTGCCAGGAGGCTGACGTTGTGCCTGCTGATCTAACGGAGGCTGCCTATACATTTGCTGATCGGGTGCCTGTCTACCGTACCCTTGTTGATCTAGCACTTGCCTTCCGTACCCCTGCTGATCGAGTTGTTGTCGATAGCCTTGATCCATTTGTTGACGGTACGGTTGGTCTGCCGACATTTGTTGTGCTCTATCTAATGGTCCCTCGGAATACACAGTACCACTTCTGAATTCGTTCCTGCCATAGGCAGCTGTGCCTGTGTCTACGTATACGACCTCTTGAGGATCGTTTGAAGGTTGAGCGAGCACACTCTGTCGTCTAGGAAGATTTTGCGCGGTGCTCCATTCTTGAGGTGGCTGTCTTTGATTAGTTGTTTGTCTAACAGTTGATGATAGTCGCCGACCCTGATTGATGTACTGTTGACTACTTTGGTCCATAGCTTGTTGATGCTGTAAGGCATCCGGTCTATTTATTCGATAAGATGAAGGAGGTTGCGTCCCACTCGGCAGCCCAGAGCTATAAGTATTGGTCTGTTCGTTAGGTATATATGATTTCTGGTTATCTGGAAATTGTGTATTTGGTGATGACCAATTATCTTGATTAGGTGAATTATATTGGTCGTACGGAGGAACCAATGCCCTGTTGTCTGTATTGTAATTGGAACTATTTGCAAGTCTTGGATCTACGGATGAAGCAGGTTTAGGGTACTGTGTATTAGGGTATTGAGTTGAAGGTCGTCTAGATGACATCGCATTAGGTATTTTATTGGCGTTAGGGAGTTGTGAATGCATCGGAGGGATATGATTTGGAATGCTCTTTCCGTCCAAGATCTTGTCAGATTCTTGTGATACGGGCGTCGTCGTCGTAACCTGTGCATCGTAATTCTTTTGTCTGTATCTGCCTCTCAAACCTATTCGATCGAAGCCAGGGTGTTTAAAATCTGGGGCGAACTGTTTAGCAGTAGCTTGCGCAATATCACAGTCTTCTTTTGCTTGGTCTGCCGATTCATCGGCTTGCTCTGCCTTACCTCGTGCTGTGGCAGTTCTGGGAACAATACAATTATTTATTTATTTATTGACGACCTCCTTGGTCGAGTGGTTTGTACACCGGTTTTCATGGTGTCGCCATCTCTGAGGTCCCGGGTTCGATCCCCGGTCGGGTCAATTTAGAAATTATTGTTTTTCTAAATTGTCTCGGGTCTGGGTGTTTTCTATGTATAATAAGTATGTATTTAAGTATTTTAAGCATGTTTATTCGTTGTTTAGTAACCATATAACGAGTTTCATAACGAAGCTTCTCTTGGGCTATATAATTGGTGTGAGTGTAGGAAAATTTATTTATTATTTATGAAAACGTATTTATGTTATTTACTTACTTTAAACGGTTATATTACTTTTTTATACTATGAATGTCCATATCTAAAAGTTTTAACAAGCAAATACAATTTAACAATTTAATAACAATTTCGTGATGCCAAGTCCTCTCGAGTCCTCAATTCAATATTAAACTCTGAGGAAACATGTTGTTTTGAAAACAAGATACATTAAAATCTGAAACGACTGTAGAGTCGTAAAGACACATAAAGATGTTTGTAATGATGTCACGTTATCATTAATAATAAATGCTTATGCGTTCATGCTTGTATTGAAAGCGATACCGACACTGAAATAAGACACTTTAGCCCTAAACTGACCTTGATATAGCTATATCGGCTTTCTGTAACGCGATCTTGGAAGCACGCTGCGCCGCGTTCACGGCTGAGTCAACGCGCTCCCGGAATTTGGCCGAGCGCATAAGGAACATGTGTTTCCGCTTCTGGCTTGTGATGAGCACGTTGTTCTTGTACTTGCCCTCCTCCCGCGTGCCGTCGCGGAAGGTGGTGACGCCATAGCCGTACTTTCTGTTGGCAAACCACTCCCCCTCGTAACGGAGCCCGTCGCTGCGTTCGCTCACACCGAAACCCGTCCGTTTGTCGTTCTTCCACTCGCCCATGTATGTCTCTGTTACGTTCGCGTCCAGATGTTCATCCTGCACAGAAATATCTACTATTATTACGAATACCTAAAAAATATTCTGCGGTAATTTTGATACCACAGAATGAAAAGATTAAAGCAGGTGGCGCTTATATCTGTGCAAATTGAAATATGTAAAGTCCAGCGAAATGCAGCGAAATGAAAGCGTGCCATGCGCTGTGCAAACAAAGTAAAAGTCATTCAATTTCCTTATTAAAAGAGTTTTTAGAACTGTAGAACTCTTTTAAAAAGGCATTAAATACTTTTAAGGTTCCGTACCTCAAAAGGAAAAAACGGAACCCTTAAAAGTTCACTTTGTTGTCCGTCTGTCTGTCTGTCGGTCTGTCAAGACCCTTTATCTCTGGAACGCGTAAAGATATCGAATTGAAATTAAAACCATATACTCAAATCTGTGGTCCCTTAAAGCTGTGAAAAAATCAAACTTCTAAGTTAACGAAAAAAAAAGATACGGCCATATACCTCGCAAAAAAACGTATATTTCGACACTCTCAAGGGAATCAAAATTCATAGGGTACTTGCCGTTGACCTAGAACTATGAAGTTTGGCAAGTAATATCGTCTTATACTATACAGGGAAATATCTGAAAACTATACATATTTAATGAAATCACAAAAAAACAGGGTCTTTATGCGAAAATGAGGGTTCAAATTTTAAAGTAAGTTAACCGTGTCATGTGGGGTATCGTATGAAAGGGCTTCATTTGCACAAGCTTAAACCGATTTTAAATTATTTTTATGATGTATAGTTTTCGATTTATGACGAAGAATAAAAAAGGAAATACCTTTACTCTCTTTTATATGTATAGGTACCTAATAAGTTTTTTTTAAATTTTGTAATTTTGTACGGAACCCTCGGTGGGCGAGGCCGACTCGCACTTGTCCGGTTTTTGTAAGGAAGTTACCGTTGTCCGCCTATGACCTTTACAACGTAACTGGCTGATATTATGTTCACTCGTAACATTATATTAGATTTACTCATTCTAATTAGATTTAAGTTAAACTGATGATGATTTTTTATGTTTCAAATTATATTTTATTTCAATTTCTCATCTGATAGGAGATACATTTTTCTCTTTGTGAAACTATTGTTCTAGTGGCTGGAACCGTATTATCTAACCTCAACAACAAAGCTGGCATTGGAGTTGGTGTGTAGGGAGACGTGCGTCATGGCCGAGTGGGAACTCTCCACGGAGGAGACCCACGAGGAGCCGGAGCCCCCCGAGCCCCCCGAGCGGACCGAGCCCGTGCCCCGCTTGTCCAGCTCCCCGGCGCTGCGCTGCTTTCGCAATTTCTGCAATCAGAGTGGAGCCACAGAGGATTATAGCACATACAGACTTTAACATTGATATTGAAACGACTCATTGTCGTTCAAATAATAAGGTCGAGTCTGCTTTTCCATTTCTACAATCGCAATGGAGCCACAGAGGATTATAAGACATACAGACTTCAAGATTGATATCGAAACGTCTCATTGTCATTAAAATAATAAGGCTGAGTCTGCTTTTTTCATTTCTACAATCGCATGGAGCCACAGAGGATTATAATAAATACAGACTTCAATATGATATCGAAACGACTTAATATCTTTCAAATAATAAGCATGAAGATGCTTTCGCAATTTCTGCAATCAGAGTGGAGCCACAGAGGATTATATTATAACACATGCATACTTCAAGATTAATATCAAAGTACTGCTGATTGTCGTTCAAATAATAAACGTGAGTTTGATTGATCTTCTCTATAATTCCACTTATTGTGTCGCAGTAGCTAGATTAGCACATACAGCAACTCCTCGTTATGATGAATTGATGTGTTTGTATATGTCGGTGGAATGACAAAGAAGCTTTTGCTGGTTCCAGTGGGTGGTAGGAAATTCGGAACCAGTTGAATTAGTCTGCTAATGAATAATTCTGTAGAAATAATCATCATATTTCTGCTCTCTCTCGCAGGTCAACGCAGACGTCCAAAATAGGTACCATATACCAGATGCATGGTTCTCTACAGTTAAAACTTCAATAGCAAAAAAGTAAAATGATATGGTCATAAAGTCGGCCGTATGCCAGGAGGGTGTCATCAGCCCCTACGATGGATTTCTGTTGCTAATCTTATGGGTTCAGGTTACCCTAGCATCTATTTGTTCATTCATATAAACCAGGGTTTTTAATGGTTTTGGTTAATAGGAAAAGTTAGGGACGCTAAATGAGCACTAAACCGGGGCAAAGTTTTTCCAAAAATTTTGCCACAAGGATTTTTACATGTAATTAAAGTTCTTAGTTTAAAATTAAAATTCTTAAAGTAACCAGTGTATAATGACTGTGCAGAAACAACGGAAACTAAGAGTTGAGTCGAAGCAACAAACAGTAGCAAGCATTTCCAGACTTAATCGAAATACCAGTGTATGTATAAATGGCAGCCTTTGCAAACCTAGGAGCTCAAGCTGACAGAAAATTAGGAGAGAAGTCAGAACTTACAAAAAGCTCTACATAGTTCGCTTGACGTGAAAGCTGTGCTGGCTTGTCCGATCTGACCTTTCCCACACAGAGTAGAAGCTGATTCGTGAATTATGATTTATAGTACACTTACCGATAGCAGTCCTTTCTTAGTCTTCTCGACGAGTGAGCCGCGCCGCCCTGGCTCGTCGGAGCTGGCCTTGAGGACGAAGCCTCCGCGCGCGTCATCCATGCGCGTCGCACGCCGCTCCGACGGGTCTGGCGTGCCCGCGGCGTCCGCGAGCGAAGCCTGTGGGTACATTTACCATGTCATACATTTTTTCTAACATGACAAAGTAAGCATGTTAACAGGAAACTTGAAGCGGTCACCGAATCAGGTATTTGGCACTTGCAATGCCTGCTTGTTACTGAACCTGAGCGTTCGTTATTATGCCTCTTTTAATTTAATTTTACTGAATCAAAAAATTAAGGAATAGACAACAATGCAGGTCACTTGTTGCAAGTGTGAGTATGGTAGAGCTTTTAGACCGGTTCTGTACACGAGTCTACTACCAGTTAAATAACATCGAAATGTCCAAGAATACCAAATGTATGTACAAGAAATTTAGGAAAATTCAAAAATCCATAAGCCTATTATGGATTTTAAAAGCTGTCTCCGTTGATATCATAGTGTCTCATTATGCTAGGTCTTCTCAAATAAGAAGCACAAGAGGATAATGAGTATTACCACCCATAAGTTATTTGGGTACACGTAAATAAATCCTCCTTCTGTTTGGCTGTCTGTGTGTGTTCACATTTTCACACGTCACGTCAATGATAAAAGATAGATAGATTGCGACGCGCGGAATCGTATCAGCGTCGGAAACTATTTGTCACGATTGTATTATGATGATGATAATGATGATGATGATGATTACATTATAACTATTTAATTTTATGAAAAAATATTCTAAAAATATATTTAAATTTCAGTGTTCAGGGAGAGTAAAGCTTGCCAAGTTTAAAGAGCAATGTATTTTTAATTGCGTTGTTCAGACAACAATTAAATTTTCTAAAAGCAAGATCACTTTTATTATTAAATATTTAGTAAGAGAAAGGACAGGCACGTGTAAATTTTATCAATAAAGAAATAACCTAAATCACAGCATAACTAAAATTTTTGTAAATATTACATTGTAATTTTTGAAGTGAAAACTTCTTTAGCGGCGTTGTACACTTTTTTTGTAATGGGTAAAAAATGTTAAATTCGCGTCAGGACACGTGACCGTCAGGACACGTAGCCTGATCGAACTTTCGTAAGACGGATGACAGCCGGCGCGGCGTAGGAGAGGAAGTATCCCCCTCTCTTTCTACGGCGCGGCGAAAATGTATGCCTGCTGTTTCGTTTAGGCGGCGCAGGACGCTTGCGCGAATGTTCGAGTTCTTTTTAATGTAATATAAATTGTCATGTTTGTGTACGATAGCGCAATAAATAATTATTGTATTCTACCACATAAATGATAGTACTTTTATACTGATAATTGAAGCAATTCGTGCAAAATTATTCCCTAACCATTCCAAAATATCAAAAATGCACAACGTTAATAATCAAGTTTTCACTTCTGCCGGCACTCCCGGAGTGCAACCCGTCGTTTTTTCTTATCATTTCGTTTGCAGTATATAGAAATACCTTTTTATATTCTAAGTTTTATATATATTTTTTTTTTATATCATCATCATCAACAGCGAGTAGGTGTAACCCACAGCTGGTTGTAAGCCTCCTATTTACTACACTTATACTATACAGTAGTTATGCCAATTCCCACATAAGACTAATAAATTAATTTGTAGTATTTTAATCTAATAGTGGCTGATCTAGTAGAAGAGTTCGGCTATCAGTAATAAAATGATAATGTTTTGATAAAGTTTGACGAATAAAATACTAAACCGCCAGAGTGTAGGTAAGTAACGTTCGTTGAGGTTGTTTGTTACATTAAAGATAAGCGAGGCGTATTACTGTGTCATTTCATTTTATAGTACCTGGCTACCGAGCAGTAGTACCGAGCTTTGCTCGGTGTTTTTTTACGGATATATCGACGTTTTCTAAAAATGAAACCTAGCTAGATCGATGTATCGCCCCCAAAACCCCCATACTAAATGTCATGAAAATCGTTGGAGCCATTTCCGAGATTCAGATTATATAAACACGGTGTTACAAATTTTTGGCTTTGATAATTTGTTATATTTTTTACCCCGTAAAAAATATAACAAATTATCAAAGCCAAAAATATTGTCAACCCTAGTAAGCTGTCATGTCAGGGAACCGAAGTTACCATAGATTATTTAACAGAGAGGCCTACCTACCAATTTTGCCAGCTTTAATGGTTTTTCTGTTTTTCATCCACAAAGGTTCAATACTATGATGTCATTATGCTTAAGTACTGACTTCAAAAACGTCAAGACGGAAAAAATGTTATATTGTCAATTTCAAATCTTCTTATCAATATTCTACAATTGTTTCGTGTCTTTAATTTTTTTTTCCAAAATGACGATGTTTTCTAAGATCGGTGTTCGCAACAATAACACCGACGATGGTGCGAAATGCCACACAAGCTATATCCCGACGAGTGAGGTTGTGCATTGATTTAGCAAGGCGGAGCTCACTTTGAGCCGATCCTGTAAATTTGACGTTCATTACGAAAAGTAAGTGTTGTTAGTTTAGGTTTCTTGTTAGGTTAGGTCTTTTAAAATCTTCCAAAACTCGACTTGTAATATCTATCTAAACGAATTCTGTACATTTTGTTGCATGAATTAAGTAAAATGTACATAAACATAAATAGGGTTTGCACATCAATGAAAAAAATTATGTTTTTTTTTTGGCGGTAAGTCATACAGTGATAGTACGGTTCTTAAGTATTGTAAATGGACTTGTTATAAGGCACCATTTAACCCTCTTTCGGCTTAACGGGTACTTTTGTAACACCCTGTATACAAGAATTGCTTGTTTAAAGGGATTAGATTGGCTGACCGGCGGACTTCGTACCGATTTGACCGTTTCCATGACAACAAAACAAACAAATCATTCGTTTGCTTAAGAACACCCGTATCCCATGATGGACCCCTATAGCAGCGCCACCTACCGGGTCCAATTGTAAATCTTAACCATTCTCGAATCCACTTGATCACACACAGAAAATTTCATCCAAATCGGTTCAGCCGTGTAGAAGGAGTTCAATTTTTAACACAAAATTGTTGATATTATTCAAGTTATTACTACCTTTTAGACTATATACCAGTCTCGCTAGACACATTGCCGGGTTCAGTTTTTCTTGTTCAGATTTGTTTTTGTTCAGATTTTCTTTTTTTCTGACATCCTGCCCTATTACGTTCTCATTACATGCTCTATGTGGTGATGCCATAGACTACCTGTGAGCCGCGGTGGCCGCGCGCTCCTCCGCGGTAGTGCGACGCCAGCCCGAACGGCGCCGACGTGCGCACGCCGTACCCGTGCCGTAGTCCCCGCATCCATTGTCCTTGGTACGTTCCTGGAATACACAAATGAGGATTTAATAAAAAAAACAGTTTACATTTTTTATATTCTTTTTTCTTAAACTTCAAAACGAGCGAGATGTTATGTTGATGTTAAGTATGAAATAACCAACAATTTGATGATCTCACTCCGACGTTAAGGTGCGGTAAAAGATGGCGAACATACCACAATCACGATCATAATATACATTACGTGCCTATTATCATATTATGGTTTAAGAGCTTTTATACATTTCGATATTCCGTACAAACTTTAAAGTTTTTCAAACTAATGACCAATTATAATGAACTTTTACTTAGATGCTTAAGAAAAATAAAAATAACTTTTATTTAATGTAATACTAATAAAAGGATACTCATAAGCACACACAACAAATTAAGAAGATCTGTTCTGCAATAATAAAATAAGTTATAAACCGACAATGCGTACAAGCCAATTAAAACTCATATTAACTAATAATTACATGTGCAAAATACCTTAAAATGTAATAGAATATACAAAAACTCAATATTGCTAATTTGAACAACCAAAAATCTACAATTCGTCGAAACACTACAACAATCTATCTATAGGTAGGTATATAAAACAAAACTGATTGACCGACAAACTGATCGATCAACGCACAACCCAAACCGCTTTCCGAGTCTAGAATAACGGCGCAAGGCTTACAGGAGGTATTGAATCAAATTTATCTCCTAATGCGGTGAAATGAGGGAGAAAAGATTGTACGGAATATCGAAATGTATAAAAGCTATAAAATGTATAAAAGCTAACAGAAAAGTGAACACTCTCCGCTCTCTTAACATTACCCCTTCTGTGATCGCTTGGTTTGCAGACTACCTTTGCAAACGCTGCCAGAGAATTAAGAGTGATGACTGCTTTTCTGATTGGGCTTTTCTAACTGCGGGTGTGCCACAGGGGGGGGTACTCTCACCTCTCCTTTTTTCATTGTTTATAAATGAACTTACTAAAGTAATACCTTCCCCGTACCACCTATATGCAGACGATATGCAACTTTATCGACATTTTGATGCAGCCAACACACACGCGGTTATTGAAGACATCAATAAGGATCTCCTCTTGGTGAAGTCTTGGGCTGAGGCATTCGGTTTACTTGTGAACCCAACTAAGTCGCAAGCAATAATCATTGGTAGCAGCAGACTGTACAGCAGACTGGATGTTAGCGGTCTCCCCTGTATTTCATATGACGGAGTAAATATTGAATATACTGAAAAAACTAAAAATCTTGGCCTCGTTTTTGACCGTTCACTGTCCTGGAAGGCGCAGGTAAATGAAGTTAGTCGGCGCATGCACTACTCCTACCATTCCCTCAAGCGACTCCAGTTTTTCTTACCGTACAATACCAAAATTATGCTCGCTCAGTCGCTTCTACTTCCCCTTCTTGACTATGCTGACGTTTGTTATCTGGACGCTACTGAAGAGCTGCTTAACAAACTGGAACGACTGCAAAATCTGGCAATCCGGTTTATATTCGGTTTGCGTAAATTTGACCACGTTTCTGAATTTCGGTCGAAGTTAAAGTGGCTCCCAGTTCGACTGCGTCGAGATATGCACATTCTTTCCCTCCTTTTCAAAATACTTAACTACCCCCAGCTCCCTCATTATCTGCGTTCCCGTTTTACGCTCATACCCGTCTCTTCCCGTCCCAAACGATCCTGCGACACACGAACCCTTCTATGTCCCCAATGTAATTCCAATTTTTACCATAAATCATTCACAGTATATGCCGCTCGAATGTGGAATAGACTGCCTGCCAGCATTCGTGAGAGTTCATCGGTAGAATCTTTCAAACACAAGCTCAAAGAGCATTATCTGTCTAACGGCTAATCGGTTACATACCGTTGTAGTAACATAATTAGTTTTTTTTTTATTTTTTTTTTTTAATATGTATGTATGTTTATATTTATAATATAATATTTTATTTTCAATTATATAAATCCTTGGTAATTAGTGTATATATGTTTGTTAGTATAGTATTATTTATAATTTATTAGTCCCGCATACTTGTTTATTGCACCACAGCTAGGGTTGGCTGGAAGAGATCTCTTCTAGAGATAAGCTCACCCTTGTATATGTCCTGTGTAACGTGTGTTTAAATGTAATTTATTTGTACAATAAAGGATTAATAGGTTAAAGTGTGGTCAAAATGAAAAGATCCAAAGTGTATCCGATCTAGATCTTGTATGTGTTGTTACTGAGACATAATTATAAACTTTAAACATTCAATATTTATATTAGTGAAGTCATGCATGTCAGGCGCATAAGCAAGCAGCAGTGATAATTAATGTAAGTATACTGAAGTTACTAAACCACTAGGGCTGGGACTTGTTTATTTTGATGTGACGTCACAATATAACTATTTAATTAAAAATTGCATGGCAGTTATTAATTATTACTTAGTAACTCTGCATACATGATACAGATCCGATACACTTTAGATCTTTTAATTTTGACCACACTTTTCTGTTACACATTGTATAGTGAGCACTTAGATTATGTAGAGTACTAAGAAGAGATTTTTGAAAATTAATCAATAGGAAAGAAAGTCATTATGTTTCTATGTCAATACTAGCTTTAGCTGTTTGAATTAGTAAAGTAAATTTGAAGATAAAGCTTTGATTATGTACAGTAGGCAAAAAACATGATGCCATGGTCTTCGATCAAATGATCGAAGGCCGTAGTTGCATTGTACACACATATGTCAGAAAGCTGAATAAATATCTGACACTAGAGGTGCGTCTTGGAAGCTAGTCATACCACGACATAAGACTGCTGCGTTTCGGGGTAGTTTCCGATATTTGGCAACAAAATGTTGGAACAACCTTCCACCGCCAATAAGACAAGCTGAATGCAAGTTTACCTTCAAAAGTAGACTTAAGAAACACCTGCTTAAGATGCAAAAAATCACTCCATGAAGTTGCTAAATATTAGGAAGATTTCGTTCATCAATGTTGATATTACAATTAATCTATTTTTAAATTAGTATAATATAATGAAAAAAATAAAATAATAAATAGCATCATTTTTAATAGATTCAATTTACCGTGTTTTTTATTATTGTTTAACTAAAATTTTGCATTTTAAATCATTCGACCGATCAAATTACTTATTATTTATTTTCACTAATCATATTAAACATATTATAAATTTATAAAATTCAATCATAGATTAACACGAATAACAATAATTAATTGATACAAGGAACAACTTTTGTACCTACGAATGCAACTCGGCCTCCGTCTGAAAATCAGCGTCATGGCGATGGCATTGCTAATGGGCATTTCTACGGGTAGAGCAGATTGAGCTACTGGAGCTAACAAAGTACCTTTAACGTCTAATCACGTACTTGAAAAAAATCACACATGTGTATAGGACTCTTGACCTGATGGAGAGCATATCTAGAAAACCGTCAAGCTTTATATAGCGCCAAAAAAAATCCTAAACTTTAAAAACGGGCAGAATTTGGTTTAAAATGTCGTGTCCGGTTTCCAAAATAGACTCGTTAATGCTTCATAACTTTCAAAATAATAAGTTGCTAATTATAATTCCACCATTTACAGAACAAGGGATAGATAATAAAGCCACTTATGTAATTATATTTATTGTGAATTCATGGGTTTTAATACAATAACATGTTTTGATCTTGTCCGAAGCGTATGCCTCAATTCGGTGTAATTTAGTTTTCTTTACCTACATCACTAACTACGCGCAGTACGAACGTCACTAGCTAGTTCCCGCAACCTGCCAGTTGCGCCCGAGCGGCCGAGCAATGTGGACGGAAGGACTGTGCTGCAAAGGAGCATTTTTGGAAGGAATGAAATTGTTCGGTGCTTTTGGGGTCGGGTCATTTCTCAAATCGGTGGATGACATTAATTTTGTTTATGAAGTATTTATTGAGATGTGTGCTAAATTAATTGAATATTCAAGTGATTTCTACCAGTATGTTTTGTAGAAATGGTTTCAATTTATAAAGTTTACAAGTTATTTGATGAAATGTGTTATTTTCTCAATTCGGTGGATCTCAATTCCATGGAAAATGCTACACCGAATTGAGAGAACTTACACCGAACTGAGATTTGTCAATAATAGAATAGAATACTCTTTATTGCACACCATATTCATAATAAGTAAAGCGGGCGACCTTATCGCTAAAAAGTGATCTCCACAAGGCAATAATGTTGAAATAGGTTGTCATGATGTTTTATTAAGATTTTAGAATTATTTTTTTGGAAATCAAAGGCGAGAGCTGCTTGAGCGGTTTTATTTCGATATTTTTTTTTGGATGGGCAAACTGAGTGAAGCCGAAAAAAAGGGAAAGAAAAGGATTGCGGAAAAAAGGAAAAAGGAGAGAATAAAAAATGGTTCGATATTATATGAGGGACATAAACAAAAGTACAGGGAAAGATATGCAAAAAGAAAGGCTGAAGGTAAGGTAAAGAGAATGAGTGAAAGACCTCATCGTGAACAAAAAGCTTTGAGGAAGTATTGCAGAGAACATTCGAAGAAAAGTTACGAAAAGAAGAAAAAAAACTTACTCAAAGTTCTAGACAAAAAACCCATGTCGCTTCTTTCTGATCCTGAAGTTTTAAACGATCACGATTCTTTGAGTGCATCCCGTACCCTTGTTACGAATTCTCCAATATGTGTTACAGAGCCTCAGTCTCCGATAAATACCTTTACTAATTCTTTAGTACCCGTTTCTCCTACTATTTCTGAATTAGAATCAATTGGAGCCCTACGTAATGTTACGCCAACTTCACTTTCATCGGAATGCTTAAGTCCAATAACAGCCACTTCACCAAACTCTTCAAAAATTCGCAGATTACGTTCGAAAGTTCATAAAGACTTGATTGATGACGCCAACAACAGTATCACAGAAACACCCAAGAATCAACCGCGTGCGCGAACGTCATTCTTTACAAATATAGGGTAAATAAGGAGTTTAAATTACTGCATCATAGGATAGCTGAATTACAAAGAAAGAATCAGACGAGCCAAAGAACGATACATAGATTAAGAAGTAAAAAAAATAAAGTCTTGACGACATTGCCAAAAAATACATCAGAAAGTTCAAGTAAAGAAGAATCTGCGGAATTGAAAAAGAGATTTACGATGTCCTCGGTAAATATAAAAGAAGCAGTAGTAAATTTTTACGAAGACGATGAAAATAGCCTCATGTATCCTGGAAAAAGAGACTACAAAGTTTAAAATAAATTAAGAATACAGAAATGATTATTAACAATTAAGATATTCAACCTACGATCTCGTGATTATTAAGTTTTAAAATTAGGTATAGCGTGAGGTATATATATTTTATTACTAAAATGGAAATAAAGACTGATCAAGCTAAATTAAAATAAGTACCTAGGTAGGTAAATAATTAATTAGTACAAGATTATGACTCCTTTCTTTGTTCTTTATTGAAAAAGAATATGCACACTGATTCTAATTTTGTTTTTTTTTTTTTAATTTATTACAGAAACATTACTATAGGCACTTAAGCATGAAATTAACATCTGACTAATAGACCATCAGTCAGTAATCAAAAACGTTTTTAGGTATTTGTAGTTTTGGTCATTCATCACATAATTTCTATATTAGGTGACAGCGTTTCTAGATTGGCTAGGCTATTTCTAAATACGGTGATTCATTTTCTGAAGTCGCTGGGCCACTTCTCAATTCGGTGATTCATTTTCTCAATTCGATGCGTTCGCAATTCGGTGATTAACTTTTTTCGTAAACCACTTCACAATATTTAGTCCCATTGTCATCATTAGATTCAGAATGGAATATACTTCAATCTTTGTCATTAAACTGCTTAAAAAAACCAAATATTAATTTAACCACCGAATTGAGGAAAATAATACCCTTCTGTAGAACTGCCCTAATGCTGTGACACATGCTGAGCCGGAGACTTTTTTGCCACTGTTTCACTGCTCACCATAATATTCTTATGCTTCTTTTTATTTTTGTAACCCTTCTCTGTGTAACAGTGTGCAAAATAAATTATTTGATTTGATTTGATTTGAAACTGTTATAGAATTTATTTCCTTTCCCTGCTATTCACAATGTGAATTTCACATGTCTTACACAGAACATAAAACATAATATTCCTTTCCAAAAGTAGGTGACATTTGGAGCTATTTACGATTTAACGGTGTGTTTGATAACCGATCGTTTTTTTTTAAAGTTATATTTCGTACTATAATTGATCGGTTATTTGGGGTTAAAATAATTAACGTGCAAATTACCGTATTGCGCATTCTAACGTTGACATACATACATACATATTATATTGAAAGATGTTGTTAGCGTTCTTCCGGTGTTCGTCACTCAACTACAAATAATAGTCGACAAACTATTGACATGTGGCAAAGTTATGTAGAAACGAACACGTGGAAAAGTTTTGTATAAATAATGTTGTACTTATATGAATACATTCGGATTATTTACACAGTACCTTTTCGATTAGGAAAGCTGTCGACCGGATTGCGACAATTGGTAGTTCGAGTCCCATCGGTGGCTATTCTTGATATTTCTCTAAATAAGTAGAAAGTTTCGTATAGAACTAAAAAAAAATTGCAAAGAAATACATTAGAAGTATGTAATTTTATGGTAATTTACGGCCTCCTTGGTCGAGTGGTTCGTAAACCGGTTTTCATGGTGTCGCCATCTCTGAGGTCCCCGGGTTCGATCCCCGGTCGGGTCAATTTAGAAATTATTATTTTTCTAAATTGTCTCGGGTCTGGGTGTTTTCTATGTATAATAAGTATGTATTTAAGTATTTCAAGTATGTTTATCCGTTGTCTAGTAACCATTTAACGAGTTTCATAACAAAGCTTCTCTTGGGCTAGATAATTGGTGTGAGTGTAGGAAAAGTTTAGTTTAGTTTTTAGTTTAATTATTAGATATCGTTCTTTAATAAAATTCAATTTAAAGTAATTCTTCCACTGTGTAGGGCATGTAATATCCTATTAATCTCGGGTACAAAACAATACATTGAGTACCTACAAAACCAAAACTAAGAAGAAAACTTTGCAAATTGAAGAGATTTAAAAAATATTTACGGCAAAGAACAATAAATAAGTCGAGAATTTGTGTATTAACTTCTAACACAGACTATAAATCAGAAGGACAATAATCTCTTTCATTACTTAATTTATTAATTTAAAAAAAAATGACCAGGAAGACACATTATATTGCCATCTTCCAAAGAACAAGTTTTAAAATAAAAGCTACAAACCGTTTCTTGATTCTCAATTGTAATTAAAAGAAGAAAATGCAAATATAGAATAAAAGCAAAAACGAATGTAAGGGTATTCCAATGTTTCGTATCACATTTTTGTAACTACTCCGACGCACATTCCTTAACAGAAAAAGCCTATTAATCATTGGTTGAGATACAACGTCCGCCTAAGTCTGTCCGCTTAAATTATTGGTATACAAATGTGGTGGGTATCGTAACAGTGAAAGCATTTAGTTTTTTGTAGTACTTATTAGTATAAAACGAGTCTACATGATTGTGCGGCGAGCGGGCGGGCGGACAGCGGCGGCGGGCGCGCCTGCGCCGCTATATTTAACCAGCGAGGGCAGCGGCGCGGGGCGGCTGCGGCACCGCGCTCAGACCATTCACACACTAAACTTCACTGCTACTGGTAGAGACTTTTTCTCCAGAGTTTCTAGTGCGAGTTTTATTTACCATACGATCACGTTAACGGAAACGAAAAGTATGGCTTTGAAGCAGTGTAGCGCCTTTGGGATGCCTATTACGTATTCCATTTGTTATTCATTACGTTAACAAAAACAAGGCATTGAAACCCTTGGTGACAGCAAGAGTTATAATGTTGGAGGGCAGTGGAAACCATGACGAAAGTTTAAATTTGGCCACACAATGTTCGTTTTTGTTGTCGAGTGATCGAGTGGCCAATGTAACTCGCACTAGCCACTTGGCAACCTGGTGATAAATGAGGAGAGTTAAAATCCCATGCTGCTCTGGGATGTGAAAATAATGTATTAGCTGCTGAACTTCTCGTACATGTCATAAGAACCGACTAAGGAACAAGGATTAAAAGATAATATTCGCACATCAGGCAATCGGCTAACAACCCATCATTGATAGTATATATTCCACCTCGGAACCCTATTGTTAAAGCTAAATGTGGCGTAGGGTCACTAATGGCGAGTATACTTAAAATTGGTGATTTCGATGCTCTGTCTACCTCTTTCTGGAAGAAGGAAGTGAGAGTATGTATTATTAGGTTGGGGAAAAAGTCTTTTCGCATATAGTACGTATGAACTTGTAGTAAAATCTCTTTGGCTATACTATTTGTATCTGGCTGGTTTTGGTATCATTAAAAGTTTAAATTTTAAAGAATATAATTCCTAATTCAAATCAGTCAAAATGAGTAAATCTAATGAAGAAATTCGATACATTTTTAAATTTTACTACAAAAAAGGTAAAAATGCAACGCAAGCCGCGAAAAAATGTCTGTTAGAGTATCACAAATTTGGTTTAAGCTTACGGCTTTCAGCTTCAGCGGGCTTGTTTGGGGGCGGCGAGAAACTTAAAGGGTTCCTCAAGCCGTGTGAAACGAATCACCTTTGGAGGTTTTCTAGAGGGAACGGCGTGCGTGTCCCCCCGTGCCCTACTAGATTCTCCGAAGGGTTCGGATCGGATGTGTATGTACCTATGTTTGTAAAATTTTACTACACAAATATCGTTTTAGTTATTACACATTTCCGCAAACTACACTTATATTTTAGTTGAGTATACTATAAAACATACTTATTAGTAGTATGTTTGAATGATCGATAACTGTGATGATACGTCGACAATCTATTTATTAGGTTTGAGAAATAAAGTTTATTACATTTGAGATATATGATAAAGCTATGTCCGCCATTAGGAGAACTTGAACAGTGGAAGATACTCCCATACTACGGCTTGTTATTTAGAACGCCATACAATAATACCCACGCTCGTTTGGAGCGCGATTTATTTCATAAATACAATGTTTATCGTCGATATTGCTTTACAATCAGTGGGTAAAGCAAGCGAGCCTTCTTCTGTGCGCAATTAGTGACGAAGTAATGGGTAGGGGCGGGGATGATGTACTGCTCCTGTTTAATTTGGAGCTGGTTAATATTTGACGACGCCGCGCCGTGTACGCTACACGCAATGAATGAACTGTTCCGTACTAGATCTCTGTTTTATGTCCGACGAACTAAATATGACCTAAATACGTAAAAGATTTTGATATGTATTTTTTGATATTCAGGATGCATTATTGTTTGGTCATTACTTTTATTTTCACAATTAAGTTGTTTTCCTTCGTCGGCGTCATCAAATGGTGATGAGGCCGATCTTTTGGAATACATACAGACTTAGATTAGGTGGTGATGGTATTCTTGGAATCGAATCCGGGACAACTAGACCTAAGACCGCTTGTCTAAGCACGGAACCACAGCGGTGGTTAAATTTATGAATGATGAAAGACATTATGTTATCATGACTCAATATAATATTGAGGTTGGGCTTTGCGTGACGCCGCTTTCGTGCACCAGTTCTTATAGACACGAACGTATAACACAGAAGTAGCGAGCTTTCAGTCAAGGTTGAATAATTCCTAATTGGTCTCAAGACATATTGTCAGTTGGCATGATGACGAATATGCTAAATTAATAAAACTGCTGCTCACTTCAGCTAATAACGTTGAGACGACGACGGGAAACGAGTATTCCCAAAATATTATAAAGCAATACCTGTTTCCGTGCCATGTAATGCTCCACTGTTTAGGTCGTGACCGTGCGCTTTGTTTGCTCACATATATTATTTTCCGCCCAGCAAACATTGCATAAGCGAGGGTCTTTCCTTTTCACACAACTGCAATCTGGGTCAATAGGTGAGAATAACACAGTCTTAGGAGACATAAAAATATAAAACTTTTAACGTGTCCCGGACACTAAACTCAAGACGAGCTACAATTTTATAGCTGTCAGTTTAATCGTGATTGTTTGATTATAACAATAACGCATTCCCACACAATGAATCAGCGTTGTTAAGAATGCCACGGCCGTGTAAACGTATATATATATTTTCGTCGTGGTTTCGTGAGTTGGCATCAGCGTAGCGGGGTGATGCCTGGGGCCTTACCATGGTCTTTTATAGCGCCGATACAAATATACTAAACCATTTTGCTTTTTATCTCTTTTGAAGAGTTCTAAATAATATAGTTTAGTTTATTAGATCGCAATAAAAATTGATTGACGCATCTTTGATGGTCAAAAAAGTTTCACATTTCACAAAAATAAGTCATTCGTCGTATTTTTTTAAATTTTATTATTTCTATAACGCGTTAACTCTAGTTTAGAAGCCTAGAGGTAAGATGGTTTTTGCAAAAAAAAATAATTTTAGTGTTTTTCAACAATTTGTGTTACTCTAATCAAAATCATGTCCATCATTTTCAGTTTTTTTTTTAAATGTTACAAATCTTTTCGACCATTTAGTTTGCACACCGCTTTTACTATAAGTTATTCTGTGTGGACACTGACCGCCGTCTGCGTAGGTCTCGGAGCCGTATCCGTCCTGCAGTCCGTTGGCCCAGGTGCCCTCGTACTTGGCGTTGCTGGTGGTGCTCTGGCGCACGCCGTAGCGGCCCTTGTAGCCCTGCGTCCACTCGCCGCGGTACAGCCACCGGTCGCGCGTTTCCACGCCCAGTCCGTGCCGTTTGCCATTTTGCCACTGGCCCTCGAACGAACTGCCACTGAAACAAAGATTAGGAAAAAAATTTAAACATTGTTAACACTCTAAGCATTTTGGAAAAGTATTTCACGAGTTTTTTAATACAATTTTTGTTTCATATGAGCGGTGTTTGAACCCGCACTCTCTGATATACCGCGTCAGGTGCACATCCAATTTTATCAGCGTGTATTAAATGTTGTTATAATAATACGTGTAGAAAAGGATTTGTACAAATTTTTAGGCACATTGCCGCATTGTGAGATGTGGCGTAGTTAAAGTTCATATGAAGAAGGAGTACAGAAAGATAAAATGTATATATCATAAGTACTTGTCTATTACATTACTTTGTATAAATATACATTTTGTTATTAACGGTCGTTGTTAAGAATTTTCGTTCGAGTCTCTTAATAATATATGCAGTTTTGTACCGTGTCAAAGTAACTCTGTCAACTTTATATATCATGGCGATCATTAATAGGGACAATAGAGCGACAAGGTCCTAAACTGTTGAGATATTATTGAACTCGACTGATATAGCATGCAATGTCGATGATAGAATCAAGTGAAAATCTTCGTGTTCAACATAAAGGGTTCACTAAACCTTATAAAGTAATAGACGTCTCGTCTGGTCGTGTGGTGCACCTAGGATTGCCAACCATACTTTAAAATAACGTATCCTACGTTATTTTCCATCCCCATACTTAATTCTTAAAAAGCAGCAAGTGGAAAAAAGTGGTCTCTGCCTACCCCTACGGGAAAGAGGCGTGATTATATGTATGTATGTATACTTAATTCTTTTTAATAAAAATAAAGTATGGAAAATACTTTATTTCCGACTAATGCGTGTGTTTGAACGGAATATTCCTGTTGATTTAATTTCTGAACCACTGAATGATACTCACGACTCAGGTGAAGTGAAACGAAACGCAACGCTAATTTCTGAACGCGCTATAAAACAATAAAAAATTATTAGATAGTGCCAAGAGTACAAAGAAATGTTTTTAAACATTTAAAAAAAAAAATTTGGAAAATACTTTATTTTTTCTTTAAATCCTTTTTTTACTAGTTAGTGATAGATTTACTTTAATTTCCTGAAAAATAGTTGACAACCCTATGCACCCCTAAACTGTATGTAACGTTAGCAGTAAGCATGTGATAAAAATGCAGAAACTGCGAGTAGATAAAATTATTTGTGATCATAATAATATCACATGTATTTGTTTAGTAGAAAGACAAACAGTTACAATTATACAGCCTCATAACAACATTAGAAATCAATAACGTAATTTTAGTAGACAATAGATAAAAAGCACTGAAGTACTGAAGAAGTTAAATAAGATTATTTTATAATTGTTTTTCACTCATTACTAAATTAACTCCCATTTCTACAAATAATATAGGTACCTATTAAGTCTGTAGGTGTGTCAAGTGTTTCAAAGGTAAATTAATTAAAATAAATGGAAATGATTTCTACACTCTGTTTTGAAAATATCTAATTCGAATGTTTTTTTATTAAGATTGACTTGTTTGGAAACGCCCAGTTCGCTAAAGTTTGTTTTCCATGAAACAAACACTGTCGAAAATAAGCCAATTACATAAGAAAAGACGTTTGTCGCGAATTGTGAAATAAAAAATGTGTGAATTCGTCTTGCAATAAGCTATAATATATATGAAGTTTAAACTTACTATATTGATAAGAATACAAGAAGTTGCCAAAAGTAAGTCGCGAAAACATAAATCCAGATCAGGTATAGGCACTCTAAATTAGGCAAACATTCTGGGTCCTGGGTGCGTCTAAAACTAGGCTTTACTTGAACACGCAACCAATAGATTAATGAACCGCTAACCTAATTATGGATTGTTTATGACATGATTTTGTTTATATATTAAAACTATGGTAGTGTTCTTAAGCTTTACTTTTCATTCCATAAAAACACTTACAGTTATTGCTACTTAGTGTCTTAAGCCCTTTTGAAACTTACACTGCGCCTTACAAATAAACAAAGAATAAGCTCCGAATAGTTATTCCGTGTTTTGTTCCTGTCATGTAAACGTCATTTCAAATTAGAGTAAAAGAGACAAAACACGGAATAACTATTCGGACCTTATTCTTTGTTTATTTGTAAGGCACACAGAATATGAACTAGAAACGACGTATTCATGACTCGTAAGTATTTGTAGCAAAACGGCACTTTGGCGCAGGTATTAAGGTTTATAATCCTTTCGGGTTGGTAGTGTAAAAACTGCCATTCTACTTACCTACCTTAAAACAGGGTAGAATATTAACAAGCGGGCGAGGTGGGTTAAACCCTTCCGTCTTTTGTACTAGTTCCTATTACCACATGCATGAGCAGAAAATGTCCCGTAACCACTAACATTTACACTCACTAATTTTAAACATTTACAAAAAATATTTATTATTATTATAATTATTTTAATAACATTAAAAATGATTTTTCATTGCGTTAAAAATCTTATAAACTCAGATTTCAATAGTGTTCGATGGGTCTGTACGTAACTCCGTAACAAAGAGCAATAAAAACAGGGTATCTATGTTGTACCTATAAGTAAGACCTTTTAACTGATTTGAATAGTAAGTGGTATACTCCAATCCAATTGCGTGGTGGATGGTCCTATTATTTTTTTATGTTGAAACGTGTGTAACTAACACTTTGTCCATGAGTTAACGTTATTCGCTCGTCATAAAAGTAAGCATGTTTTTTCATTTCTTTTCTAGCGTTATGTTTTGTTTGAATTTTATACATTGTATTAGAATAACCTTAAGCGCCATGTGACCGACAAACAATTAAATTCTTATCGTTTCTGGGTTTTGTGGCAGTCAAGAAACATGGAATGAATGAATTGCATTGAATGAAAATGAATTATATAACTATTTTTTCAATTTCAATTTAATGATAAAAGTACAACAGGTCAAACCTTTCATCAGAATTTGAATATATTGGTCTACAAAATGTTCCATTGATGATACTAATGTATTATTCCATGCTAATGTATATAAGGTTTGTTGAAATATTATTCTTTCATTGAATTATTCTTTCAGACAGACCAGATCTAAAATGAATTTAATTAAGCCTTTACATTGATGCCTTTATTGGGATCCAATAAACTAAATGGCTTCGAATTTATTTATTCTCTCTTTTGCGTTTTACACTCAAGATAGTGAAAGATGGATGTCAAAATGATTAGCCATAAATATAATAATATGGTAAGATCTCAGTATAATAATATAGCTTAGTTAGCTTAATAGCTTCAGTTATTGTTTTGAGGGTAAGGTTACAGAAAAGTAACTTGAAACGCAAACCACGTGTCAGAATGATTTACTTATGGTCAGCGGATATGATTCTTTACTTTTAAAGTAAAAATACATTTAATAAAGTTTTAGGTATAATTTAATGCTAGCTAAATACGTGGAAGGTGCAAAAGGTGTAAGAGACACAGAAGAACACAGCACAGCTAAACGCAGACATAAAATGAGACACTAACACTATTTCGTCGCCTGTAATTCTCATCCTAAATTACGCTCTATACGTATCTTAGAAACGTTATTTAATTGTAGGCATGTCTTGGCGTACTATCAAGTCTATTGTTCGAACGTTTTTAATTTCGGCAGATAACGCACGAAGTCGGTATACAAGGGAGAATAGCTAGCTATCTAAATATAAAATAGCACAAATACATGTAGAGCATAGAAATCCTTTCAGTTTTTATAGTCGCGTAAGATAATGGAATGGTCTGTTCTGCACATCGGATCGGTCGAGCAACCCGCGAGTCCAACCTCTATTTATAACACATCGGTTACACACTGCGGCACCGTAACAGAATATTACAAGTAAAACCAACAGACTGGCTGTGAAGACAATTGGCCTTGACGACAAGGACAGGTCGCTAAACCTGTTTAAAGCTTGGCCTTTTTTTCCTTTAAATAGGTGCTATATTTGTTTGGTAAAGAAGTTTTACATGATAAAGACGTGCTTTTAATTTATTACTTTACAGACTGAAGCCTTATATTGTAACTTTGTGTATATTTTGCTTTATATTTATTGCACATATTATATTGATTGTTATGATGTAATGATTGTAATGATTATAATGTTAAGAAAACAAGTTTTTTTTTATTATTACCATTTTCCGATATTAAAATTATATGTAAGAGCTTATCATTGTTTGGAAGGCACGATGGACATAATACGTCTATCCGGTAATGTATATGCCCACTATTGCCTAGTCCAGTAAAATGGTTAGATTATAGGGTAAAGGGTCAAATGCGACAGGAATTGTTTTTGCGCGAAAGTTACCTGCACAAGATGTCCGTTTCTAAAATTTATAAAAATTTGACACGCATGCAAATACGCGAATACAGGCACACGAAATGTGTATTTGACATTTTTTTTCTTTATTGAAAAAATACAACTTTGATTAGTAAGAGATAATAAGCAATCCTCTTCAAAAGATAGTAAATATATATATATGAAATACTTTATTTTTTTTGTACTAAACGAAATAAATGCGTACAGTTAAGAATTATTTTAGTGTTATTTTATCTGAATATAATACTAATTAGAGTCAGTATTGTATTCAGTAGTTTTGCAGTTAGTACTGAAAACTTTTGAGTTTAAACTATTCAACAGTTTATAGTAATAACTAGCTGTGCCCCGCGGTTTCACCCGCGAATTTTGCCGTTTTTGCAATATTTTTCATTGCTGCTCCACTCCTATTAGTCATAGCGTGATGAAATATAGCCTATAGCCTTCCTCAATAAATTGACTATTCAACACAAAAATAATTTTTCAATTCGAACCAGTAGTTACTGCGATTAGCGCGTTCAACCTAACAAACAAACAAACTCTGCAGCTTTATTATTAAAGATTTATACAAAAATATCACTAGAATAACAAAATTGTAAAGAATAAACGAAGCGGAACGCTGCGTAGCTGCTACGGAAAGCTTTAAACAAGCGGACCCCTTGCTACGAAACGTAGCAACGCTCCGACGGACGGCTACGAACACCTACTTTTCCGTAGTCGCATAAATAAAAAATAAAACTAATCGTTTAGCTAAATTATTTCCTGTTCTTGTTATATACCTAATGAGCAACAGTTTGACTCTCTTATTGATTTATTTTGTGGATGACGACTTCAGATTTATTATTTTTGCACCAGATGTTTATTACAAAAACATTTCTCCGAATGTCGGTCAGCAAGCAGGCCTGGGGTGAGTCAACGACACTGCCCCTCCAGTTACGCTGATTGCGTATAATAAAAACGCCCACACCTGCTTATTTTAGGAATAAGTCAATGTTACGGTAAAATACCCGGCATTTTAAATTATTTTATAGTCATGCTTTCGGATTGCTGCGTATTCAGTATTAAAGTGTTCCACAATGTAATAATGTAAGTAACTAATACAAAACGGTTTCATTAATTTGAATCGTGAATAAGTTATTATCAAGGTGGTGATATTATCTTACTGTTGAAGAGTGATAATGAAAATATTTAATATTGGGTATGAATTATTCAAACAAATCTTGTTTTTCTTCATTTGAATCAAGAAATAATAAAGAAACTGAATCATATGAAGGTTTCATTCATAAATATATTCAACCATAAATTTGGATGAACACATATACTACGAGTACGTACGTAAGTGCTCTTACATGATTATCTAGTAACATTATGTGTAGCACGACTTAGTCCGATATTAGCTACTGACCTATACATGCGCGCGAGTTGAGTTGAAGTTTGACGCAAATCATAGGTGAATGTGGAGTTGCTCGCGTCAAGGTAAACATATTGGACATCGTATGGCACGCTGGACGTAATATAAAGCGGATCTTTCTTCTTTCGGTCGACTGCGCATCATCTCTCGTCGGAACTCTGCTAGATGTACAGTGATGAGCAAAAATATGTAGACTATTGTATGTCTTAATACAATGGCATAAGAGTCAAAATGGAGACATATCGGTGATCGTGACTACGTATTCATAGCCGGGGCCACGTGCGGGGCGCGTGCGCGGCGCGGCGCGGCGCGGCGGCGGCGTGTGTAATCTTGAAGTTGACGCGGCTCGCTGAACTGCACGTTCTGTCTATCTTCCATTTGTTTTATTGGAAACCTCAGGATGTTACTCGCTTGGTTTAGGTTTCATCACTTCCTAATAAGCAATAGCTAGGTTAAACTATCTACGGCTGAGTTTAAGACTCCTCAATAATTGTAAGCCATCTTTTCCAGCCTCGGACTGTCTGCATCCAGTTTCTCCCAGGTAATTTTGACAAGCTATATAGAACTTCTATTTCTACTAAAACTTAATAAGTTAAATTGACTTTTTAACATAAGGTCGTGGTTCAAATGGTCATTTTTATTAATCCATGACTTTTGGTCAAACTAAATATATTTGTTTAAGCTTGCGAACCAAAGTGCATTATTTTCATAGTGAATCTTATAACTCTTCAAATACATTTTAAAGTGTAACTACGCATAGGGTAGTAGCACCAGTGTTCCAGCTTTTTAAAGCCCAGTGTTCAACATATTTTTTGTCGCCATAAAATAATATAGGATTTCATTGAAATTTTCCTGGATGACAGCTAGGAAGCGTCATTGATACTGCAATATCGCGGAACCAACAGTGGTTATTACAGCCGAACACGGTAGTGACCAATTTTACAGGAGAGCGAAAAAACCTGTTATATTCTTTATTACTACATCTTTGTCTGATTAAACTATAAATATATTTAAAGATTTAGATACTCTAGCACACAGGACGCCAATGGCTATTTACACGCTATTTAGAGTCTATACGCGCGAAATCTCAATTTTGTGTAGTTCCGCTTTATTAGCAACTGTTGGTTACGCAGTATTGCAGTTTCAACGACGTGGTCTGTATGAAATTGTCGCTAAGTTCACAAATCTGTTGCAGACCCCTATTTTAAATGATTACAAGAAAACAGTGTCGATCTCTAATCCTGTCGAACTGGTGCACCAGCACCAGTTCGACAGGATACCAACCCTATTTCATTTTCCGAGTAAAATCAAAAAATAATCTTTTAAAATCATATGATTAATGATCAATTAGTTTTTTTTACACTATTTAGTTTAATAATTACTTTCTGCTTTACCTACAGTTTCATTAATAACAGCATATAACATGCCTTAGTTATGCGAATTGTAACAAAGAATGAATTGTATATGAAATATTGAATACGAAATACAAAGGTAGATGGATTTTTGTGATTCATTTGATGAGTCATAATCATCATCTATATATATAATAATAAGTGAAGCAAAAAGCCCTTTTTACAAAAATTGCGCAGACGGAGGAGTATGAAATTTCGCACACTTATAGTTAATTTAAAGAAGGAGTACAGAATGTTAATATTTTTTTTAAATTAAGTATGAATACTTAATACATTAAAACAATAAAACAAACATTACACACACTACCATGTATTTGACGCACACGCATATGTATTTGACACACACGCTTAAATGTATACTTTTTTCAAAAATTTCAAAAATGGAGGAGGAGCGGCCGAAATCTGTCAATGCCAATCCAAACTCACATTCTATCTTTTTTAATTTTTCATTGACTAAGATACAATCCGTGCAGCCTTAATAAAATTACGGTCGAATTTCGACCACTGGGCGACCACTAGTTCACATGAACGTCTCCTGCCACGATCGAGCGTTGCTAAAAGTCGTTGCTATAGATAAAAGCACAGTTGATGAAAAAAAATGTTACAATAATTATTATTGAAAGCTACAAATAAAACCATTACAAGTAATAGATTGTGTAACTGCAGATCGGTATCGAAGTCAGCTACTAATTTACGAATGACCTTTGAAGCTAATGTTATTTGCCTAATCGATATAAGACCAACTACGCACAATAACTTACAGTTTCATGTAACGTTGTTTTAAAAAGATTAGTATGGCTTCCTTAAGTCTTATAGCAACCCGAATTACAGACGGTACATTGAGGAATTATACTAAGGTAGGTAGGAAGGTATATATGTAATTTTTGACTATAGTTTACCGCTATTGGCTAAGTTCTGCGTGCATTTTGCTCGAAGGAAACGTATGTAGCTAATGTTATAAATAAGGAGTCGTTTACCAAATACTCGTATGAGTTATGCAGTACATGATAATCTCGTTTTCCTTCTTTCGAGTGTGAGAAGCTGACCTTCGAGCCAGGAAAAGTTCCGCTCATAAAAGTCAATAATTTATCGCAAACCAAATCTGGATAGCAGACCAAATAGCCTAACGAATTCCTTATCGTGTTTCATGCTCCGGAATTCGCACGAAACGGTTGATCCTAGTTGCAATAAGCAGACAGCAGTCGTTATTGTAAATACAGTGCAACTGCTAGTGCTTACCTTCATTTAGAGGGCATCATTCATTTTTTCTAAAGGGCAGGAATTGTTTCCGTCGCCACTTCAATATTAATTTATCTATATTACGATTTTTTTTACGAAAATTGCGCGGAGGAGTATGAAATTTCGCACACTTATAGTTTATATAGAGAAGATAACCGAATGTTAATATATTTATTAAATTATGCATAAAAATACATTAAATCAATAAAACAAACATTACACACATACCATGTATTTAACACACACATATACAGGGTGTCTCATTTAAATCGGTCAGTATGGGAAAGTCTGAAACTATAAGACATACGAAGATCTGTTCTTACGAACCATGTCATCGATTTTAATAAGAAGAAAAACTGCATTCATAATTTTTAAAAAAACCTGTACTCAGCTCGGGAATTGAACCCGGTTGTTTGAAAAAAATAAACTTACACTATTTCTATTTAGATATCGATTGTGTAGGTCTTAAGCAGTAAATGGCTCTATGAAACATGATGTCTAAAATGAATAAAATGCAATGTTTTCACATACTTTAATTTATTTTAGTAGGTGTTCGAAGTGACCACCTTTTTTTTCAATACAATATTCAACACGATTAGGTAACGATCTTACAATTACAAAACCAGCAAAGAGGTACAAACAACCATAGAGACAATTTTACATGCCTGAACTTGTTGAATGTAACGGTGGTCACTTCGAACACCTACTAAAATAAATTAAAGTATGTGAAAACAATGCTTTTATTCATTTTAGACATCATGTTTCATAGAGCCATTTAATATAATATATGTAGGTATTACGTGTGAGATACATTGTGTTTTCATGCGATGGCTAAGTCAATAAAAGATGTTTAATATTGATATGGTCACTCTAATCTAAGATGTTGTTAGGTTAGCTAATTACGTAATAACTTAAGACAGAAGGTCCCTTAAGTAGGGAGTGAATAAATTAGCCGACTTGGTATTATATGGATCTCACAACTTTTTTTGGTAGAGGAAACTGAGTTGCGAGACTTGTTTTTTTTTACAAGTTTGTTTTTGATGGTTATATTTTACTACATGACAATTTGTCGAAATGTCTGAGTATTGTCCCGCGTATTTTAGTGGCATTTCTCCTTTCGGCTGGCTACAGACATTATAATAATTTATTGGGCCAAAGAACTGGTCGCAGAAATTATTGGCTATTGAAAATGACTTAGCCTTTGCTATTATTCTGTTTGCTGTATTATGATAACTAGAAGTGTTTTCACGGTAACTGGTAACTGTTTATTATTGATTTTACGTATTTCCTCTGTTTTCCTGGGTGATCTTGTAAAAAAATAAACGTCTGTATTATCACTTATCTATTTAATTATCCTAAACTTGTTGTTTGTTAATCTACAATCAATTGTTTGAAGAACATTTAATCTTCATATACCTATACATCGTGTGCGTGTGTTTGTAATTGATCTCCTTTTAAACGGCTGGACCGATTTTGATGAATTTTTTTGTGTGTTCAAGTGGATTCGAGAATGGTTTAGATTTACAATTGGACCCGGTAGGTGGCTCTGCAATGGGGGTCCATCATGGGATACGGGTGTTCTTAAGCGGACGAAGCCGCGAGTGGGCCACAGTTTCGAATTTGGAAGTATTTTGTTTGTCACTCTTCCACGTCTAAATGGAGCAAGCGATCGACGTGAATTTTTGCCTAGGTGATACCTAGTTGATTAGCTGGAGAGTACGTTGAGACTACGTCGATGCGGACTAGCAAAGTAGCGGGCTGAGAGCAAGTTAAATTATAATACAATCGAAGATGCGCGCACTAGAGACGTGGTAGGTATGTACACTCGAGTACGACCATATAATAAAATGTAAATGAGAACTTGGTTAACATACAATAATAAAATTGTAGACAACAACACGGAAGCGAAAGAAAGTCAACAAACACAAAACAAACAATGAGTACCTACACGTTTCTCTGTTATAATGGAACCCTTACAAAAACTTTGGCAAAGAAATCTCTTGAAAGAATATAAGAAACCTTACTAATTACGGTGTTTACATCGTTTCAAGGTAGCATATGAATAAGAAACTAAAAAATGGTACGGGTAAAGAGTTTTTGCTTATTTTACATGACCTATAAATTAGTCAGTCTTTATTAATATTCTTTATTCAATAATGTAGAGCTAAACGTGACATATTCTCATAACTAATACCTACTCATTATTTAATCTTATAATTTGAACGGACACGTGAAAGAACAATAGAAACTTACCTTAAAGGTATAATCACATTACGTGATTATTGCATTGAAACTACTATTTATAACATTAAATAAATAAGTAAATTTCTGTGGATAACGAATACCTTACGGTGTCAGTTATTATCAATGGAAATGTTACGTTTTAAATATTTTTTATAAATATATAAATATTTTTAGTCGCGCGGTGAAACGGCGGATTTGTAAGGGTTAAGCGAAAAGTAAATTTTTCCGTGGTAAGAAAGTATCCAGATTAAAAAAAAATGATCAATCACTGTGCAAAAAGAAAAAAGGCTTTTGTTGTAATTACGTTTCGATTTTTATTGTTCGGTGTACATTTATTCAAGTAAGTACATCGGCTGAAATGTAAAAACCAACATCCTAATTTACATCCGCAAAGCTTAAAAAGAAAAACCTTTTGCCTGTTTAAAAGGATTTGTTTAGTTACAGATTTAGAATGTTGAGGTTCAGTAGAATCGTTTTCAGCTGATTCGATGGTGATGTGATGAGCCAGTTAGTCAATTAGGAGTTCTCTTCATAGTCTTGTACATTATTGTAGTGTAAATATTTCTTTTTTCTTTTCTACATTATTTTGTATGTATTTAATAAGTTAATAGCTATGTTTTTTTTATTTATTAGCATGTTTGTTAACAAGCTTTTTCGCCGCCGCCGAAATCGTCTATCTCTACCTGTTCGTAAAAGATCCAATCATACGTATTATACTTACAAGTTGTAACAAAATAAAACGAGACAAAAAGCATATAATGCTGCACAGTGTATAAAAAATGCTTGAAGGAATAATAAGGAATAAGAATTTTTATAGAATGGAGGTCAGGCAGAAATAAGAATGTCGGTCGGGATGCCCCCTGCTCGGATGGAGCAATGACCTGATGAAAGTGGGTTGGATTGGCCGGCGAGCGGGTGGCTAAGATATAACCGGAAGGCCTGGCGCGGTTACGCATTCTGACAGAGCCATATACCATTTATTCTATCGATCTATTAATGTTGTAGGTACTATAGAGCAAACTTAGTTCATTAGCACCACCTACAAAGGAGAAATATTTTCTTGCATTAAATTTATATCGTACGACACGCAACTTTCATTTTAGAAAGCTAAATTAAACCACTAATAAGATGTTGATGATGAAACAGATAAACAATAAGAGAATATATATTTATAGCCCATACCTGCACTACATTGTTGAAATAGCAGTAGCTAAGTATGAAAGGTGGTTTCAGACAGCGCAATTATGAATAATATATCTCGCTCACTTTAAATTATACAGCGCTTGGTGCAGTATGCCCGAGTCTTGTTCCGTTATAACCAATAATTTTCAAGAACCCCATTCATTAACGCAGTAAAACCAATAAAAGCTGCATGCATACACTGCAATTCTTTTGCAAATATAATAGGCAAAGCATGACCATTTCATTAGTTCTATACCTAAAAGTATTTTTAATTTTATGGATGGAAGAGTTTAGCGTGTGTTGTGATTGCACGTAAAACGGGTTCGGCTGTAATGTACCTAAGTGACAAAATTGTTTATCGTGTCTTGATTACGAGTATTATACGAGTAAGTCACTTTTGGTAATAATATTTGGTTAGGGAAAAAGCTTAGAGCATTAGTTGGTTTAATGCTATAGGAGAAAAAGTCTTTTCGCATATAGTATGGATAAACTTGTAATAAAATCTCTTTGGCTAAACTATTTGTATCTGGCTGGTTTTGGTTAAAACTTTAAATTTTGAAGAAGATAATTCCCAATTCAAATTAGGAAAATGTGTGATTTTCATTTGTTTTTCTCACTGACAAGATGAGTGAATCTAATGAAGAAATTCGATACATTTAAAAGATTTACTACAAAAAGGTAAAAAGGCAACGCAAGCCGCGAAAAAAAATTTGCGATATTTATGAACCTAATACAGTGTCTGTGAAAGTAGCACAAATTTGGTTCAAGCGTTTTCAATCCGAAAATTTTGATTTCAAAGATGCTCTGGTCTGGATAAAATGGATGCCATTTTTGAAAATGTGGAGCAAGATCGACATATTAGTATAGCTGAAGAACTGGGAATTGCCCACAAAACAGTTTTGGCGCGTTTGAAAAAAACTGGGTACACAAAAATACTCGATATTTGGTACTCATTTGTTATTCTTTATTACGACGTAATGAAACCGAACCATTTTTGAAGAAGCTGATAACTGGTGATGAAAAGTGGATCACGTACGACAAGAACGTGCGAAAAAGGTCGTGGTCAAAGGCCGGTCATATGCTTCACAGACTGTGGTGAAACCCGGGTTTACTCGCAACAAGGTGATGCTGTGTGTGTGGTGGGATTGGAAGGGCATTATTCATTATGAGCTGTTATCACCAGGCAGGACCATCGATTCTGAACTCTACTGCGAACAACTGATGAGATTAAAGCAAAAAGTTAAGAGAAAGCGGCCGGAATTAATCAACAGAAGGGGTGTGGTTTTTCATCGTATAACGCTAGACCTCACACATCTTTAGCCACTCAGCAAAAATTAAGAGAGTTTGGCTGGGAGGTGTTAATGCATCCGTCGTATAGTCCTGACCTTGCACCTTCAGATTTCCACCTGTGACGGTCTCTTCAGAATTCTTTAGGCAGTGTCAGGTTAATATAACGAAAGAACTGCCAAAATCACTTGTCGCGGAATTTTGATCAGAAGTCCCAAAATTTTATAGCAATCGAATCATGTCCCTACCTACAAGATGGTAAAAAGTTATCGAACAAAATGGCACCTACATACTTTAGTTAAATGTAAATAAACTATATTAAAAATGTTTCGAATTTTCTTAAAAAATGCGAAGAAACTTTTTCCCCAACCTGTTATGTAAATAATCATAAATATAGGTTGCCTAATTCTTAACTGATCTTTAAATATTTGTAAAAATATTAAGATCGGATGTTGATGACGTAGTTGTCGACATTGAATAGAGCTCCTTTGGCTTATAAAGTAAAAAGTAGATAGTGTTTATTAATTTCGGCGAGTTGGATTGAGCCACGCTAGCATAGTTGGCAGTGCACCTGACCCGGCATGTCATGGGGTGCGCTCGTGGAATTTTTTCAACACTTTGTCTGTTTTCAAAGTGGTCCGTATTTGTCGCTAGAGTCACTATTTTGTTGCTGACCCCTATTTCTAATTATTAAAGAAAAAAAATGTTGATTACTGGTTCTTGTCGAACAACTGGTGCCACTATCCTAAGTGCAAATAAAGATTTTAATGAAGTAGGTAGCTACAACTGCAAAAGGAAAATTCTGTGACTTTTATACGTAAATATGGATTACTAGCGGCCGCTCGCGGTTTCACCCGCGTGGTTCCCGTTCCCGTGGGAATATCGGGATAAAAAGTATTTTATGTGTTAATCCAGGTTATAAACTATCTGTATGCCAAATTTCATCCAAATCCATTCAGTAGTTTTTACGTGAAAGAGTAACAAACATCCATCCATACTTACAAACTTTCGCGTTTATAATATTAGTATGAAGTTTATAAGTAATAATTTGCATGTTTCAAGAAGTACTTATTGGGTCATCCATGCTTTAAGAACACGTTGTGAAAGCGTCACCCCAAAACATATTGTTTTCTGAACAGTCTTCTGTCTGAATTTGGTACTGAAGAAATCATTCATAGCAGTTACGTGTGCCCAATCTTATAATGTATCTACCAGCCGTCACCCGCCCGCTTCGCTGTGCGAAAGTAATGGGCCAATGAATGCCAATCAAAATAATTATTAGGTTTAGCAACATCATATTTAGCCTATCATTTGCACAATGTCATGTTCTTGCTATCTTCTTCATTCATCTTCTTCTTCTTCTTCAGCCCATCGCCACCCAATACTGAGTGTAGGCCTCTACACTCCCTTTGCACGCCATCTCTCTGTGTTGGTAGCCATCCCAAACCAGTTCAAACTCACCCGCTTCGCTGAGCGTAAACGTGTGAATATAATTTAAAAAAAATTATAGCCTATCTTTTGCACAATCTCATGTTCTTACTACATAAGCGTAAACTTTGATTTTATTTTATAGTCTATCATTTGCACAATCGCATGTTCTTACTACATACAAATTTTCATCAAGATCGGTCAAGCCGTTCTTGACTTAAAAGTGGACATTCAGACAGACAGACAGACACAAAAATTTCAAAAATCGTAGAATTGGTGTCAGTGAATCATAAAATGAATATTTATCCCAAAATTTGTCAGAAAAATTGCAAGTACACACAAAAGCCTACAAATTTAATATAGTAGTATCGATATAGATATAGATATAGATTACTGATATGGATCAAATTAAAAACTCTTTGATAATAGGAAGGATTGCGGTTGCTTAGCTGAGCTGTATTGTGGTTGTTATGTGTGTTTTGCATCGGGCGAGCAACATAATATTTTATAATCGCGGATAACATTATTACTTAAGAGTCGAAGATGAAAGCTGTACCTAACTGTACCATTTGTAACGGAAGGAGGCTAAAGGGAAAAAGGTAGAGTGTGTTAGGGAATAAGAAGGCGACGCATTGGAAATTTACGTGGCGGGGATCTTGATTTTTCCCAACAATTACAAAACATATGAAAGTGATATTTGATGATATGATTTTTCATTTAAATAACTTCATTTTGCTAGTTGCGAAAAGAAGTTAGAAACACGATTTGTTAACTTTTATAATAGAGAAAAAAATATCAAAGTAACCTCTTTTAAAACATAGATTTGCATTTTACAGGCAAACCAGACCGATTTAAGCATCTAAATTTTCTTAGTAGATTAGTCTTAACACACACTTCAATGTGCTAGATCATTTTTTTAAACTTATTTGTATTTTTAATTGGGAAGAAAAAAAAACAGTTTTTCTTATGGTACGGGGCCGCAAACGCTCCGTATTAGATTAATTGTTTAGCGATGCGTCGCCTTAATAACGCAACGTACCATTCACCAGAGCGCATTCACGCGCAGTGCAGATCGCTCAGTCTTTGGAAAGATTGTACATTATGCTGCGGAGGGAGTTTATTCGCTTCGTCGAGTGATTCAGATGTGGAAGAATTGTTACTTTTATACGCTTTATCACGATTACAGAGAAAAAGAGTATGGGTTCCGACATCAATAAAAAGAGAAGGGAATTAGAAGTATTTCATCGTTTGTGTCGCGAGATTTCATAACATGAAGATCGTTTTGAACAAATAGAAGATCGACGACCGCATCCTTCGAAATTCGTGAAAAATTTGTGTCTTATTATAATCAATAAACAAATTAATTAATACATTGCTTTCAGTTGCATTGATTTCTTTTCCGATTTGTTCCCACAGTTTTGCATTTATTTCTATGTTTTTATAAGAAGTATCCTTCATTGTATAAGCAGGGGTGTATTCAAACCATTTCTATCAGTTTTTCAGACATATTTTCAGTCATAAAGCCATATTTCAGTCGGACGCTAAAATAAATTCTGTAAAAAAATACAACGCCTGGCGTCAGAACGTCCTAGCGTCGCGACAGAGGGTTGCGTACTGCTAGCGCCGCGCCGTTGCTGTTTGACAGCATCTACCGTCATAGTACATTACAATTCGGCGTTCTGTTTGGCGAAGCCTTAAAGGTATAGATAAAATTAAAAGAAGAAAATATTACGATAAAACAAAAGAAGAAAAAAAACTAGAAAAAAAATATATAACTTAGAAAGGAGTAACTTTTAAAACTATCATGTTCATTTGCATTAGAGTAAATTAACGGGATTCTTATTCTTTCTTACTTTAAAAAAGAATATGTACTCCGTAACACCGTTAGTGGAACTCTAAAGTTAATTGAACTAAAGATGTTTTTATTCAATAAAAAATAAGAAAAGTTGTATGTCTTTTTAATGCCACAACGGTTCAAGCTTTAGCCTTCATCTCACATAAATGGTACGTGCGAATGATAGGGCTGAAGATGGAAGTGCTTTTAAGCACTACATTTGAAATATTTAACAACGGGAATCTGGCATAATATTACTAACTTCGTTGTTACTTTACTTATATAAGAGGTACTAAGATAAGAGCTTTTTAGGTTAGAATAAGCTATACCATCAACCAAACTGAATACGATTGTATTCAGTTTGGGTATATTATGTTGTAATGAGAACTGAGGATCTGTGGGTCTAAGAGCAGTACACAATACCTAACTAGTCCACAGAGGTGGATAATCTCTAAGCTAAAAAAAACTGTCTGGGAAAAGTGTGAGATTTACCCGCATTGTTACGGCCTTATTTAGGTACATAAGTATTCATAAACTTTTCCTATAGGAAGGCCATGCTCAACAATACAAAGTCCATAGGCCGAAAAAGGTGCCGATAATGATGTTCGTAACTGTAAAAAGCCGTTTTGTTTGCGCTATATAGTAAACATTATCCTTCTTTACAAATGATTCTGAATCCTTACACCATCCATTGTCACCTGAAAGTTGGTTTCAAGTGGTCTCATACACAACCGAAAAGTTTCACTTGAAAAGGTTGGGTATGTAAAAGGGACAAAGGTCATGCGATATACTGTTAAAAAAACAAAACTTTTAACTTTAAAAATTGGATTTGCGGGTTTTTAGTCCTACACTTACAAAAAACATGGTTCTCTGTGTATCTTAACAAAACAATGTTACATGTCATTGTTTTATTTTGTTTTGATATGCTGGAACGTGGATCTATGGCGGCAACAATTAAAATTCTATTGTGTTTGTGTCTGTATTTACGGCAGCCGAGAGGTTTGTTGTCATCTCAACCGAAAGCTTTCGGCATGCTCGTAATCATCTTCCAAGGATTTCTACAATATCCGGCCGCAACGTGTGCTATTCCCATCAACATTCAAGTTGTGAGATATTCTTTGAAGTTTGGTTGGACTTCTGAAGAGGGCGCGAACTAGACTTGTAAACCCAAGACGTTCTATCAATCGAAAACTAAGTGATTTGTTTTTTTTAAATAAGTGCAAGTTGTTTTCACTATTCGTTTAAAAGATGAACCTTAACGAAAATTAGAATTTGAATAACAAAATTGCAAATTACCTCGTTTGTCACCAGGCAGTGCTACTTCAAAGTCATACAAATTCTCGATTTTTTTAAATTATCGAATGGTAAATAAAACTCGCACTCACGTCTCACTTAATCACTTAAAAACTATTAAATATTGAAACAAAAGGTGGCATTAGTGTTCGACATAATATCCCAGTGTTCGTCCACCAGTTTTCATCGCTATTAAATAATAAATGAATTTCATTATTTTTTTCTGGATGACAGCTTTATAGGATAATTTGTTTACCAGTGCGCAAATTTTCTGGAGCGACTCAGAATCGGTAAGTAAACAACTTTTTCATTGTAACAAAGGGTTGAAATATGTCAAAAATTTTGAAACTCTTCATACAAATCAGGCTAATCAAGTGTTCGCTAAAGTATGGGAGGTCCAAAATTGTTTGACATATTTCAACCCATGTTACTATGACAAAGTTGTTTACTTACCGATACTGAGTCGCTCCAGAAAATTTGCGCACTGGTAAAAAAATTATCCTGTATAGAAAACCAGGTGGTCTATCTATATTCAATTGTTATTGCTAATGTCATAAATCAGCTGCTAGCTCCTATTTTTAACAATTAAAAGATAAAAATGTCGATCTCTGGTTCCTGTCGGACACTGGTGCCACTGTGGTGAACATATCAATATTAAAAATCTTTTATGTTTTAAATAAATAGATTTCCAACTCGAATACACTTCTCTCTTCATCTTTTAAAACTACCATGACGATCGGTCAATAAACATAGAAGCTACATCACTTTTTATATACTTACGGAAATACCCGTTTTTCTACAATACCAAATCTAAAGGGACCACCTACACGTCATAATTATTAACCGATTTTTAAATATTTTTCGCCATTTTGTAGCTAAACTGATACCCTAGGATCCTTTTTTTCATTTTTTCTTAAGTCAGTTTTTTTTTCCGAAATATTTACAATTTAGTAAACAAACACCCTCCAAAAAACCAGACACTTTTTACATTTTTCAAAATTACAAAAAAGTTACCAGCCGATTTTCAAAATTTAAACGCTTACACGTGTCTCGATAAATTTCTCAACTCTTGGTACTATTCCCATCTCGCTCCTATCAAAATCCTCAGAGCTATGGCCAAAAATACATCTCACGCGATTTGCATCTGATAACCACTACCCTATACGAATAACAATGAACGTTTTGTTACTGAAAGGAGTTCGGAGGTCTCCCGCCCTGTGTAGACTTACTAATATTAACTGATGGCATAGTGATATTCATAAGAGCTAATCATTGTAGCCTAAACTGAATAATCAAATGCGTAATGCAGCTTACTAATTGATTACTTATCATAATGCTAAGTACTCGTGATAGGCATAGCACTGAAATCTTAAGATTTATTTTGAAAATTTAAAATAATTTTTAAGAGTGAAAAAGTAAGATTAAGCCAGGAAAATAGGCAACCCGTTAAGTACAAGTATTTTATTCATGTTTTTTAAATATTTTAAAACAGTACCTTATACTAGGCTCCACAAAGTAAATGATTCATATAGAGGCGTGTGTGTACGTTTTTACAATAAAGTTCCAAGTGACATCCAAAAACATGATATAAATTTAAAAGCGCCATTAAAGAAAAGCTTTATAAAAAAGCTTGTTATAAAGTGTCTGATTACATTGAAGACAAAACAGCATGGGTTTAAAATGCTCCAATCAATCCAACATGTATTTCTAATTTAAAATATTGTTAAGGTTTTTTAAACTGTATAACTTGGTAACGGCATATAATTTTGTAAATGCCGTTACATATTTTATTAAAGCTGTGGAGTTTCTTGCGCCCATTCTTCTCCACAGCTAAAAAATAGACGTCCTGAATGGGTAGTAGGTAAAAGATTTTTGGACGATTCAAAAGCACTTTTCTAAAGTTTATTTGAATAAAAATATTTGACTTTGACTTTGACTTTATTAAGTCCGAAGATGGAAGCGCACTTCATTAAGGAGGTGGCTTTATCTGACATCACAACTTAAAATTATGCAATCTTTTCGCTTTAAAGCGATGTCTTCCAGACAAACTAAGTATTATTATTAAGGATATACTTTTCTCTGTTATAATAAGTGCTATGTATTTGTTACAAAAGTATAGATTAGTGTTGAAATAACGAACACCAACCAAACAGCAAACCGAGTATAGACATGTACAGTCCCAGCGGGGTCGCTGGAAATCGAACCTGGGACCTCTGGGTGTGGACCGATAGTCTTAATCACAAACCAACCATTTATAGGTAGTAAGAAGTAATGTTAGGTACCTCTGCCATTTCGGTACGCTTCGTCACATTAAGTTTGTCGATGTTGTAAATATAAATAAAGGGATGACGTGTCCACGTTCAGTTTTCCTCCTCGATCGTACCTACCCATCATGTTGTCTCTGCTGAAATTATCCTTCAAAACTTATTTTCAGGTTCCGAAGATAATCAGTAGAAATTAGTTTCAAATTAACGTATCTAAAGTACCTATTGTACAAAAGTATAAAACAACTAAGCAACATTTGAATTAGAGATATTTATAAATGACTCTGTAAAGTTTAATGAGCTCGACGCAATTTGATGCTTTAGTACTTTAAATCTGTTTGTACGAGTATATTTAATTTTAGCTCTTAGCGCCAAGACTGAAAAGTTTTGAAAGTATCGATCCTTTGATAAATTGACATAGGTACATTTTGATTTGGCAAAATCATATTACATCTGTTTCGTTATTTATAAATATTCATACCAAATGCAAAATTGGTCAAATTGATAAATTCTTTGTGATATAGGTAATAATTAGAAAGATAGATAAAAACATGCGTTTATTTTACACATTACTTTTAATTTTAATGATTTACCAAAATAACAATTAAATTAAACTACTTAAAATTCAACTTATAAAAAAAACTATAAACTATAACTAATACTAGCATCTATAAATAAAAAAATGCCCCAAATAAAAATAAAACATAAATAAAACATTGATTTCAATTTTATTAATCAAAGTTATTGAATAAACTACATTACATTGATTGATTGTTTAGAAGTTACTACTTCTAAACAATCAATGTAATGTAGTTATTTCCTTAGTGAGCTCAACTAATTTAAATAAAGAAACTGTCTCATAATGTAAAATAGTGAAATAATAGTGAAACTCTTCTTCTTTTTAGACATATGTAATTTTTCGCTGCTGTAATAATTTATTATAGAAAAAACTGAAAAAGCGTGTTAAATCTTTGGTAACCATGTGTACTTTTTTTTGGTTTGATACTCGTTCGTTTACTTTGACCTTTATTCTGTAGGTAACCATTATTATTTAACCTAAACAAGTGGTAGCTGCACCGTTTTTAAAATATCCGTGTGAAGTATGAAGATCCATATCCATGTATCCATAACCTTATGACCTAAATACCGGATACGTTTTACCTCAAAATCCGTACTCGTACCTACACTATAGAAACAACAAGATGAATTGGAACAATGAAGATGTGATATATTATTTACTACATCATACATCCTTTTTTTTACTTGACAAAGCCGGTAAACATAATGCGGTACGTTACGCCTGATAGGCTGATATTAAACGATTTCTTCGTAAGTCTATTCTCAAACATCAAATATTCTTTATTCTTTATTCTTTTTGAGTTATGTACGGTGATGTCTTTATTATTATTATGTGATGACTAATGTTGAACGTTTCTAAACTTCTATGAAGTCGTAAACTGTCTTGATGTTTAGTTGAGTCTGAGGCCTAACTAACAGCTTTGATTCATCATTATGAGTGTCCTCGTATTCAACAATATTGTCACAATAAAAGCGGTAAGGCCTCTATTGTTAAATACCAACTTTTTATTTCTTTTATTTCAGCCACACACCTACTGCGCAATGTTTTGCGGCTTTATCACAGCAACAATTGAACAAAAGCAATTTTCAATGAAACGTTGATCTTGACCAATGTACCATTTCAACTATACGGAATTGAACACAATTTGATCATACATCACACATTCAATCTTAATGGATCTGTTTGTTTAATAATGGACCGACAAGCATACTACCTGTGTGATACTGTTATCACGTGGTGTTATCAGGAGGTATCCACAGATCGATATGAATATTTTCGCCGAGATTAGGCCATGAGGCACTTTCACCGCCGTTACACACGTTTTCTAGCGAAACACCGAACTCAATTATTAATAGCAGCCTATTTTTGGAGCGGCTTACAGACGCGGATTTGCGCTCGGGCATGTGCGAGCCCCGGGCGAAGTCACTATCTCACCTGGGCCAGGTGTAGACACCGGAAACTTCGAAGCCGAAGTGCCAGGATCCGGCGTAGGCACCCTGCCCTTTGGGCCCGGTACACACGCCGTGGCCGTGAGCTTTGCCATCCTCCCACCCACCACAGTATGTACCACCATCGTCAAAGTCGAAACGGCCACCGTTGAGGCCACGCTGCGGGGGATTTCCGCTAGTGGCGTGCGCGGTGTCGGCAAGTTCGCTCGGCTGCATCACGCGAAACCGTGGTGCCGCGGAGGGGAGGGCCTCCCGCGCGCACCCTCCACCGAGCTCGCGGTATAAATAAACATCAGCTGGGCATGTCGCGCCGTGGCGCGCCGCCGAGTGAACACCACTCCGGTCCTGCGCGAGGAGCACTGCGCGCCCAACCGCCGCCGGCCGCCCGCCCGCCGCGCCCCGCCCGCCCTGCGCACTGCGCGCTCCGACAGACCGCACTCGCCGCCCGCCGCTGCCCGCCGCCACGCCACCAGCCGATCCACAACCTCTAATGATATTCACATTAAACACCACTCTATTCTAAACAGTAGGTACCTAATGGGATATTGTTCCTTTACTGAAACATGTCACATTACAAGCACCGTAGAACCCAAGTAACATTTCATTCGGGCCTAGGCTGTAAAAAATGCCTTTAGGTGTTATAAGAGTCATAAAAAGGTTAATGCTTTGTTATCTGGATATATTATGTACTTGAAAAAGATTAAAGTCTTAAAATTAATAGTTTATTATTACAACCTGGGAGCCGCTGACAAGAGTTTAAATTAACGTTATTTTGACTTGTGTTACAAGAGCATATATTCCCAGGATCATAAAGTTGTAGTTGTATACTTTCTAGTAATATCCCAATGACACTCCTATTTATTCCTTGAAATTAATACAAAGCAAGTAAGTAAGTAAGTAAGTAAGTTTATTTGCTTTAAATAGGGTGTTTACAATTTGATGTTCTAAATTAATAAAATGGGACTAAACCTATTTAGCTATATGACATAGCATGCAAATATATAATTAAAAATAAAAAGCAAAGCAATAATATAATTAAAAAAGGCATAATAAAGTTACATGTGCTATATGATTTAAAATATATACATTGTTTACATTAATAGAAGTTTTACTATAATGCGATTTACCACCAACCATCTTATTTATTAATTTTTATTACAGTAATTTATCTTGAAAAATTTTAACTTTATTAAATTTCGTATACAGCACTATTATCCTAAACTGTCACGAAAAAGTGCCAGTCGCATTATGTTTTTAATTTTTCCTGACTTCAGCAAGCTACTTTATATTTTGTATGAATACAACAATTAATTAACTAGCCATTTTGAATTTTGGTGAAATGACAGGGTATAACGCCATTATAAATAAGTATTTAAATTGACGATTGCTACTCGTGTATAAAAAATTAAAACTCCAGGATTCTGGAAAGGCAAGGCATTCATGTTCATCAAAAAGGTTTTAAGTTATCATAGATTTACATCCAAATCTAATTTAAAACTTAACAGCTACATTTCATGGTTATATTAACGTTAAATTTAGGTAGGTTTTATTTGGGTTTTTTTTTATTCGTTCTAAAGGTTCTGGATTTGACCTATACTTAGGTTTTCATGTAGCTCTTAGAAAGTTTCGAAAACGTGGGCTCTTTTTGCACTCAGGAGGTTAATATAATAAGGTAAATATAACATTATTGAGCGTGTTAAGAGTTACGAGCAAATTTCCATACAAAGGTTTTAGAACCCTTTCAAAACCTTTCTAAAAGCTAAAATGTTACTTGGGAAGTCACGTTTGAGTCATACTACCTCGAGCATACAAAACAAATAATGCTTTCTACAAGAACTTATTTATTCTTTTTTACATTGGGAAAAGAATAAAAGCTTGACAATTTTAGGAAATAGACTGAAAAGGAAAAAGTTGCTGTAACTTTTAAAATTGTACGTAATGAGTCTAATGATAAATACGTAAATAATTATGTCTAACCTGTGAGGGGAATCACATTAAGATATTTACCAGAATAATTTACTATATCTGTCTCAGGTAGATTTTTATTACGTCTGGCTAGCTACCACCATCTTATCTAAGCCTGTCGCCAATCATAATATGTATTGTTCGTATGAATATTACACATTGAATATTTTACCTATTAGGTACTAGAGGCCCGCTAGCGACTTCGTCCGCTTGAAAACACCCGTATCCCATGATACACTATTGCAGCGCCACCTACCGGGTCCAATTGTAAATCTAAACCATTCTCGAATCCACTTGAACACACACAAAAAATTTCAAAAACACAAATGTTGAAAAAATTTCCACGAGCAGGGTTTGAACCTGCACCCTTCTGACATACCGGGTCAGGTGCTCTTCCAATTGAGCTATCGTGGTTCTAACCAGCCCGCCGAAACTATTCAACACTATTTACTTTTTACTTTGAAAGCCAAAGGCGCCCATTCAATGTTAACAACTACCGTCATTAACATACGATCATAATATTTTTACAAATACTAAAGATCAGTTAAGAAGTAGGCAAGCTATTTATAAATGTTTATATAATTTTTAACGCAAATTTTGTTGCGAACAAATTACAAAAACACAAATGTTGAAAAAATTTCCACGAGCAGGGTTTGAACCTGCACCCTTCTGACATACCGGGTCAGGTGCTCTTCCAATTGAGCTATCGTGGTTCTAACCAGCCCGCCGAAATTTCATCAAAATCGGTCCAGCCGCACAGAAGATTTATATATACGAGTATAAAGATTTACCTGTGTGGTGCCGGGGATAAAGAATTGCACCACCCCATCTCTTCCCGTGGGTGTCGTAAATACCCGACTAAGGGAACATTTCAGAGGATGGGCAACAGCATCTCTCTGAGGTTACCCTCAACCTACTGCGATCGCCAACCCGCCTGCCAAGCGTGGCGATTACGGCAAATACCCCTCATGATATGCACACCAGCAAAAACCGGCCCTTAGGCCCCAGCGGCGGCCCCGCTCGCCCTAGGTAACGGCCAAGGCAGCGACGGGGCAGGGGGTGCTAATAATCTCCGGCAGAGACCTGGCTACCGCCGAAGCAGCTGGATGCGAGCAGCACAAAACCGGTCGTTGTGGAGATCCTTGGGGAAAGCCTTTGTCCAGCAGTGAACGTCTTTTGGCTAAGATGATAAAGAAATTTATTAAGCTAAATTTATTTTTTTACAAAACTAAAATTAAGTACCTACAAAAACATAATAACACACGAGCACAGGAACGCCAAAACCAGCGGAGGTGAAACGGTCGCCGGCGCCGTGGCCGGATTCGGCCGGGAGAAGATGATGATGATGATGATGACCTAAGTATGTTTCGTACTACTATAGATAATATAAAAAGTTTTTAAAATTACTTTCATCCAGAATTTAATTTTAACCAAAACTACTTAGTTTGATGTACATTTCAAGGTACACAACAGTCCATGACAACAGCCAGTCAAATTATGGTCATAAGTTCATGACATGTGGTCTCCTCTGATCATAATGACACCATTAGTCTTTTATTCTTCTTCAAATGGATCCATTCTACCGGTTCTACCTGATGTTAAACGGCAGCGAAGTCCAGCGTGCCTTGTCTGAGACGAGGCGGCTGCACGGGCTACTCCACCCGTCCCAATCGCACTGCGGGCGTAGAGAACATCGTCCTCCCCATTCGCTCCGTATTGGGCACAGGCATGCACTTTTATTTTTTGTTTAATGTTATTATTTTAAGTTTTCTCTCTGATGTCCGTGTCTGTGCCTTTATGTATAAATAATATAAATAAACTCCTCAAGGCGTAGGGCGTCTCTTCCGCCCCGGTGTTGGGAAAAAACGTGTCAAAAGGGTCCACCGTGGCGGGTCGTGAACGACTCCTCAGTTCTAAGAATCCCAAGCGGTAGGTTTTTATTGGGTCGGCAATTACATCAGGCTAACCCTTAATGCTCTAAGGGCTAACCCCACATACCCCGTGGAGCCCCGTGGAATGATTCGGGTATAACTTTCTTAGGCTAGATATAAAAAAGGTGCCTGGTACGAGTTTCAATCGCCATTGGACCACGTTTACAAAAACGAGAATTTGTATGGCTAAATATTATCCACGAGCAATATTTTTTTTGTATTAATGTTATATTGTAATATAATTTTTGTACGTAAAACAAGATCCTAAGAGTATTTTGTTTTTATTTTAAAAATATTATTGAAAAAAGTTACAATTAATAATTATTATTTTTTACTTTCAGCCGGCGCGGCGGCGGCGGTGGCGGGCGGTCACGTCGTCGCGCTCAGCTATGCAACGCTGCGTCCTCTTCTATCGCTATTTAGGGATATTTAGCTCGGACCTCTTTGTCACAAGTTTCCACACGCATAAAATTTTCACCTTTCAAAACTCGACAACCGACATTCAGGCCAGATTTTTTACAGACAACCCTAAATATATAATCGTATTCGCAATTAAATAGCGCTCATTTTGATATAAGATTTATTTATTAAACAAATAGGTGAAAATTACTATTGTCGATGTACCTGTTTATACCTGCCAACCCAGTAGTAATGCCAGGAAAAAATTAGACAACCCAACATTTGTTTATTCTCTATGCTTCATACTTTAGGTTGGTATTTTTATTCGTTATACTCATGAGTGCAATATTTTAATAAAAAGTCATTTTTCAATTTTTAATTAATCATGGTCTGGCCAGGAATTTTTTTAGACAACTTACTCGAGATATATTTTATAATGATTTTAAATACTTTTCATCCATTAAACAGATGGGTGAAGGTCATTTCTAGTTCGGATCTTAGACTATAGCTTCGAAGTTTTGTAGTGAATCGTCGTCTCTTTTACAGAAAGAATAATAACTGAAAATTAGGCTGTATGAAACAGTTCCCTTTACATTGCTAAACATATTAAAAAAACAATTTGACAATGAAAATGTCATCACAATCACATTGTGTGTCATTGTGCATTTTGCATAAATTGCAATATTGTTGTTGGATCTGTTGGATAGATAAAGTTTTGTCGAAGTAATATGATAATAGCAGTCTGTATCTGTGCCTAGATGTAATTATTTTATTGTGTTTGTGGGTGTATTACCAGCAACGTACGTGATTTTGACACAGATGAGAGCAAAATTGAAAAGAACACTGTAATTACGAAAAAACGTAAGTAATTACGACTGTTACATCTTTAGAACCATTTTAAAACCATAAATGAACAAAATAGTTTCCTTGTCGTTCCAAATATAAATGATAATACCAAATTATGCTTTTGTTAACATGTGTAGGAACTACCAATAGAACTACTGTTCATTCAACAATCATTAATTTATTCTTAGTATGAATAGGGGCGATTCTCGGATATAACTTAGTTCTGAGTTAGAAAGATTTAATCTTTGTTATTATCTAGTCAACTTGCTTTTTTATTTTTATCAAGTCTAGGAGACAAAAAGAAATAAAGTTACCTCTTTATTATTTAACCCCTTTATTTGTAGCATGGACAATCCCGAATTCAGTGGGAGCAATAGGCCAGCCGCGCTGCCTCCCACATCATGGTGCCACCCCGCCAATAAAGTGCATAGGTTCATTGCACTACTTTTGATGTGCTTCCTTTGCTTTGGTAAGAGTTAATGATAGGTACATTATTAATATCTATATGACTGAAAAACAACTGAAGTTCAATTGTGGCTGGGCCCAACGGCGGTCAACCTGTTTTAAATGTAAAGAAAATTGAATTTATTTATTTTAATTTTACAATTATAATCTCTTTTAAACAGTTTCATGCAAACACATATATTAAGATATCATTGCTATTTTCTTCCAGGATCATATTTTTGCTATGACACACCAGGAGCTCTAGCAGATAATTTTAAAGATGATGTACATCTAAATACATCCCAGTTTGCATTGATTTACTCTATTTACTCATGGCCTAATGTAATACTTTGTTTCATTGGTGGTTATCTGATTGATAGGTATGTATCTTTTTGCAATATTATGAGAATTCACTTAAACCCTTAGCTGGTGTTTGATTTTCTTATGTTTTTAAAAGCATGCTTAAATGTTATTAGTACCTATAAATATAGACAGTATATCGTAATTGAGGCAGTGCTGGGTGAAAAAGTTTGTATTCATTTAAAAAATAATTATTATAGTGCCACTTTAATATATATAACATATATAATGCTTAAGCTCTTAAACAAAATAATTTGATCATGGACACATGTGCATGAGTCATACAATATCAGTGTTGAGTGGTCACTAGTGACCTATTTAAGTCACTAATATTTCTTATCTTGTTTATATTATGCTTTAAATGGTTACATAGTATAGGTAGATTATTATAATATAGTTTCTTATAGGGGATTGAGATGACACAAATCACATTTTGTACTCTGCTGGTTACATATTTACCAGGCTACTTTTCTTTAAATTTTGTCAATAATTATGCATATTAATAATGAATGACATATTATTTTATTTATATGACATAAACAAAGAGAAGCCTATGCTCAGCAGTAAAATGCAGGAAAATGTTGATAAATCTATATATATAAAAATCAATTGCTGTTTGTTTGTCTCACTAAAACTCGAGAATGGCTGGACCGATTTTGGAGAAACATAAATAATAAGTAACGGAAAATACTTAAATACCTACTTACTTTCAATTTAATTTTCCTTAAGTTTGTTTGTTTGTTTTTGTTTGTTTTGTTGTCATAGAAACTGTCAAAGTGGTACGAAGTCCGCCGGGTCAGCTAGTCTTAAATAAATGGTGATGAGTTATTTAATTTTTTCAGATACTTTGGTGTGAGATTGGGAACTATAATATACATGACCATTGTATTATTTGGAGCTATAATTTTTGCTCTTGGAGCATTTATCAATGCTTTCTGGCTGATGATCCTTGGCAGATTTATATTTGGGTAACTATAACTTTACACAAAAAATAAATAAAATACATATATTATGCAAAGTTAATAAAAAAATTTTTTTTTCATCTTTCAGAATTGGTGGAGAGTCCTTGCAAGTTGCTGTAAATAGTTATGTAGTACTTTGGTTTAAAGGAAAAGAACTGAACATGGTTTTTGGTCTGCAATTGTCTTTTTCAAGATTTGGGAGTACAGTTAACTTCTGGGTAATGGAACCAATTTACAGATGGGTTTCAAATTATTATGGAGGATATGAACGCTTAGGAGTGACGTTATTTATTGGTAATTTTATATTTTGGCCTTATTAAACATAATGGTGGTGGAGCTTTTGCACACAATGAAGTATACTAGTGTAAATGTTAACAACTGCTAATGCGGCCAGGATCAATGGCTTTACATACTTTCAGAATCACGGAGGAGTTCTAGATAATACATCTTTGGTCACCCATCCTTTGACAGACCTTTACAAAAGTTGCTTAACTTCAGTTATTGCAGACCGAGTGTGTTAACCACTGCGCCATCGAGCTCTTAATCGAATTTAGATGTAGTGTTAGGTATATGCATGAAGTATCAATAATATTGTAATCAATTTTAGGTATAGTGTTGACAGACACTTTGAACAATCGTGTTCTTTTTTATAGTGTGATTTCATGCATTTCTAAATTCTAAACAGGAGATTTTTATTTGTTCTGCCTGGTATGAATGATGTTATGTATTATACAATTACTAGCCAATATTGGCTAGTCCAAAAAATAATAGTAAGAGATATAATTATTATTCATCATCTGCTCATTTTATGTCCATACTGCTGGGACACGAGCCTTCCCTATGAATGGAGGGAGAACGGGCCATAAACCACCACATGGGCCCAGTGCGGATTGGTGGTTGTTAACGACTGCTAATGCAGCCGGGACCAACGGCTTTACGTGTCTTCCGAAGCACGGAAGAGCTTGAGATGATAAATGTTAGTCACCCATCCGATGACCGGCCTTTGCGAAAGTTGCTTAACCTCAGCACTCGCAGACCGGGTGCGAAAACCACTGCGCCATCGAGCTCATCATTATTAATCTATTGTATTGTTTTTTTTTGTAGCTTCTCTCACTTGTTTTGTTTCTCTCGTCTGTGGACTACTACTGGGCTGGATGGACTACAGGGCTGAAAAGCTTTTGGGTCGACAAGAAGAACGAGCCAATGAAGAACCATTCCACCTAAAAGATATTTTGTATTTCAAATCCATATTCTGGCTGGTTTCCATAATATGTGTAGCATATTACCTCGCCATATTTCCATTTATTGCATTGGGAAAGTAAGTGTAGCTAGATACGTTTTATAACCATAGTTTTTGTCGTTATGATAAATAGTTCACACCTATTTTGTATTTCAGATTATTCTTTGAACGGAAATTTGACTTCACTCCTCAAGATGCTAACAATGTAAATTCCATGTTATATTTGCTATCAGCAGCTTTAAGTCCGTTCTTCGGTATCCTCATAGACAAAACGGGAAGAAATGTCATGTGGGTCATAATAAGTATAATGATGACTATTGGAGCTCACTTTATGTTGGCATTCACTTTTTTAAACCCATATATTGGAGTGGTGAGTTTTTTTTTACCGGCGATGACTTCAATTATTATAAGTTAAGCAACTTTTGCTATGATGCCAGATCACATGATGGGTGAAATATAAATAATAAAAAATACATTTTATGTAGTTTCAAATAAACGTTGACTGTAATAAGCATTTTTAAAATAATAATATATAATATAAATATAAATCTTCAAACTAAAATATTACAATCAACTTTGATCCATTGTAATTGAGTGTTAGTATATAAAACTTATTTTCTAGGTATCATTGGGAATTTCGTATTCTTTGTTGGCTAGTGGACTGTGGCCGTTGGTAGCCTTGATAGTGCAAGAAAATCAACTGGGAACTGCCTATGGCATGTAAGTAAAACTAGTTTCAAATGTGTATCTGAATTGAGTGATCTTATTTATTTTTGGTCAAAATGTGCAAAAATAAGTCACTTACCACTTCAAATAAGACCTCGGACAAAAGTGAAATCGTCTGTGCACTGAACTCTCTTGTGGTCACTCAATTTGTACAATTTTGTAACGAATATTTAGCATAACTTTGAAATACTAATAGTTATTCGATTCTGACCTGAAGTTTTTGATAAACTATTTGCCAATAATTGAATTTGTTAAGGGCAAAGAGTAAATATCACTATGAATGGAATAAAAACTCGTTTATAGATCAATGACATGATTGAAGAGCCAGTGTCCTGCCCATCTAAGAGACTGGCCAAGGATCTTTAACAGAATTGTAAAAGAATGCAACAATGCTACTAATATTGTTGTAATGGCGACGGTAGTTACTATCCAGGCTAACTTAAAACAAGCTTATTATTAAAAATATTTTGGTTTGCGCTTGACCACTATCTCACCTGGAGGGAAGTGTCGATGTGGTCTGAGATGGACCGCGCTCACCTAAAAGGTGACACGTCTCATGATCTTACAGAGTACGGAAGTGATCGCGAGTAGTTCGACGGGTCTGCACGGTTACCTGCTCTACCACTAACCAATCATGTGCAATAATAAGTACCTCGCGATGGAAATCCAACTCTGACTTTTTAGATTATACCACAGAAACAAAGGGGCATTGTGTTTTTAAGTATAGTATAAAGGAGATGTTCGTTTTATGGCCCTTATTTTATTACAGATTTGAAGTGATGCTTTTCTGATAGATCTCTGCCTTCTGAGATGATGTTTCCAAAAAGAAATAAAATATAAAAAGGCCCCAACATAATTTAAAAAATATTTAAAAACTTGAAATCTTGTTTTCTTCATCAAGCTTTTCTTATTATTTTTGGGTTCTAATGGAAGTTTTAAGTGTTTATTATATATTGCTGAACTTATTTATACATTCTAAAAGGTATTTTAAGGTTTCAATGCAATTTCCTGAAAATGAAATCATGCGGTTGCTGGCTGTAATGGATAGTACAGACGGCAGCAGATCAACCTACCACAAATTGACAAATTTCTTTAATAAATTTTGAACCTTAGCGTTTGGGTATAAAGATCAATATCGATAAGATAAATTTGACAGTTTTGGATAGGTTGATGTGCAGGCGTGTGTACCATTGCATTACGTAACTTAAAAATAAGTTATATTTTTTAAATACACATAAAAGCGAAGTTGCCAAGGTAGAAAAAAATTAGGGTTGCTATTTTAGGATTTTTTATTACCTGACCCTTTTTAATATATAATACAATGTTTGGGTATGTATTATATTAATACATGGAAAGGCTCCTTATTTTGTGCTCTTTTCATAAAATATAATTTCATCACTGTAAGAATTAGGGGGCCAGCCTCCATACAAAAATGGAACATCTCCTTTTCATGGTAGATTCACTGATCATAAACCCTTTTCCGTTCTTTTAAACAAACTATGCCCTAAAAAAGTAACTTTTGTTGATTTTTATTATTTTACGTGTTTCTTATTACGTGCTCCGATTACATTACCTACATAATAATCAATAAATGCTGCGTAACAACCTTTTATATTTGTTGTATTTTCAGTTGTCAAGCTGTTCAAAACTTGGGTTTGGCTACCGTTCTGATACTGGCTGGTGTTATAGTTGACAAATATGGATATTTGATGTTGGAAATGTTCTTTTTAGGTTGCCTGTTTGGTAAGTTCTAAATGTTGTTAATTTCTGATAAAAATATAGTTTGTGGCTACAAAAATAACAATTAAATTAAAAAAAACTTTATTTTTTTTAACAAAAGCACTTTAAAACTAGAATCGACTTTGATAGCTTATCTAATCTTACAGGGCCAAGTAAGCCATGATAAACAACATAATAACCAATATATACTTACTTATTTCTTTTTTGTCTCAACTTACTGCGATCGCCAACCCGCCTGCCAAGCGTGGCGATTACGGCAAATACCCCTCATATCCTTGGGGGAGGCCTTTGTCCAGCATTGGACGTCTTTTGGCTGAGATGATGATGATGATGAACCAATATATTGACCTGTCGAGATTTTTATGAAAACAACTTCACTCACCAGGGGCCCGACCGCCTAACCGATCGCTTTGACTTTTTGACATCTTGCCACCTCGCACCGCCTATGAAAGCAATATTAAAAGCTAAAGCCTATACCTTTCGATATTGCTTTCATAGGCGGCACGAAACGACAAGAAGACGTCATAAACTATACGCGTAGTCAAAACGATCGGTTATGCGGTCGGGGGGCTGGTTAAGTGCCAAATCTCTTTAAAGTAACATTTATATCACGATTTAAAATAATAATAGTTAATGTTTTAAAATTGATATAACGTTTTTATTTCATAACAGTGTCCCTGATTGCTGCTGTATTAATTTACATAATGGATTCAGCCAATGACGGTATCCTAAACTTATCACCAAGCATGAGAGATTCTGTGTGTAAAGTGTAAGTATAATAACTGATGATGACAAATACATGCTAACCTATTGAATAAAAAAAAAAAAAAAAATAAAATAAAAAAAATAATAAAAATAAAAATAAAAAAAAAAAAAATAACAATAAAAATAATAATAATAATAATAATATAAATAAAATAACTAACAAAGTGTCTACTGCTATTTTAAAACGTCCATAATCATGTGTCGGTGGCTTAATTATAATAGTTTTCTCATAGTATTAAAGGCTGGAAACGCATCTGCGATTCCTCTGGTTTTCTAATATAATTAAAAATTAGTCTAATGTCTAATGTAATGTCTATAAGACGATAATTAACTAACAGATTTAGACTTAGGCCCACATCACTAACTAATATTATTTAGACAACTGTTCCATTCAATAAATTTCTGTTTTAATTCATAAAATATATGTCTAATTGAATTTTATTTCAGTGCTCCTAGCCACAATGAAGAAACTGCCAATTTGTTAGAAAATGAAGAAAGCACTGATCACGAAGAAACAGATGCAAGAAGACCTGACGATGTTCAAGATCTCTCCTCATCTCAGAGAGATGTTGCGCAAGCCCAATCGGACAGGATACGTAGCAGATATCTATCTCAGATATTACCAAATACTAACATTCCTGACAGACAGTAGGTAGTGATAGTGTCTAATATTTAGAAAAAATGTATATATACCTGTTTTAGTATGTTCTTATATAGTTACTATTAGCCTTAGGATTACTGTAATAATGTATGCATGTTAATCATGGACTTATTTTTAATGACAAATTTTGTTTAATTGTAAAATTGTAGAGATCTCTTATAGTAATTATAATAATGCACATGTATAGCACCGCAAAGTTAGTATAAGTAAATAGCATACCCAAGTTTTTGTTTTATGCCAACAGAATCGGTACATTTGCAATTAAGTTATTAACAAAAATATGTTAATTTCCTTGATGAATTCATACAAATTAATTTAGGTATAATTATGATACAAACATTTTTTATGACAAGCAATTATTATTATGACGGAAAAAAGCTAACTTAACTGGTTGCTTACTTAGTTATCCAGCGGGTGGGCATTGTAAGCAGGTACTTATTTAGTGTCCGACCGAACCTCGAATGTGCGAGATAGAGAACGCGCGAGACTCTTTATTTGCTGTTTTACATTATTTAATTGTTTTTATTTTTGACAGGTTATTTAAATCGTCTCGTTAAAACCTTTAACGATTTTTTTTAATAAATAATAATTTATTTACTAACGGCCCGCTCGCGACTTCGTCAGCTTGAGTGAACACACGTATTTATGAACCAAATAAAAATGTATTCTATTCTATTCTATTCTATCCTATAGAACTCTATGGCAGCGCAGCGCCACCTACAGGGTCAAATTATATGCATGTTTTATACATATAAACCTTCCTCTTGAATCACTCGTATCTATTAAAAAAAACCGCATTAAAATACGTTGCGTAGTTTTAAAGATCTAAGCATACATACATAGGGACAGACAGCGGGAAGCGATTTGTTTTGTAGTGATTAGTCAAACCTTTATTTGAATTTCTTAGGGTTATTAATCCTTCGGCTTTCGCTTCGTTCGAAGATTGTGGCGCTAGCCGATTAATCGTCTTGGCTTCGAACTTCGGTCGGACATTAACTTATCTTTAATAAGTCTTTAATGATCTTTTCGTTCGTTTAATTAAGGTTTGATATTGAAAGGTATGCATTATCAGCTTTTTTTTGATCCAGTTTACACTGACGATCTCAGCTATAAATTTTATTTTTCTTAATTAATATTTTTATTCCTTTTGTATGATAAATGGTGGAAACAAAGTTATTTATTTACAAATTGACTAATAAAATATATTTGACCATAGTGTTGCTTTTATGTCATCTTAATTTCTTTCCTTTGCAAAACGTCAATAAAATTGACGGCACACAATTTCATGGAATATCAACATAGGTAGGTACATAATATGTATTCAGAAAATCTGTTTTCAGACCTTTTTTGTCTCCTTGAAATCTGTTCCTCCACCGCATGGTGGCGTCTCTTAGAACGCTCAAGTGGTCTTCTCAATGATAAAACGGAGTTCGCTAAGCTTCGCTGACCATAAGTAGGTACTGCCTTTTTATTTGGCGGGCGCGTAGTATGGGGAATGGCGAGTGCGTTACCCCAGCGGAAAGTTATCGAATTTCTTGAATTCCTGATATAGAATAATGAGTGCCTCATCTCGTGTAATTGCACGAAATTTTAAATTTGTGTTTTCAGTAGTTTTGATATACTCGCGAAAAACAGTATTTTTTTTCCCCTGTAGACTTATCGAAAAAAAAAAGCATCCAGTAAGATAGATCTTGGGGGCTGTAAATGTAAGTGTTAGTCTTTAATTTGTGCGTCTTATAATTCCGAAGTTATTCAAAATTCCACTGGGGGTAACGTTTAGGTGCTTGCTGTATCCCACGAATGGTAAGGCGCACAACTATGTTTTTTTTTACACACAATGTTATGAATTTGTGCTTAATTTGAGCAACAGCAAAAAAATTTAAAAATGCCCCATCTTGAAGATAATATTTTGTTTTAAAGAAAAAGAATAATCGGTCCTAATCATTAAACATTAACCCTAGAAACTAACTTCTGGTGGTAGTTCGTACCTTATGAATTATGATACCCTACAACTACAACGTATAGTAAAATCTTAATAAACTTCTGTAAGTCGTTAATGATTTAGAGCACTTTAAATGTGACCGACCCGTGGCGTTATTTTTGTCGTCTTTTAAATAAGTTTGGTATGGACTAGCAAATTACAAATAATTAATGCATTCATTCAACTAGCCAACTGTTTTTCAGCCTAATGCACTTATTATTTAATAATTTATACTAAAAATGGTAAGTGAAGCGAAGTACAGCGATAAACCGACTAGGTTAAGATGAATATCAAATTACGGCCGCTCTATACATGAAGCTGACGCTAAACTTTAAAGTTGATGGTGTTATTTGTACAGATTTAGGTATACACAATTCGTGGAGTAAAGATGTATTATTTCATATCTCAATAAATGCTGGACGCACAAATTATGATTTCGTGCACAATTACACGAGATGAGGCACTAATATTATTCTATAACAGGAATTCAAGAAATTCGAAAACTTTCACTGGGGTAACGCATACGGGCATGGCGGCATACGAAATCCCCAAAAATCACCTTAGCCTGCCCAACCCACGAATAAACGTACTAAATAATAAAAATAATTAATAAGTTTATTCGTGTTCAGAAAGGTAGTAAGTAAAATATAAATTTTACTACCTTTCTGTCCCGCGGTTTCGTCCACACTAATCACACATTTTAGTCAATCAAATTGCAGAGTGCAGGACTTTATTCAAATTCAAGTAAGTATTTTACGCTCGTATTTTCAAACTAGCATCCGGCCCGGTAAGTAAGGTAACTTAACAGCCGGACTACTGCCAATAACATTCTATTGTTTATCGTAGCAACTGCAGTTTATAATAAAGGTACTGGATGTGGCACGTATCCAGTAGGTACATTTACACTGTCTAGGAGGACCTCAAAATTATTAGGTATTTCTTTAAAACAGAAAAATGAGGCAAATACCTAGTGTTGCCAGATCCGATTTTCTAAATATCGAGACCTCAACGTAAAAAAAGCGGGACAGGGACGAAAAAATCAGGACAGAAAAAAAAACGTAAGTATCTATACTTATACTTTACTAGCGATCTGTCCCGACTTTGCATGGGTGAACATTTATTTATGTTGTAGGCGCTAATGTAGCATTCTAATGGTGAAAGAATTTTTTAAATCGGTCCAGAAAAAAAAGTAAAGCGGGATTTTGAGCGTCCCGCCTAGGGGTCTGGTGGGACGCGTCCTGAGAGGGCCAAAAAAAGGGGACGTCCCGCCAAAAGCGGGACATCTGGCAACACTACAAATGCCTATTAAACAAAATTACAAGTGACTACACAGGTACACTTGTAATGCAAAAAAAAGTAAGCAAGCACATTTATTTCACTATTTGTCTGGCTACAGAGCATGGCATGCCGGACTACCACTAGGTAACCAATAATAAAGCCGAAAAGACAAAGTAGAATTGAATTAATTTAATTGTAGGTACTAGAATGTACACACCAAGTACAGACGCCTGCACATCAACCTATCCAAAACTGTCAAATTTCTTCAATAAATATTCAACCTTATAGCAGATACGTAAAATTCAAAGTCTATTGTGGCAATATGACAGTTTATGGTAGTCTTATTTGCAGGCGTGTATGGTTTTATTATTAATTAACATCAACTGCTATAGGTAAACAATATCTAGAGTCCCTGTGATTAGCAATGGCCCGGCTGCGAAGCAGTGCTCTGAAACAGCACCCCGTAAAATATCAAAATACTGGCAATGTATTGAGGTAGGTACTCTTTATTTAGTGAATAGGCTTAATCGAAAATAAGAAATAAGTAGGTACAACTAATGTAAATAATGATGTCCGTGACTCCAGCGGGATAACCCCTTCAGATCGGCTTCAAATTTCGCCATGATTTAGTTGATATTATGTTTAAATTTGTTAGCAAATATCAAAATTTGTTGACCAATAGTTATCGAGATATCCCATGTTAAAGGGTATCCCGCTGGGGTCACGCTCGTCAAAACTATTTGACCTAAAACGAGCAGGAACGAGACATGCTACTGATATAGTTTTTGTGCTAAGATTTTGTTGATTCAATTATGAATCCATCAGTGAAAATTCCAGGATTCTACCTTCTGTAGTTACCGAGTAATCAAATACCTACTTTTCGTCAAAATTCCTCCGAAAAGTAAGTTCTAGTTGAGGTGTAAGACAAAAGGCTACATTCATGAAATCCAGGGAAGATTTTGTTGACTCTGAGAGAAAATTTGTTAGACAAAACCGAGAACTCTAGCTACAGTACATCCTGAGATATAACGCTAATATGGTTATCCCGCTGGGGTCACGGTGTTGATACCTAAACATGGTTTTTCCACAGGAATGGAGCAAGTAGCGAGTTTATGACTATAGCCAAATGGTGGCCAATTTTAATTTCATCGGAATCGGCCCTTAAACAAAAAAATTGGCCGCCATCTTGGCCTTTTAAGGAACCAACTTAATTTGGTCGGCTTATACGCGTACTTTTAGAATGAAAAAGTTATAAATTTTAATTTCTCCTAAAATACTGTACCTAGGAAACTGAAAAGTAGGAACTGGTTAGATTTTTACACCCACAAAATCTTGGCTATAGTCATAAACTCGCTACTTGCTCCATTCCTGTGGAAAAACCATGTTTAGGTATCAACACCGTGACCCCAGCGGGATAACCATATTAGCGTTATATCTCAGGATGTACTGTAGCTAGAGTTTTCGGTTTTGTCTAACAAATTTTCTCTCAAGAGTCAACAAAATCTTCCCTGGATTTCATGAATGTAGCCTTTTGTCTTACACCTCAACTAGAACTTACTTTTCGGAGGAATTTTGACGAAAAGTAGGTATTTGATTACTCGGTAACTACAGAAGGTAGAATCCTGGAATTTTCACTGGTGGATTCATAATTGAATCAACAAAATCTTAGCACAAAAACTATATCAGTAGCATGTCTCGTTCCTGCTCGTTTTAGGTCAAATAGTTTTGACGAGCGTGACCCCAGCGGGATACCCTTTAACATGGGATATCTCGATAACTATTGGTCAACAAATTTTGATATTTGCTAACAAATTTAAACATAATATCAACTAAATCATGGCGAAATTTGAAGCCGATCTGAAGGGGTTATCCCGCTGGAGTCACGGACATTAAATAATGCAATGTAAATGTTTACAAATAAATTAGGAAAGTAAGAGCAGTTGAAGTTGGCGATAAAAAAACATTTATCTTGTAATGTAACCGTGTGTCATGTTAAATGTAGCTTTTGGGTACTGAATAGACAGTTTTGGGTACAGCCGCAGAGCATACACAAACATACCGACTTATTGAAAAACTGAGTTTTAACATTTAGTTGCTCATAAATAAAGGCATTATATCAATCTCCTTAACTATTACAGACAGTCTTCTTTTCTTGAACACTTTCATTTTATAAAAAGGTATAATGCAGTTCTTACAATATATAAATTCTTATTTGTATAAAAAATATTAATAAGTATATAAAATCATTATACAATTATATTGTCAAGGGCAATGTACTACTACACGGGTGACAGAACAAACGCCTTTATGGGATTGACCTTATCTAAATATTAAAATGAGAATTGCATTTAGTCTTGGGAGGAAACAGGACACTATATTTAATGAATTAGAAATGTTTTGTCCATATCCTACATCACAGTACAGTTACTTTTATAAAGCAATCCTTATCCCACTTAAATATTTAAGGTAACTTCCCCCTATAACCGGCTGTTGTCATTCTAACCACTCTGACAAAGTACTACAGTATTAGGTACCTATTTGGATTGTGCATGTTTGTGTGACTTGAAACTTGCTAATTTTATTCTATTTGTACTTTGTATCAATTTCCCATTCTGTGCCATTGCCAGGTAAAGGACTACTTATAAATGGTGAAATCCATGTCAAGTACCATCTTTTACCAAACACTTCAATCAAATTTGACTTCCAACCTTTGTTATAAACAAAATCTTTTGAAGAATTTTTTGTTTCAGGAACTACTTTACCTTTTAAAATATTATTGAAATGATAGAAAAAGAGAAAACCTGCAAAAATACCTACAATAACATTAATAACAAATAAAAACACATAGATTGTTTCATTACCAAAGTCAAGTACAAAACTTGCAAGGGGGAAAATAAACTTAACAATAATGAGTCCGTGATTCCATGTTATAAATAGTGCAAGAAACTTAACATTAAAACAAAAAGAATACATCATGGCTATAAAAATATACATTGTGAATAGAATGAAATACCTATGATTATAATATCCCACACAGCATGCAAAAAATGTACAGTGGTGATCTCTTTTCAATATGCAAGTATTGCAAAGATTGCAGTGCCATGCACGAGGGGGCCTTAAGCATTCACACACAGTACACATAGTCCAGTTTTGTTGGTTGGAACTTACAAGAACCCATCCTTTAATGCTGGTATCAGTAAACATACCGTAAATCATGTTACCTAAAATATTTAATAATAAGAATGTAGCAGAACTTATGTGCACAAAATATGAAATTGACCACTGTTCAGCAACAGCTGGTAAAACTATACATAATTCAAAGAACACAAAACCTGGTATTAGAATAAAAACTATGGCCAAGTAAAACACATGTTCCAAAAGTCTTTTCACCTGTTTGTTTTTTATAGATTCAAATTTAATTATCATTTTTAATTTATTAGTATGCTCATAGGAAAGGTTATGATTGTTTACAAACAATGTACATATGTGCTGTTTCTTAGATCATTTCCATCTGGAAACAAATAAAATAGGTTGGTATATGTTGTGAAGAAAAATTTACAAAACAATGAAAAACTTAAGAAATAAATATATAATAGCTGTTACAAAACAAAAGCAAAACAACATCAAAAAAGAAGAAGAATATACAATTTACCATTTATTCTACACTAAAGGATGGAATATTAGGGTAACAAGAAGTTAGCCATAGGAGCAGTCTTCGAATACAAAATAATTAATATTATGTTTTTTTCTTTTGAAGTAGATAATAAAATGTTTTCTATGAGCTTAAGTAAAGTAGATCTTTACAATGATCTCAACTCAATCAACAACCACTATCTAATAAAAATGCATGCACAAAGCACAAATGATGCACAAACAAAGTAGTACCTATTAATCTTTTTTACTTAATGGATGGCTTTGTGTGATTAGCACATTTAGCCAGTGTCAAAGTAATGAATGAAACTAGTGGTCGCCCACGCCCAGTAGTCAAAAGACCGTAATTTTATTAAGGCTGCACGGATTGTATCCTAAGCATTGAAAAATTAAAAAAGATAGAATGTGAGTTTGTCCAACACTTCAAAAATGTGATTCCAACTTTTTCGAAGTGTTGGAATCGCGTACCATTAAAAATAGCTTTTTATGATATTCAAAAAATCATGCATCTAAGGGATTCAAAAAAATTAAAAATGGAAGAGGCCGTAATCTGTCAATGTCAATGCCAATTATTCTTCTTCTTCTTTTTGATTATTCTGAGATCCAAACTCAAAACTTAATATCAAGTGACAGTTGGACTTTTTTTTTTAATTTATTCATGACCATGGATACTAGTTCTGCAGTCGAAAACTTAATTTATACGTTTCTCAAAATTAAACTCTTTATAGGATGATGATGAATGATAATAGAAATGAGAAGTGAGAAATGATATACCCCCCAACCCCTCGAGTATATCAGTAAAGATGTGGGGATTTACTAAGTCCTCACGCGACTTCTTGAGAGAATTTGAAAAGTGCCGTTGCACTGTTTTGTTTCATTTGCCAACACTCATGCACACTCACGAACACTTAACGGTTAATAATCCACCATTAATTCACATTAATATTCGACATATACATAACACAAATTTTAGAAAATAAACAAAACCGCAGACATGACACTTCATTTTCCCGCCAAGAAGTCCGGACTTTTTTTAGTACTATAGTGTTGCCAACTTGCTAACCTATACAATTACAGTGCGGCCAGCGCTTACTTTGAGAATACGCAAGGTGTGTGTAGGTAGCTTAGTGGGTGGGTTTTTTCTTCATTTTTTCATTACAGGCGCGGGGGCCGGTAGCATTTGCTGCCTCCTGCTCCATAGCTGATCCGGCATTGGTCAAATGCAGTCGTCGGTGGCTGGAGCAAAGTAACAGCGTGTTTCCCGTTTCGCGGAGCACCTTTTCCTTTACGAAACTTGTGTAGCCAACACTTTTAAGTGATACTGTGCGTTATCTAATAGAGATAAAGGTAAGCTAATGGTTTGACAGAGAAACTACCGGCCGCTGCGCCGCCGCCAACCCGCTGCCACATCGGTATGATTTTACTACCCTCATAGTAATCACGTCACTTATCTTTAAGGGTCACCCCCTAGGAATAGTAGAATAAAACAAGAATAACCAATAAATACTTTATTTATCTTTAGTGATCTTTTAACATAAATGAATAAGATAAAAAAGTAAAATAACCACAATCTCAAAGCTACACATATTACACTTAAAATCAACACAATAATTTAACGTTTTCTGACCTCAATCTTTGTCATGCAGCTTATCAAATAAAATATACAATAAAAAGGCTATCAACGTTCATAGACACATTTATTATTATTTTTTCGATTATACACTAAAATATAAATTTATATAAACTTAGTTATCGAATTGAATGAAATGTGTGAAAAGTCTTACTCACAGCGAAATAATTAGGTTTGTCGTAAAAATGCGTTTCACGCGCAGTTTTCTCCCAAATTGTATTTTTTATTGTTTGTGTTAAAAGAGATTAATTTAACTAAACATACATTTTTAGTTATGCAACTGTTATCATGTATGTTAGTCAAAACAATAGGTAGTGGTAGTGGTAGTTTGACAATTAATTGTTATAAAACTTCTTACTGCTGTTGGCCATATCAACTAAAGTTTGGGCAGGCTTAAACGGTGCGCCATATAGACCTTGGAATTCTTCCATTTTCTTTACTAATTTATCAGCACCGAATTGATCCACCCATCTGTAATCAAATTGATAATTAAAATAATACTCATTTCAAATAGTATTGTTGAATAAAATAATCAGGGTTGGAAAACAAATTTTTTTTAAATATTTTATAAAACAAACAGTTCAAAATGTTTAAAACTAGTGTTTTATGTTTTTTTTTTGTACAATGCACCAAATATTGATTGTTAATTAAAGGTAAGTATAGTATAGTATGTACCTTACTTAGTTATTAATTCATTATTAAAATTGTGACTGTTTGTTTTTGATTAAATAAATTACTTTAAAAGAAAATGTTTTAAACACGTGACACAAAACAACTTGTTTTAATCATGCCAACCCTGAAAATAATACCTAAACTGAACCATGTATTCAATTTAAATATAAGTGAATAAAAAAAAAGTTATTTTTGCAATCTCTTTCAACTTTTTTTTTACCTAATTCTTTTTAACTACTTTACCACTACTACGTTACTTCTATTAAAGCTGTAGTTTCTAGAGCCAATTCTTCTCCACAGCTAAAAAATAGACGTCCTGAATGGGTAAGTATAAATGTTAGGATGATTCAAACGCACTTTTCTTAAGTTTATTTGAATACAAAATGACCTTGACTTTACTCTTTCCTACTGATACGAAATACATTACCTGAACGGTCCACCAGTGAATGGCGGGAAACCAAGTCCAAACACAGCACCCACATCACCTTCCAAGGGGTTGTGTAAAATTTTCTCCTCAAGTGATAATACTGCTTCGTTGACAAATCTGAAAATTATGCAAAAATAAAAATACAACTTATGCAAATAATGTACAAATATTTTTTTGGTACTTCAATTAATAACAATATTATACCTCGACACCATTCTTAGCTGCTTGTCTTCCACTGTGTTGGCTCCTCTAGGTTCCAAAGAGTATTTTTCTTTAAGGAGTTGGATGACCTCTTGATTTACATCCCGGTTTTTGGTACCTTTCTCATATACATAGAAGCCTTTGCCAGACTTCCTGCCCATAAAACCAGCCTTCACCAAGTCTTGCATAATGTTCAAGTCACCTCCAGCAATACGGTCACCGAAGGCCTAAAACATATTTTTCTTTTACATGTCTGCTGAATGAATCTCATACAATTTAAGGTACAAAAACATAATTCTGATAAAACGTAATAATAGGTCAAGGGTCAGATGCAAAAGGCAGTACTCCTTGACACGGCACGTATTGTCAGGAGGTTCCTCACTCTGCAGCCCTGACCACCGGTAGTTTGGGCCCTGCCTCGCTGCTGGCGGTACTCTAGGATTAGGTTTTTATAATGTTTTAGTGTTTTTATATTAAAATATTGTAATAATCTAGTTTTAAGGAAAAAATAAATAAAGAGTATAACAATAGTAGAAAAGTGACTCTCTTATCGCAGACAGGGCTTTGAATACCGTTAATTAGGCAACGATACTTCTGACAAGCGAAGATACCGTTATAAGGAAAGGTAACGTTGGTAAAAGTATAAAGTGCTTTGTATCGTTACTTGGGTGGCACTTTTACTGACAAATGCATCGCTCTATGCGGATTGGCTAAAAGCGATTAGGTACCGAAAAAAGTAATGATAATTAAGATAACGGTACCTGCACTACTGCTAGGTCCGCTACGAATAACTTTATAACAATAACGTTACTTAACGATACTTATAGTGTGAATTTCTATCAAGTCTTCGCCCCGCCCGATCCTCTAAATGGCATTACACATTTACAGAATACACTAAACATGCACACTAATTAAGGCCCAAGACACCGTACTCGTAGAACAAGGGTACGATGAACCGGTTCACACGCGCTCTATACCAGGTACAGACAATGTACACACGGCGGCACATCAACCTACCCAAAACTGTTAAATTTCTACTATCAATTTTAAACTTTATTAATTGGCTTTAAGGATTAATATTCATTAGAGAAATTTGACAGGTTAGGGTAGGTTGATCTGCCGCCGTGTGTACCTGGGCGCTTCTCTCCACCACCACGGCCCGGTCAATTTGAGTCGAGGCCCGAGGCTTTAGAGGCGCTCTCGGGTTGTTCCGCTGCTCCCCGATCCGATCCTAACCATTCACAGAATCTAGTAGGGCACGGGGACACGCACTAATGCGCGATGCCGTTCCCTCTAGAAAACTCCGAAGGTGATTCGTTTCACACGGCTTGAGGAACCCTTTAAGTTTCCCGCCGACGCAAAAAAGCCCGGTGAAGCTGAAAATGCCGTTTGAGGCAACTCAAACGATATTTTTTCTAGTAAACAACAAGTGTTTGACGCTTTGTTCTAGACGGTTTTTGTAATTGTTTTTTTTTTTTTTTTAATTGTTTTTTTTAAGGTTTTTGTAACTTTATAATTTTAATTTTGTTTTTGTTTTTGATTTAGATTTGAATTTTAATTTGTTTTTTAATTTAAATTTTTAATATTTTTTATTTTGATTTTGATGTTTATTTTAATTTTGTCTGTTCAGTTTAAATTAATCTGTAATGAATGAATAAAGTCTGTACTGCTTGTTTTGTATTTTTTGTCTTGTCTATTTCTGTTCCGTTTGTTGATGATAATTATATTGTATGTCGTGTCTACCTATAATTAAGACAACACTGTGTTAGCCTTATGATATACTTGTATTTTTAAATTTTAATAGTGTATGTTTTGTTGGTAGTCCATTTAAAATAAATAAATAAACTCTCTCTCCAAAAAAAAGCTATCGAGATGAAAAGAAAGGTCGCAGATAGTCATCAACCTCCATTATTTGGAAAATGATCATACGGCGCCTGCGATATCAGTAAGGGGATCAGGCGCGTGTTGCCGATCCTAAAAAGCTTTAGGGTGCTTGATTGCGAGTTTTATTTACAATTCGAACACGTCAATGAAAACGAGAATTTTGTTGGTTTTGTTGGAATTTTGTTGGCAATTGGCAACTTACCTCGTTTGTCACCAAGGCGCTGCTTCAATGCCATTAAAATTCTCGTTTTCGTAACATGTTCAAGTAGAGAAAAAATCTCGCACTAAGCACTCAGTTCATATGCTTCTAGACCGTTAATTTACTGGAAGCAATGTTAAAAAATGCTGTTTAGCAACAGAAATATGTATTAATTAGGGTAGTTGCCATCACGTAATATTATGTAAAATATTAGAAGAACTATAATATTAATCAAGAACAATGTTTTTGTATTTTAAACTTGCCTTTGATAAATCTGCAGCAATATGTGAGCCCACATCAATGCCAACTTCATCGGCCAGTGTGGCGGCGCCTACTGGGAATCCAAACTGCTTTGTCATACTGTCCAGTTCCTTCGGATCAACACCTTCTTGAAGTAATCTGAAAGCAAATTTGTATTGGTTGTAAGTAAGCCTTAACATAGGGTAAGTTAAGTAAATATGATTTTTATAAGCAATGAGTTCCTATGTGTAGTTACCTGACTGCTTCACTAAGCATAGTGGACAGGATCCTGGTGGTAGAAGCCAGACCTGGTTAATGACCATTCCCGATGCAAAACCACTGCCGAATCGGCCTAAACGACATGAGTATGTAGCTGCAAAGAGTTCCTATGTGCAGTTACCTGACTGCTTCACTAAGCATGGTCGACAGGATCCTGGTGGTGTAGAAGCCGGGCCCGTCGCCGACAGTGATAACGACCTACCCCTGGCGCAGACCAACCGCCTCCGCAGTAGAATGACAGTTCCAGATGAGATGATGATGGGATCCATATGAGAGAATCCTGATGGTGTACAAGCCGAGTCCTTTGCCCACTGTGATGACAACCTTCCTCTAACACAAACTCACCGCCATTGTGGCTGAATTATCTCGATCCGATCCGAACATCTCGGCAAGTCTAGTGGGGATGGGGTAGGGGACCCAACTACTTTTCCGATTGAGTGGATGATGCCAGCTCATTGAGAATCCCTCTGAGGACATCCGGTTACGCTATAAAGGCCACAGGCGGCCAACAGTAATTTCTATCAAAAAACAACCGTTATGTTATTCTATGAGCAGTTACCTGACTGCTTCACTAAGCATGGTGGACAGGATCCTGGTGGTATAGAAGCCGGGCCCGTCGCCCACGGTGATGACAACTTTGCCCTGGCGCAGGCCCACGGCGACGGCGGCGGCGGCCGTGTCGTCGCTGGTGCCCGGGTGGCGGATGATCTCTAACAGCTGCATTTTGTCCACGGGTGAGAAGTAATGCATGCCTGGTAAAGATATTATATAGGTAAAATTTTTGAGATTTGAATTTATTGGCACATTTTTTGTATATTGAGGCTTAAGAAACTTAGGGTTGAATGCACCAACACTCCCGTTAATGTCACTGTTAAAGATAGCTTTAATATTGACGATCATCACTAACAGAGACATGTAGCACAATGCGATGCTTAAAAGGGTTGCTAATCAAATAGATACATTTGTCCCCAAAGCAAGGAAGGGATAAGTTTGTTCATGTAGCAATAATTATAAATAAAAATTCTCCTTCTTCTTCTTCCTCAACCCTAATGATTCAACCCTTTGTGAGTTAAATAAAAATTACTGACATTTAACTGCTACTCTGACATTAACATTAGCTTTAACCAGCCAAATTATGCAGTTATGGTTAACGTAAAAATAAGAAGTCTATCACCATTTTAACGATTGTTACATGGTGCAACTGAACTCATTCTTCGCAAATCTTATTGATTTGACCGGACGATTTGACGATAACATTGGCTGGTGCAATCCACCCTTAAGTTATAAGAATACAGAATTCACTTACATGACTCTAGTTTTTCTAAAAATTATTGCATTATGATGCTGTGTTATAAATTTAAAACAGAGAGAGAAAATATGCACTTGTTTTCAATAGCTTTACTGATATTAGGTAAGTTCAAGTATATGATATTATACACTAAGAAAAATAACATTGCATTAACTTAAAAAAGGCTCTATCTTCCCCAGAACGGCAGGTATTAATGTATTAGTTCCTTCAAACTTACCAATAACTTTGTCAGGACGACTGCTGCCTGCTGCAATCTTTGTAATTGGAATAGCGCTGGTGTTTGTTGCAATAACACAATGTTTTGGCACTACTGCTTCCAGCTCTTTGATAACCTTATGTTTAATATTTATGTCTTCGAACACAGCTTCAATTACACAGTCAACATTCTTGAACTTAGCATACTCTAGAGTTGGCAGTAGATTTGAAATAAACTTGTCTTTTTGCAATCTGAAATAAAATAGGGATGTCAGCATTCAGCTGTTTATTACAATACAAGCTATCCGTGCGGAGACAGAGAAAGAATACTATTCTCCGCCCCTCTCCTCCAGTGAGTGTCGTAAGAGGCGACTAACGGATTTTCGAGCTTCCATATGCTCCACTGCGTGGTAGGACTTGCCCGTCTGGTTAGTGACCACCGTACGCATGGTGTAAAACCCGTCAAGTGACCGCTTGTCGGTCGCGTTTCGGGATCAGCCAGCGTATAACCAGAGTTCGAGTGGATGGTGCTGCGATGCGTTTGGTCTGTGGAGGCTTCCGTCGAACCAGTGCCAGGAAGACCTTGTTAACCCGCCGACCAGGGAGATCCGTAGAAACGGCTGTCCCGCTGGCCGCCCGCGGCACAGTACAGGGGCCCAAGCGAGTCTAACCAGCTCGTGAGGCTGCCTCGCCATGCCACGCATAATTTCGGGGTGGTCCGTCGACGTTTGTCTATTTGCATCGCGGTAGCATTTTCTCGATTCACGCCTCCCGTCTTTTCTCCACCATGACAGCGCCTAACATTAAAACTGGTCCTACAGCGGTGCACACCCCCACCACAACCATACCGTTTGAGGTCGAGTTCGCTAACATCCGCGGACTCCATGCAAACCTCAATGCCTTCCACCACCATCTTGAGACGGCACGGCCAGCAATGTTGTTTTTGACGGAAACCCAAATAATCTGTCCGGCCGACACCAGCTACCTGCACTATCCGGGCTTTGCGCTAGAAGAATCCTTCAAAGCCAAAGCCGGAGTTTGCTTATTCGTTCGGACGGATGTTTGCTGTCGCCTGCGCTGTCTGGAGGACTCTTCCTTTTCCCTTCTTGTGGTACACGTCGACTTGGGCTCTCATAGCCGTGTCTACGTCTGCATCTACCGATCCCATAATGGCGACATGGAGACAATTCGACTTATGGAACATCTTAGTCGGGTAGCAGATGATGCGCAGGAGCGGTTTCCATCGGCGGAATTGGTGTTTAGGGGGACTTCAATGCTCACCACGAGTTGTGGTTAAGTTCCTCCAAAACTGACCATGCTGGTAGAACTGCCCACGCATTCGCTCTCACGCACAACCTGACTCAACTGTTGAACCAGCCCACCAGAATCCCAGATATAGTCGGTCACGCGCGCTCTTTGTTGGACCTTCTGCTGACGAGTCGCCCAAGTGGTTACCTAGTAGAGGTTAGAGGTCCTTTAGGATCTTCGGATCACTGCTTGGTATCCAGCAAAGTACCTCTGGCCCCGCTACCGCCTTCAGCGGTATCGAAACGCCAGATTTGGCACTACTCGTCGGCAGATTGGGATGGTATGCGGGACTATTTCGCATCCGTTCCTTGGGGGCAGCGCTGTTTCAGTGGGAAGGACCCGACAGCTAGTGCGACTGCAGTTGCTGATGAGATAGTTTTAGGGATGGAATACTATATTCCGCACTCCTATCTCATCAGCAAAGGCAGGCGCAACCGATGGTTCAACCGCGAGTGTGTCAACGCTGTTGATAACAAGCAGACGGTATACCGCGCTTGGATCAGGGGTAAAGCTCTTGGGGATCCCGAAACCCGCTCGCTGAAAGCAGCCTATAATAACGCCACCAAGTCCTTCAAAAGAGCTTACATTAGAGCGGATGCCCAACGCGTTGCACGAGTCGGCCAAGAACTACTGACGCATCCTACGGGCAGCCGTAGCTACTGGCGTCTGGCCAAAGCCGTGCAATCGAACTTATGCCAAACCTCACTGCCACCATTGAGATGTCCTGACGGAACTTTAGGTCACAAGCCGCAGGAGAAAGTCGATCTCCTGGCCAAACTCTTTGCGGCAAACTCCTGAGTTGATGACTGCAATGCACAGCCACCTAAAATTTCTCACTGTGGCCACACAATATCCAAATTTTAAAATCAGGCAGTGTGATTTTCGTGCGGAGCTGCAGTCAATCGATGTCCGGAAAGCTAATGGCCCTGATGGCATCCCTCCAATAGTCCTAAAAATGTGTGCAGCGGAGTTGTCCCCCGTGTTAACGCGCTTTTACCGTCTCTCGATCTTTTAAGGTTGTGTGCCGGAATCTTGGAGAGAGGCTAATGTGCAACCGGTCCCCAAACAAGGAGATCGGTCAGATCCATCGCATTACCGCCCCATAGCCGTTACTTCAGTTTTGTGCAAAGTAATGGAGCGCATTTTGAATAAACAACTTGTCCACTACCTAGAAGAACACTCCATAATTCACGATCGCCAATACGGGTTTCGGCCGAAACGGTCAACGGGTGATCTTCTAGCGTACGTTGCACATCTATGGGGTGAGGCTATTGACAAGCGTGGTGAGTCGGTGGCTGTAAGCCTTGACATAGCCAAGGCTTTTGATCGGGTCTGGCACAAAGTTCTTCTCTCCAAGCTCCCGGCATATGGTCTGCCTGCTCAATTCTGCAACTGAGTCGCTGGCTTCCTGCATGAGCGCAGAATCCGTGTTCTATCTGATGGATGCACTTCGCGGCTCATGTCAGTGAACGCTGGGGTCCCTCAAGGCTGCGTTCTGTCCCCCACGCTGTTCCTTCTGCATATCAATGACTAGCTGTGCTCGCGACTTCGTCCGCGTGGAATAGTGACTTTCGGCAGCATTTTTAATTTTTTAGGCTCTTTTCCCGTTTTTGCAACATTTTTCACTGATGCTTCGCTCCTATTGGTCGCAGCGTGATGTTATATAGCCTAAAGCCTTCCTCGATAAATGGACTATCCAACACAAAAAGAATTATTCAATTCGAACCAGTAGTTCCTGAGATTAGCGCGTTCAAACAAACAAACAAACAAACAAACAAACTCTTCAGCTTTATAATATTAGTATAGATATGCTTCCACTTGGAAATATTCATTGCTATGCAGATGATAGCATGGTGCATGGGGGATATAACCGTCACCCAGCGGCAGGGTGGGTAGACACCGAAGTGAATCGAGTGAATCTTGTCATTGAGCTCAATCGGGTATTGGACCTCATATCTTATTGGGGCTCTAATAATCTGGTTGAGTTCAATGCCAAGAAAACACAGGTATGTGCGTTCACGGCAAAAAAAGTCACCATACCTTGCCCTTCCAACTCTTCAGGGTACATCTCTACGCCTGCAGAGCAATATCAACATGCTCGGTATGACGATACGCTGCGATCTGAACCAAAGGGACTACATCGAAACCGTGATCAAAACAGCCTCACGTAAACTCGATATTCTGAACAGAGTGCGGCGATTCTTTACGCCGAACCAGTTGTGCCTTTAATACAAGACACAGGTACGGTCTTGCGAGGAGTATTGCTCGCACATCTGGGACGGTTCCGCAAAGTACCTTCTCGATGCCTTGGACAGATTGCAGCGTCGTGCTGAACGCATTATCAACAATGCAGAAGTGGCAAATACTCTTGAATCTCTGCAATTGCGTAGAAATGTTGCGTCACTCAGCGTGTTTTACCGCGTATACCATGGCGAGTGCTCTGAAGAGCTGTTTGACCTCATCACACCTTCTCCCTTTCTTGATACACATGCTGCTCTTCGGAATCACCACTTCACTGTCTCAAATATCCCATCGCGCACAAAGAAATTTGGTGACTCGTTTCTTTGTTGCACCTCCAAAAGATGAAATAGTCTACCAGCACACGTTTTCTCTCCTTCCTATGATATGGGGTCCTTCAGAAGAGGCGTGAAGAAGCACCTTGTGGGCCGGCAGAGTAAGGTTAACTGATGCTACGTTTGTTTTCACGCTGCACCAGTTATCTTCGCGTCTGGACTCCATTTTCACTTAACATCAGGTGGGATGGAGTCATTTGCCGAGCTATCTATAAAAAAATATTTATATATATACTATAGTTTCATTATATCATTTAGTTTAAATATAGTTACCCTGAAATTCGTTTCCTTTTTACAGCATTGGTAAGACCATTTTGAATCTGTCCTACTCCTCTGTAAAGACCAGCATTGGTGGCGTCTTTCATGACAACTTTATACCCTTTGTCAATTGATACTTGAACAATTCCAGCTCCCATCAAACCAGCACCAAGCACACCGATCTTAAAAACAAAATCGTAGAATTTTTAATTATATACAATAATGCACACATAAGAGTAGCAACTCCACTATGTTATTGTTTATTCTAATGTGGATTTCCTCAAAGTTACACCAGATTCCATTTATCATTATTTATCAATACCATTTCAATTTCACACACATTTGCACATACTGTAATTTCTTACCGTTTTAACTTCAACTTGTGACTTGCCAAATCTGTTTTTCTTGCACTCAGTCTGCCCTCTGAAGAGGCCAAACAGTCCTTTGCTCTGTGGTGTCATGGCAAGTTCTCCAAACGCTTGAGCTTCAGCTTCGTAACCTGCTTGAGGGCCTTTGTCAACACCAGTTCTCACCACTTCTAGGATCTGAAAATACGTAGGTTTAAATTAAACTTTGTGTTGTTTACTTGTTTTACAATATCTACTTAATTAGTTTATATTGTTATTTGATAGATGTACAGTCACAAGCATTAACATGTATACACTTTTGACTCTTATTCTTTTGTATTAAGACTAAATTTTTTTACATGTTAATGCTTGTGATTGTACTTATCCTTTATTTACCTTTAGTGGTGCTGGATACAAGCCTCGAGAGGCTTTCATGACTTGCTCTTTCGCCTTATTAAAGATTATATTCTTAACGAAATCCCATTGCATTACATTGGCAGTGAGTTTTTCAACTAAACCTGTTTTCGATCTATCTACTTTTACTTTGCCTGATGCTATATCTTTTGTTATTTGAATAGCTACTCTTTCTAAATATTTGGCAGTATTTTCTTCAGGATTTGCAAGTCCTGTAATATAACATAATAGTCTTTTTAACTGTCTTAATGGAAAAACTTGTATGCATGTTTTACATATAATATTAAATAACTAAATTAAAATTATTAAGAACAGCTGAGATTTTTCACAGTTTCTTTGATTGGTGTTTTCATAATTTTCCAGGACAACTTTAAAAATTGTTTTGTTCAAAATGACTTTTGAATTCATGAAATAATATCACTTCCATTCTTATTTCTGCTTGAAACAACAGTGTCCAGATAAAAGAAGTATATTCATTTACCAACTTTTGTGCATCTGTTTAGTTGGACTAATAATATAAAACTAATAAAAAAATATTTGGTTATGATTAAGTTTGATGAATAACTTACCAGGTCCAAGTGGAGCTACAAGTAAATCAACAATACCCAGTTTCTTTGCTTTATCTGCTTTGACTGTTTTTCCAGTAAGTGCTAGATCCAAAGTGGTAGGTATCGATGTCAACATAGGCATCCTAAAATGTTACAAAAAGATAAGTTTATCTCTTTGGAAAAAAAAATATAACATTATACATGTCCAGGGATGTAGTAATAAAACTTTAGGAGCAGTATCTACAATATACATCATCAACGAAAATACCCCTTATGGGGGGTCAATTCCAAACCCCTAACTCGTAAAATTAACAGCAGTTTAAGCTCTATGTCGGTAGGGGCTCGATTTTGGTGTTCTTTTAAAGGCAAAGGTGTAGGGTAGCTATTACAATAAAAACACTCTATCAAACAACTCCTTTTTTTAATTGCCGAAAGGAGAAAGTATTTTTTTAACAATTTTTAGGGTTAAAATTAGGGTTTTAGGGTTTTGGAATTGACCCCCTATAAGGGGTATTTTCGTTGATGAAGTAATATTGTAGATACTGCACCTAAAGTTTTATTACTACATCCCTGGACATATTGTATAAACTTTAAAATAATTACACTGCATAAGTTTTACCTTATAGTACCACCTGCACCAGGAAGAAGTCCCAACATTACTTCGGGAAATCCAAATCCAGTCTTTGAGTCTTTTACAGCAATTCGGTAGCGACATGCAAGAGCTGTTTCCAATCCACCCCCCAAGCAGGCACCTTGAATTGCTGCAACATATGGCTTGCGGGAAGATTCCATTCTCCTAAATATGTCCTGACCTGTTTGAAGCAAATTTTAAACATCAAATTATGAAATATTGCCTCATTCACACATTATATTATTAAAATAGTGCAGGTACATTAAAATAAAAACAATTTTTAAAGTTATAGAAAGGGCCTTGACTCTTAATGCAATATTTTTCAAGCAACTTAGGATAGACAAGATCCATATGAATCATGGAGTCTTACATGGAAAATTCATATTGAGTAACAATCTGTTAAAATAAATTAATACAATATTGTTGTTAGGTTAATAACATTAAGTTAGAACTACTTGTGAAGTGACACAAACTTATTTAAAATTATACCTATGTTAATCAAATATACAAACCTCGTTTTGATAATGCTACTACTTCTTCTTTTGTTTTACAGCTTTCAAGCATTGAAATATCTGCTCCAGCTATGAAACAACCAGGTTTGGCTGAGATTATAACTACACCTTCAATTGCAGCATTGGAATCAACTTCATTAATAATGTCATTGACTTCTTCCATCACAGCAGAGTTTAGTGAATTTACCTGCATAAATTGTTAACTTAAAATCATATTGTAGAAGTATTTGGACTATAAAGTGTTCAAAGTACTGCTAATATTTAAGAAAAGAATTTTATTATACTTTCTTTTGTTTTGATTACTTTTGACACAGACGATTAATTATTATTTATGTACCTTATTATTAGGGCTGTCCAGAGTAACAATATACACTCCATTGACAATCTTGCGCTTGGTATACACTGCATTTGCTGATGCTGCATAATTTCTGCTAGACAAACCTTGAAATCGAACAGAAGAACATTGGTTTTAAACTATGCTTATTACTTTTTATACTTTTAATGCCTAAAAACGGTAGAAAGTCAGTATAAGAAAATCGTCTGCTAGTTTCAAAGTCATGAACATCTTACCGTATAGAAAATGTACATCTTTACGCGACTTTAACAGCTTAAGAGCACCAAGTATTTTAGAATGAGCCATATTGAATTAGTTAGGAATTAGCATAAACTAGGTAACAATAAATGGAATCTTATCAAATAAATAATTTTGGACCCAGACTTTGAACCTAAACTTTCGTCGTGGATGGAGGGAGTCGGAGGGGGTGAAGAAGGCGGGGCGGTGTAAGCGGGTGATTTTTTTTTCTTCTGCCGTTTAGTGTAGTGGCACTAGTATTTAGCTCATACAGCCGAATATTTAGTTTATTTTATCTAATGAAACGGAAAAAAGAGTTCAAGAGAACTGTCTCGACGTCCCTTTAAAAATGACTGGCGGGGGCCACACCACATCATATCACTAGCTCCTTCTTTATGTCCCCACTACTGGGGCACGAGCCTTCCCTATGGGATGGATAGGGAGACCGGGCCATAAACCACAACGCGGGCCCAGTGCGGATTGGTGGTTCTTAACGACTGCCGTTCTAACGGTTCCAACGGAACCAACGGCTTTACGTATCTTCCGAAGCACAAAGAAGCTCGAGATGATACATTTTTGGTCACCCATTCGATGACCAGCCTTTACGAAAGTTGTCTAACCTTGGCAATCGCTGGTTTTGGAATTCTGGAATTCTGGAATTGGTGATGTCATTAATTTACAATTGGTATGTCTTGAGTGAATTATAAATAATTGGTGAAATTCAAATAAAATACCTTAATGTAAAAAAGGATTTATTTTTCAAAAGAAATAAATCACAGTAAGATAAAATCACAGTTTAATCCACGGAACAGATAAAACAAACACTTGTTTTTTTCTATTCCGTGGTTTAATCACATTATCGTTTATGTACAATAATCACACTTTAAACAAAAATACTATTTATAGTTATTTTTGTAACATAATCAAAGTATTTATTTTACGGAGCGATTTTGCATTTTCGTATGTCAATTTAACCGCCTGTCCATCTTTTATTTCTACCTATCTGTGTGTGACTGTATGGTGAAATAGGCGTTATTACTATTATCATCATCATGATCGGCCAATATCAGTCTACTGCTGGACGTCGGCCTCGCCCAATCATCAATAACTCATTAATACGTGGAAATAGACATTCGCGGATTAAGACATTCGCAGATTAAGACGTTCGCGGATTTAGACATTCGCGGACTTAGACATTCGCGGATTTAGACTTTCGCGGATTTAGACATGGCTGGCTGTGGGCAAGTGGGAGTCGGGTCTTTGGTTTCATGCATTACCGTCGTCGAACTTAGGTACTTTGTTCGACGACACTATTTCCGCCTCGCTGCTTCTCTACGTCTAGGAGCTCCATGTTGTTCTCCCCATCGCTGTCACTGTGGCGAAGTTGTCAACGGCCTCGGACACCACGGCCTGTCTTGCAGGTCGCAGGCACGCGAACATTAATGACATTATCCGACGTGCTCTTGTCACCGTCGGCGTTCCAGCGTTTTTCAATGGCTTGGAACGCGACGATGGCAAGAGACCGGACGGCATGTCTTTATTTCCATGGAAGGTGGGTAGGCCTTTAGTGTGGGATGCAACTTGTGTCGATACTCTTGCGCCATCCCATCTTCCTAGCACAGCGTGCTGTGCTGGTGCTGGTGCTGCGGCTGCAGAAAATCTCAAACGGCGAAAGTATAATAACCTTATCGGCAATTATATTTTCGAGTCGTTTGGGGTTGAAACCCTCGGGCCGTGGGGTCCGAGTGCTTAATGACATCTCCAAACGGCTGGTTGACTCTTCCCATAACCAAAGGCTGGCTTTTACCTTGGCCAGAGGCTAAGCATTACCAACGAGGCAATGCCGCCAGTCTCTTGGGTACATTTCCAGTCGACAGCGACGCGGAGGAATTTTTTGACGCCATATTTTAGTTTAGTAATACTTTTAGTTAATTAAGTTTTTCATCAAATTGTTTTATTTCTTATTTTATTAATAAAAAACTTGTACAATTACAAATACATTAACATAAATAAACATGAATGCTTTATTTAGTACTATAGGAGCTATATCACAAAAAAACAATGGTGTGTGCACCTGTATGTACCATTACCGGGTTTTTGAGAATCTGTACTTAAGCGAACAAACCTTTGTTCGCAGTACAAATCTTCAAACTCTACAAATGGACGTTTGTTAAGAGGCCTATTACATCTCGACTGTGATTTTTGCGTAAAATGCCCATTTTCGCATTTTGTAGTAATTTTCCAGTTGTATTTATCGTTTTTATCGAAATAGGATAATAATTTCATGCTTAGTATTACTTTCCACTCTGCGAGAAAAAGCTGAGTTCGGACGGCCGGCGCATCGCATTTTGTAGTAATTTTGCAGTTGTATTTATCGTTTTTATCGAAATAGGATAATAAATTCATTATAAAATATTTATTCCTCATGAAGTAACAATTTTTCTGGTATAAATTTTGTTCAATAGTATTATCGTAGATAGGAGAAATTTTCGAAGTTTTTTAGTTTAGAATAAGAATTAATTTTTTTTTCTATGTAAAATCAATGATATCTAAAAATTCCGAGGCCGCTACGAACTAGTCGACTATATAAGAGATAACATTCTATTTTTTTTATTTCATTTGTTTAGAACAGCAGTTCAATCTAGGAGCTCAAAAAAGGGCCTTCGCGCATTTTATGAAAATCTTTCTCTGCTATTTTGGGTTTCATTAAAAATTTAAGCAAAATTTACAGAAAGCGAGGCCGCTACGAACTATGCCAATAGCTATTCTACACTATTCAATAAGTCAAAATTGTTAATGTATTTTCGTTTCTGAGATCAAGAACGCCAAAATTGGGCATTTTACGCAAAAATCACAGTCAAGATGTAATAGGGCCCTTAACATTTAACGGGTGGCTCCTCAGATCATCTGTGATCTAAGGGTGGCTCTCTGAATCCATTCATAAACCAACAAAAGTATTAAATAACAGCCGCGTCTTTATCCCAACACTCGCGTGAGCAATGAACACTGTATAGCCCGCCCGCCCCGCTGTGTGGGGACGCTCTGTAAGGAGTGCCCGCTCCCCGTCCCGCTTCCCGCCCCGCTGCCCGCACCCAATACTCCTTGGTCAGATCGGAGCCTCGGCTACAGCGTACACTAAGTATGTAGTATAGGTAAACCTTTTTTTATTCCACAAACGTGAAACACTTGGCCTTACCAACCAAAATACCAACCATATCCGCAGCAAATAAAAAATATTCTATTCTATTCTATTCTATTCATCACTGGTGTCGGTAAGCGATTTTCAGGCCGAAGTTGGAAGCGCACTTCGCCCGGCATCCTTAATTACAGTTGGAACTGGGCTAATGTTGTACTCGTATAACATATCGTATAGTCCGTGCTGCAACCATGTAGAGGCGGTTAAATTCGGTATAATACCCGTAATTTTCCAAATAGGAAATTCTTCAAAAATATGAAAATCTTTTTTCTGACTGGCGATTTTCGCGATAATTCTGCTTTATGTTTTACAGGGTTGGGAAAGACACTGTTTAATTTAAGTTTTTTTAGCAACCTGTTAAAAATCTTAATTTGGAGTCCTCCCTTAGTTTGGAGGTTTTGTAAAGGCAAATAATGGGTTGACTTCCAAAGAGTACGAGCTACATCACTGATATCTACTCATTCTTATACAGTTGTTATATTATTACAAATTTTCTGAAAAAAATATGGAAACTATTCAATATAGTATAATTAAAATAAACGCTTTCACTTACAGGTTCCATTGTATTGTAATACTTGTTGGAGCTTAGAATATCCGACCTGTTGCATATTGTAGGTAAGTACCTATGTAAGGACCAACGTAACTTGTTGCAAGTGTTCTTTTCTCTTGATGTCGTAGTCATGGTTACGTGAAGGATCCGACACCCACCCTGACCCACCCTATGCGGCCTCCATAGGGAGGCAGGGTGGCCCTTGTGAAGTCGAGAGCAGAGAGTGAGGCTGTCGCGTGGGTAATTACACAGCTCCACGGATTATATGGAGCTCCATTGAATATTAGGTTGAAAATCGGCATTGATAGTCATTTGTTTAATGATTAATTTACTTGGTGACGTAGTGTTTTCCTGTTTATGTACCGTGATGTGAATAATTTGTTGGGTCTATTCCTTAGTATGACTGATATAGGTACCTAGCAATAGTGATTATGTACATGTATTATTTAGTTACCTACATTAACCGAATAGAGATAGACAGACATCATTCATCTAAGCCTCCATCCATTTCTCTGACTAGCAACTTTTCATAACATTTGGTTGAAATATGAATCTAGCCTACATACCTACCTCCAAGTTTTCTTTTTACTTCAAATATTACATAATAAATAATATTTAACAGTAAGGTTTTTTTATGTAACTATACTTAACTAATTTATAGTATCTTGTATTTGGCCTAATGACATAGACATAAAGTACTTACATCAGAAAAACACATAGATATGGAGAAAAACAAAACTGTCTTATTATGTGCGATGTTTAAGTACTAACTGCCTTTGTCCGTAGTAACGTCGATTAACAATAATTATATTTTGAAACATACCTACCTGTTTACTCATTTAAAAATTGTTTAAGGCCATAACACTTTTTACATAAGTTTAAATTAATACATAACATAAATACTTTTTACAAAGGGACATCATCTAAGGTAGAAATAGCAGAACAATAACTAGTAAATTAGACGAAACTTTCAATTATTCCAATCCAATGTCTGTTCCAGTTTTGGATACGGTGGTTAAGTCAGAATAATAAAAGTTTACATCGAAATGAAATACTTGCATAAGAAAATTTATTCTAAGAAACCATGTCCTTGATTTAAAAGTTAAGTAGTTACCTAAGTTTTTCATAATCTCTCAACGCAAAAATGAAAAAAAAGTAAAAAGATATTTTTAAATTTAGAAAACTAATAAACCTGTACAATTTCCTTATTATTTTAGACACGAGGTTTCTTAGCAAAGTTAATACCATACAACTCACCATCAACTACTGCAATATCAGTCATGTCATGAATGAAAGTTTTTGTAAGTTTTTAAATGCAGTTTTATTTAACTTTAACGACGACATGGCTTTTTAGATCATATTTTATTTTGTTCCTATCTCTAACAATTTCAAAACTTTCCCTTAATGACGCATTGAATAAATAATTATTTGATTTGTTCCGCCTCAATAATCTCTGTATATACCGCATGCATGTAACGTATGTATGCCGCCTCTGTGGTCTAGTGGTTAAGACCACCGGTTTAGACCCCAGAGGTCCCGGGTTCGATTCCCAGCGGGATTCCTTCTGACGCAGTCGGGTAAAAAAACAGGCACTTGACTCGTTCTGATCCATAAATTCAATTAATAATCATTTTCATAAAAGAAAGATCAATAAGAGGCTTTTGCAAACTTTTGCCGATATAAATTGGTCCAATTGCCGAGAAGTTAACAAGTCAAACTGTTAGCATTAAATGTTCGTTCTTGTCAGCAGAAGTGTATCAATGAATAGGAGGCGGATTTCACTCAAGTTATCGCCGCCTTTCGAGGGAATTGATTCAATTCTCTATGCCCGAGCGGAGAGGGAGGTTTTACTCACGACGAGGGTTACCATTTATCAATATCTCAATAATACTATATTTTTATTTTAAAATATCATAGTGGCATTAGTGTTCGACACTCTAAGCCCAGAGTTCGACACAGTTTTCGTCACCAGAAAATAACAAAGATATTTTTGTTTTACTGATGGGTGGCAACTAGGATACAGGTGGTCAGTATCACTGAGCAAGTAATCACTACGTTTTAGGCTGTATTTAATTGTTGCTAAAGACTACGGGTCTTACAAATAAACAAAGAATAAGGTCCGAATAGTTATTCCGTGTTTTGTTTCTTTTACTCTAATTTGAAATGAAGGTTACAGGACAGGAACAAAACACGGAATAACTATTCGGACCTCATTCTTTGTTTATTTGTAAGGGGGTATAAGTACCGTGCGCTACCAAGAGATATAAGAGAAGCTCGATGGCGCAGTGGTGAACGCGCTCGGTCTCCGATTGTTAAGCAACTTTCGCAAAGGCCGGTCATCGGATGGGTTTTTATCATCTCTCAAAAAATTTTTATCATCTCGAGCTCCTCCGTGCTTGGGAAGGCATGTTAAGCCGTTGGTCCCGGCTGCATTAGCAGTTGTTAACAACCACCAATCCGCACTGGGCCCGCGTGGAGGTTTATGGCCCGTTATCCATCCAAAGGGAAGGCTCGTGCCCCAGTAGTGGGGACATAAAATGAGCTGATGATGATGATGAAAGACTATACCTAATCAATTGCTAACCCTGCTAACTTGTGGCGCCCACTACACCACGAGATTACACGGGCACCCGAGCTGAGATCCTAGCTTTTACAGGTGGTTTCCCGCCTTCGATACCAATTTTACGCCCTCGATACTCGGTAGATTAATAATCATGTTGGTGACATCCTGACCCTAAACAATAAAACAATATCCAGGATATGATTCTCGTCGCTCAGCAATCCTATTATGCTGGAAAGACTAGGTTAAACCATAACAAAAAATGCAATGGAAGCTGGTAATTTCTTGATTTATCGATTTAGCATAGATGGCAAAGTTTTGCATATAATTATGCTCGCTCCACCTACCTACCTAGGCATACCTCCCAAACTCTTGAAGCTATCTAAATAAAACCAAAAAAGTCCGATGGCTGGTCGTACCTACCTTATCTAGAAAATATATATTAAACTGTGATAGACGATTTGCTGACAACCCTATAACATTTTCCAGCCACCATCATTATGCCACCCCATTACAAGCCAGCAACCGTCATTCTAGCAGGGCTGTAGAGATTTTTCAATATTTATTTTGATACTAGCTGTCCCGGCAGACCTTGTTCTGCCCTATTTCTCTAAGGGCCGATTTTTCAATTGACGGATACAAATTATTCGTTTGATAAAGTATTAGATAACCATTTTAAAAATGTATTGTCATAACATGACTTTTCTTTTTAAACAGGTGTAATTTTAGCTTGATTGCGTAATACTTTATCAGAAGGATAAGTTTTATCCGATGATTAAAAAATCAGCCCTTAAACAAAGTTGATTGATTTTTTTATATTAATAGCTGCCCCGACAGATTTTGTTCTGTCAAAAGTTATTGGCCTGTCGCAGTCTAATAGAAATAAAATAACATTGAAAGACTTTAGTAATATTTAATGTAATGCATTTGTATTTTTTAGGGTACACGATATTTTTTGTTTGATTATATATATATATATATATATAAAATATATGGATAAATCAGACCTCTAATCAATTTGAAGGCATACCAAAGATAATCCTAACGCGCCTTTGTTTTGTTTTGGTTGACGAAATGTTTGACAGCTGGGGACAGAGTGGTTTGTATGGGAAAGAAAATTGTTGTTTTTACTATTTTCCTCGTTCCTTCCTCAGACTTCATCAATCACAACAAAAAGAAATCGTTTCGAAGAACGGCTGTTCTCGAGTTTTGCGATTAGCGATTCATTTTTATTTATATAGATAAATAAGCTTATTATACTCGTAGCAGATATTTATCAGACAGTATACCTATATTGTGATAGATTGTTGTAAGCCTGTTTTATGATTTTTTAAGCTGACGTTGGAGCCAAACGTGTGCCCGCTGACGCTCAAATAATGGAAATGCAATATATTTTGGAGTTTCATTTTTCTTTCTTCTTCTTCTTTTCAGCTAAACTTAAAGTTTTTGTATGGAAAAGTAAATCTTCATAAATATAATTTTGCATGTTATCACGGTGTTCTTTATACTTGGTTGTATGGCTATGTTTCGGGATTATATAAATATTATCAAACACCCTGTATAGACAGCAGAAGGCCAATAACAGGTCTTCACGTTTAGAACAATATTACGAGTGGACAAGATTACAAATAGAACGTGTTATGTGAATATATTATTATTTTATATATTTATTCACCCCAACAAGCCAGGAGATAGCGCTTCTTCCATCCATATTAATAAAACAATTGCCACATGCATTCATAGCATACCTTGAGAACGGCTCCACTGATTTGGCTAATTTATTCTTTGCGTAATTGCCAGGGCAATGTTTGTATCAACTAAATAAGCGGGTGTTCATTGAAAAGGGGATGAAATCGCGAGCGGGCCATTAGTTTGTTAATAAAATTGTTTACTTACAGTTTTCATTCTTCGTATAACCTACACACATCATGTAAAAAAAATTAGCTAAAATAATGCAGACGCTCAAAATCCACGCGAATGGAGCCGCGGCACAGCTAGCTATAAATGACCTATTAACATACTGTTCACATCGCATCACAAAAACGGTGAAAACTTGTACCTAGTCAAAGTAGGACTATGTAGAATTTAGGGTTTTAATTAAATACCTACGAATACTACACGAATGCTTAGGCATATTTTTACCTTTAAAACAATTATATGTTTCCCATTCCATGAGAACTTCCGTACAAAGTTTTTATTTTGCTTTAAATAGATAGCAAGATTGCAATCTAACCGAGTTCCTCGCAATATTAAATGTGATTATTTATTATTTCTCGCTAGCCCTGCCATCGTGACGGTCACTCGTTAAATCACCGGGAGAACGGGCGCTACGCTCTCCGCTACGTCTACAGTAAGAGCTTTGAGTGTGACTGAGAGCACTTTCGTTGTCCAGTAGTCACCCTTGATAAATAGCTCTAATTTTCAATGAATTGCTCTGGTTACACAGAGTTCTTTTAGATACAAGGATTGACTGACCACGTGGTTTTTATGATTGCTATGCTTCCTTTTAAAACGGATCTTCTTACAGATAAAGTTTTTCCACGGAAACTACGGTAAAGTTTTTCCACCAGGTGAAGTACTTGTGAATCTCGGAATAAGTTAATCATAGGATTCAATAAAGTAATGTAAACAAGCGAACAAGTGCTATTAAAAAAAATATACAAAGTAGGTACTTATACTGTACCGTTCTTGTAATTGTTTGTTATGTTACTGTAGAGCTTTAGAGCTCTACTTATAATAAAAGGCAGCAATAATAGAACTGTGCTATATGTTATCAAGAAATTAATACGCGTCTCGGCTGGCTGACACCGAATCTTCATCTTCTGTTTTCTCCTATCCATTTCTTGCGACGCATTCCTTAAGCGACTTAGGCCACGTCGTGTGCTATAAAGCTGCCCGAGCAAGGAGTCCCGATCACCACAGTACCTACTTATTTCTTTTTTTGATGCTATATCATAGCCACATGAGTAAATATATAGCTGAGGATTGAGATGGCATTTACTTCAACTTTAATCGCTCTTGGCAAGTTTTGTCATCACGACGACGTCCGTCGGGTTTTCGCCGCGCCGTTCGACCAGCCAATTTACTTAGATCGGAGAACGGATATTGCACAGGCTTTGATTTAATTTCCGCTGCTTCTGTATAAGTTTATACTATAACATGTAAAGCTCAAAGTTCAGTGGGCCTTTGATCTTGGAGTTCATTGTCGCACTGGCGACACACCAGTTTGTAATGTATGTTAAGTTTTAGACATATCAAATATATTCAGGTTTACCCTGGCAGGTTCCTTCTATATGAGGCGGAAACATTGTTACGGTCAAAATATGCAGATTAAGTATGAGTACTCGAGCGATGAGACCTACCGGAAGGGTAGACTCTAACATAATGATAATGGAGCTTCAAAACGTTCTCAAAGAAACCTCGTGTGATGTGATTTGATGTGGATTTGATTGAAAGCAAGCTTTGAGCTTATGCATTCTATAATTTAATTTAACGCAATCATCTCTTTTCAAAACGAAAAGATTTTTCAATTTTACTTCTACCTCAAATATTATATATGCCAAGCAAGAAAAAAGACTTTTTCCATATAGAAAAGTAAATTAACATTTCGTTTTTGTGCGCAACAAAATTTGCGTTGAAAATTATATAAACAAAACAAAAACATTTTATAAATTAACATTATCAATAACTTTTACGATGGATATATCATGGATTCCCTATAAAAATTAAAGACAATTAATAATCTTGTAAATGTTTGAATAATATCTACCTACAAGCTTCACTTGCATAAATAAGTCAGTGCTAACGAGTATGAAAGCGGCCCCTATACGAATCGTTTTGATACGGGTTACAAACGTTAACTTTTGGTCGAGAATGACATCGGAATATTTCACATGTTTCTCCCATAGAATCAAAATAAAAATGAAATGGAAAAGGTAAATACTCGTAGTAGGTTAGGTAAGTATTTAACTCTCGGTAACTCTATTGGAAGAGCATTCGCCCTGTTAGAGACTATTTTTACAGAGAAATATAGTAGAGAATATATATACAAGATTCGCCATAGTACGCCTACAAGCTTTAAAAATGTAAAACCGCAGGTAAACATAACTTAATCGTCGTCATGCTTTTAACGTATTTTTTTCTCAGTTAGGTTTAGAGTTACAATGCCCTAGCGGGGTTCATTTCATGTATTATACGGGAAAAACTTCGACTGCGTGAACCCGTATCCGAGATGGTTTTATCAACTCTGAAACTATGGTGGGCGTGCGCACAACTTTACCTAAAGACCGACCACAACAAAGAATCATCATCATCATCATCATCATCATCATCATCATCATCATCATCATCATCATCATCATCATCATCATCCTCAGCCTGCAGAGGTCCACTGCTGAACATAGGCCTTTATCCTTACTTTAATATTATAAATGCGAAAGTAGCTCTGTCATCTGTGTGTTACGCAATCACGCCTAAACTACTGAACCGATTTAAATGAAATTTGGTGCAGAGATAGTCTAGACCCAGAGGAAGGACATAGGCTACTTTTAATGCAAAAAAAGGGCTGTAAGGGGTTGCAATAGGGGATGAAAGTTTGTAGTAAGTAAGTACCTACCTAGGTACTTACTTACTACCTACTTGCGTAGGTAGGTATTACAAATTTGGAAGCTTGCTTCAAGTGCAAGTGGCACGTCATTCGGTATATTTTCTGTTAAAAGCTACTTATATCTGCCATTGCGATCAAAATTATTAAAGAATCAGTTTAATCTTTTTGTGAATTTATGATATCTATTTTGTTACGATTATTTATGTTTATGTGGCTTTATCTACGCGTATAGTGTAAAGGCACGTTACTTATTACTTAATCTAAATGTTTACCAAATCACTAAAGGCTGTAATTGATACAATCTTAATTGAATAAGGAAAGTGTCGCTTTCGTACTTAGAATAGAAATAGCAATCAATTAGTCAGAGACTGAAAATAGAGACATTATACCATCATCGTCTTTCTTTTTTTTTAAATATAGAGTACTAGTGGCCGCTCGCGGTTTTACCCACGTGGTTCCCGGTTTCACCCGCGTGGTTCCCGTTCCCGTGGGAATATCTGGATAAAAAGTATCCTATGTGTTATTCCCGGTTATAAACTATCTGTAAGTATGCTAAATTTCATTCAAATCCATTCAGTAGTTTTTACGTGAAAGAGTAACAAACATCCATACTTACAAACTTTCGCTTTTATAATATTTATTTTATTTATTTATCTAAATAAAATAAATATAATATTAATAATAGTAGGATATGATGTTAAACACTCAAAATTCTAAGTTTTATCAAGTTTTTGTAACGCTGTTTTTGTTTACGCTCATATGAATGAATTTGAATCGTCAGTTCGTAAGTCTACTGGGTTCTTCTCACTACAAGCTCTCTCACCTTGTTCTGAGAAGAACCAGCAAAAACAAACAAAACACAGTGCCTTCATTTCACCCGGGTGCCTAGTGTGAGTTTTGTTTACTATCCGTATTCATTCGTTTACGAAAACGAAAACGAAAATTATTATGGCATTGAAGCAGCGCCTCCTGGCGGCATACGAGAAGAGTTAATATTTTACCATATAAATTCTCGTATTCGTTTACGCGATCGAATTGCCAATGAAACTCGCACTTGGCACCCTGATGTTAAGTGATGATAAGGGCCAATGGTGGAAGCAAAGTTCAGCCGGGATCCATAACTATTGAGGCACTGGCTACTTTATCTCTAGCTGTCGGAACACAACAATGCTGCAAATACAAACATTGATGGTAAGTATGGCGACATATTTAGATAAGATGGTGGTAGCTAGCCAGGCGGACTAACAAGTCCTACCACCAACCAAACCGAGTATACAAAAATGTACCCCCCGTTGGGAAGCGAACCCGGGACCTCTGGGTCTAAACCGGCGGTCTTAAATTCACTCTTTTGGCAATCCGTGATGACGTCGCTAGTGGCCCTAAGCATTTGGAGTGTCATGTTTAGGAGGGTCTCAAGAAAAATGGATATCGTGTGCATCGGACACGGGATCGGCCGACAAACAGATGCATACTGAAGTTAGCAGTCAACCGTCCTACCATGCCTTCAATAAGTCGGCCATATATATATTTACTCGAGTACCTACTATGATGATTTATAATCAGAAATAAATGCAGGAATAAGAATACATGTTTGGTCACGTCAAAAACCAAAATAACAAAATCCAGACTCTGCTATTATACCTATTTAAATAAAAAATATTTATTATATAAAATAATAAGACCTAATCATCAAAAACGTTAATGAAAATGCAACTAATAATGATTGTGCCAAAAAATCTAATTGTGATTTAATAACCCATCTTATTTCATTAATTTTTGATCCTATCTTATCTACAATATCTACTTATATTGAACAATAAGTTGATAAATTGCAAAGGTTTAAAAGAACCGAAGGATCTGGGTAGCCGTTTCTTGATAAGAATCGGAATCGATTAAACTGGTTCCTGCATAATGGCAATTTTTGGTACTCTAGTCCCCATCACTTTAAATGATGGGCATTGGCTTTATATGCTTGCCAAATTATCACCCAACACGGTGATCACAGACCCCCTGGTTTGCCAAGCCTCTGAAATTGAAAAACACTGCGCGATCTTAGGGATTGAACTTCTTGATTTAGGACCAAATCACCATACGGCCATCGAGGCGTTCGACACGATGATACATAATTATATTTTTTATAAGTTATATAAAATATTATAAAAAAGTAGTTTAGGTAATGGTTAGAGCATTTTATTTATAGTAAATTGGGTTCGTTGTACCTACATATCTTCTATCTTGCGACGTGACTATTGAATTTTATTCACCGCACCTACACAACATATCTAACTCAACGTGATAGTTAAAAAAATATTGGACGATTTACGCTTAATGGAAATAGAGGCAAATAAAACTAACGCTCATATTTTAGTCTTTAGTAAGCTCTTAATTAATTTTTACAAAAGCTCATGATGTCTTGTCGATCGACTCGATAACCAAGTCATCTGAAACAAGAATTTTTGTATGTGCGTATGTTGCCTCATGTATCACACTATAATGTTGTTGTTTACAACATTGGAACCACCAAACCATTGAACCACGAGTTTCGCAGTCAGGCCAGACCAGCTAAACCAACCTATATTTTTAATAAACATAAAATATTGAAATGGAACAGATTTAACGAATTTACTCATGTCTAATTTTACATAGGTAGATATTTTATTATGACGTTTTCACTGTACAGGGGTCGTGGTCACAAGGACGTGGACAGCGAAAACTAAATATCTATTATGATTTAATAAAGAAGTTTTTTAATTGGTGTACTATCAGAAATTCCACCCGTCTTTTTAGAATTTCCATACAAAGACCAATTGACGTCCAATTGACGTTGAGCATATTCTTTTGAAAGTACGATATTTATCGTTTTCCGCTAAGTAGTCCTGTGACGCTGCAAATGCCATCCGAAGCAATAAGCAAACTATCTCGAAAAATGACTATTTCCGGTTTCCACATTTGGTCGTGTGCTTTTCATTTTACACCGATTTTTTTATTTTACACTTGCTTTTGAGTATTGATAAAAACTAACAAGTTACGGTCTATTTTCACCGAATCTTTACTTTATGTATTAGATTAACTTATAAAATTTTAACATGAAAAAACATGCCAAACAACATTTTTGTATTTTTTTTGTGTAGTTTTACGCAAATTTTGTCACACAAACATATTTCGGAATAGTGTTGAAAATAAATTCACAGGAAAGATTTACAAAATTTTCATTTATTTTATTTTTATTTGTTTATTAGGGCAACCAACAAGATTTTCAAAACATTTCCGATTTTTTTTTACCTAAAATGCCTATAAATGGAAACATTTAAGCTTATTGTACACATATAGTGTAGTAGCCTTTTATTACTAGGGCCTAGAGACGCTTGACGTTGTCGACGTTACTGCTGTATTTTTTGTCCTAATAAACTTAAAGTTTAACCAATTTCTAGTTACCTAAAAGGTCAATATGTGACTGCACTGAATAACTACCTCTTCCATTTATTCAAATATATATTATTGCGGGCACACAGTATTCAAGTTAGCTTCAAGTAAAGTAACAGCTAGTTGCGGGCATACAGTATTCAAGTTAGCTTCAAGTAAAGTAACATGTAGAACAGGTAGTTAGAGGTATATCCCCGCTGCCAAGCTTATCCCTATAGCACTAAAGAAAACCCAGATTGAATTCTGGTGTTTAGCATTCGGGCGGACGGCTCATGCGCCTCGGTAATCTCCTAATGGAGTGCTTGCTACATAGTGTACTGTTCCATCGTATAATACGTATATAAAGGTGGCGAGGTTGCGGCGCGGGCGTAGTCTGCACGGACCCGTGGACCGAGCGCACTGTCACGCTGCAAGCTACGAGGAGCTGAACTCTACACTCTTAACAATTAACTTTAAGTGGTTCTGTGCTCTGTGACATTGTGCGGTTTTGTTAACAACTTTTTGGTAAGTAAAAAACTTCAATGCTAAACATATTATATTATTGTGTTAGTTAAAAATATTTTACGTTAAATAATCTAGTTTGATAGAGTTTTGTGAGTTTGTAATTAATTAATTGTAATTATAACTATGTTACTATAATTAATATTAAAAAGCGTATATTTTTACCGAATTGAGTGACTTATAATATTTATTATGGGCAATGAATCTTTGGTCAATTACTCGATTAATAAGCAGTTAGCAGTTAGCCTTGAAATGAGGCAAGTACTTAATAATCCGCTTGTTCAAATCTACTTGGTCACAAGAATTAGAAACGGTTACTTTTCACTTTCATAATCCTTGACCTAAGGATTGGATACTAGATAGGGAAATTCAACAACAACAATGCACAGAGCCCTGAAAAAAACGCATGCATCAATATGCATCAATATGCATGCGTTTTTTTCAGGTGGTCTCACTGGTCGATACCAGTGGATACTTTATCTGATAGAGTTAAGCTATTTAAAGATAATTAGATTGTACCTATATAGATTCAAATTAAAGATATTTCACACTCTGCATTATATTTACAATAGAAACAATTTTGAACGCATTGCAAATATAATTACATAATAGTTATATTACGGAATATGTATTTCTTTTTCAGTAACTAATTGGTTGCGTAAATATAAGATTATTTATTGTAATTACTAAACATTTTTTAGATAACTATATATCAGACAAGTATTATCTTTCCATATCCTTAACTGTTTAATGTTTATACCATGAATGGAAGTTTGTTTACATTATTTCTACCTACTCTTTTATTTGACTTATCTGCAAACAAGCGTTGTATGTCCGATAAAAGTATCGGTCGCTGTAAGCTGTTCTGCAGCTTGATAGAAGCACCCTGGGTATAACTTGCCTGCCCTAATGTTCTTGCTATTGTGCCTCTAATCCAAGTAATTGTACTCTTGATCTCATACAATTTCAAAATGGCCACGGCAGTGTAGGACAATACTGCTGTGCAATATCTGTTTTATCTGCAATATCGGTTCAGTAGATAATCATGATGGTGGACCACTTTAACAAGATAATAGACTTTGTCTCACTCATAAAAATAATCTTATTAGGGTTACGAAAGGGGGAGTTGTCCATACGGAACGTACCCAAATAATCAAATGGTGCCTATTATATTTGATGGTTTATATTTAATTGTCATCCAAAACGAACAAATTACATGTGGTAGCTGTATAAAAATTTGTACAAATCAGAATAAAATCAGTTACTCTTCTGAAGAAGCTTTATTAAAGTGAAAGTGAGTTAAAGATCGCACGGAGATTCAATATATCAAGTATTGTTGAGGTAGGTAAGAACTAAGAAGTACTTAAATTATTATTGTATTTAATAAGTTTTCCTTAATGATTTGTTGTTTGTTTAATAACGTTATTATGAGAGTAGTTTGTAATTTATGATATACTAGCTGTGCTCGCGACTTCGTCCGCGTGGAATAGTGACTTTCGGCAGCATTTTTAATTTTTTAGGCTCTTGTTCCCGTTTTTGCAACATTTTTCACTGATGATTAGCTCCTATTAGTTGCAGCGTGATGTTATATAGCCTAAAGCCTTCCTCGATAAATGGATTATCCAACACAAAAATAATTTTTCAATTCGAACCAGTAGTTCCTGAGATTAGCGCGTTCAAAAAAAACAAACTCTTCAGCTTTATAATATTAAATAATAATATAGATAAATATAGATAGAATAGGTACAGCAGTAAAATAAATTTTACACTAAAAAAATATAGTATAGCTAAGGTAATAGTTGCGTAGTATTTTTTTATACCATATGTAATTATACTATACGAGGTAAGACGGCAAGCCGAAGAAAGGGAAGAAAATAAAAGCAACACATTTTCATGAGGTGATGAATTAAACAAAAGGCAGGCAACTAAGCATCCATTTATCTCTTGGATGGCTATGTAGTTTTATACTTATATTATGTTATGTAGGGCTATGTAGAGCACTTCATGACTTGATCTTTTTTCGCACACTACCGTATGTTAAGTATAGCCATTCAACACTGGGAGCGACTGCAGACGGGACCAAAAAACCTTTTGAACTTGCCGAGAGATATTTCACAGTACAAATGTAGGTCCAGTTTTTAGCTATTGTAATAGAATCACGGAATCTTTCAAGCCGACAATAATTGTCATTTATAAATGCGTAATCTAAGATTTTAGTACCTATACCGTTTTGGCGTGCACTTGGAGATGCCTATCTATAGCAGTGGGTGAACTAATACGGGCTGATGAAGACGATATCTTTTATCCTAATAAATTGCTGTTGGCAGTCTGTGGCCTTCACAGTGTAACGTTGTGTCGCGAGAAAGATGGTGGTTCCTCGCGATAATATGACCGTTCAAAGCTCGAAGATATTTTACATTACACTAGCGTGTCCCTATTCATAATTCCTCATACCTTACTTATCTCTGGGGCGTTTTAAAGTAGGATAATACGCGGGCGCCTCTAAAAGCTAGTATGTACTTACTTCGTCGGCTGGGGTTGACCGTGATGTAGGTGAGGGAGAAGCGTCTTTTCTGTGTAGTTATAAGTACTATTTATTAATTATAAAGAAACGATTACAATCATTCAATTGCGACAGCGATAATTAGATACAAACTTTTGAAAACGAATCATTGAGAAAATGAATTAACCTACATAATTACATATTAATTACCCATTAACTTATCCTTATAACTAATAAGGTTAATTAAATTTACCGTCATATAAATTCAATGGGAAATATTATGTTAAAATATTAGGAAAAAGAGGTTTTGCAGCCACGCATATTGAGTACTGACGTATGAGGAAAGTGCAAATCATCTTACCAAACCAGTTACATCGAATCCCCGGCCCATTCGACGTCGTGCAACTCAATAAGAGGGAATACCCGGTCAATGACGTAGAAATTTTTCCGGTAAAGGAAAACATATATTTGGGAGTATGTTTTTTACGTTAGAATCGGTAGAACCGCTACTGACAGCGGCGGAATAGTTTCGCATAATGATATCGGCCCTACAGCTTACTTAATGATTTCGACTAATTGAACAGGCTTTGACGTCATCAATAAACAGCGGATGTCCAAAGGACACTGGGTAATCCCACGGAATTCATTGATATTAATATGTTCTCATTCTCTGTGTTTATGTTTTCGAGAAGGAATCTGTGTAGAAGTTAGTAAAAAAGTTATGGCTGAAATGTAGTAAGTAAGCATCATGAAAGTTATATATATGTATTTTAATTTGAAAAGAGAGTTGGTTATTTTAAATATATTTTTTAATTTATTCTCGCTTGACTATGGTTTAATTTTGGTAGATGTAATGAATGCACCTGACCCGGTATGTCATAGGGAGCAGCGGGTTCTTTCAACACTTTTTTCAAATTATTCTCACTAAATTAAGACGGAGTTACGTGTTTTGAGTGGTTGATGCTACCAATTAATCTGAAAATTCAGAATTTGTTCCAAACAAACGGTAGCGTGTCTCTCTCATTTGCCTTGACCCTCTGTACCACGCTACGATAAAAAGAGTTACCTGTAGAGTTCTGATTCAATGAATGAGGTGACGTGACGTGACTAATCATCACTAACAGACTTAATTTCTAGACTGGAAAACTTCTAAGTACTGTATTTTAAGGCGACCATGGATTTAGCGACTTCAGTTTTAAAAGTTATGAAATCTTTTAAGCCCCTTATGAATTATTTACTTAACCAACTTTATTTGTATAACGAAGGAGGTTCTAAATTCTACTGAAGTTTTTCTTTAAGTTTAAAAGAAAACTACCACGTTTCACGACGCGCTAAAAAGTTGGTTCTAGATAAAAATATCTAGAACCAACATTTTTATAGTAAATAAGATGTTTTTTTATTATCATCATCCATCTTAGCCAAAAAACGTCCACTGCTGGACAAAGGTCTTCAATGATGTTGTTTATTATTATATTTTAAAAATAGGCGTTTTCTATTTGGATCGAAACTGTTTTCCAATTCGTCCTAGTATATTTTCCAACATTCCATTTATATCTTAAATTAGCTAAGTATATGACTAATGTGCGATACTTTAAACGTGTTCGACTCAATTGGTCTTAAATGTATTGATTCTGGGTGCCAAGTGCGAATTTCATTCACCATTCGATCACGTTATCGAAAACGAGAATTTGTATGGCAATATTTTAACTCTTCTTGTATGTCGCCAGGAGGCGCTGCTTCAATGCCATACTAATTTTCGTTTTTGTAAACGTAAGGTAAACGCTGGTAATGTCGACAGTGTCCCAACACTCGTCAGTTTTTAAAAAAGGTTTGATAATATTTTTCTCACAACATATTAATAGACGTTTTTTATGGCAACATATTTATGGTAATCTAATGCACAATTAAAATGGCAGCACTTAGTTATAAATGCATTAGCATCCAACAAAAAAAATGTTGAAAAGTTGAGGACACCTAAATTCGTAAAAAATCCAAATTCAGCTCCTAAAAGTATAACCCGGTTGGCCAGTTTGACTTCACTTATTATAGAAAACTATTACCTGTTTGGTAAGTGTGATTGTTTTGTAAAATAGTTAAGTAATTTTTCTAACGATAATAACCTTTAAAAAGTCTTGTAATGTTATGTAGATATTATTATTTGTGTGTGACATTTACTGGTTCTTCATAAACCCTGTTTGACCCAGTACTCGACAAAATACTACTAATTTGACGGTAATTGGGACACGCTTGATAAACTGCACCTAATATCGTCACAGTATTTTTATTATTTGATCACTATCGTAATTAAATAGGTATAGCTTTTGTCGTAATTCATATTTATAAAAAACATTTTGTTACGTACTAATCATGTTTTGTATTGAACATTAAACGTTATCAGGTCTTGTTTTAAACATAATTTGTGTCGACTGTCGAATACTAGGGTGTCGGGTTTTGTGTCAATATTTTACCCTTTGAAACTTATAATTTATTCATCATCATCATTCATGATTACATTATATAAAACATTATATAAAATTTTAAATAAAACAATTATTTTGCAGTTAGCGATGTCAACCGATTACAACTTCTGGCACTTGTATTAACCGATTACTTTCTGAAAAAGCCGGAATTTTTAGGTTTGTGTTTATACAAAAACTGATAAATTTAAAAAAATTCAAAATATTTTAATTTTTTATTGAATCAGATCACTATTTTGTAGGATGAAACATAGTTGGTCCACCACATCGTCTTGCAATCTATTCTATATTCGCGATAAACATACGCTTCAGAAGGTATAGAAGGTGCTGGTACTGATAAATACTTAGATTATTCCAAAAGTGCCAAGGAATTCTGTATGCTCTTCATGGTGCCCAGGCGCACTCTCGCTTCTCTTACATTCGCAGTATATTTACTGCTGGCTACCGACTAAATCTATAGTCATTTACGTTCGAAGCACTTCCGTGATCAAAACAAAATAGATTTGCGAACCGATGGCGTAGCTACCTCGACGTTAATAAATATCATAATCACAATCAAATCTCAATAAACAGATTGACATTTGACTTTTAATCATCATCATCATCCTCAGCCATATGAAGCTCACTGCTGGGCATAGGCCTCCCCCAAGGATCGTCACAATGATCGGTCCTGCGCTGCCCGCATCCAGCGGCTTCCCGTGACCTTGACCTGATCGTCGGTCCACCTTGTACGAAGCCTGCCCACGGAACGTCGTTTCCGGTGCGTGGTCGCCAATCGAGAACCATTTTGCCCCAACGGCCATCGGTTCTCCGCGCTATGTGTCCCGCCCACTGCCACTTCAGCTGAGCAACTCCGAGCGATGTCAGTTATTTTAGTTCTCTTCCGGATTTCATCTTTTCTGATTCGATCGCGCAGCGAAATACCAAGCATCGCTCTCTCCATTGCTCGCTGGATGGCCTTGAGCCTTCTTATGATACCCATAGTAAAGGACCACGTCTCACTCCTGTATGTAATCATTGGCAACACACACTGGTCAATAACTTTTGTCATGAGACATTGAGGAATTTTGGATGCGAATACATCACGTAGCTTTCCGAATGCAGCACATCCGAGCTGGATTCGTCAAGAGATCTCTTTCTCGAAGTTGGATTTACCTAATTGGACCGTCTGTCCCAGGTTAACGTAATGCTCAACAACATCGAGTGTAACGTTCCCAACATTAACTGGAGCGGGTGCAACATGATTTTCGTCTTGTTCATGTTCATCTTAAGACCCACTCTTTGAGAAGCATTACTGAGATCTTCGAGCATTGTGTTCAGGTCTTCCAAGGTCTCAGCCATGAAAACTACATCATCGGCAAATCGAAGGTTTGTGAGATACTCGCCATTAATGTTGATGCCGTATCCTTTCAAGTCTAGAAGCTTGAAAATATCCAGCAACGCAACTGTGAACAGTTTCGGAGAAATAACGTCTCCCTGTCTCACACTTCGCTGTAGTTGGATAAGATTAGAGCTTTGGTTCTGTAATCGGACTGACATAGTGGCATTTTGGTATAAGTACCTCAGCACCTCGATGTACCTGTAGTCTACTTGGCACCTCTGGAGAGACTGCAGCACTGCCCAGGTCTCGATCGAATCGAAGGCTTTATCATAGTCCACGAACGCCAAGCAAAGTGGCAAATTATACTCTTCGGTCTTTTGTATAACTTGCAGCAGTGTATGGATGTGGTCTTTGTTACTGTAGTCTTTTCGAAACCGGGCTTGTTCGGGAGATTGGAAGTCGTCGAACCTGCGCGCGAGACGATTTGTAATGACTCTCGAAAACAGCTTGTAGATATGGCTCAGAAGCAAGATGGGTCTGTAGTTCTTCAGGAGAGTCTTATCACCCTTCTTGAAGAACAACATCACCTCACCTCTGCCCCATGCCTTTGGCGTTCTGCCCTCGAGGATAACAGAATTGAATAGCTTCTGGAGGATTTAAGTATCGGCTTACCACCTACTCTCAAAAGCTCTGTTGTGATTCCGTCATCACCCGCCGCCTTGTTGTTCTTAAGCTGCTTGAGAGCCATTCTAATCTCATACAGGCTGACGTCCGGGATATCTTCGGTATAGTGTCGTGTCAGCTTGGCTCTAGGGTCTTTAGGCTTGCTTTCAACAGGTGTTTTTGTGGAGTAAAGCTGGCCATAAAAACTCGATCTCTCTCAGGATTTCAGGTGTTGATGAAATGATGCTACCTTCCTCAGGTTTCAGCCTCGTCATTTGACTTTGCCCAATAGACAGATCTCTTGCAAACACTTTGGAGCCTTTATTGCGCTCAATCGCCGCCTTAATACTTTCGGTATTAAATTGGCGAAGGTCGTTCGTCAAGAACTTAGAAATCGATAACGAAGGGCATCCGCTGAGCCATGTAGCCTTATTTCATGTCTCTGATCCATGAGTAACAGTGTGTGGCTGGAGAGTTTCTTTAATTTAGGACGGCGGATTTTATAATACTTGGACCCTAGCGTACGGGCAGTATCCACCACCATGTTGTACACATCGTCCACGTCGATGGTGTTTTCAAGGGTTTCGAAGCGGTTCTGGAGCTCAAGCTGAAAGCACTCGGGGTATTGTATTAGAGCCGGTATTGGTCGGAGCGTAGATTCTATCAGTCGAGATCTTTCGAGCTTGATGTTGATATTCAATGTGCCTCTGACCAATCGGTGATCGCTTCTTGTCTTAACAGCGTTGATATTGCTTCCTCGTCGACATGATAAATTCAATCTCATTTTTGACTTTACCGTCCGGACTAATCCAGGTCCATTTGCGGCTTACGGGCTTCCTGAAGAAAGAGTTCATCATATAAAGATTCTCCATGAAGTTTGCTAGCATCTGGGCTCTTGTGTTCCGTTGTCCAAACCTAAATTGCCCTACTGGCCCTCTCTCAGCTCATCACCGCAACGTTTCGCCAACTTTGCATTAAAATCCCCCATCACAACATTCACAACCGTGTAGTGAGTTCTGTGGCTATGCATGGCTTTTGAAATCTCCTCATACATAGCCGCTACTTCGTCATCGTCGTGTGTCTCGGAGCGTAAACCTGTATGACATTCAGTGAGTATCGTTTGGATATTCTGAGTATTAGGTACGCTACCCTGCTTGACACACTTCAAGATGGTAACCACGTTGTTGACAAGGGACTTATGGACGGCTGTAACGGTCCATACGTCACTAGAACATTTTCTAAATGAATAAATAAAAATTATAAATATCTAGGATAGAATTCAGGCTAAATGTTATTTCATTTTAAATTTGTAACAGGCAAATAAAATAAAAGTAACTAATAGATTAAACAACAATACTCAAATAAAATTAAGCATTACTTGCTAGGACTTTAAATATCAAATAGAATCAACCTTTCTACATTATTGTTAACAGTGTTATTTTTACTTTTCAAGCGAGCAATAATGAGACCTTATTACCTACTTATAAGCAAAATGGTTATTGATACATACGAGCCATCTAGCGTCGTTCTAAGAAATCTTTATACACTATCTAATAAGCGTAGCTTATCGTAGGTCTGTTAACTACGCTTTCTAATGTTTCGTCATGTTCGACCTACGTAGTTTCCGCATCATGTAATAGATGGCGTTAATATGAAAATCAACAGTGTCAAAACAAAATATATCTTTCGTAGATATTTATGTTAAAGATTCATTTTAATGATTAATTTAATTAACTTTTACGCTCACTCTAACCTAGGTAGACTATAAGGAGGCTAGAATACAATAGAAATCTGTACTTTAATGTTACAGATTGTATTTCATGAATTATAAATAACTATTGCGTTTTCATGTAGTATTTACAGGTTTTTTACATTGTCATACGAACGTAGGTTTAGTTTCTCACATGAACCCGGTCAGAATATGACTTACAATCATTTGGTTATTTAAAATGTAAGTAATGCACTGAGTCGTGAGTAAGATTCATAATTGAGATGGGAGGGCGATCGATCAATGAATACTGCAAGCGCCATCCAGCGGAAATAGTAGCAGTATTCTAACCGTAGTAAAAGCAGAGGGAATAGAGAGGTACATGAATGAATGTTTCTGGCGCCGCCCTGCGGAGAGTAGCAGTAGCTTTCGCGTGTCTATGGATAAAGGGATGCCAAAAAGGGAAAGTATATATTTTGTATCGATATATCGTATCATAATGTGTTGCATGAGTTTGTGTCAATGCACAATATTATTTTTACTAAAATTCAGTTTATTTTTATGATGTCTTTTCAAAATGAGTTTACAAATTCGTACATAGTATTATTTATAGTTTTAATAAATAATTCATGGTTTATTTTACATTTCCGCCGTCATGGGTTCTAATAAGATTATTTTAAACATTTAACTTTACTGGCGGAGCTCTAATAAGACATGTGTAAATGTTATTCGACACAGTGAAAACACACCGGAAACACACCAAAAACCTAAACGTTGATCTTAACAAATTTGTCGATATCTACATACAGAGACTACATCTAAAATAATCAAAATCTATCTACAAAGCTAAACAAAGTCGGCTGGCTGGTACTTGTACAGTCTTTGATACAAGTTTGTTCAAGTCATTCACATTCATCACAATATAATAATGATATCTAATGTTACGTCTTAGTCCATCATATTTTGTTTATCTAATTGGGACACATATACATTTTATTATAAACATACTAAATGTGATACATTCATACGACATTAATATCGTAATAATAGAAATCATAATAAGTAATATAATGTAATGCTGTATCGATATTCTGATGAATTACATCGCATTGGGCATCCCTAAATCTGCCAATGAATGCATCAGAATCTGGCGCCTCTGCACAGGAAGTAGCAGTAATCTGTATCCAATAATACGATATGCTAGTCTTTTCGATTGTCTATGTATGAGTAAAAGCAGAGAGATTTATCAATGAATACAGCTAGCGCCACTAGCCAGCGCAGCGGGGAGTAGCGGCAATGTGGACCTTGGCATGTGGCTATACTAACACTTTATTGCTCGTGTTTTTCTTTTGAGGAATTTAAAGCTATTTATCATGTTATTGGTATTGTTGGTAAGTGGAAATTGACGGTGGAAACTTTCAACATAAGTAAATATTAATAAAACTTTGATTGAAACAGTATTTAGCGAGATATAATCACTCGAAGTCTAGGACCAATAGGAAGACAGCAGGGGGGTAAGGAAAGATACCTAGTGCCGGCGGGTATAAAAGGAGGCTGGACATTGGGAGTGGGGTCATTAAGTATTCAGTATCGATTCAGTATTCATATTCTTTCGGAGATAGTGATAGTGAGTGTCAGACTGCTCTGGAAACTGTAAGTAAAACTTTGCTACTTTAATTTGATTTTAAACTGTGTAAATTATAAACTTTGTAGTTATTTTGAAACTTATTGCATGTCTTTTAAATGTTGTGATTATCATTGTATTTCTTTTATGTCTTGTGACTATGTTATCCTATGTACCTTCCTTCCCCCACAAACCCTCTCACTGCGGCCAAGACACCTTTAGCTGTCAGTTAACTGATCGTTCGTGTGAGCCTGCACGAGCGGCAGTGAGAAAATCCAACCTTTAAACCTACCTAATCCCATATACCTACCTTCACCCACAAACCCTCTCACTGCGGCCAAGACACCTTTAGCTGTCAGATATCTGATCGTTCGTGTGAGCCTGCACGAGCGGCAGTGAGAAAATCCAACCATTAAAACCTTATCCTTTCAATCTTATATTTTTGTGTTTCTGTTGTTTATGTGTACTTAATTAATATTCATTTCTATCTCACTAAACATTTTAATTTATTTTGTGAATTTTATATTATGTTGAAAGTGTTGTGTTTGATTAACGGCGATATCGTGAAATAGGTAGAAGAGCAGGAATGTTATAGGGTGTTAGATTTTGCATAATGGTTAGGAACGGCTTACATTATAAAAGGGAATTAGGTTGGTTAGGAGTAGGTACGTTTTATTTCGAAGTACCTACCTACGTTTTAGATGATTTAAGATATAGGTAGGTAAGCATATAGGTATGTGTGTAGGTAGGTAACCGAAATGAGAGTTTATTGTGTGAACATTATGTAGGTAGGTATAATAATAATGTGTTGCTTTATATACTGTTTCGCGTTGCGGAATGGAGTAGGTGGTCTCAGGTCCCAGCGGATAACTCAAATCTTTATTATGATCCAAAAACTGTTATAAGCTAGGTTGTCATAAATAAAATCGTTTAAAAAAAAAAAAAAAGGATATTCGTTTGCGTTAATAATAATAAAGCGTTACATGTTATCAGGTATTCAATAAGTTGGTGGTGGTGTTTTAGTTAAGTAGGGTCAAGTTATGTGTGTCGATGGATGTGTGAAAACCGTGCTTAGTAGTTTATTAGGTTTATTTTATTCGGATGTCACTTAAATTAACTAGAAATTTACCTACTTAAATACTTTGAGGAAATTAAGGTTTCCAGTTTTGTTATGCCGAAATGGCTTATACATATAGTTGACGGTATCTTTGTTCAGATTCTGAGGCAAGCAAAGCCGTCCTCGTAGAGATCTTCAAGGAGATGTACTACCATCGAAAGTCTGCAACAATTGCTACCACAACCTACATTTAAATAGTAAAATCTATATTTTGGTGACGTCGGATAATTTAGACATTTCTTTTTAAGATTATCTTATTTATTAATTGTTCATTGGGTTTATTTTATTCTGTTGTCATTTAAATGAATATATCTACCTACAGATGGTATTATTACAATACAAACTAAATTTGAGGAAATTAAGGTTTCTAATCCTATATGCCAAAATGGCTTCGACATAATTTGTTGATATCTTTTGTTTGGCTAAGGGCAAGCAAAAGCCGTCCCTGTAGATCATCTTCAAGGAGATATGCTACCATCAAAGGCCATAAACGATTGATAACACAAACTACATTTAAATGATAAAATCTATATTTTAATGACTATGGAATAAAGTGAACATAATTATAATTATTTAAAAATAATTGTATGGGTTCGATTCCCGTTCGTGCAACCAGTGAGTTCGAATCCCGCTTGTGGATTTTATGAAATAAAGTGAATGTATGATTATTTACATTTAATTTTATGTGGAGTGTTGCGAACAAATTACAATTCGTATGGGTTCGATTCCCGTTCGTGGAACCAGTGAGTTCGAATCTCGCTTGTGAACTTTATGAAATAAAGTGAATTTATCCTCTCAAGTGTGGCGGATAATTTTACGCAAGTTGGTTGCGAATAAACTACAAATCGGATGGGTTCAAATCCCGTTCGTGGAACCAAAGGTTCAAATCCCGCTTATGGAATGTTGTTTTGTTTATAAGACTAAGTAATAGTTATATTATCTATTTACTTAATAAACCCTGGTTCAGTGCCTAATGTAGGTATTTGAGTGACTTTTGTTTAGTACAAATACTCAATGTACAAGCATTAAATACCTATAAGCAATTGTTTAAATAAAGATTAAAATCACGAGTTAAATATTCACTCTAGTATCATATCGGGCACTGCACAGGTGATTAGAGATTGCTAGATTTAAGCATCGTGACCGAATTGTTTTGTATGGGTCTTTCGTTGCCTATGTTTGGTCAAATACTAGTACATGCATTAAATATAGGCAATGGTCTAAATAAAGATTAGTTTACGAGCGGGTGTGGATGGATATGGGGAAGGTGGAGTCCATGTAGCTTTCAATGATCATCTGATCATTTATACTACCTATACAAATAAGTTCGGTGATAGATTATGTTTACGCAAACACTCGTGGTTGTTCGAAGTAACGCTAGGACGAAATGAGCACTGATAGTGTGTACTACGAGCTACATTTGCCTCAATATAGTAAATAGATAGCTACCTTATCTACCTACGTAAATATTAGTACTATAGTCACTCGTGAGTAACAAGAATAGAGGTTAGATTTATTCTTATTAAATTCGAAATGAGAGTCGTGACCGATTGTATATGTTAATTATTAACCGACATGTTTATTAGGAAAGTAGTCGTATTAATGAATATTAATTACAGTTATTTATAGTAGAAATGATGAGATAAAACTATAAAATAAGTTTAGATCTTAGAGTCCGCATAAAACAAAATAGTAATTGCAACTAGTAGTTTCCTTATAGGAGTTTTGTTTTATTTCTATATAATGTAGAAGCTAAAATAATTGTGTTTTACTTCATCTTATTTTTGCATTATTACGATCAGAATCTCTGCGTTAAATTTAAGATATTTTATCAAAATTACAAGTTTAAAGAGTATTCAGAGTATTGTTGGAAGCTCCTTATGTTATATTATATCAAACAGGATAGAAAAACGATTAAATTATTAAATGTTAAGCAATTGTTACATAGTTTCATAATGGGATGGGAGACCGCGATGTTATTATGATTTTAGGTAGGTACTTACTTAATCTAGCTCGGCGTAGGCCATTGCTTTGGTTGTTAGTTTATAATAGTAGGTGTACTGTTAGTCTTGATTTAATGATAAGGGTCATGAATTCATTTACAGGTAGTAAAGAAAGGGTTTGTTAGATTTTGTCTTAAGTTCCTTAAAGTTCTTAGGTTATTGTGGACCTTCGTAGGTGCACTAGTCGATCACTTGGCCAAAATGATCTTTTAGATGTGATTGAAACAAGTAGGTTATTCTCGGTTTTGGATTATTACAATTATAATGGTTAGGAGTTAAGTAGGTTAATTTATGGTAATCTAGGTAGGTAATTATGTTCATTATTTACATCTTACTTATATCATTATATTTGGTGCCGTTAGGTATAAGTAGGTTAAACGATTTATTTAATCTAATTAATTCAAAAAAAAAAAATAAGACCGAAAGTAGTTTAGCTCCTTAGCTTTAGTCTTAGCTTTCATAGGGTTAGTTACAATTTGGTGCCGTGACCAGGATTGCATTACTAGGATTATGTGACCAATAGGTATTAGGGTATCTGTAGGTAACTTAGACAGAAGTAGCATTGAATAGTTAACACCGTTTAGACACTGTAGATTGAGATGTTAGAATGATGTTGTGATGTTGTTGGGGTTCTGCTGGGATACTGTAATAGTGTTTTGGTAGTGTTCTGGCAGTGTTGTGGCAGCATCATAATAATTAGGATAATGTTAGAATACTTTCAGAATACAGTTACAATGGTGATGTTACATTGTTATTAGGATGGTGTTAGGTTACTGTTAGAATAGTTAAGGGTTTATTTTATAGGATAGTATCATGTTTTAGATCAAGTCTAGATTAAATTAATTATTTTGGTGAAATTAGCTAAAGTTAAATAGATATTTGTTATGTTAGATTCAATCACATTTAGAAGCGCGTTGCGATGCAAGTCGCACAATTTGTTGCTGTGTAAATAGGAAGGAATTAAGGCAAAGATAGACGTTTAAATTTTATAGGCAAAACCATTTATTATAATAGTAGGTAGGGTAGGTACGTTTATCTAGATGCCAGGTGCGAGTGTCATTCGCCATTTCGACACAATGTTAACTCTTGTCGTATGCCGCCAGGAGGCGTTGCTTCAATGCCATACTGGTTTTCGTTTGGTTGGCGTGATCGAATAAATCCGGATAGTAAACAAAACTCGCACTAGGCACCTTGATAAGTTCTGTAGCCGCGTGGCTTGCATGCCTGGCTTTGGGCGGAGCTAACTCTGAGGTCCCGGGTTCGATCCCCGCTCGAGTCAATGATGAAAACTAACTCTTTGGTTCCGTTGTTAGTTTTGTTTTACATAATAAGAGTACATTAGCTAGTACTTACTTAGGATCAGAACAATGAATGTGATATTGCCTAATAGTTATTTAAAGGGCCTTTGATTTAATTAACAAGTTATTTTTGTTAATTAGTTTTAATTTAAAAATTTGCCAGAGTTAACAAATTGGATTAGAAATTAAGGTTTAGATTGTAGGTAGGTAGGTATCGTTTTGAGTGAAGTTGAGGAATGTTACATAATTTAAGTAGGTACCTAAGAGGTTTAGTTTTACTAACGGGGGGTTGTAATGATTATTAGGCATAATAAGATTAATTTGTTAATTGATATATTCTTATAATTAAGAAACAATGAGGCTTATGCCCAGCAGTGGGTCGTCAGTGGCTAAGTGAGTTTTAGAGTCTAGTTAGTGGGGGGTTGCATCGTATTTTAGTATTATTATTTTTAGGGACAGTTCAAAACAATAAATGCTTTTCTTTTCCTTTACAAAATTTACATTCTTAGGTTGATCTTAAATTCATATTTACATGTAGAAAAATAAACTTAATCCCAGTCTGGGAACCAGACTCGGTAACTTCGGGTATCGGAGTGCTTTGCGTTCGACCACCGAGACGTTAATGTTTACATGTTTACATTATGTTTGCTACGCGTGTAATATTATTTTAAATTAGGATACTTAGTTCGTTTCTACTCATATAATGTACGACTATTCTTATTGACTGCGTTCTGTATTGGTTTTGCATTCTGTATTGGTCACCGTCGTTCCCATGGTACACATTTCATTAAACAGTGAGAGCTTTGTAGCGTCTCAACACTCCATAGCGATAAGCTCGTTAACGTAAACAAACTGTACGGAGAACTATGACAATTAAATACAAGGCAAGGTAACTCGACCGCGGGCTGCGATTTATTAGAACTTACGATATTATGATTATTAGAACACAGTACAAATATTGGGTAATGGGTCTTTTTAGGGTATTAGTTAGTCAATGTGGAATATAGGTAATGTAGGTGTACCTATTCAGATGCAATAGTTAAAGTCAACTTATAGCGAACATTCATTAATTACTTACCATGTTGAAATAGGTTATCGTAATTATTTTTATCCTGCTTAAATTTGATGTTTATGGAGAGATTAAAAGTTTTATTAACTGGGGGTTGTAGGTATAACCATAGATTTAATAAAATATATTAAGGTACAACGTAAACAATTACAGTCTTAAAGTTAATGTATTGTTAGCAAGTTCATTTGAACTAGGTTAGTGAAAGCGTTGGTTAGTGACGCGTAAATGATCTATGCTACTAGTAACAATATTAGATTTAGGCGAGTAATAATTGGAAAGGATTATTAATAATCGAGAAATAGGTTACAGTTACAATTTATAGGTGGTATTATTAACAATCGTAGGGCTTGAGTTCAACCAGTTTAGAGCGATTTAGTGACCTATTTATAAATTTAAAAAAATCTGGAGCTTCGGTAGCCCTGTGGTCAGAGTATTGGATTGGTTATTCGAGGATCGTGGGTTCGATTCCCACTCGTGCTTTCTGAAGCTGGTTGACTTTTAGTAAAAAATAAATAAATATATATATACCTACTTACCTATGGTTTAGTTTATATTGTAGTTTTGAATCTGGGTTTCGAATCTAATTCTAGGATTCGAGCGCTAGGTTAAGTGTTTGTTAGTATCCGGTTTGGTTGATAATAGGGTTTGTTTTAAGTCCGCATGGCTTTCCACAACCAATTTAGTTTTAAACGACAATGTTGATGGTATCATTGGCGTTTTGATAGTTAAAGAGTAGGTGTTAAGTCTGTTTAATAACAACAATAGTTATATTAGATTGTTGTTACAGGTTAAGTAAGATAAGTAAGATTTAGATGAAGTATTAAAACCGCCTGACTTTCTACAACTAATGTAGTACCTAGTTAATATTTTATTACAACAATGATGATGTTATCATTGTTGTGTTCTGACATTTGAAATAATGGGCCCTTTAGCTTCAGATAAACTAGGGAGATATCCATGGTTTTTGATGATACATAGCGAAATACATTTGAAGAATAAGGTCTAGTTAGATGGGGGTTGCGAATATAAATAGATTCAATAGGTATTATGTAAAGTAGGATAAACAAAATTAATTATCAAAAATAATTAATTTGATCATAATATAGTAGGTACAGGTAGGTTACTTTAGAAAAGACAGGCAAGAAAGCAGTAATGTTATGTATCAAATGTTAAGGCGTTCATGAATAATTATTCTAACGGTAACTGAATTCATGATTCTATTGCTAATTATAAGGCATTTATTAAATAAATCGATTATATCTTGAATAGAAACATTTTAATTGTATCTCTAATACAGTTCAATTATAACTAGGAAATTGGTAAATTTAGGTTTAGTAATTTAATTCAGGTTACGACGTTGAGGTTTTCAGTGATTATAGGTAATTTAAAAATTTATCAGTGTTCGGGTCAGGCGTTGTTCCGAGCAAATATGAGAACTGGTGTGGTTAAGTTTAAGCAAAATATTATTATAATACTTAGGTATAATTTTCAGCACGGTTTTCACACGGGGTAGTTTTTATTACTTTGCTTTTGTTTTGTCTTTGCTTTGCGATTGAATGTGTGTATGAAAGTAGTATGGAGTGTTACAGCTGGCTACTCAATATATAATCTTATTACTGTTGGCGAGTTAGGAAAAGGTGCAAACTTGTTCGCAGTTTCTTGTCTAGTAATGGTGTTGACGAGTTGTTATAGTGTGTCAGTTAGTGCACATTGTAAAGTGGAATGAAGAAGGATGAAAAGGTTTTAAAAAAAAATGTATATTTATTTAAATAAAAAGTATGAATAAACAATTCGACTTTCACTTAGGACATGGAACGATTTGTCGGTATTCGAATTTTGACATGCTGACACTACACAAAATGTTTTGTATGGCGAAGAAGTTTGGTGTTAGGTTAAGTCCGATTGGACAACTTCAGTCTTAAAAAAAGAGAAAAGGACCGTCATAGATAATATTTACTACACAAGAAGCTGAGACTAAAACTACACTGCACACTCTCCTAATCGTAAATGGTCTTTGTCTGTGGCGGAATTTTGGTGTGTGGCAATGGCAATATAAGGAGTTAGTGCTCTAGCTATGAACGTCAACTGCTTCTGAAGAGGTGCTATTGGTAAATCGCAGCAATCAGAATTGGATGATGAGATGCCTTTAGTAAATCACTAGGATTGGTTGGCCTCACAACCCAACACTTTTGGCAGATTCAGTTGTGCCTTGCGAACAGTAATGACTTACTATTGTTAGTGCCTTAAACACATCGTAGATTTGCCCAGCTTATGACTATTTACCATTCGGTTTAAATACACAAAGGCTTTCCTTGGAATAGCTATACATTTAAATAGATACACGCACGATCACAAGTGCTATGTTCTATTTTTCATTTCATATTTAGTGCTTGATGAGGTGAAAAATAAAACAAATGAATTTTATGGAACAAATTAAATATTACACTTGTTTTAGATAGGTCTTGTCATTATTCGAATATTGGCGGATTAGAATTTGCACTTGGGAGGGAAGAGCATACTAATGATTAGATTTAGAAAATGTACGAGGGTTTAGAAAATTTCCTTCGGTTAAGTTATTTCACACCTTCGTAAATTTTGGGGGTTGGCTGTAACGGTCCATACGTCACTAGAACATTTTCTAAATGAATAAATAAAAATTATAAATATCTAGGATAGAATTCAGGCTAAATGTTATTTCATTTTAAATTTGTAACAGGCAAATAAAATAAAAGTAACTAATAGATTAAACAACAATACTCAAATAAAATTAAGCATTACTTGCTAGGACTTTAAATATCAAATAGAATCAACCTTTCTACATTATTGTTAACAGTGTTATTTTTACTTTTCAAGCGAGCAATAATGAGACCTTATTACCTACTTATAAGCAAAATGGTTATTGATACATACGAGCCATCTAGCGTCGTTCTAAGAAATCTTTATACACTATCTAATAAGCGTAGCTTATCGTAGGTCTGTTAACTACGCTTTCTAATGTTTCGTCATGTTCGACCTACGTAGTTTCCGCATCATGTAATAGATGGCGTTAATATGAAAATCAACAGTGTCAAAACAAAATATATCTTTCGTAGATATTTATGTTAAAGATTCATTTTAATGATTAATTTAATTAACTTTTACGCTCACTCTAACCTAGGTAGACTATAAGGAGGCTAGAATACAATAGAAATCTGTACTTTAATGTTACAGATTGTATTTCATGAATTATAAATAACTATTGCGTTTTCATGTAGTATTTACAGGTTTTTTACATTGTCATACGAACGTAGGTTTAGTTTCTCACATGAACCCGGTCAGAATATGACTTACAATCATTTGGTTATTTAAAATGTAAGTAATGCACTGAGTCGTGAGTAAGATTCATAATTGAGATGGGAGGGCGATCGATCAATGAATACTGCAAGCGCCATCCAGCGGAAATAGTAGCAGTATTCTAACCGTAGTAAAAGCAGAGGGAATAGAGAGGTACATGAATGAATGTTTCTGGCGCCGCCCTGCGGAGAGTAGCAGTAGCTTTCGCGTGTCTATGGATAAAGGGATGCCAAAAAGGGAAAGTATATATTTTGTATCGATATATCGTATCATAATGTGTTGCATGAGTTTGTGTCAATGCACAATATTATTTTTACTAAAATTCAGTTTATTTTTATGATGTCTTTTCAAAATGAGTTTACAAATTCGTACATAGTATTATTTATAGTTTTAATAAATAATTCATGGTTTATTTTACATTTCCGCCGTCATGGGTTCTAATAAGATTATTTTAAACATTTAACTTTACTGGCGGAGCTCTAATAAGACATGTGTAAATGTTATTCGACACAGTGAAAACACACCGGAAACACACCAAAAACCTAAACGTTGATCTTAACAAATTTGTCGATATCTACATACAGAGACTACATCTAAAATAATCAAAATCTATCTACAAAGCTAAACAAAGTCGGCTGGCTGGTACTTGTACAGTCTTTGATACAAGTTTGTTCAAGTCATTCACATTCATCACAATATAATAATGATATCTAATGTTACGTCTTAGTCCATCATATTTTGTTTATCTAATTGGGACACATATACATTTTATTATAAACATACTAAATGTGATACATTCATACGACATTAATATCGTAATAATAGAAATCATAATAAGTAATATAATGTAATGCTGTATCGATATTCTGATGAATTACATCGCATTGGGCATCCCTAAATCTGCCAATGAATGCATCAGAATCTGGCGCCTCTGCACAGGAAGTAGCAGTAATCTGTATCCAATAATACGATATGCTAGTCTTTTCGATTGTCTATGTATGAGTAAAAGCAGAGAGATTTATCAATGAATACAGCTAGCGCCACTAGCCAGCGCAGCGGGGAGTAGCGGCAATGTGGACCTTGGCATGTGGCTATACTAACACTTTATTGCTCGTGTTTTTCTTTTGAGGAATTTAAAGCTATTTATCATGTTATTGGTATTGTTGGTAAGTGGAAATTGACGGTGGAAACTTTCAACATAAGTAAATATTAATAAAACTTTGATTGAAACAGTATTTAGCGAGATATAATCACTCGAAGTCTAGGACCAATAGGAAGACAGCAGGGGGGTAAGGAAAGATACCTAGTGCCGGCGGGTATAAAAGGAGGCTGGACATTGGGAGTGGGGTCATTAAGTATTCAGTATCGATTCAGTATTCATATTCTTTCGGAGATAGTGATAGTGAGTGTCAGACTGCTCTGGAAACTGTAAGTAAAACTTTGCTACTTTAATTTGATTTTAAACTGTGTAAATTATAAACTTTGTAGTTATTTTGAAACTTATTGCATGTCTTTTAAATGTTGTGATTATCATTGTATTTCTTTTATGTCTTGTGACTATGTTATCCTATGTACCTTCCTTCCCCCACAAACCCTCTCACTGCGGCCAAGACACCTTTAGCTGTCAGTTAACTGATCGTTCGTGTGAGCCTGCACGAGCGGCAGTGAGAAAATCCAACCTTTAAACCTACCTAATCCCATATACCTACCTTCACCCACAAACCCTCTCACTGCGGCCAAGACACCTTTAGCTGTCAGATATCTGATCGTTCGTGTGAGCCTGCACGAGCGGCAGTGAGAAAATCCAACCATTAAAACCTTATCCTTTCAATCTTATATTTTTGTGTTTCTGTTGTTTATGTGTACTTAATTAATATTCATTTCTATCTCACTAAACATTTTAATTTATTTTGTGAATTTTATATTATGTTGAAAGTGTTGTGTTTGATTAACGGCGATATCGTGAAATAGGTAGAAGAGCAGGAATGTTATAGGGTGTTAGATTTTGCATAATGGTTAGGAACGGCTTACATTATAAAAGGGAATTAGGTTGGTTAGGAGTAGGTACGTTTTATTTCGAAGTACCTACCTACGTTTTAGATGATTTAAGATATAGGTAGGTAAGCATATAGGTATGTGTGTAGGTAGGTAACCGAAATGAGAGTTTATTGTGTGAACATTATGTAGGTAGGTATAATAATAATGTGTTGCTTTATATACTGTTTCGCGTTGCGGAATGGAGTAGGTGGTCTCAGGTCCCAGCGGATAACTCAAATCTTTATTATGATCCAAAAACTGTTATAAGCTAGGTTGTCATAAATAAAATCGTTTAAAAAAAAAAAAAAAGGATATTCGTTTGCGTTAATAATAATAAAGCGTTACATGTTATCAGGTATTCAATAAGTTGGTGGTGGTGTTTTAGTTAAGTAGGGTCAAGTTATGTGTGTCGATGGATGTGTGAAAACCGTGCTTAGTAGTTTATTAGGTTTATTTTATTCGGATGTCACTTAAATTAACTAGAAATTTACCTACTTAAATACTTTGAGGAAATTAAGGTTTCCAGTTTTGTTATGCCGAAATGGCTTATACATATAGTTGACGGTATCTTTGTTCAGATTCTGAGGCAAGCAAAGCCGTCCTCGTAGAGATCTTCAAGGAGATGTACTACCATCGAAAGTCTGCAACAATTGCTACCACAACCTACATTTAAATAGTAAAATCTATATTTTGGTGACGTCGGATAATTTAGACATTTCTTTTTAAGATTATCTTATTTATTAATTGTTCATTGGGTTTATTTTATTCTGTTGTCATTTAAATGAATATATCTACCTACAGATGGTATTATTACAATACAAACTAAATTTGAGGAAATTAAGGTTTCTAATTCTATATGCCAAAATGGCTTCGACATAATTTGTTGATATCTTTTGTTTGGCTAAGGGCAAGCAAAAGCCGTCCCTGTAGATCATCTTCAAGGAGATATGCTACCATCAAAGGCCATAAACGATTGATAACACAAACTACATTTAAATGATAAAATCTATATTTTAATGACTATGGAATAAAGTGAACATAATTATAATTATTTAAAAATAATTGTATGGGTTCGATTCCCGTTCGTGCAACCAGTGAGTTCGAATCCCGCTTGTGGATTTTATGAAATAAAGTGAATGTATGATTATTTACATTTAATTTTATGTGGAGTGTTGCGAACAAATTACAATTCGTATGGGTTCGATTCCCGTTCGTGGAACCAGTGAGTTCGAATCTCGCTTGTGAACTTTATGAAATAAAGTGAATTTATCCTCTCAAGTGTGGCGGATAATTTTACGCAAGTTGGTTGCGAATAAACTACAAATCGGATGGGTTCAAATCCCGTTCGTGGAACCAAAGGTTCAAATCCCGCTTATGGAATGTTGTTTTGTTTATAAGACTAAGTAATAGTTATATTATCTATTTACTTAATAAACCCTGGTTCAGTGCCTAATGTAGGTATTTGAGTGACTTTTGTTTAGTACAAATACTCAATGTACAAGCATTAAATACCTATAAGCAATTGTTTAAATAAAGATTAAAATCACGAGTTAAATATTCACTCTAGTATCATATCGGGCACTGCACAGGTGATTAGAGATTGCTAGATTTAAGCATCGTGACCGAATTGTTTTGTATGGGTCTTTCGTTGCCTATGTTTGGTCAAATACTAGTACATGCATTAAATATAGGCAATGGTCTAAATAAAGATTAGTTTACGAGCGGGTGTGGATGGATATGGGGAAGGTGGAGTCCATGTAGCTTTCAATGATCATCTGATCATTTATACTACCTATACAAATAAGTTCGGTGATAGATTATGTTTACGCAAACACTCGTGGTTGTTCGAAGTAACGCTAGGACGAAATGAGCACTGATAGTGTGTACTACGAGCTACATTTGCCTCAATATAGTAAATAGATAGCTACCTTATCTACCTACGTAAATATTAGTACTATAGTCACTCGTGAGTAACAAGAATAGAGGTTAGATTTATTCTTATTAAATTCGAAATGAGAGTCGTGACCGATTGTATATGTTAATTATTAACCGACATGTTTATTAGGAAAGTAGTCGTATTAATGAATATTAATTACAGTTATTTATAGTAGAAATGATGAGATAAAACTATAAAATAAGTTTAGATCTTAGAGTCCGCATAAAACAAAATAGTAATTGCAACTAGTAGTTTCCTTATAGGAGTTTTGTTTTATTTCTATATAATGTAGAAGCTAAAATAATTGTGTTTTACTTCATCTTATTTTTGCATTATTACGATCAGAATCTCTGCGTTAAATTTAAGATATTTTATCAAAATTACAAGTTTAAAGAGTATTCAGAGTATTGTTGGAAGCTCCTTATGTTATATTATATCAAACAGGATAGAAAAACGATTAAATTATTAAATGTTAAGCAATTGTTACATAGTTTCATAATGGGATGGGAGACCGCGATGTTATTATGATTTTAGGTAGGTACTTACTTAATCTAGCTCGGCGTAGGCCATTGCTTTGGTTGTTAGTTTATAATAGTAGGTGTACTGTTAGTCTTGATTTAATGATAAGGGTCATGAATTCATTTACAGGTAGTAAAGAAAGGGTTTGTTAGATTTTGTCTTAAGTTCCTTAAAGTTCTTAGGTTATTGTGGACCTTCGTAGGTGCACTAGTCGATCACTTGGCCAAAATGATCTTTTAGATGTGATTGAAACAAGTAGGTTATTCTCGGTTTTGGATTATTACAATTATAATGGTTAGGAGTTAAGTAGGTTAATTTATGGTAATCTAGGTAGGTAATTATGTTCATTATTTACATCTTACTTATATCATTATATTTGGTGCCGTTAGGTATAAGTAGGTTAAACGATTTATTTAATCTAATTAATTCAAAAAAAAAAAATAAGACCGAAAGTAGTTTAGCTCCTTAGCTTTAGTCTTAGCTTTCATAGGGTTAGTTACACGATGAACCCGACAACACCAAGGGACAGTTGGTCACCCTCCCGGTGGTATAGTAAGTTACCAGATTGTAGGATAATCGAGTCCTCTCCGTCTCTCCGGTCTCTTCCAGCTCTGTAAGCTTCGCGTCGGTCCCCAATGTGCGCGTATTGTAGGTTGCCAGGTTGAGTCGTTTGTGTTGGTAGCCGGATCTTACCCGGAGATCCTTAGCACCCCTTGCCCTGCCGTTACCATAGCCGCTATTGTAGCTATGAATGGCAGGGCCGTCGGGGACTGGGGGCCTAATTGTGGGTTTGTTGTTCATGTTGAGGGGGAGGGGGGGGGGGTTGCCATAATCGCCACGCTTAGCAGGCGGGCGATAGCAGTATGGCCTACTGTTTGAGGGAGGTGCTGCTGCCCGTCTCCTGAAGGCGGTTTTCCCTTTGTCGCCTTCTACGACTCCCACGGCAAGATAAGCGGTCATGCTATTCTAAGCCGGTATCACACAGCAAAAAAAAACTTTTAATTATACATAAAAAAAACAATCAGAAAATGTCTTAATTATTTCATTACTTAAACACTTCTAATACATCCAATAAGAAATAAAATAATTGAAATATTTTAAAATTACATTAATTTATAAGTTTAAAAAATTGGGTTACCTGGGTAAAATTTCATGGGAAGGCAACCCCATCCCGCCATTGCTAAATAATTGTAGTTTATATTGCGGTCTTTATCTAATCGAAGCTACGGCGACGGTATTGTTTTTGCGACTTGCGTAAGTGAGACAGATATACGGTTACTTTCAAGTTGTTGTGGTTTCAAAGTAAGCTATGTCGTCGTTTTTAAATAGTGGTTACACTTTTTTTTACGCATTCTTATGAGGTTTGCTGCTTTAGTATATTTAACTCGATGCTAATCTCTTGTTCATTTAATGTTTATAAATCCACAAAGCTTTGAAAAGCACGTATTGATATAGGTTATAAAAAGTACGCTGACCCACTGCTAAAAACTACAAATTTTTTTATGCCATAACTACGTTAAAAAAAATGCTAAAAAAATTATCACTACTGTGACCAAAACTTAATGTAATTGAACCCTGCCTAAAGAATAAGCTTTTCCAGCTTACTTACCATGTACAAAAATGCTAAATTGGTAACAGTGCGCTTGCCGCATATTTCAATGCTTGCGCAAGAACTTCAGTGAATAAAACGATAGTCTGCCGTCAGTATTGCAAAGAAAGACTCATAATTAAATCTGCCATATTTATTGTTCAATCTGTTCATAGTTGTGTTTATTTTTATTATCAACTTCTTGGGAACAGGCTGTACATTAACCAGCTTCCACGATTTGCGCACCACTCCCTGCTTAAGAGAGAGGCTATACAAACTCGTCAAAATAGGAGACAGCTCAGGTGCACAATTCTTCAAAACTCTACCTGGTATTCCATCTGGACCACTGGCCTTATTGACGTCGAGATTTCGGAGTACTCTACGACCCTTTTGACTTTTTTTTGTTGTGAATAGTGATCCCCGACATGTAAGAGTCACGGTGACGTATACTATGTGGTGATTTAGAGCCCGAATCAAGACGCTAGTTACTCGCGAAGAGGGATGCAAACAAGTTCGCCTTCTCTAACGCGGTGTGCATCTGGTTTGAGCATGGGAAGAAGTAAAGGACGGCAGAAGTTGGTTTCGATCGATTTGGACAGGGATCGAAACTGCTTGCTACCTTATGGGAAGGACACCAACTTGGTCCCAATACGACCAACATGATCGAAACGTGCCTTCCTTAACACCCGTTTGCAGAACTTGGCGGCAGAGTTAAAGGCTCTCTTCTTTGCGTGGATACTGCCGTCCCTGCGTTTGCAACCGCGAGCCTGAGCCTAGGCTTTGTACGCTGCCTCCTTCCGCGCTTCAGCGTGAGTGCAGTCAGCATTGAACCATGGACGGGCCTTAATGCCTATGGGGACGTCAGAGAATGGGATAAAATATTCAGTCTGTCTGGGTCAATTGTCAGCAGAAGGTCTAGGCAATTGGGTGTGTGGTCATCAACATCAGGTATGTGGGTTGCTTGGTTCACCAGCTGGGAGAGATTTTGCGATAACGCAAACTTGCGTGCCTCTCTTTCAGCATGGTCCGTTTTCTGGAACGGGAATAGCCAATCACTATAGTGGGCGTTGAAGTCTCCCAGAAAAACCTTCGTTAGGCCAGATCAGCTGCCTCAGTGAGGTGGTCAAATAACCGAGTCGTCTCCTGATCTCCGCTGTGCGACCGATAGACACTTACATAAAGAGTTTACTCTATGCCGGTGTCTACCAGCAACCATAGTGCGGATAAACCTAAAACCTCGTAGCTGGTGAGACGTCGACAGCACAAGTCATCGCGAACATACGCACAGACCCCCGGCTTGCTTCTTAAACTTATGCTCAAGCGTGTAGCCGGGATACTTAAGGTAGGCTACGTCCAACGGTTTCGCTATCTTCGTCTCAGTAAGAAAGAGTAAGTGTGGCTTTTCGGTCTCGAGATGGTATAGTGGACCGGTTGGAGGTTAGAGTGCAGACCTCGGATGTTAGTGAGGTGCACTTTGATTGGGAGGAAGTGCAGCCGTTGTACACACTTACTTTTTAAAACTTTCTGCTTCATATTGAGGTGAGGTGGTTTTGCTGGAGTTTCAAAAGCCAGCGAGGCGCAGTTTGGTTACCAGAAACAGCACTCGTAATCTTCAATGTACTAATGAAAAAACTCATGTGGAGACCGCGGGGACGCCTGTGCTCCCCTGGGAGTTGCCACCGGGCCTTCCAGTCGCCAACTGGCACGGTGGAGCCATTCCAGGATTTTTCGCGAGCCCCCTACTGCCTGCGGTCGGCCAACGGCTAAAACCGTGCCACGGATCCCGCTACCCTCCACGATGAGCTTTCCAGCACAGATTTGATCAGAGTCCGAGACCGGTTATTCTGACGCTACTGCTAGCCATCAAGCCCCCAAAGGCACTGGCATTCCTACTACGCTACGACGGAACACAGCAAGCTGCTTGACATCAGACTTATATAGGAAGGTGGTAGCGAGCCAGACGGACCCTTTCGAGCCCTACCACCGCTATAGAACCACCTCTATTTGACAGTGGAGACGTTGCCCGGGGTGGACCGCTAGAAGGTACATCTCCAACCACCCCAAATGTAAGACGAAAGTGATGGTGTTCGAGAGAGATGAAGAAATAACGACTGTACGTTAATGATCCCTATCTACTGATCCTGATAGGTAGGGTATGGCAGCTGGAACTACGGGTCCGGTTGTCTTTTCAAGGGTACCACGGGAGTTCCGGATCCTAGGCCCCCTGCCGGTTATACCCTCGCGGGCGTCTCCGGCAGGCCCCGGACATGGGTTGGACTCGTGGTGGCATGTGGTTTAGCTATAGAAGTGGGAATGTTCATCTGCCTGGTTGGTCTGGCCAGGCTTCCATTTCGTGCATAGCGAGCGGGTCTTAGTAGCGGTCCGGTGGGGGCCTGAAGCGAAAAGACCTGCGGGGCACGTGAGTTGCCCTTAGTTGGTTGTGCAGCTCGGTGGTTTTCACTGAGTGGTTATCCAACATCTCCGGCACTAGTCTGGATAACTAGTAGAGGTGCCCGCTAGATGCAAAAACCTCCGGTTTAATCAGCCGCGTAGGATTTTGGAATTGATCAGGTGCCTGGATGGGTACCGAGAAGTGAGTGTGCTTACAACTCCGCCACCAAAGAGGACATTTGGTAGTCGACTTTAGAGTTGACGGCCCGAGCAGTGGTACATTGCGAGTTGTGCTGTTAGTGCAACGAGAAGTGAACGAGCTTACAGCTCCGGTGACTTATCTGGATATTAGGTAGTGGACTAACGTGCCCACGGGGCAACTAGCTCGAGACACTAGTCTTAAAAGTACCGGATGAAGGATGCGTAACTGGCGTGTTCTGATTTGGCGTTATTACCTGACGTAGATGGTCCCTTGTGCTTGCGCACTGCGTAAGGATGTCTGACACCTACTTTGTAACCGTAAGGTTGGTAGGGGGTGTCAGTATAAACTTTAAAGTAGTGTGTAGCAGGGTGTACGTTAATGATAGGTTACTCCAAATCAAAACATGGTAATAATCCCGCTTTTCGTAATATTTACAGTAAAATGTAAATTGCTAAGTTGAGAAGCGTGGTGCATGTATTCTCAAAGAAACTCAACATCGCCGTATGTTTTTCAATTTAGCACATTACATTATTTTGTATTATTTAGTTATTTTTTTAAAAAACGTGTCTTAGTTCAACCTATTAAGTATTTAAGTGAGAGAAACATTGTAAAAAATATTTATTAAAAAGGAAAAAATATGAACTTTAAGTTCAAAGACAAAGAGTTCAATTTGGTGATGAAAATTGACGAGTTTTAGGTCATTTTGACGATTATTGGGACAAATCTGTCGACTACTGGTACATATGGCACATTTTTTAATTGATTAAATATCTAATTTTTTGCTGTGTTTCACCGATAATAATGCAATATTTTCTTAAAAAACGAATAAATTGTTTACCTCCCCATGCAATCAATTTTTTTCTAAGTCAACTGGTTTTTACGTGGGAGGGCTGCAAAGTCAACTTTTTGCAAAACCTGACGAGTAATGGGCCGTTTACCTTAATCGAATGAATACGGATAGTAAACAACACTCACACTAGCCACCCTGAACCATTTAACGTTAAGTAGTTAGTAGTCATTTGAGATTGTCTCGCGCCGCTCCCAGCAATCTAATCAATCATTGTTGGCCGAAATACATATTACCTGCTACTATTGTGTTATGTGACCTAAGAATGTCTTTACAACATTCCTATTTAAAAGAAACAGTTTAAATTTTATAAAGGTTTATATTTTATACATTTTGCTTTTGGAACTTTATATTAGGGCATACAGACTTTATTTTCGATTATAGAGTTTTACGGCGGAATAGTTTCTTAGATAGAAAACTGCATCCCAAATTGTTGGTAGATTATGATGACTATTTAAAAAAAGAAAGAGTTAACAAAAATAAATTGTTTACTATAATTACTTATCTACTTAATTAAAAAATAAAATTCATTGAAAGAGTGCTTTTAATTACCGTTAGTTATCCTTAGTAGGTAAACTATCAACTTATTACCTATACAATGTTATTTTTAGTTTATACGAAACCTGAAAACTGTTTGTTCAGAATCAGTAATAGAATCGATTTCAATATTTTTTATGCCATGTTACATTTTGACCAAATAATATTTACAAAATCTCAAATAAAGTATACCCTACTAAAAAACACAACGGGACAGCACAAAAAGCTTATACCTAACTTCGTGAGTTTTCAAGATATTATTTTAATTTTTTTTGTACTGATTCTTGAAATTAAAATATTTGACCCGTATTTCGATTTTCGTGTAAACTAAAAATAAGGTAGTATATAACAGTCCTATTATTATTACGGAATATAACGTAGAAAAGAAACCTGTTAAAGGTACAGGTACTTTCAGGTACTAGAAATATGGTTATTGTATCTCATGCTTATCTGAAACAACATCAAGTTTATCCTGATACATCACAGACCTCCCGTTCTGCCATTCTTGTGACCTCAAGAGTTTTCATGCGTGAGGAAGGCGAGTACATAACAAAGAACAAAGCCAGCTAGATTTTGGTCAGGAAACTCGCGTGTCGGTTGCGAACCGGTGCCGGCGGCGTGAGGTCTGCCGACAACCTCGCACCACTTGCTGGCCGGTTGCGCAAGCGCCGTTCTCTCGGCATTGGACGTGACCCATGAGCTACTGGTTGGCGGACCACGCGTTATCTGCCACCACATATCATTTGCACGTTGACATTGCTAATATCCGATATCCGGATTGCAGAGGGCAACGCATTTTGCAGTACGAATGACCTTTTAGCGCATTTATCTGATTTTTATAAATGGAATAGTTATGGTATCTACGCTCCTAGTTAAAATATTGTTTGTAATTATGGTTATAAAAGTAATCGATTTAGCCACATACATTATTATAAGATTATTATCGGAGTCCACTTGAAGGCAATGAATTTGACAACGTTACTCAAATAAAATTCAAGAAATGATAATACATGTTTCAATTTTTCAGGCAGGCATTTCAATTGGTTTATACTAAACCTCTTTCTGTAAAATAATATGCCTTCAATTTATAGGTCTCACAATGGCTGCTTCGGACTATAAACTCGTAAACGGTTTGTGATTTGAAAATAACGCGCTCTATGTTTAGTTTTTCGTTTTATTTAAAGCTGTTTATTATTTGTTGTGTTTGTTTGTTTGTTGATTCACATCAATGAACTAGTATCATATAAGTATACGATACTAGTTAATTGAGCAAGCTTAATATTTATTTATAATATATACGTTAATTAAGACTAAGAATTATTGATTCTTCGTAATATTAAGTATTTCTTACTCAGCTTTATGCTTTAAAACTATTAATTCAATATTTAAAAATGGATTTAAAAATACGAGTAGAGTGAGTTCAGATTTCACTCAATCATATAAAATTGTTTTTTTCTATGGATTACCTATTTACTAAATATTAGGTCCTTACCTATGAAATTGACGTTTTGTATGAAGATTTTTTCTAAAATTATGTTTTTCATACTAACATTTTTTTAATTTTCTTAGCATCTATTTATATTAACACTATAAACATTGTAGAGTAGTGTGTTTGTTTCACTAGCTAAATATAGCAGACATTAAAAAGAAAAAAAATCAAGACTCTTCAAAGCTACAATGAAACAAAAGATCAATTCCGCGAACAAAAAAAGAAGTCAATTTAAAAAAATATATTGGGCAATAAAGACACAAAATGATTAATCATTGTTAGTCCTGAAGCCTGAGTAAGATAGTCCTAATTAAAGGTGTATAATAATATTAACAACCGGTATTGACTTTTAGAAGTAATACACCTTTTAATAAGTGAGAAAAAAACGTCAATTTCATAGGTAAGGACCTATTATTTGCCATAACATTAAATCCTTGCGACACAGAATAAATAATAGTAATTGCGATGTGAATGCTTGTTTTATTTATAAATCTAGTACCTAATAGTTGTGTATTTTCGAATAGTGTCTTTCGCTTTCGTTTATTTGGTTAGAACCAGCCACTACCTTTAATCTTAGTTGAAATAATTACATCGTGGATAGATGTTATAATTACTCATACATCAGTTAGTTCTCTTGTACTTTTGATTAACTGACTGATGGTCTAGTTACTGCGATCCCAAAATTTACATTCGTTTTTAATAATTACAGAAATGGAGGCCGGAGACTTCAAAGATTTCGCCAAGGCGATGACGGACTATATTGCTGAATACTTGGAAAACATCAGAGACAGGTACACATCTTGTCATAAGTTTCCTCAATGGATACTAAATGTATACATGATGTCATTAATTATGATTTATGAAAAAAATATGTCATATGCATGTATTATTCCTTCCTAAACCCTATTAGAATATGCTATTCAAATGCGATGAAAAGTTTATTTTGTACTTAAGTGGGTACGAGTATATTATGTACCTAAGTTGAATATACAGAAAAAATTATTTGTCTAGTTATTCTATACCGAACATTGAGCCGGAGTGGTGTGATCTCTGCAACTGTTTATTACTAAAAATGTTTCCACATTTGTATTAAAAAATTAAAACGTTCATAGGCTAATAATGACTAACTATTTGTAATACTTATGAGTAAGTATAATCTTAATTTCCTTAAGTTAAACTGACACTGGCATACCTTATAGAGATGTATTTTGCGGCCAACACATTAATAGTCCTAGTGTTAGAAATGGTTCTGACCTGAACTGAATCACGATTCTCACATCGCTTCTTGGTATCGTAGGCTGTTCTTTATTATGTGCCGTAGGTGAAGACAGGGTGTCGGTCGACGCTTCTTTTAAAAAGATAACGTGAATTTAAAAAAGTGGTACCGTTAGGTGAAGTCAGGCTATCGACGCTTGAATGAATGCATGAATTTTCAGACAAGTGGTACCATCAGTGAAGCCTGGGTACTTGCGGCCGCTGGTGCCAGAGCAGGCGCCGCAGCAGGCGGAGCCGTGGACGGCGGTGATGGCGGACGTCGAGCGGGTGGTGATGTCCGGCGTGACGCACTGGCACTCGCCTAGGTTCCATGCGTACTTCCCCACCGCCAACTCTTACCCGGCGATCGTGGCTGACATGCTCAGCGGCGCTATAGCCTGCATTGGATTCACTTGGGTAAGTTTCGAATGCATCCTAACTGTTATAAAAACCGCCTCTGTAGTCTAGTGGTTGAGACCACCAGTATCAGACCCGGTACCGGGTTCGATTACCAGCGAGGTAATCGAACGAGGGGATCGAGGTACATATAAGGTATATATAGCTACCACCATCTTATCGTAATATGTCACCTTATTAACAATGTTAGTAGCTATAAGTATAGATAGAGTGGTTTGGGTACGAAACGTGATGCATGATTTTTTTTTAAAGTTTAATTTTGTAAAAAAATGTTAAGCAGTAACCTATTTGTTATGTTTCTATTACTTTTGTAGATGTCTGTGGTAGTTATTCCGCAAAATGTACTACTACATGAAGTACGTTCGGGCAATTAGGGCATTTAACACATTTGGTATTCGATGCATGTCATACTTACACGACGATAAAGTTTGTTTGAAAATACAACAATAATCAAACAATGCTAACTAAAGTTAACGATATATTGTTATGCCTAACAGCAGAATTTTGTAAAACAAAAACTTAACATTGTTTAATAGGACTTCTTGGCGGGAAAGTGCAACCATGGCTGCGGTTTTGTTTTATTTTCTAAAATTTGTGTTATGTCGAATATTACTGTGAAACAATGGTGAATTATTAACCGTTAAGTGATCGTAAGTGCGCATGAGTGCTGGCAAATAAAACAAAATAGTGCAACTTCACTTTTCAAATTCTCTCATAGAAGTCTGCCCGAGGACTTAGTAAAGCCCCACATCTTTACTGAGATACTCGAAGGGTTGAATGGTATATCATTTCTCACTTCTCATTTCTATTATCATTCATCATCATCTATACAAGAAGGAAATATTGTTTATTTATATATTATTTGTAAGAAAAATTTGGTACTTTGACACTGACACGGCTACATGTGCTAATCGCACGAAGCCATCAACTAAAGGAAAAAAAAACATTGTTAATAGTAAATTATTAATACCTACACCTACTATTATGTTTTTTTACACCTCCTGGGTGCCAAGTGCGAGTTTCATTCGCTATGAAAACGAGAATTTGTATGGCAACATACGAGAAAAGTATAAATACTTTTCTCGTATGTCGCCAGGAGCCGCTGCTTCAATTCCATACTAACTTTCGTTTTCGTAATCGTAATCGAATAAATACGGATACTTAAACAAAACTCACAGTAGGCTCCCTGCTCTATGGCTCCCTGTTATTTTTAGTCAAACGTATACCTTTAAGTAGCTAATTAAAAATAATAATATTCTTTTGTGCAAACATAACAAGTGTTGGATATCGGAGTATCGTACGTAGTAACTATTAAATAATCTGTGGTATCGTGACAAAGAGTTGTTGCCACATTACAGTATTCATTAGAATTCAAATTCAAACTCGAATTTCCATAATGCAATGCAGTTCTTCAAAGGCAATTAGCTTGTTTGGATTATTATGCTGGTTGTTGGTTGCCAGCAACCTAGCAACCAACCGAGTTCTAGACCTAGGCCTAGAATTCAGTTCGCTGTGATATAATGATACATTTGCCCAAATAATCGAAATATGATGACACTAAGTAGGTATTGAAATTGAGGGCGGGCTAGAAATGGTATATACTTAGGTGCTATATTATACCTATTATAGTGCTCTAGTTTCAAAAATAATAAGTTAAAATTCGATTGAATTAGGTACAATCGAATTTTATTAAAAAATATTCATTTCTATTCTTACTTTCTGGGTCTTTGTAAGCGCATTGATCCCCTGTAAATGTGTAGGTAATGAAAATCAGTCGAAGCAGGATTATGGTCTGCCTCACCCCGTGACTGTAAAAGTGGTCCACCAATTTCAAAGTAAAACGGCAAGCCCCGGTTCCGCTGGCGCAGGAATAGCAGGATTACGGTCTACCCCCTAGTCTAGATCAGAGTAGGTCTGCCGTTGCCAGTCCGGTCTCCATTGTCCGTGCCCGAGCTCGTAGCTCGAGACACTAGTCTTAAAAGTACCGGATGAAGGATGAGTACCGGCGTGTTCTGATCTGGCGTTATGACCTGACGTAGATGGTCCCTTGTTGTGCTTGCATAAGGATGTGTGACACCTAACTTTATAACAGATAGGTTGGTGGGGGGTTTCAGTATAAACTTTAAAGTAGTGTGTAGCGGGGTGTCCGTGCCCGACGTATCTATACATTAATCATGATTAGCAAAAATAGTTATTATAAGTAAGTTGGTGTAAGCCAACTTCAATAATGTTAACATTTAAGTAGTTTTATAATTACTACAAACATTGCCCGTTACTGACTAATAAACCTATTTATATATAGATTTAATCATTTTATTAGATACTAGCTGTGCTCGCAACTTCGTCCGCGTGGAATAGTGACTTTCGGCAGCATTTTGAATTTTTTAGGCTCTTGTTCCCGTTTTTGCAACATTTTTCACTGATGCTTCGCTCCTATTGTATTGGTCGCAGCGTGATATTATATAGCCTAAAGCCTTCCTCGATAAATGGACTATCCAACACAAAAATAATTTTTCAATTAGAACCAGTAGTTCCTGAGATTAGCGTGTTCAAACAAACAAACTCTTCAGCTTTATAATATTAATATAGATATAAATGTATGTATCTCTAACTGCTTACGGAATACTGATATGTATCTCAATCAAATAATTGTGCCCAAGTCTCGTTATATAATTAACAGTCATGTCACTCCGTATACCTTCGGTGTTACCGATTTGCACTCTTGACAAAATTGTAAACAAGGAAATCCCTGTTCCCACAGCCAAAATATTGTCGTTGTATTATACAAATTAGTGTTCCGTTACGAAAATGTGTCTAAGGTTTATTTTATCAAGATCATGTAGATAAAATAGCTAGCTTCCCGCGTATTCGTCTGCGTTACATTACATTGGGTCTGCCACACAAGTATTTTACACGAAAAATTGCATTTGAATTATCTTATGTAATTTTCGAGACGAGAGGGTCAGAGATCTCTGAATAAAATGTCGCGACAATCCGTAGTGCCCTTTTCTGATCCTGGGAGGACTAACAAAAGCATATTTAAACTATATTATTAATTGAAATAATACAAAAGCAATTTAGATTTTATATGTTCCTAAAATTTACGCAAATTCTGTAAACATTTTATTGATCTTATACTTTAGTAATTTTTTATTGCTTAACACGAAATATATACGAGTTTACTTTTTTGAAACATAACGGTAAAACAGAAACAGTGGAGATGTCGATCTGTTTCCATTTCGTTGCCACTGCCACTCTGCCACAAAAAAAACTGTTTTTTTTTTGCAAAACAAAGACGTACATACACAAACATGTATTTTCTCAATATTGAGTTTTTACAAACGGAACCCTAAAGATATAATGTAGCAGTGGTTCAACTGGTTTGCCTTGTCCGCATAGCGTCGTGACATTGACACTGACTGTAGGTACTGGCAGACACGATTTCTGATTTATATAAAAAAAAAAATAAAGAACGGCCTCAAGTTTGCTAATTCAATAACGTCTTAATAGAGTGTCAATAACCTGATTTTGACATAGAACTATGGGAAAATTATAAAAATTAGGCGACCGAACACGATTCTTGATTTTAAGACTTGTACTTGATTTGACGACTACTTCCTGAGTTAGTGCCTAGTGCCAGTTTTATTTGTCATACGAAAACGAGAATTTGTCCACACAAATTCTGATATACCACTATTGAGGCAGCTATAAACATGAGCTTTGCCATACAATATCTTTTGCGTTATTGCGTTAACGTGATCGCGTTTCTAATAAAACTCGCACTAGGCATACTGTCATATAAAAAGTAACTACTATTTATTAAAAATTTATTTAATACAATTACAGATCGCCAGCCCGGCTTGCACCGAGCTAGAGGTTGTGATGCTCGACTGGCTGGGCCAGATGCTCGGCCTCCCCGAAGTGTTCCTGGCGCGTTCCGGGGGCGAGGGCGGCGGCGTCATCCAGGGTACCGCTAGCGAAGCCACCTTGGTGGCCCTGCTCGGCGCCAAGGCCCGCACCATCCAGCGCGTTAAGGAACAACACCCGGATTGGACCGAAATCGAGATTCTGTCCAAGCTTGTTGGATACTGCAATAGTGAGTTGATATTATAGTTATCTAACACTGAATTACCAGGCATCAACTGGTATTGTCTCCGTTTTTGCTGAAAAGCTACTTGTTGCCAGTAAAACTACCTCTAAATGACTACATAACCTGTAAAACATACTTACAAAATCGACATAGCCCGAATCCTTATATTGTTTTCACACTAGACCACCACCTCCCCATCACATGTCACTCTGTAAAGGGTTTCAAAACATAAGGATAAAAAACTTAAAATCAATAATCTCAAATGTGTAGAATAAACGAGTAGTTATGAATCCTTATTTATAAGTTATGAAGTTGATTGAGTTATGAATTGAATTATGAATCCTTATTTATAAGGATTCATAATACAACATATCAAAAAATACCTTATTAAATACCTATTTATAAATGGGTACCTATTTAATAAGATATTTTTTGATAGAGCGAGATTGTGAGAGCCTGTAAGCTAATAAAATAAAAAGGTCCATATTGGCTAACATAAAATTCTAAATCCTATTCGTTGTCTTACTACCGATTTGTGTTCATAATTATAACTCTTCATAATTTTATTTTTCATACTTTTTTTATTCATACATTTTTATTACTACCAACGGAGCTCATAACAGTTAGTTTAAATTTATATTTTTTTTTCAGATCTTTTTTCTTCAAAACAAAAATCATATATCATTATAATCAATCATATATCATATTTCAATGATCATATTGTTTTAATTAATAATGTTGTTACTAAGAACACACTTCCACTCATAACGTCGTTGTTCAGAATAGCTTACTTTATAACAGACAATTATCATAATTTTTGTATTAAAGCAACACTAAGAAAATAATTTAACTCATAATGTCATTTTTCATAATAGTAAATATTGAAAATAATTTTAATTTATTAGTAAGTAGTAGGTAGGTTAGGAAAGTACCTAGTAGATATTAAAATTGACTACTTTTCTAACAAAAATTAGTTTCTGGCGCTTTGCCGGCCGCTGCCGCGGCACGCTCGTTTCGCTCGCTCGGCTCGCGCGTTGTTGGGGTCACAGTTCTAACCTAACCTACTTGTCTGGTAGCATCTCGGTTCTGGTAGCAATTTGATTTTCAGTGGAGTCGCATTTTTAAGTTAACTTACTTTTATATCGAAAATTTGTTCTCGTTGTTGGGGGTCACACTTCTAACCTAACCTAACCTAACCTACTCGTCTGGTAGCATCTCGTTTCTGGTGGCAATTTAATTTTCAGTGGAGTCGCATTTTTAACTTAACACTTATGATTAAAAACTATATGAAAATGAATATGTTAGTATAAAACAAATGTATGAATAGGCATTATTATTTTCAATAATATAGATAAAAACACTTATGATTAAGAAATTTATAAAAACAATTGTTAGAACAAAACACATTTATGAATATTATAGTTATCTATTCGAATGATTATGAGTTTCGATCATTAGTATAATATTATATTATTATATTATTAGTATTTGTTTTAATATATTTTATTAATTAGTGATATTATGAATTTCAATGATTATATTTTTTTATATTTAGTTTTTAAATTTTTTATGAAGAATGATCATTATGATTTTAAATGGTATGAGAAATATTTTCGGACCTCTGATGCTAGGAGTTGAAAAGTTATGTAAGACAATGCGCACCCAAAATAAATAAATAAATAAATAAATAAACTTTCCTACACTGACACCAATTATCTAGCCCAAGAGAAGCTTCGTTGTGAAACTCGTTATAAGGTTACTAGACAACGGATAAACATACTTAAAATACTTTAATACATATTTATTGTACATAGAAAACACCCAGACCCGAGACAATTAAGAAAAACAATAATTTCTAAATTGACCCGACCGGGGATCGAATCCGGAATCTCGGAGATGGCGACACCATGAAAACTGGTGTACAAACCACTCGACCAAGGAGGTCGTCAATAATGGATAATAGAGACTATGAATTTCCAGAATACCCGCACGAACTTTTGAAACAGACCGACTTCGCTATTGGCGATTACCTTTACAGCATCACTCAATCTTATGGAACCATTTTTAGTTTTGACAATGAGTGTTTGATTGAAAGAACTTAATTGCCTAATTCTCAAATATTATTGTGCACAGAACAGATTTGATGTGTAATACTAATGTACTTTGCAACCATTTTCCAGAACAAGCGCACTCGTCTGTAGAGCGCGCCGGCCTCCTGGGTGGAGTGAAGCTGCGAACCCTGAAACCCGACAACCAGAGGAAGCTCCGCGGAGACACACTGGAAGCCGCCATTGCAGAGGACGTCGGCAACGGGCTTATTCCATTCTTTGTAAGTGCTGTAATTATACGTTTTTATACGATGTCTGCTTCTATTAACTGCGTAGGAACCGCTGACATCTTTGTGACTCAAAATAAATTAAGTCATGCTTTCAACAAGATTAAAAACCAATACAAAATATATTATGCTGTGGTTTTCCGAGTGTGAATGGTATAAAAGCAGATACGAGACGGCACTCAATAAAATTTTCCCTTTATCCATAGATCACTGGTTCCATCTAACTCGATGGACCAATAATTTGAGGTAGACAATGTTAAAGAAAACAATTGAGAAAAAGATAATAAAACTGATTAGCTCATTTACATTTAGTTGGTTATCGAATATTTTAATTTACCACTATAAAGCCATTAAAGCTGAAGTCACGTTCTTTAAAGAAATCAATGCCATTTTACAGGTTGTAGCTACACTCGGTACCACGTCGTCTTGCGCATTCGACTCGCTCGAGGAGATGGGTGAAGTGTGCAACGCGCGCGACATCTGGCTGCACGTGGACGCCGCGTACGCCGGCTCGTCGTTCATCTGCCCCGAGTACCGATACCTCATGAAAGGTGTCGAGAGGGCCAACTCCTTCAACTTCAACCCACACAAGTGGATGCTCGTCAACTTCGACTGCTCCGCCATGTGGCTCAAACAACCTCGCTGGGTCGTAGACGCTTTCAACGTGGACCCTCTCTACTTGAAGCACGATCACCAAGGCGCAGCACCCGATTACCGTCATTGGCAAATCCCCCTGGGACGCCGGTTCAGAGCCCTGAAGCTGTGGTTTGTCTTGAGGCTGTACGGTGTTGAGAACCTCCAAAATTACATCAGAAAGCAAATATCGTTAGCGCATCTCTTTGAAGAGTTCTGTAACAAAGATGACAGATTTGAAATTTATGAAGAAGTCACCATGGGCCTAGTTTGCTTCAGGCTGAAAGGGAGCAATGAGATTAACGAAGACCTCTTGAGACATATTAATGGGAGGGGCAAAATTCATCTTGTCCCATCTAAAATAGACGATGTTTACTTCCTTAGATTAGCGATTTGCTCTCGCTTTACTGAACAGGCTGACATCCAAATATCGTGGGACGAAATAAAAGCGTGCGCTGATGAAGTTACTAAAATGGTCACCAAGAAATAAAAGAGATTGTTCCGCTATTATTTAGATTTAAATTTGACCAAGTGCAATGTCTTGCCTATTGTATCCGTATGTTATGTAGTAAATGTCTATACTTATATGTACATTATATGACGTTTCATTGTCCTAATAGAATGTAGGTGCTATAGATTTTTAGTTGTAGCTATTTTAATGTCCATTATTATGTTTCTTGCTAATGCTGACTTAATCAAATTAAATGGCTGTAGTAATGACAATATATAACACTTTCGATGTTTGTTTAAATAGAAAAGTTACATTTATTTGTACATTTAAATAAAAAATATTATTTACACAATAAAGAAATTACAAGATGTTATTTACGGAAAATAATTATAATTTGTTATTTATATTAATTGTTATGATGACTGTAGATATTAAGCAGTAATTTATATTGCTTCGAGCATTTTTTAAGGGATTGCGTACACTTTACAACATATTTGTCTATCTGTGTTATTATTTAATATTATACTGCTGATGTGATTTTTTAAAAGTTTCATAAGTGAATATTGATTGCATATTTTTTTTTGATAAACTGTCATTAAACGTACCTACCTACTTATCACAAAATATAACATTGGGTACTCTACTCATAATTACGATCTATGGAATAATTGAATCCTCTTGTTTTTTTTTAATACTCTAAGATTAAAATACTTAGGTACATTATATGAAACCGAAAGAAATATATATGAATCCGAATATTTATACTAATGCTATAAAAAACATATTTAGTGATTTTATTGTAATTTTACCTATTATTTATTTGTAGTTAACATTTTAAAATTATTGAGACAATAAAAGTATGTTTTTTGTATTAAAGCAGGTATACAATTACAAAACAAATACAACTTTTTGAGTAGGTAGTTACATACTATCGTATCTAAGTGATTGTTGTTCAAATGCTCCAATAAAATGGAAGAGAATATGTAATCAAAGTTTGTTTTTGATTCCCGACCAACCCTTTTCGAGAGTTTACTGTTGGCCTCAAACAGCGTTCATAGCGTCACCGGACTTTTTCGGCCGCGGGTGGCGCAAGCTGTGTGCTCGAAATGGGATACCTACTCGAGTGAAGCCGTTTCATCGATTTTTGTTTTCATGCAAACCTTTCAACAACATCTCTATACTGCGACGCCTTGTTACTGCGATGTTTCGTTACATCTAAAAACTACTGCGAACGATTTTACTACGAAACTATCATCGTCGCATCATAGAGTTGTCGTTGAAATGTTTTCGAAAAAACAAAATTCGATTAAACGGCTTTCGCAAACTCAAGTAGGTAGGTATCCCGTTCGAAACACCGTCTGAGTGTTTCAAGAGGGAATGGCATAACGCAAGCGTACCTTTCACCAATCCCTACTGGATTCTCCAAGGCGTTGGGATCGGATTGAGTTTTCGAATCGGATCGGGCCCGACCAAATACCTACTTACCTACGTATCGTAGTAGTGGTACCAGTGGTGTTCGTTTAAGTCCAGTGTTCGAACTCTCAATCCGATCCCAAACCCTACTGGATTCTCCAAGGCGTTGGGATCGGATTAAGAGTTCGAATCGGATCGGGCCCGATCAAGTACCTCTTACCTACGTATCATATTAGTGGTACCAGAACTCTCAATCCGATCCCAATCCCTACTGGATTCTCCAAGGCGTTGGGATCGGATTGAGAATTCGAATCGGATCGGGCCCGACCAAGTACTTACCTAAGTATCGTAGTAGTAGTGGTACCAGTGGTGTTCGTTTAAGTCCAGTGTTGGACACAATTTTCGTCGCCAAAACATGCATGATTTTCATTTAGATTTTACGGGATGACAGCTACGAAACAGGTGGTCTATATTAAATAATAATTGACGCTAAAGACTAAAATTAATTGCTACCCCCCCCCCCCTTTTTACCCGACGGTGTCTTTGTTTGTTATGTTTTTCGAGTGTGTGTATGTATGTATGTATGAATGTATGTATGTATGTATGTATGTATGTATGTATGTATGTATGTATGTATGTATGTATGTATGTATGTATGTATGTATGTATGTATGTATGTATGTATGTATGTATGTATGTATGTATGTATGTATGTATGTATGTATGTATGTATGTATGTATGTATGTATGTATGTATGTATGTATGTATGTATGTATGTATGTATGTATGTATGTATGTATGTATGTATGTATGTATGTATGTATGTATGTATGTATGTATGTATGTATGTATGTATGTATGTATGAATGTATGTATGTATGTATGTATGTCTATTTCTTTGGCACGCCCTACAACCCAAACAGCATGATGGATTTTAACATATAAGGTGTCGTTAGATTTGTTTTGACTGTGGGAGTGACATAGGCTATAAAAAAATCCGGAATATGGAAACGGGAATAAGATAGCCACGGCCGTATTTCACGTTGCATTCAACATAGCTCAAATTAAATTCTGGGATCGTAGAGCTTGTTTTTTTTCTTTTCATTTATTTCTCTTTACAGTTATTTTTTTATGTTAGTCCGGTTTTTACGAGTATATATATAATTGCTTTTTTATTTAGTTGTTTTAGCAGTCGGGTGTTTTGTTTTTTAATAATTAAAGGAAAATTTGACGTCCACTGGTTCCTGTCGAACTATAGGTAAGTACTACAGCCAATACCCTACGGTCTACAATAAAACAGGAAACTTAAAAAAGTAAAAACAGCTCTAAAAAGCAAGAAATAATATTAAAATCATATTATTAATAACCTAGATACGCATGTCAGTTTAAAAAAATATCTATTGAAGCCGGGTGGTTGATGGTCGGCTGGGGGACAAACTTGTTTCGTTTAAACTTTTATTGTTGTTCCATTATCTCCACTTTATAATTGTAAAAGCACCCGACTTCAGTAGACATTTTTTAAAACTGACATGCGTATCTAGGTAATTAATAATATGATTTCAATATTATCTCTTGCTTTTTAGAGCTGTTTTTACTTTTTTAAGTTTCCTGTTTTTTGAAGTCGGTTTTTTTTTTTAATTATTTTATTTTACGTTTTTTAGTAATGGGTAGACGTAGACCTAACAAGGATGCTTCTCGGATGAGGAAACGACGGCCTGGTAGGTAGTAGTAAAACTACACAACTATAGTCCTATACCTAAACTATAGTCCAAATACCTCTTCGAACAAAATACGCCGGTTTTGACTGCTAGCGATATCTCGTGGTAAATTTTGGCGTTATTTCGATTAATCAGCCTACGAGTAGTAGTTCCATGTATTACTTACAGCGAGGTGGTGAATTGGAATCAACTCGTTCAGTTTTTCGGCAAGAGGTACTAGTTCGAGCGTGTTTCGCAAACTCCGCAAACTTTTAATTGCAAACATTGGATGATAACCATGTGCCGTATAAACAATGAACTAAAACAAAATCGACATATTTTCCATGAAATTACATAATTAAAAAAAAATGTCCAGGAAATTCTCGGCTCGGCATCTCCCACCTAATAAAAAATCTTCATAAAGTTTATTTTCGTAAAATTGTAAAGTCAACATTAACCTAGAAAAATATATTATTTATTTATTTTTTATTTATTTATTTGTTCCGTTTGCGGTGGAAACAATGGGTCCATGGGGGCCGGAGGCAAAGCATCTAGTTAAAGAGTTAAGTGCTCGCCTTATCGAGACCTCCGGTGACAAGAAGGCTGGCAGCTACCTCTGCCAGTATATTAGTTTGGCAATCCAAAGGGGCAATGTTGCCAGCATTCTTGGGACCGTTCCCATGAGCCCACAGTTGTAGGACATCTTTTATTTATAGGTCTTTAGTTTTTAATTTTCTTATTATTTTTCTGTTTTATTTTCTTTTTCAAGTTAACCTAGAATAAGTTTTCAATTTGTTATATTTTTATTTTTTTATATATTTTTTTCATCATTACTATGTATTGTATTTATTTAGTTGTTAATTGGATATAGTTGTAGATTAGGTAAACTTTAACATGGACGCTTATTGTTAATCGTGTTGTGTACACATCTTTTAGATAAGAATTTAGCTCTTATACAATTTATCATGCATTATTGTTATTTTTTAATTTCTATCTGTTTTGTGTTGGTACCTAATAAATAAATAAATAAATAAATAAATAACGCAAAAGTATTCAAAGTTGGATTCATATGAAAGGTAATTTAACTAACATTAATTTAACGTATAATTTACTATGTAATTTGTGCCGATTTAATAAATTGTGTATTTTTTTCCAAATTTGACACTTAGGTTTCAACTATGGGCCATAGGTTTTTTGGACCATAATTAAATTCAGTATGCTTCAGACACAACTGTAGATCTTTCAAACGAGTTGGACGAACATGGACTTTCAGACGAGACCCCAAAACCACCACAGTATGTTCCCAAACCTGATGAATACGTACCTATTAGTGGAATACGAAAGCGAAACTTGGCCAGGGGAAATCAAGGACGTCGATACGGATGGAGCCTTCATCAATTGCTTGACACGTTGTGGATTAGCCTGGAAGTGGCCCGATAAACCCGACTGTATCTTTTACTCATTTAATACAATTCTCTCCCAGATAAAAACCCCAGTAAAATTAAGCACGAAACGTGCATTATTCCGTGTACCGGAGCTTGAACTATTTTTATTTTTTGTTTAAAGTTCTGTTAATAACTTGTTGATTACTGTGTAAGATTTAATAATTTTGTTTAATTTAAAATCTATACTACTTGTAAAATTACTTCTGTTGTAACAAATAATTTAGCCAATAAAACATGGTGTGATCTCATCAACATGGTGTTTTTCTTATAAATTAAACTATAGCCAATTATATAAAGTACCCAATTATAGTCTAACGTGCCGCAATATCGTCTAACAGTACAAATTATAATTTGGGCTAAAGTTGTCAACACGCTATACAACAATGATCCAATTGAAAAAAAAATTAAAAAATATGAATTAATGCCATACCCAATCTTGACTCATAGTTATTGATTTACTAGTATATCTTACTTTATCTAAAAACATCAAAAAGTACTAAATATACAAATCCTTTCTTATATTAGAAATGAATAAATTTAAACCCTGAAAATCTGGACCATAATTGTGTAGTTTTATATTTTTGTACTAACACTAACTAACTAAACATTTTGGCATATTGAACCGTAAGAAGTAAGCCCAACAAAAGGTAACTGCTGTAAATCGTTGAGGAATTCCCTCGACTGTCTATGGTCTTCATCATCAGACCTGTAATGGCACTTATAACCCATATGGGTGCAAAGTTCTTATCAATAGAAATGAATTAAGACCAAACACAAGGTAGCTACTGTAAAACGTTGAGGAGTTCCCTTGACTGTCCTTCGTTTCATCATCAGACCCCCTAATGACAGTCACAACCCATCTAGGTGTAAAGTTCTCATCAATACAAATTAATCAAGCCCAAACACCATGTAATTGCTGTAAATCGTTAAGGAGTTCACTCGACTGTCTTTCGGTTCCATCATCAAATCGACTCCAGACCTCCATCAAATAGTAGTGTTTTAAAATGTTTAATGAAAACATTAACAAACGCTAGTCGCCACTACGATTTTCGAAAGTTCTCCTCGATTTCTCTGGGATGCCATTATCAGATCCCGGTTTCCTTATCATGGTACAACCCTTGGGATATCTCCTTTCCAACAAAAAAACAATCATCAAAATCGGTTCATAGACAACGAAGTTATCCGCGAACACACATAAAATATATATATACAGGGCGTCCCACGGCCATGCCACATGGAGGGAAAGTACCTCAATTATTGTAGATGGAACTTTTTACTGCAAGAAGACTTTATTTTAATTTTTTAAACAATTTTAACTGCATTCATACATTTTTTTAAAATTGCCTGGTTCAACCGGGAATCGAATCCGTTACACGAGAAAAAAATCATTCTGTAGTTTTATCATACCGATCGGAAGGCTTCATCATAAGGATTATTTTTTGCTAATAAACATAGCATCAGAAATAAAAGGAAGACCATAAATTTTGACATTTTTAATTCAAAATTTCTATATGACGATTTTGCTATGGCCACTGCATTTATATTTCAATTTCAATTTCAATTATTTATTGCTTTTCCATATGTTTTACAAGGATCTTAAAATAATGTTTGTTAAATATTTTAATGCACATTAGTTGTATTTTTGGCGTACCTACCTACCTACCTACCGATCTTGAAGCACAGATTGAGTAGTAGTTACATAATACGTTTTGATAGCTTTACATTAGTTTAGTTTTGATAGGTATGTGCTGCAGTCCAGCGGCAACAAAAGAGCGTCGATGTTCAAGACTCTGCAGCTTGGATTCGACGAGTTTAGACTCGCCAATGAGCTTCTCTTCTTGATAGAGTTTAAGGCGCTAACTGATAAAAAGGTATTTTAATGATAGTAATTCAAGATTTTTTTAAGTTTTGAAAATTTTCAATGTTTTTTGTTTTTTTGAAGACGAAATTTCTTTTATGCAGCTCTTTAAGAACTGTGTAGGTACTTACATGTTATTCAATAAACCCTAAACTGCTAATACAGTATATTATATTACTTATAATATACTGTATTAGGATAAAAATAAAAAAATATTTAAATGATAGTCATTCAAGATTTTTTTAAGTTTTCAAAATTTTCAAAGTTTTTGGTTTTTTTTTGAAGACGATATTTTTTTTATACAACTCTTTAAGAACTGTGTACATGTTATTCAGTAAACCTTAAACTGCTAATACAGTATATACAGTATATTACATAGTGTGCAAGGTCATTTCGTGATGGAAAAGTGAGTTTATGTAAGCTTTAAAGACTACAAGAATTTATTCTAGGACTAAGTTCTAGGACGTGAACCTAATAAAGCCATTGAAACTTCTTTAAAATATAACAATAAACATGAATGACCTTCAGCGTGCTGTCTTCTGACATGAATTGCCATTAACTTGTTTAAAAATAAATTAACAAAGCATCTTCTCTTTGATCTATGGTGATGTAAAATGTCCCATTTTTTGTAAAAGAAATTCAAATTGAATAGTGTCATTTTAAAAATACAATGTCTTAAATAAACGGCATTCAGATTTTATAATATCTTCAGTATTACAGAATGAAATTGTCACGTATGAAACTAATATGGCAAGGGGGCTCAAATATTTTTTTAAAATTTCATACCACAAAACACGTGAAAAGAGTGGGTGATGTAGTGATATTCCAACGATGTCTAAGCAGTGCGGTGAGCGCGTCAAGCCAGGAGCAGTGCATCATGGACTCCTGCAGCATCAGCCCCAGCTGCCAGGAGCCTCGCGTCATTATCGTTGGCGCTGGCATGGCAGGACTGTCAGCCGCCCATCGTCTAACACAGTGCGGTGTTAGAAACTTTGTGGTTCTCGAAGCTAAAGAGAGGTAGGTTGAATAAAATGAAGTCCTTATATATTTATAAATACTTCAGTACTTACCTATTAAAGTAGTTTGTTTACCTCAATGATATATGTTTACCTACTATCCGTCTTAATTCACAGGCCTGGCGGCAGAATACATTCATGTTGGCTCGGTGACGCAGTGATCGAGATGGGCGCTGAATGGATATTCGGGGCGTGTCTACCTAACACTGTTTACACATTAGCATCCCAAGACAGATTACTGCAGACGCCTCTACCACGTTTAGATTCTTCCCGAGGTCTCTTTTGCACTAGTGAAGGAAGGGCCGTCGACTTGCCTGTTACTATCACAGCCTACCACACTTTCCGTCAAATAGAACAACAAGCTGCCAATTTGTTCAGACTCGGTGGAGAAAGACAACATGGCACACTCCTAAACTTTATCGGTTTACGCATACAACAAGAATTATATAACTTCCCTGAAGATCAGAGATATGACGCGGCGAGGGTAATGTTTGGATTAACAAACATCTTGAGAAACAAATGCGGTGACGACCTGTCTCTTGTCAGCGCTGATCAATACGGAAGCTACATAGAACTTCCTGGTGGAAACGTCCGCGTTCCTCTTGGGTATGTAGGAGTCATGGCGCCGTTAATTCGAGGTCTACCTGACAATAGCATACGATATAACAAGCCAGTAAATGTACTCCGCTGGGGCCGTGGTCAGGCCGGTTCAGGCCGAGTTCTTGTTAAATGTTGCGATGGTGAAGAGTTGACCGCTGACTATGCGATTGTCACTATGTCACTTGGCTGTCTCAAATGTCAAGCCGATAAATTGTTTGCACCACCTCTGCCTGTTTGTAAACTAGACGCTATTTGTAACATAGGGTTTGGCCTCAGTGACAAAGTATTTTTAGAGTATGCTGAGCCTTTTTGGGTGTGTCATGAAGGAAGTTTAAAAATGGCCTGGTCGGCAGAAGAGCTTTGTTGTAGAAGTGACTGGACACGCGGCGTGTGTTCAATCGATGAAATGCCTGGCAGTAAGCATGTATTATGTGCTTGGGTATCAGGACAAGAAGCTGCTGTAATGGAGTCGATGGCTGATAATGATGTAGCAGAAGGTTTGACGCAACTGCTACGTAGGTTTACTGGTAATCCATGTTTGCCTTATCCACAAATGATGTTAAGATCTCGTTGGGCGTCGGACCCGCACTTTTGCGGGGCATATTCTTATATGAGTTGCTGCTCGACTGTGAGTCATCAATGTGAGTTAGGCACTCCAGTACCGGGCCCCTGTGATCCAAGTCCACCTATACTTTTATTTGCGGGAGAAGCCACCGTCCCTGGATATTTTGCGACAGTTCACGGAGCAAGGTTAAGTGGTATGCGGGAAGCGGAACGAATCATACAACTCACTAAAAAGTTTCAAGGTCCCCCACGTTAGCTGACAATTATAACTGTTGTAACATTTACAAGTCTTAGTGTGATTTTTTATAACATGTTTCAGTGTAAGGTACCTATGTATTTATTGTGTTTTATTAAAATTATATTCTAATGTCGTTTCACTAATAATTTAACGTGATTTTTATATTGTTGCTGGTTTGGAAGTAGATCGTAGGACCTACGCTATTCTCTTTTTATCAATAATCTTAATATTCTAGTTAGATCAAATTCTACCGAAAGATTGTGACCAAAAATATGATGTTATTTACTTAAAATAAAAACAAATTGTTATTCCCCAGAGATACACTTTCCCCGTAGAGACACTTTTAATAAAACTGCGCTTTTATTCCTGTAAGATACACTTTTTTAAACCCTACCAATTTGTCCTCTTAGATACACTTTTAGGTACTGTTCTGTATAAAATAATTGGTGAAGATAATTAATTTGAATTTGTAAACCACAGGCACAAACAATCTTTTACATACATGTTGCACTAGATTTAATATTTCCAACATAAAGTACCAGGCTACCATAACTATGCAGGAGAGTGCTTATTATTATAAAAATATTATTATAATCTTTGCTATATGTATATATGTTTACAAGACTTTATTATTGTTTTATATTAATAAGCAATCTCCTGCATAGTTATGGTAGCCTGGTACTTTATGTTGGAAATATTAAATCTAGTGCACTAAAAATATTATTTAGTTTTTTTTCATCTAAAAACATTCTATTTAGGTGTTCAAGCCGAAAGTGTATCTCTGGGGAATAAAAGCTTTAATTTTGGTTAATTATGATTTATTTATTTTTCCTTTTCATCTAAAACACATTTCTATTTAAGTGTCCAAGCCGAAAGTGTATCTTACAGGAACAAAAGCGCAGTTTTTTTAAAAGTGTCTACGGGGAATGTGTATCTCTGGGGAATAATTCATTATTACCTACATAAATGCATGTCCGTTTGGATTGAGGAGCCACTCCAGACTTTTAAGGGCAGCTATCACCCTTATTTAGTAGCCATGCAGATAATTTTATAGGTCAAATTCTGGAATTTGTAGTAGAATACAGCAAAAGTTATATCACTGCAAAGGTGGCTCCTCAATCTAAACATCTAGATTGAGGAGCCACTTAGAACTCCTAATGTATTGAATGTAGATTACTGAAAATTATGTATAATTTTGTATCTATTACGTAGGATATCTACTACAATTTTGAGCACATTAGTTTTAAAATTCAAGAAACTACAACACTTGTTGTGGCTCCTCAATCCATATTAATAGAAGTACATTTTTAAGGAATATTTTCGGTCAATTCATATATAATGGCACAGTGACACGCATAAGAGGTACTTGTAGCCTATAGTGAATAAATGATTTTGAATTTATTATTTACGATAAGTACGCATAACACAATAATAATTTCATAATGATAATTTAGAAGGAAGTAAATCCTATTGCCTACAATATGAATGCAATACTTAAACATAGTCATTTCCGTAAACAAAAGCATATTATTAGGCTCCTCAATCCTGACGTTTAGCAAACCAATAATTTACTATATTTACCTGATTACCATAGTAGGCATGCCTACTAAATAGCTACATACAGTTCATTGCTGTATTCGTTTTGATTGCTGAAAAAAAGCTTTTTGATATTGCATAAGAATTCGTTGCGAGGGGTGACCATAATATGTGAATGAAACTAGGATAAGTAATTTATCAAATTTAATCATTTGTTTTTACAAAATATAGGTTAGCGAATGGATGACTATTGGGTTTTCTGTGCTCTTACGAATTCCGGATTCATAGTCATCGTAACACAACATCTCATCCTTCCTCCTTTGCTAGGATATGACATTTATATCCTAGCAAAGGATGAGATGTTGTGTTAAGTTTGATAAATTACTTATTCTAGTTTCATTCACATATTATGGTCACCCCTCGCAACAAATCCTTATGCAATATCAAAAAACTTTTTTTTCAGCAATTAAAACGAATACAGCAATGAATTGTATATAGCCATTTAGTAGGCATGCCTACTATATGTTAGTATCTCTGGCTTTTGTTTTCGTTGTTATATCAGGTAAATATAGTAAATGATTGGTTTGCTAAACGTCAGGATTGAGAAGCCAAATAATATGCGTTTATTTACGGAAATCACTATGTTTTAGTATTTCATTCATATTGTAGGCAATAGGATTTACTTCCTTCTAAATTATCATTATGTCGAATATATGAATTGACCGAAAATATTTCTAAAAATGTACTATATTGTATATGGATTGAGGAGCCACAACAAAAGTGTTGAAGTTTCTTGAATTTTAGAACTAATGTGCTCAAAATTGTAGTAGGTAGATATCCTACTAATAGATACAAAATGATACATAATTTTCAGTAATCTACATTCAATACATTACGAGTTCTAGGTGGCTCCTTAAACTAGATGTTTAAATTGAGGAGCCACCTTTGCAGTGATATAACTTTTGATGTATTCTACGACAAATTCCAGAATTTGACCTACAAAATTATCTGCATGGCTACTAAATAAGGGTGATAGCTGCCCTTAATAATCTGGAATGGCTCCTCAATCCTAACGGATTAATTAATATCTGACGACCTCCGTAGCCGATTGGCTTGCACGCCAGACTAACTAACTCTGAGGTCCCGGGTTCCGCTTGTTCGGTTTAGGACAGATTCTGTTTAGGACAGATTTTGAACTGTCACGAGAAACAATAGGTACTTGACTTATTTTTTATTTGTATTGCTAGTAAAGCAAGTTTTATTGGTTAGTTACATTTATGTTAGGCTGACACCAGGAGACCAGAACATAGTAGAAAGTAGGGCCTGATTAAAATTTGGCATTAAAAGTTCTTCTGTATGTACCAGGGTAACATACATAGCTCCTAAAATTATAATAATAATATCTTCTAATAAATAAAGTGAATCGTGAATAGGTATAATGTATTTACTTCCTATTACGTTCGTTCTAGTTAAACAATTATTTTTACCACGTGAAGTTCATGCCAGGAAATCTCTAGGTATAATTATGGAGAAATAGGTACTTAGATACTCTATGGATTTTCTAATGTGTAGAGTCAATTAACTTTAGATCTGTCACATATTCGTTTACCTTTGCAATATGTTTCCGATTTACCAGTCCATTTATCTTATGGCCACCAAGGTCGCCAGACCTAAATCCACTAGATATTTTTTATTGGGGCTCCCTGAAAGACCTGGGTCTCGATCGCGGTAAATTACAAAAGCTGGGAACGACATTACCAAAACCAAACCTCGACCAAAAACGTCACGTTCAACACATTTCGTATCGCGCTAATAGTAGTTTATGCAACTGTCATATAATGAAGGGTATTAAAACACGAGTGTGAGTTTATGAAACGAGCGCAGCGAGTTTCATAATAGTAACGAGTGTTTTAATACCCGTGTTATATGCAGTTGCATACACTACTTTATCTTCACTAATGCAATTAGTCAAACAACAAGAGTAAAAGCTGATAATAGTTTATTTATAATAATTGTTCAAATTTCCGCCATTAAAATCTAACCAATGAGAGCGCAGCTGCGCGCGCAGTGCCAATCAGGAGCGAGCGCGCGCTGTTCTTTTTTTATTTAATTGGCACAAGATCTTACCAAAGAGTTTTGTGTATGTAAGTTTAGTAGTTTCGACGAAGTTTTCACGTATAACCCAACTGTTTTCAAAAGCCAGCCTAATGTCAAAGTTTTATACAACTTGTATGAGGATTTTGACATAAGGCTCGCCAGGTTAAATGGTCGCGTTTTATTGATGTTATAATGAGATTTTACGATATCGATGTGGATATTATACCATCATGTGAAATTGCGTAAATTGAGTGTTTTGTTGTCTGCGCTGTTATCAGTAGTAATTATAAGTCAAGTATTGGAAACATAAGTAGAATGTTACAACATTAGTGTAGATAAATATTTTAACGACAATGATTTGGTAAATACGTTGGCGCAACGATCGATCTTTGGAGCTAACGAGCGATCGAAGTTTTCCTTTTAAATCCGTATCGCGGTAGGTTTTTGACAGCGGTATCGACCAAAGGTGTGACATGGGTGTGACGCTGGGAACCAAAGCTGGGAACCTATCTAACGCTGTCAAATGAACGTTTTTGAAAAAGTTCCTCCAGAGGTACTTTTCCATTGGCATTATCGTTGCTTAAGGCTAAAGTAAAGAAAGATGCTCTAAGTTGCGTCTTCTTTTCAACACTATTGATAAATATTATTACTAACTCTTTGGTCGAATGACACTTGGAATGGTTTATTAAAACTTAAAATTTGTTCTGAGGTTTTTAACTATTGTAGGTACCAGAGTGAAGATGTTTTTAGTTGTTAATTAGGTAAATAAATAAATTGTAGTCTGCTATGCCCATATCAATGACTGGAGTCGGCAAATTGCTATAGATAATTTGTTTGAAGTGTGCATATTAGGACTATAGTAACATTAGAAATTTTAGCAAGCCAATTACGGTCAGAGTGTCGCACATTTATGCGCACATTTTAAATTGATGTTTACATATATGTTGTTTACACATGCTTTTCATATCTAGGTACATATTGTGTACGGACTTAGAATGAACTTTTAGCATCCGATGGTACCACTATACACGACCTCTGTGGTGGGTGTACCCACCAGTCGGCCAAAGATCTATATGCCTATATGCCCCAGTTTTGATTCCCAGGTGCAGGTACATATTAATCAGGAGCTCGATGTCGCAGTGGTTATCGCGCCCGTTCTGCGAGGGCCAAGGTTTATCAGTTTTGCTACTATTAACCAAATCAGTTATTTACGACTAAGCAAATCTGTTATAAATAGCTACACGAATGGATTTGTAAACAAAACATTTAAGCGACTCTCGCAAAGGCCGGTCATCGGATGGGTGACCCACAGTTTATCATCTCAAGCTCTTCCATGCTTCAGAAGGCACGTAAAGCCGTAGGCCCCGGCTGCTTTAGCAGTCGTTAACAACAACCAATCCGCAGTAGTGCCCGCGTGGTGGTTTATGACCCTGTTCTCCCTATCCGTTCATAGGAAAGGCTCGTGCCCCAGCTGATAATTATGCCAATATTAATGACTAGTCGGCAAATTACTGAATATAATTTTCGTTTTGTTGCTTGGAGTTGTTTAGTCGCATAATGCCTAGTTGCTTTTTATATCCAGGTACATCTGTTTGTCCTTAGGAGTGTTGGGATGAACTTTTAGCATCATCCCACAGGCCAGACAAAGATATATGCCCCAGTTTTGATTCCCAATAGATGTACATATTAATGTGATGACTTTGGTTGGAAATAGGGCTATCTTAAGTTTGCTTGGCTAACTACCACCAACTTATCTGTCTGTCACCATAATAACAACATTGGTAGCATTATCGTTACCAAACAAAAGAAGAGCTGCTAGTTCTTTCAATGTGCAGTGCGCTAAAACTATCCATCACTTCATATTATTATCATCACTTACCAATAAGTGAGAGAAAAGCAAAGCGCTTTCTCATTTGAATAACATAAAGAATTAGGTATATAAAAATATTTTATAAGATTCACCTACTTACTTATGTTTCTGATACTAAAAGCTTCATTACTATTGTCATAAACTTAACAATGTTTTAAAATTATTATTTTTTGGATTAAAAATACCATATTATTGTGAAGTGTAAAGTGTTTTATTATTTTATAGCCTCAATATTAAAATTAATTATTACAGCCTTCAGGTACCTCAGTCAGGTCCACATTCCTAAATGGTCCACTTGCCTGAATGGTCCACTTTCTCAGACTATTTTCCCAAACTGTCTACAAAGCCATAGAATAGAATATTAATTAATAATTAATTAACTAATTTAATATAATAGAATTATTAATTTGTGAAATATAATATTTGTAAAGCATGTTTGTTTGTTGTACCCATAAAGTAAAGTAAAGTCCCATAAAACCAATAGGTATATTCTCAGTTTGACTGTGGGAACAACAGTCTATAATAATAACTTAGCATAAGGTAAGGAATTAATTGTTTAAATTGTCTTATGAGGCACAACAAATCTCATATTCTGCAGCAGACTATGTATTTAATATATTTGTCAGATGACATCTCATATTATGGTCACTTACGACTAGTTACAACACACAACTAAGTTGGGAAATATCAGAAATTAACTGTGGTGTTGAAGTAGCTAGAGACAAATAAGGTGAATGAATGATTATTAATTTAGTCACATTTACATTTAATAAATAAAAATTTGACATTCTAAAGCAAATTGAAATAAAATAATGACAGGTAATATTTATTTAATTTGCCGAGCATACAATTTACATTCAAAACTAAATTGATATCTGATTGAGCCTTCTGCTTCTATTTAAGAACACTTTATGCTTCCTTGTCCTACCAGCTTTAATTCAGCATGCACAATATAAACTTCGGCACCGCAGAAATCAGGGAGTATCCAATGTAAGATCAATAATTATTATGCATTATACTAGCTTGTCTTCAATAGATGTTTATTTTACCAACTTAACTTTAGCTGTTCCCGGTGGTGTACTATGAGAGTAGATAAATATACGATAATATCTCTGCCTGCAACAGTAAGGTACCACGTCGACTTTGATAATCCATTTCTTTGTTCAATCAGAATATTTTATTCATCATCAAACTTATGGGGTAAGGGGGTGAGACTGTTTTCATCACTGCATTTTCGCATTCCACACCTTTGATTCAAACACTGGGTGGCTTAGTCCTTGCTATTTTACATCTTCCATTACTTTCTGTGGCTGTGTTTTCAGTCTAAGGATTTTGTTTGGGTTTATTTTCAATTTAATTTTTTTTGTTCAGTTTACATTGCTGATTTAGTGAGTATTTGAGAGCCAAGCAATGCGAACCGTGTAATTTATTTCACTATTTTCACTATAGTTTTGTTTATATATATATATATATATATATATATATATATATATATACAAGGTGGCCGGAAGATTGACGTCCAAAAGAAAAAATTAGGTCTCTCGTGTCGTGGGGTATCCGAATCACCCCCATGTATATTCCGCGATTTTTCACGGTTTTCGAGTTATGAATTTTTTTCTAAATTTTTGAGAATTTTCGAGCGATCAACTTAAAAAATTTCTAGAAAAAAAAGTAGAAGACTTTTTTGTATTTTTTTTTTTGCAACGAAATCTTCATAAGTTGTACTTTTATGCATAAAACAATTAGCTTCGTAACTTTGATGAAAATTTGGAAATGCAGGTCTCAAGAATAAAAAATACGATTATTGAATTATGACTAGAACATTAAGATTAAAATTAAAAATCTAAACAGATGACTGCATGGTTTTTTAGTGATCCTAAAACATGCGACATACTCTCAGCTTTCATAATCATTAAAAAAAAGTAGTACTTAATGAGCTACTTTTCCTAGAATCGGCCTTCAAAAACAGCCACGTGGCATTTAAAAAAAAAATCCATGTGATTAAAACAAAAAGTCTTGCTATTTTATGGTTCCTAATGTTAAATTGGTTTGTTAACTAACCAAAAAATGCCTAAAAAATTGACATTTTGTTTAATTTTAGTTTTAAATTTTATCAATTCTGCGCGTTGCATTCTTGCGAATCATGGGTTGTAAAAGTGAACGTGATTATTTTACCTGCAATAACAATAGGTCGACCGCGAGGATAGAGACGGAATAATTGCCATCTCTCTCACTCTCAGTAGCGCGGGCGACAACCCAAGCCAACGCCAAAATGTTATCTTAGTCGTACTCACTTTGTCTTTACTGCTACTCGTGTCGCCATCGCTCACCCCAAATTTGCTTGCCCTACTTTTTTGACTACTTTGCTCGTTTACTGGACTGTTTTGCCTTCTGATTTGGACTTTGTTTACTTGGAAGTGAAAGAGATGAGTTACACATTAAGTGAATATGCAGAAATGCATTATTTTTATGGAGTTGCACAAGGCAACGGCCGTGAAGCAGCGCGATTGTATCGCGAACAACTTCAACGACGTGGTGGGCCGCAACCTGCACATTATCCCGACCATCGTGTTTTTATTAACACGCACAACACGTTGATGGCAGGCCACATTCCTGGTCAACGCGGTGGTCGTGAAGGAATCCCTCGAGTCGATCCAGATCGCAGAGAAAGACTGCTCGAAGAAGTTCAGCGAAATCCGTCCACGAGTACGAGAAGAATGGCTCGTGCTCTGGGCATCTCAAGAACGTCTATTCAAGCCATACTTCACGATGAAGGATATCACCCTTTCCATATCCGACGAGTTCAAGCTTTGCTACCTGCAGACTACCCATTGCGCGTTGAATTTTGCCAAACCATGTTACGAAAACAGCAAGAAGATCCTGGATATTTCGATAAAGTTTTGTGGACCGATGAGTCACGATTTGAGCGATTTGGAATATTCAATATTCATAATTACCACTCGTGAGCAATCGAGAATCCACACGAAACGAGAGATTCATCTTTTCAACACCGGTTTAGTGTTAACATGTGGTCGGGTATCCTCAACGGCGAACTTATTGGCCCGTTTGAATTGCCATCCAGACTTAATGGAGAAATTTACAAAAACTTTTTAGAAAATGAACTACCATTGCTGCTGCTAGATGTGAATCTTCAGCTTCGACGCACCATGGTTTTTCAAAATGATGGCGCCCCGTGTCACTACGCAACGCAAGTCCGAAACCACTTAAATGAAACTTACCCCAACAGATGGATCGGACGCAGCGGACCAATCAGATGGCCTCCACGCTCACCTGACCTTAACCCAATCGACTTCTTTGTGTGGGGCTATTACAAGGAAATCGCTTACGCCCGAGAATGTTCGAGAGAACAAGAACTTAGAGAAAAGATTACAGAAGCCGAACGTGTTGTGAGAGAGAATAGGGAAGCTTTTAGACGATTAAAAGGCAATTTTTTACGAAGGTGTAGAATGTGCATTGCTGCTGGAGGTAGCCACTTTGAAAACCTTTTGTGAATTTAAAAAATAAATTTTCTTTCTGATTACCATCTCTGATTTATTGACAAAACCACCTCTTACTTAAAACGTTTGTTAACTAATCTCTTAAGAATTTTTAGTTATCAGCAAATTGACAACCTTAAAATTAAAAACTCAAAATGTTATCTAATCTTAGCTTTTTTGCGGCAATTTTTGGTTAGTCAACAAACCAATTTAACATTAGGAACCATAAAATAGCAAGACTTTTTGTTTTAATCACATGGTTTTTTTTTTTTAAATGCCACGTGGCTGTCTTTGAAGGCCGATTCTAGGAAAAGTAGCTCATTAAGTACTACTTTTTTTTAATGATTATGAAAGCTAGGAGTATGTCGCATGTTTTAGGATCACTAAAAACCATGCAGTCATCTGTTTAGATTTTTAATTTTAATCTTAATGTTCTAGTCATAATTCAATAATCGTATTTTTTATTCTTGAGACCTGCATTTCCAAATTTTCATCAAAGTTACGAAGCTAATTGTTTTATTCATAAAAGTACAACTTATGAAGATTTCGTTGCAAAAAAAAAAATACAAAAAGTCTTCTACTTTTTTTTCTAGAAATTATTTAAGTTGATCGCTCGAAAATTCTCAAAAATTTAGAAAAAAATTCATAACTCGAAAACCGTGAAAAATCGCGGAACATACATGGGGGTGATTCGGATACCCCACGACACGAGAGACCTATTTTTTTCTTTTGGACGTCAATCTTCCGGCCACCTTGTATATATATATATATATATATATAATGAACCTTTCACGGTAAATGTTGATCAAGTGTGAAGTTAGAACAATTGTTGATCCACCTATTTTACGTGTATACTCGGCTCCCCGTAGCGCAAACTGATATACTTTGACCCGTCCTTGATGCGCGTGTGACGTCGGTGGAGCTGCACTTACAGGTTTTCAACATACTCGTCAGCGACTTGACCAACATTTGTTGATCCAGCAACGTTCGAAAAACTCATACTGAATATGATTTCTTAGATCCAGAATATATTTAACTTATATGCGACATTTACTTAGACTAAGTTGATCCGGAGCCAAAATGGACGAATAGGTACTTGAACACAAAGCGGCAACGTCGCGTTCTGCGTGTGACAGAGAGAGAACCCAGTTAGAATATAGAGTGAATTTGTGTTATTTTACAATACAAGCTTTTATTTAGTTTCACCTGCCCCGTTGTTTGTTCGTCTGTAATTAAATCTGGCAAGTTAAATTTGATCCACTTCCCGGTTATCGATTGAGATGAAATTTTGCATGCATGTGTGAATCAGACGACAATGCAAAATTATTATGACATGGAGCTGATCTGATGATAGAACCGGAAGGTGGCCATAGGAACTCGGTAGTTAAACGACACAACCCCATCGAGTTTGGGCTCGTATGATTCGTCTTGATGAGTACTTTGATGCTAGATGGTAACCAGGGTCTGATGATGGAGCTGGAAGATGGCCATAGGAACTCGGTAATTAAACGACACAATCCCATCGAGTTTGGGCTCGTATGATTCGTCTTGACGAGTACTTTGGTGCTAGATGGTAACCAGGGTCTAATGATGGAGCTGGAAAATGGCCATAGGAATTCGGTAATTAAACGACACAACCCCATCGAGTTTGGGCTCGTATGATTCGTCTTGACGAATACTTTGATGCTAGATGGTAACCAGGGTCTGATGATGGAGCTGGAAGATGGCCATAGGAACTCGGTAATTAAACGACACAATCCCATCGAGTTTGGGCTCGTATGATTCGTCTTGACGAGTACTTTGGTGCTAGATGGTAACCAGAGTCTGATGATGCTGGAAGATGGCCATAGGAAACTCGGGAAAATAAGTTCGTACGTTCGTACGTTCAGTTTGTTATGAATGTGGATTCTGTCTTTGATTAGATGAATAAGATGGATGACCCAATGCCAAGGTGAGCACGAACATTTCAATTTTAAAAGCTTGAGGCATTCATTTTTTTTATTTTATTTACTCATGTCGCTATCCTTTAAAACAGGCTTACACAAAACAAATTAAACTTATGAATAGTTTTCTAAAGTTTACGTGAACACTACACATTGAAATAAAACAACTTTTACGGATCTACTCGCATTTATTTTAGGGTTCGAAACGTCAGGATAAACATTAACTAAAAGTAATGTGTAATGTGCTCGATGGCGCAGTGGTTAACGCGCCCGGTCTGCGAGTGTTGAGGTTAAGCAACTTTCGCAAAGGCCGGTCATCGGATGGGTGACCAAAAATTTATCATCTCGAGCTTCTCCGTGCTTCGGAAGGCACGTAAAGCCGTTGGTCCCGGCTGCATTAGCAGTCGTTAACAACCACCAATCCGCACTGGGCCCGCGTGGTGGTTTATGACCCGTTCTCCCTATCCATCCATAGGGAAGGCTCGTGCTCGTGGGGACAAAAATGAGCTGATGGTGATGATGATGATGAATGTGTAAAATATACGCGAGTAGATCCGTAAAAGTTGTTTCATTTTAAATTTCATGAAGATCGGTTCAGCGGTTTAGTCGTGAAGAGGTAACAGACAAACAGAAAGACATAGTACTTTTGCTTTTATAATATAAGTAGGTATGCAATATGAAATTATGGATTGCCTAATACAAGCTTTTATTAATTAACTAGTTTCGTTCGTATGTCTGTATGTCTTTCCGGTTCAAATCAAGTAAATTAATTTTGACCTACTTTCCGGTGCCTGATTGAGATAAAATTTGGCATACCTAAGTATCTTGTGTAAGGTGGCTGGCAGCGACTGAATCGGAGAACCGAGGATTGGGTTCAGTAGCGCGCCTTGTTGGGAGGCCTATGTCCAGCAGTGGACTAGTTTGGGCTGATGATGATGATGATACCTCATCTTGGGTGAAAATGCAATAATATGGTACCATGGAGCTGGTCTGATGATGGAAGCCGAAAGTTGGCCATAGGAACTCTTCAACTAAGCAAACGAGGATATCCTCGTCGTGTTTGTGCTTATTAGATTTGTTTTGACAAACTATAGCTCAAGAAACATTTGAAGTCCACTGTTGGACATCCGCCAGTTTGGCAGGTCCAAACTGTGTAGTGAATACAAGCCATAATCAGCGTTCTGTGAAATTTGAACTCGAGACAGTTAACAGTTGTTCATGAGAAGCCGATCCTGGCTGCAGCATCAGGTCAAGGTCACCTTATTATTGCATTGTCATCGGATGTACATACGTTTACCAAATTTCAACTCTATACGCTTAACAGTTGAGGAGTTCCCTTGTGAGAGACGATCCTCGCTGCAGCATCAGGTCAAGGTCACCACATTATTGCATTGTCATCGGGTGTTTATATGTGTACCAAATTTCAACTCTATACGCTTAACCATTGAGGAGTTTCCTTGTGAGAGACGATCCTGACTGCAGCATCAGCTCAAGGTCACCACATTATTGCATTGTCATCGGGTGTACATAAATGTCCAAATTTCAACTCTATAAGCTTAACCATTGAGGAGTTCCCTTGTGAGAGACGATCTTGGCTGCATATATATATATACATAGAGGAGTTCTCTTGTGAAAGACAATCCTGGCTGCAGCATCAGGTCAAGGTCACCACATTATTGCATTGTCATCGGGTGTACATAAATGTCTAAATTTCAACTCTATACGCTTAACCATTGAGGAGTTCCCTTGTGAGAGACGATCCTGGCTGCAGCATCAGGTCAAGGTCACCACATTATTGCATTGTTATCGGGTGTACATATGTGTACCAAATTTCAACTCTATACGCTTAACAGTTGAGGAGTTCCTTTGTGAGAGACGATCCTGGCTGCAGCATCAGGTCAAGGTCACCACATTATTGCATTGTCATCGGGTGTACATATGTGTACCAAAATTTCAACTCTATACGCTTAACCATTGAGGAGTTCCCTTGTGAGAGACGATCCTGGCTGCAGCATCAAGTCAAGGTCACCACATTATTGCATTGTCATCGGGTGTTTATATGTGTACCAAATTTCAACTCTATACGCTTAACCATTGAGGAGTTCCCTTGTGAGAGACGATCCTGGCTGCAGCATCAGGTCCAGGTCACCATATTATTGCATTGTCATCAAGATTACTTAAGTGTACAAAATGTCAGCTTATTCCGATAACGTTAACTACTAGTTCACAATTGACTTACAATGCAGCGGGCGGCACTCGCGCTCGCATTACCCAGAAACCGCCTTTGATTCCGACTGACTACGTGTCCGTGAGCGGTTGTCGGAGCGCACATTGTATGAAGCTTTAATTCTGTATTTTGTGGCTAAAGATACGAAACGGCAACGTCGCGGCTGCTTTCAGCCAATCCGATCGTTTGCTGTGCTCTGATTGGCTCATTTGAATCGGATTAACATTTTCCGTAGCTATCGCAAGGTGGATTTGTATATCGGATCAACTTCGGCGAACGTTAGTAAGAAGTCCCGTGAGTGTAGATGTTGATCCGGTCGGAGCCACATTAGTTACCAGAGATGCATATTGGATCAACAAAAGGCGCCGGATCAACATACATTTTCGGATCAACAAAGTGCTCGCGTGAAGTCGCGCCTGATCAACATTTACCGTAAAGGTATCTAATTTACCGTAAAGGTATACATATTGATCTATATTAAATGCACAATCTATTTAAGGTAATTGGATTAGGATTAATGCTGTATTGTTTAAAAATGCTTCGTAAATAAGCCATTATTTCTCGTACAAAGTAAATGATACAAAATGATTATTGTAGGTTATCCCTAAGAGATAGACATATACCATCGCGGACTTTTTTGTAGTTAAGGTGTACAATACTGTACCTAGTATATTATTTTGATCTATCTCGTAGGGTTCAGCCAGCGTTATGCAATCTCGAAATAGATGTTGTATTCGAAATTGGCACCCCCGAAAACCATGGACTGCTAGTTAGCAGTTAAGTTAAGATTAAAAAGATTAAGATTAAGTTAAGATGTTTTCTTCCTGTCCAAATTTTAAAAAACAATTGAAGCTATCAAGTGCGATAATTAAGTAGTGCAGAAAATACAAAGTAATCAGGTGGTGGTCTACACATTATATAATTATTAAATATATTCAGTATTTTTTCTCATTTAAAGAGCAGCATTCAATGACTCACTTACGCTCATTGCAAGGTTAAATTCTTAATAAGGCTTAATTCTTAGGTAATGGGTTTTGAATTAAGTTCTAGGTAAGGAAAAGTTTATTTTGTTAAAAGTTGGTTAGTGTTCCGTTTATAGCGTTTTATTTTTATTTCTCAATAGAGAAACAAAATATTCACAAAATATTGTGACCTCTTTTTTTCTATTTTTTTATTACAAATAATAAAAAAATGTTTACATTTATGCAGAAACCTGTAATTGGCTTTACTATAAGCATCAGTAGATAAGGCACACATAGTAATAAGCTGTTGGTTTCTATAAATAAATAAATAAATAAATGTATTCGAAATCGGCACCCCCGAAATGGTTGGAAAATAATACCTATGGATACCTATGGGTCACGTCCGCCAATGTTGGATTGGTTGCCACGAACTCGAACTCGAACTCGAACTCGAACTCGGACTCGGACTCGAACTCGAACTCGAACTCGAACTCGAACTCGGACTCGGACTCGGACTCGATCTCGAACTCGAACTCGAACTCGAACTCGAACTCGAACTCGAACTCGAACTCGATCTCGAACTCAAACTCGAACTCGAACTCGAACTCGAACTCGAACTCGAACTCGAACTCGAACTCGAACTCGAACTCGAACTCGAGCTTGAACTCGAGCTTGAACTTGAACTTAAAAAATAAAAAAGAGTAAAAAAAAAGTAAAAAAAACAAGTATAAGAAATACTCTGACTCGGACTCGAACTCGAACTCGGACTCGGACTCGGACTCGAACTCGAACTCGAGCTCGAGCTCGAGCTCGAACTCGAACTCGAACTCGAACTTGAACTCGAACTCGAACTCGGACTCGGACTCGAACTCGAACTCGAACTCGGACTCGGACTCGGACTCGGACTCGGACTCGGACTCGGACTCTGACTCGGACTCGGACTCGGACTCGAACTCGGACTCGGACTCGGACTCGGACTCGGACTCGGACTCGGACTCGGACTCGGACTCGGACTCGGACTCGAACTCGGACTCGGACTCGAACTCGAACTCGAACTCGAACTCGAACTCGAACTCGAACTCGAACTCGAACTCGAACACGAACTCGAACTCGAACTCGAACTCGAACTCGAACTCGAACTCGAACTCGAACTCGAACTCGAACTCGAACTCGAACTCGAACTCGAACTCGAACTCGAACTCGAACTCGAACTCGAACTCGAACTCGAACTCGAACTCGAACTCGAACTCGAACTCGAACTCGAACTCGAACTCGAGCTTGAACTTGAACTTAAAAAATAAAAAAGAGTAAAAAAAAAGTAAAAAAAACAAGTATAAGAAATACTCGGACTCGGACTCGAACTCGAACTCAAACTCGAACTCGAACTCGAGCTCGAACTCGAACTCGAACTCGAACTCGAACTCGAACTCGAACTCGAACTCGAACTCGAACTCGAACTCGAACTCGAACTCGAACTCGAACTCGATCTCGAACTCGAACTCGAACTCGAAATCGTACTCGAACTCGAACTCGTACTCGTACTCGAACTCGAACTCGAACTCGAACTCGAACTCGAACTCGAACTCGAACTCGAACTCGAACTCGAACTCGAACTCGAACTCGAACTCGAACTCGAACTCGAACTCGAACTCGAACTCGAACTCGAACTCGAACTCGAACTCGAACTCGAACTCGAACTCGATCTCGAACTCGAACTCGAACTCGAACTCGAACTCGAACTCGAACTCGAACTCAAGAGTTCGAGTCAAGACTCGAACTGAATGCGGATTCTGTCTTTGATTCTAATGTGATGAAATGTTCGTGCTCACCTTGGCATTGGCCTTGCAAAGGCAAAAGCTTGAGGCACTGTTTTTTTTATTTTATTTACTCATGTCGCTATCCTTTAAAACAGGTTTACACAAAACAAAATAAACAAATTTGACGATATGTTTTCTAAAGTTTACGTGAACACTACACATTGAAATAAAACAACTTTTACTCACGTTTATTTTAGGGTTCAAAATGTCAGGATAAACAGTAACTAAAAGTAATGTGTAAAATAAACGCGAGTATCTCCGTAAAAGTTGTTTCATTTCAAATTTCATGAAGACAGACAGACAAACAGAAAGACATAGTTACTTTTGATTTTATAATTTAAGTATGCAATATGAAAGTATGGATTTCCTAATACTAGCTTTTATTAATTAACTAGTTTCGTTCGTATGTCTGTATGTCTTTCCGGTTCAAATCAAGTAAATAAATTTTGACCTACTTTCCGGTGCCTGATTGAGATAAAATTTGGCATACCTAGGTATCTTGTGTAAGGTGGCTGGCAGCGACTGAATCGGAGAACCGAGGATTGGGTTCAGTAGCGCGCCTTGTTGGGAGGCCTATGTCCAGCAGTGGACTAGTTTGGGCTGATGATGATGATTTCATCTTGGGTGAAAATGCAATAATATGGTACCATGGAGCTGGTCTGATGATGGAAGCTGAAAGTTGGCCAAAGGAACTCTTCAACTAAGCAAACGAGGATATCCTCGTCGTGTTTGTGCTTATTAGATTTGTTTTGACAAACTATAGCTCAAGAAACATTTGAAGTCCACTGTTGGACATCCGCCAGTTTGGCAGGTCCAAACTGTGTAGTGAATACAAGCCATAATCAGCGTTCTGTGAAATTTGAACTCGAGACAGTTAACAGTTGTTCATGAGAAGACGATCCTGGCTGCAGCATCAGGTCAAGGCCACCTTATTATTGCATTGTCATCGGATGTACATACGTTTACCAAATTTCAACTTTAGACGCTTAACAGATGAGGAATTCCCTTGTGAGAGACGATCCTGGCTGCAGCATCAAGTCAAGGTCACCACATTATTGCATTGTCATCGGGTGTATATATGTGTACCAAATTTCAACTCTATACGCTTAACCATTGAGGAGTTCCCTTGTGAGAGACGATCCTGACTGCAGCATCAGCTCAAGGTCACCACATTATTGCATTGTCATCGGGTGTACATATGTGTACCAAATTTCAACTCTATACGCTTAACAGTTGAGGAGTTCCTTTGTGAGAGACGATCCTGGCTGCAGCATCAGGTCAAGGTCACCACATTATTGCATTGTCATCGGGTGTACATAAATGTCTAAATTTCAACTCTATACGCTTAACCATTGAGGAGTTCCCTTGTGAGAGACGATCCTGGCTGCAGCATCAGGTCCAGGTCACCATATTATTGCATTGTCATCAAGATTACTTAAGTGTACAAAATGTCAGCTTATTCCGATAACGTAAACTACTAGTTCACAATTGACTTACAATGCAGCGGGCGGCACTCGCGCTCGCTAATGCTAATGGGTAATCCCAGAAACCGCCTTTGATTCCGACTGACTACGTGTCCGTGAGCGGTTGTCGGAGCGCACATTGTATGAAGCTTTTATTCTTATTTTGTGGCCAAAGATACGAAACGGCAACGTCGCGGCTGCTTTCAGCCAATCCGATCGTTTGCTGTGCTCTGATTGGCTCATTTAAATCGGATCAACATTTTCCGTAACTATCGCAAGGTGGATTTGTATATCGGATCAACTTCGGCGAATGTTAGTAAGCAGTCCCGTGAGTGTAGATGTTGATCCGGTCGGAGCCACATTAGTTACCAGAGATGCATATTGGATCAACAAAAGGCGCCGGATCAACATGCATTTTCGGATCAACAAAGTGCTCGCGTGAAGTCGCGTCTGATCAACATTTACCGTAAAGGGATCTCTATATATATATATATATTGTACATACCTATACCATATATATATATATATATATATATATAGTGTAGTTTGTTCCTTGAGGAACCGGCTAAGGTCATAGACCATGCTGCCATGTCATTAGTTTAAGTAATACATAAATAAACAATATTTTCATATATGATGATGATGATGAATGATATTAGAATTGGGAAGTGAGAAATGATATACCCCCCAACCCCTCGAGTATCTCAGTAAAGATGTGGGGCTTTACTAAGTCCTCACGCGAGCTTCTTGAGAGAATTTGAAAAGTGAAGTTGCACTGTTTTGTTTCATTTGCCAACACTTATGCACACTCACGAACACTTAACGGTTAATAATCCACCATTATTTCACATTAATATTCGACATAACACAAATTTTGGAAAATAAAGCAAAACCGCAAACATGACGCTTCACTTTCCCGCCAAGAAGTCCGGTAGGTATGTACCTACAAAATATAATGTCACTGGTTCTCATTTATTGATCAGACCAAAGGGATCTTGTTCAAACAGGCAATTGTTTAGTTTTTCGATATTAGATATTAGATTCGATTTTAGATATCTCGAAAACCGTGAGACTTTCATTAAACTGAAATTTTAGTATGTGGTAGGACATGATGTGACCCACCCGCAGCTAAAGGATTATCTTTCGTTTTTTGGACACGCTGTATATACCTACTTGAATAAGATACTGGCCACTAATTTATTTCTATAATGATTACAATCAAATAGCCCTCGTGACAATGTCATTTCCATAAAGAAAATTGTATAAACATACTAGATTATTATTATTTTATTTCGCTGTTACCTACACACGCTTTACGTTTTGTATTTATTTTTGTGAAAATGGAGTGTGAAGAAAATGACGGTGTTGTGTTTATTAAAAGTAAAAGAGATAAAGACTTATTGTTGCTGGAGGGTTATAAGTATACGTTTCAATGTAACAATAAAAGTGGCAACAGTAACTGGCGTTGCGAACGCCGGGATATTTGCAATGCATCTATAACTTTAAATCCTACTCGTAATAAAGTAATTCGCGAACCTAATCACGCGTACCACTGCAAGCCGAATTACAACAACATGGAAAAGGTGTTCTGAAGAATATGGCCCTATTGAACCTATATTCGATGAGAGCATGCAACCTTTATTAGACAGAGGTATGAACTTGGTAGAGAAGGTGCCGTCGTTTATTGAAAAAAAAACTGGTTTATATAATATCATAATATTAGGAAAAGAAAAGGAAAAATTGAGAAACTTAAGTTCAGATGTTTAAAAGAAGTAAATCTACCCCAAAAATTACAAAAATATTTATTATGTGATTTTGATGATAACGAAAATGGAAAAAGACTTAATAATAATAATCATTTTTATAATGTTTAATTGTTTTTATATTAAAATATTGTAAAAATCTAGTTTTAAGGAAAAAAATAAATAAAAAGTATATTAATAATAAATCTTTATTTGCATAGAACATGGTATAATAAAATTGTCAGTCCAACCGCCGCAAAAATGTTTCAACGGGCAAAACTAATATTCGGTGATGGAACATTTAAAGTAGTTAGAAAACCCTTCACACAATTATATACACTTCACGCAGATTTAGGCAGCACTAGGAATAGAAAGATAATTGGACCGCTAGCTTTTGCAATTTTGCCCGACAAAACCCAGGAAACATATACCTACTATATTTTTAACAATTTTAAAAGAAAAGTTACCTTTATGGAACCTTACCTTTTTTAAAATCGATTTCGAAATGTCTATGTACAATGCTATCAAGGCAATATATCCCGATGCGAAGATAAGCGGGTGCTCTTTCCTCTTTTTTTCAGATCCGTGTTTCCACTATTCAGAAAGAAGCCATTAAAAGAAAGGCGAAAAAATTAAAATTAAAGAAACATACTCTACTACTACTACTGTTACTCTGTGTAAAACATTAGCACAACTACCTCCACAACTTATTCCGGAGGGATGGCTAAGCGTTCAATCCCTTATACCAGATACTGCTAATGGTCAGAAATTTTTTGATTACTTTAAATCACAGTGGATGAGTAACAACGTATTTAGCACATTCAGCTGTTTTAATGAACGGCATCTGACAATTAATAACGTAGAGGGTTGGCACAATCTACTTAAACGAAGGATTCCAAAGAAAGCTAACATTTTACATCTCATTGACGGCATACAAAAGATAATTGCGAAAGGTGACTTGAAAATGAAGAAAATAAAATAAAATATGGTAGTACAAAATAGGCGAAAGCATAAGGACATAAAGATAACCAAACGACATAAGTAATAAAATCATGTTTGGCCCAGAAATTTTCAGTTCTGACCTGCCTGAAACGAATGAGTCGATTGTTTCATATTTATGATATTTGACCTTAATTATTATAGAAAACAGACATAAGTACCTATAGGTACCTACTTGATTAAAAACAATTTTTTTTTGTGTTGTTGTTTGTGAAGGGTATAGAAGCACCTTTTTAAGTTTAAGTTCTTAAATAAGTACATTAAAGTATATTTTTAAAATGTTGTTTTACTGGTCATCAAGACTATCACTAATCGGATTAGGATTTTTTTTCTCTCTCCGAATGAACTGACGAATTATGACGAAAGTGGAATCTGACGAAAGAGTCATTAGAGGTATTCCACATCCGTCATTCATGGCGAAACTGAACTGAAATTATAAAAAAACTGCTTCTAACGAAAGTGGAATCTGACGGACGTTTACTAAATCGAGTTTCTTGCCGATTCTTCTCAGTGCAAGGCCTCCCGCCCAGAGTAGACTTACGCACCGACGACGATGACATAATGACATTTATTAGAGCTATTTGTAGCCAAAACCGAATATATGATTTAGATGTTTTTATGAATTTTAAAAATAGCTGGCAACAATGCAGGTTGCATACCTATACATATAATGTACCTAATTTATGATCTCTAATTGTATAGTGTAAAATTAAAATGATATACTTTTATTTCGTTTATCCCAAACCCATTATATTATTATTCGAAAACGCATAACTAGGTATATTTTATCTGCTAAGTTTAGCAGTATTTTAAAATTGTTTAAGAAAATAAGAATATTTGTTTTTTATTACCTACTTCAAGTGCAATTTGTGTATGTTACACATTAATATTGAAATAATATAATAGATACCACCTACGTTTTATATACGTTTTTCTATTGATTGTATAGTGGACCATGAAATTGCTTTAACACTTGACTACAACTTCCATTACAATAAAACTTCGCTAAGGCTCATTATTATTATTTTCTGAGCAGAAACTACTTTTATAATACTAATACTTGACTGTATTTACGTCTTAAACAGAATCTGTCATTACCGAATCTGACCTAAACAGAATCTGTCCTAAACCGAACAAGCGCCGGGTTCGATCAGCTCGGGTCCTTTGACTATATACACGTATAATCAAAACTCGGGTCAATGTCGAAAACGAACTTTTCGATATTGTGTTGGGTCTGGGTGGTTGTGGTACCGTCGTTGTTTCTGATTTCCATGAGACGAGTGCTTTAGCTACTTACCTTACCTACCTTGGGATGAGAACAAGTTTGTGATGTTGTCTAAATATTTTTATATAGGTAGGTACTTATATTAATAGAGCGTCAGAATTGAAATGACGACCATCCTTATCTCTACTCATGTGGTCTTGAATTAATTGAATTAGAATCAAATATTACTTGTAGGTAGCTGAGAGGCGGCACGGTAGGTCCGACAAGTCTCTGGACTCTATTCATTAACATTATTTTAGCAAATTCAAAGCGGAAACTAAAGCAGTAGATGTTAAATGTATTTAGAAATATCTTAAAGTAGGGTACTGTGTGCCGTCATGCGTCATTTTATTTATCACTGATGTAAGAAACATCGCAGGTAGTTCACGTATGTCACCTTCGTAATGTTAATATTTACGGTAGTCTATTACATCTCTCTTCTGTGATCAAAGTGATTATACTTCCGAATTTAGTAGCGCGAATTTGAAATCATTTTCAATTCCAGATGTTTTAATACTTACCTATATCTACATCGACAATTGACATTTACTTAGTACCTACCTACTTACCTATTTATATTTTGTATTAACATACTTTAGGACTAATATTAGCACATTCTTAATGATTTTTCCGCTCCTGATGGTCTAGTGCCCACTCATCACTGGTCGGTCTCAGACCCGGGTTCGATTTCGATCACAATATGTATACATTGTATACCCTCAGCGTAGGTATAGTAGGTTGTGCTCGGTTTGATTGGTGGCAGAACTTTTAACGTTTAAGTACCTACGTACGCCTGGCTAGGGCTTCCAATCCCGCATGCCATAAAGTAAGTACCTAGTGAAACAAAGCATAGCATAATGACAGTATTTATTAAAAAAGTGCAAAAATATTAAAGTTATACTGAAATCACTTTGTGTTTTGGAAGTATTTTCGCAGGAAACACAACATTCCTAACGTTACGATACGTTGCCAAACTGCTTCGTATCTTGTTGGCAAGATAACCGGCAGCGGAGAACGCTCGCTCCGCTTCTACGCTTGTTAAGCTAACGTTAAATATTTACCCATCGAGATCCCAACCCATCTGATTCATAAAGAATTATCTCTTTCTTTATGTTTTCAATTAGAGGTATTCGAGCAGGCGATGGACAAAAACTTTCATGGTATATGGTAATTTTTACTCCCGCAAATCCCGCGGATCCCGCATGTCTAATCCCGCGGTGAGCGGGAGTAAAAAAACATGCGGGATCTCGGTATTTCGAGATCTCGATATACCGAGATTGGAAGCCCTACGCCTGGCTAGCTACCGCCATCTTATCTAGCGTCGTAACGATATTAAAAACAAGCCTACTCGTTTTGTGTTGTGGGGCTCATCTTGGCATGGCCACCATCACCAACTCTAAATCTGGCTATGGATAGTATGTCGAAATATGTCGCCAAATATCAGAGTTTGTCGGTAATCTACCGTTCAAAAGTTATAAGGGGTCATAGGTGGCCATGCCAGGGCCCAGGATGAGCCTGAATTTGAACTTTTGAACGGTAGACCGACAAACTCTGAAATTTGGCGACATACTTCGACATACTCTCTATAAAGTCAGATTTAGAGTTGATGTTGGTGGCCATGCCAAGATGAGCCACACACACTTGTTGTTCTTCTGTGATTGAAAATCCGCTTCTATCTTCCTTAACGCCACTTACCTACCAATTACAATGGTGACATGAATGAAGCTAAAGGTGAAGGTCAAGCGCTTCCCCGTTGTTAGATAAATAAATATATAGTAGGTACCTAACTGACCAAAAAACTATTTAAGACATTTAACTTTTAGTCCATAAATATTACGATACGCAAGGACGGAATTATGTTTATTTGAAAAAGCAACTGCAATTTACGTGTTGGCGCTTTACACTACACCGAACTGAAGCATTTTCTGCCAAGCGTGCCGCAAAAAGACATGAACAAAAACCCGTTTAGCCTAGGTTATGATGAGTCTATTGAACCGCTGTTCTTCACGTTTTTGCGATCAGTGTACCTAAGTCATAAAAATAAAACTGATTACTGGAATGAACATATTTTATTTACTACATGATTATTCTTCATTTATTCCTAGAATAATATAAATAGGTAAAACATTAACTTGCAAAGCAAAGTACCTAATTCATAAATAGAGTAGGTACCTAATATACACTTAATGAGGTAATTAACTTAATGAAATTCAAAACTCGGATTCAGTCATGAAATTTGGGGTAGGTACTACTCTGCTAGTAAAATCTTATGCCGGCGGATACTCTCAGACGAGACAAGGCGAGCACACCGTACATTGACGTTTTTCAAAAAGAATCTAGGTGTAAAAGCAAACGATGAGCGGAAATGTACTGCGGCCTCATGTTGTAAAAAGCTATTACTTTCGCTTGAATATTGTCTTCTCAATCAATCTTAGAGAAGACCGCAAAATGTTGGAGAGGGTTACCCGACCACAAGCAACTTTGGCATAAGGCATGGTCTACCGCAGACTTTAATGACTATGCTTATTGAAATACTGAGGTGCTCTGCTGTATAGGCATTAGCACTTTCTATTAACTACACCTATTAACTATACAATACACTCTATGGACAAAATTTTAACCCTTCCAAAAAACTTCCATCTGTTCCAATGGCTAATTCATCAAATTCAATGTTGGTTAAATAGCCTTTGTAAATTTTTTCTCTGAGTTCCACTACATAAGAATATGCATCAAACCTGTTTCTTGGCCAAATGAAGCTAATTTTATACCAGTTATTCTTTTTAATAAAGCAGGGTTCACTGAGCTCTATGTCAACAACAGAATCATATTCAACAGTATTCATAAAGTTGGTGTACTTAATAGTGTTGTTGTCAGATTCTGATACTATTGATACAGATAATTGTTCTGAATAATTCTTAGGTATAGTGGTGTGAAAGTTAAGCACAGGAGCCATTCTTGTTGGTATACATAGTGAGTTTATAAATATGGACTTGTTTGATTTGAGTCTACAATTTACAGTGAAATTATTTGAATCTATAATAAGGGGTTGTACAGATTTTATAGGATTGCGATGACAAAAATACCATTGCAGTTTCAATGGTCTTCGTGGCATTTGATACATATCTGTTGGGATTGCTTCATCATCACTAACATTTTGTTGTTCCTCTAAAATCTTCATTTTAATAAATTCTAATTCTTGTGGCAGAAGGAGATTAAATCCAGCTATTTTGATTTCTTCAAAGTCATCTAAGGACAGTGTTTGAAATCTCAGCAATTGAAATAAGCCTTTCTTGAAAAGAATGTCTTGTCTGTTTTCATATGAATCAGAAAGGTTGATTTGTTTACAATAATATTTTGTCCATGCAAATACATTTTTAATCAGATCAACTTCTTTTATGTTAATATCATCACTTTCAAGTATAGCTTTCATGGATGAAAATGAGATAAATTCTATATACTCTTGTAGGAGATAACCAGCATGTTCACAGAACAGTTTCATGGCAAATGATGTTAATTGTGGATCTTGCAAATAGTCAGGATAATTTAGAATATCAATAACATTATCAACACTGATATTAGTCTGTATGTAACCAATACAGACATTACTAAGGTGATCTAATAAGTATTTTCTAGATGCATAGAGTAATTCAAATGCTTGTTCAATTGACAATATCTCCACTTTATCAGTATATATGTAATTTAATATGAGTTGAAATACTTCAGGTTCTATATCGGTTATTTCTATATCCTTATTGTTTGACAACGGCCCATAAAACATAGCTTCAAAAACAGGGCTACTTATACCCAAAATCAATTTGTGCGCCTTAAAATCTTGACCACTTATAGAAAAACAGCAGTCACTCCATTCGTATGATATCAATAATTTTTTGACACGTTCATAAAGGTTTGTCTGGCATATTTCATTGTTCTTGTAGCCCATCTGTAAAAACAGCATAGATACACCATTAAAATATCGAATTTTGAGCTGTAATTCCAAATGAAATAGAAAATAAAACCAAATACTGACCGTTTCAAAGGTGAACAGTTTTTTAATCCTTGGCTTGGGTCAAGTACTTGTACCTACTTAGTACTCAGCTGCTTTTGTATTTCTAAACACAAGAACTGTAGATTTATTTTACCTACTTCATCTATCTTTAATCAACAAGTAATGATAATATAAATTAGAAATAATTGTCATCCAGAACTGCTGTTGAGGAATTATAAATGTTTTCAATCAATAAACGTAGCAAAACAAACGGTAAAATCCGACAACAGCCGAAAGCAGACGGACGATACGATACAATACAATACAAAAATAAATAGGACAGATAAAAATAAACAAACATTGACTGACATTGACATGACAGTGAGGTTTTTTCTTCTTCTGGCGTTTGAACAGGTAATGGAATATAGCCCATACAGCCATGTCCTCAAAGATAATTTAGCCCCCGAACCTTTTTAAGTTTCAGAGAAGTGTGCTATCCACAGACCTATACATATTAACATAGATCACGCAAGTACACCTACTTCAAACGTTTTGAATGAGCCCATCTGTGCTCAACTGACCGCTGTTTATATTCAGTCCGCGATCGACATTCACCCAGGGAGATATCTCTCAAAAACATGAAAAATGCCTCAATGCCAATGTTCTGTAGGTCAATTCTATTAAAAAACTGTAACTGCACGTTTACGCCTGTCATTTGTCGCGTGTAGGAGCAGTGCCGTGGAAATAGACGTATTCTATTAAAATTCTCTGCACCACAACTACACTACAACTGCGCGACTACTACACTACAGCTGCACGAATCCTGCAATAAAACTAGAAGGACTAATATTACCTTATAATAATAAAAATGAGTAAAAATGTTTTTTAAGTTAAACGGTTTTTATATAAAAGCTAAAAAATAATATGGTAGGTCCTAGGTACAGGTACAGGTAAAAAATAAAATCGTTTGGCGTGCGTATTCTGCGTAAATTATGTAAATAGCATTTTTTATAGCTTTTAGTACAATTTTCAATAAAACCGTTTAACTTAAAAAAAAATACGTTTAATTTTTAAAATGCTTATAATACACTGTGCAAAAGTTGCTCACGATCTACTTCAATAAACCTGCACAAAAACTGCACCAATACTGCTGTCATTACTACACAAATGTCAAAATATTTTAATGGAATACGATTATTTTGCAGTAAACGTGCAGGTGTAGTGCAGTTTTGTAAGTGGAATACCTATTTGCGTTATTTCTCCGTCCCTGCAATACTACGGCAGCAGCGCTGCTTAACAGAATACCAAAACGTCAAAATTTGGTCATTTTGACACGCGACGCTGTCGTTTATTTAATAGAATCGGCCTAATTAGAGATGAGATAGAGAAGGCCGGTATTAAACCATTTATACTTTTTGATATAATACGAAATACCGTATTATATCATTTCGTATGGTATTTAGTATGGTTATTTTGCATTGTTATTAGGGTTTTTTCTTACCAATCTAAATCTTTATCACTAATAAATATTTAGTAAGGAAATAATTATATAATAATACAATTTTATTTAGTGGTAATAATAAGGAGGTTGGTAGGTAGAGTCTAACTAACGAATGGTGGCACTAGAAAAGAGCGGCAATTTCGAAAATCTTTTAGGTGTAAACCTCAGAATAATAATTCAGAATAATGATGTTATGACTTTTTCTGATGAGGAATATCAAGAGCCACACAATGGAGACAGTGATGTACCAAGCACTAGTGCAGGCTTTCAACTTAGAAATGCACTAATAGAAAATAATTACCAATAAGTAGCTTTTAGTTAGGGTGGTATTACACTTAAAAAACAAGATCTTGAGTTCATGGTCTTGAGATAAATCTCAGTTGATACGCTCTTGATGATGATTCATTAATTAGTCACCATCTTAAGATCGTGATCACATCTTGAGAGCGTATCAGCTGAGATCGCTCTCAAGATCAATCTTAAGAGTGATTTATAGATACGGGCCTTAGAGCATTAAACCAAATGGAGAGGCCATGCGCACGAATTTCTATGAAAAAAAGTCTGTCATTGTCTGCGGGGGACGAGGTAAACGCACACAAATACAGTTCACACTGATGCATTTTTCAATGACGTCGCTACGCACGCAAACTACAAAATTATTAAACACTAGCATAAACTAGCCGCACACTAATACATTCACACACAGGGTTAGCCTGTCCGTGCACGAGTCTGACGTCAACTTTATATAAACATCGATAGGGCTTGATACTATCGATTAAATTTGTCGATGCCAATAATAATAATGAGTTATTTAATTTACTACACAAGTGAATCTCGCGACAAGCTTTTATATTATATAATTGTGTAGTGACGTTATGAGTTCAGAGTAGGTACTTTCAGTCGGTTTATGAACTAAAGTATCCTCAAGTGACTAAAATTTCTCAGAACGACTTAACTGCTCGAGATTGCATGTCTTCTCTGGGTTCATTGAATTTATCAGTACCGGAGATCGAGGAGGCTTTAATAATAAGCGTGCTGGTTTAGATGGTAAACCAGCATGGTAACCAAACATATTACTAAAAATGTATGCCGAGAATCTTGCCGGGCCATTTTAAATATTATTATAACAAATCGCTTCAAACGGTATATTTCCATTACAGTGGACACACCTGACTCCCATTCACAAAGGTAGTGATACAAATGTTGTTTCCAACTATAGGCATGTATCTATTCTTTCTTCCTGCATTGGGCAAAGTCTTAGAATCCAAAGTGTGGCAAAAAATGTATTGGCATTAAGGTTGCCAGATGTCCGGGATTTCCGGGATTTACGTATTTTACGTATTGTCCCGTGTCCAGTAATTCGATCTATTGTCCCGGATTCCGAAAAATTAAATAATAAAAAAAAATAACAACTGTTCTAAATTTATATCTTTTAACTGGACTAATAAACGTATACATTTATAAAATAAAATGAATTTTCCTAATAAATACAAATATAAAAATTCCGTAATTTATATTTATATTTTTTTTTTTTTTACATATTCATAGCCACGGCCCGACATGGAATTGTCCCAGACTCGGTAAGTTTCGATCTGGTAACCTTAATTGGCATGTCAAACAAAAACTCCATCGTGAAATTACAGCTCAATCGGTTTAAGATATCTGATTCAAAATTGAGGTATAAGATTCCAACTGAACCAACATACATACATACATACATACATACATACATACATACGTACATACATACATTGCTAGTTTAATAAAAGCTTGTAAAAATAGTTGGCTATCTAACCCAGACTATCAAACAGAAGGAACAGAAAAACTGAACAACATGTATTTTCATGGTTCCATAACGCAGATCAATCTTATATGTGGGTAACGTAGGGTCTTAAAGGAAGACTAAAAATAGAATAACAAAATGAAAAAGGAACTTTCCACATTTGTCTGGTCCGAATCTTGACAATTTTAGAAAATCTCCTGCCTCGATTCAGGCAGGAGATTTTCCAAGCATTTGGATAAAGGTTTTTCACGTCTGAAAAAACATTTCTTCGACCAAGATTTCGATCAACCGATAAAAGCAGCTGGAGCGCATGAGACAGCACTTCTGGGCGCTGTGGTTGCGAGTTTTATGTATTACTTAAAACTAGGCATCGTCGTAAACAAATGGTAATCAATAATTTTTATCTCATTATTTTATTTTCTAAACGAAAAATAATTAACTACAATTCAATAATCTTTATTTTTATTGTAAATATTTCAAAGAAGTTATGATTAGTACTTTATAATAATATAAAGCACACATATTTTAATAATTTCAAAGTTGCCACGACACGCTGTTGGACTGCAGTATAAAACAAAAAGTTTGAAATGCTGTGAGCAAATCGTGTACGTTGGCGTGGACTCCCCACGAAACATGATTTTCACAAGCTGTGATCCTAATATATAAATATAATAAATACATCTTTTGGAAATCTGAAAAATATATAGCCAGAATAAACATTATGATGAAATCTATATCGATGTTTTGTTTTTGTACTGTCGCAGCTCTAACTTTGTTGCAGTGTGGCCAATGTAATTCAATTTAAATTTCCTATTTTCGGGATAAATGACGGGACGTCAAACTATTATATTGATGAAGTAGACCGATCCTAAACATACAGTTTCATAGTATTGAAATTTTTTAAAGCAATTTAGTTGCAAAAAACGTTGGAAAACGAAAATAAGTAACAATTTATAAATAGTGATTTATTATTAATTAAATAAGCATTTGTATTAAAAAACAGTTTTAACGATAAAGAACGTGAAGTATAAATTGTAATTCAATGTTGGCTCATTCAATTTTAAAAGTTACGCAAAGTTGCAACTTGACGTTTTAGTGGCAACACTTTTTGAATGACAATATTTTTTCAGTTTTTTGCAAATTTAGTGCTTTATTCAACAATAATAAGACAAAATAATATTTACAGATGGAAAGTAACGTTATCCTTTTGTACATTCGACTTTTCTGATCGCTCTTTACACGAAAACACGCTGCAATTCGACATTTTTTGCTTACGTCCTAACGCGTGCACCGCGATTTGTAAATGACGCCGGAACGCGCGAGAACTAGTTTTATATAATCGATATGACCGCCGGTCATATAATTTTGGCAGAGGGGAACGCCTGTCAGTGGCGTCTCCGGTTAGTTTAATGCTCTAAGCTTTTGACCAAAGATGTGATATAGGTAGGTATAACACGGAATCCTGATAAAATCGACATCTTTTTTTTTAATTTTACGGGTTCCATTTAAAAAAGATTTTTCACATCCAGTAGGTAAGTTTTTGGTATGCGGTAGGTATTTGGCCAAAAGACATCATCATAGTGATCTAGCTCGTCGTAGTGATTAATTTCATCCAAAACATTTTCTAATTCTATAATAATAAGATAATAAAATAATAATAATAAGTACAAACACCAACACTTCGTACGTTCGTCGCGGCAAAACTGTATCTCAAGTCACGGTTTGACGGCACTTGGGAAATGAGTTCTCGAAATGCATCTTGAGAGAGTGCTTAAGTGCCAAGTTTGATTTATTAATATGGGCGTCACTCAGTTGATATGATTTACTCAAGACCGTACTCAAGTTTGATCTATTAATTAGAACAGCATCTCAAGTTCGCTCTCAAGATCGAACTCAGAGTTGAGAGCGGTTTATTAATACGGGCCTAAGTTGAGTTTTGATCACCGCTTATCTGATGACCGTTTGACATAACAATCCAAAAAATAAAAACTAAGTGTCAACCATATGTCGCACTCCAACCTCCTTTTCTAGCCATAAGATAGAACGGAACTAAACATAGTTGCACGATTTTTATTTTAGCCATCCTTCTATAGCAGCCTTACTCAACCTTTTTTTTATAGGGGCCACAAATACTGTTCAGTCATGGTGTCGCGGGCCGCAAGTAAAAATTGTTTAGGTATAAGTAAATATAAAACTTAATTTTAACATTTAACCATGTATTTAATTTTTGATACTGTAACCACTTTTTCAAAACTTTATCAAGGCTTGTTGCTGCTTGCTAACCTTATCACATCATCCAGATGAGAGTCTGTAAGTTATTTTCTGTACACGTTCTTTGTGTACCTACTTCATTTTTGAAAAAGACGATTCGCACACGTAAGGCGACCCAAAGAATGTTAATAGGATTTGAGCACTCCTTTGGACGCTTTTATATTTTTGAGGAATAATGCTCCAAAATTCCACATACTCTTTTTTTCACTTTTAAACAAAATTGGGTGTCGTTTTTAAAATCGATGAATTCATCTAACAACTCTGGGTAAATTACAATTCAAAATTAAAGCCAACTCTGAGATAGTGGTTGTTTCTAAATGCCAAGTGGGTTTGAACAACGTCGCCCGAAACGTAGTTATGGTGCCTAGTGTGAGTTTTGTTTGCTATCCGTATTCATTCGATTACGTTTACGAAAACGAAAATTAGTATGGCATTGAAGTAGCGCCTCCTGGCGGCAAACGAAAGGGGTAAACATTTTGCCATACAAATTCTCGTTTTCGTTAACGTGATCGAATGGCGAATGAAACTCGCACTTGGCACCCAGAAGTGTCTGTCTGGCTGTCTCGCTCGCGCAACCCGCACCGCTGAGTTGTGCGAGGTATTATGAGAGATTGATATATCCCAACACTGCGCGCACCGCGGTAGGGATGGGATTTATAGTTTCTCTGATGAGCGCGCAATTTAAAATGCTTGGCAATTTGAGGTGGGCCAATCACAATAGCTCGGCGGGCCGTACGCGGCCCGCGGGCCGCAGGTTGAGTATAGCTGTTCTATAGCTTTAGTTATTGTTCTGAGGTGTAATTGAATTTCTCGGAAAAATCAACTTGATACTTTTTATTTTTTTACAGAAACAGTGTAAACAATTGTAAGTTGTGTTTCAGTATGTAAGGTATTGTTGACAGACATTTATTTATTTATTTAATTAATTAAAATGGTAACAAAACCCGATTACAATAATTAACAAAAAAAAGACATTATTAATAATCACTACAATTCATAGAAACAAAAATAAAAATAAAGCAAATTCAATACAAACATTCAGCCCTTTGACAGACGGACGGACGCACAGACGGGCGGAAGGACGGACCGCCGGACAGGTGGACAGACGGACAGACGGAGTCTTAGTAATAGAGTCCCGTTGGCTCTCTTTGTACATCATGCTTTCATATGACTCTAGCTGTATATTTTTCTACATTAAAATATAACAAATAAAAGAAAATAATATTATTGTATATTTTTTATTGCTTTTTAACTAGAACATATTTTTTGTCGCATTAAAAAACTAAAAAAACTATAAATTATATCATAATTATTGTATATTAACATCACTCAAGAGGATTCATAATGAAAATCAGTTTCTAAGTATTCTACGCCAGATTTATTGGAATCCGAATCGTCATGTTCATCATTACTGTCTTCCCTAACATTAATTATATACCTTTCTTCTTCATTATCAATAATACCATCTTTTATTTATATTTGTTTTCAACATATAGGTAGTTAGTCCAGTAAAAATAGAAAGTAATAAAATCACATTAACATAACAACATAAATAAAAATAAAGTATCAAACGTTGTTGATCCAAACACAAAAACTAGCCTGTAAGCGTGGCAATTTCATATAATTGTTGTATTTTCAACTCACAATTCGAGTTTAAGTTGCTCTTTACATCTTCGTATTTATTTAACATAGTGAAAAGCAGTTTTCTTGTGGTACTTTTAATTAATTTCACCATTATTTTTACCAATTTATTGGAAAACGCAATGCACCAGACCCGTAATTACGTAACTTCAAAGTGACAGTTGTAATATTACCATACTTAAACTTAAAAAAATTGCGAGTGTCACGATTCATTAGACAGACTCTAGGTAGGTATTGCACTTTATGGAAATACCTTTGTGACTGAGTAATAATATATCGTCGGTGATACTGCAAATCGTATTATGTCAGCTAAAACTGATTTTACAGGAGAGACAAAAAACTGTTTTTTTTCTTTGTTTATGTCGCTAAGTATTTGATAAGTACGTGGTGATATAAAGTTAGTAAGAGCTATTAAAAAATATGTGAATGAATTTAGAGTGTAGCTATAGTGTAGAAATAATTCGACTTTGCACATATTGCAACGAATTATTCTAACCTATTCTTTTGACATGAAACATATTGATATTTAAAAAAAGGTGATAATGTTATAATAATGGTAGTAAATTAATGGAATAGTAAAATAACTATAACCGCAATTAACGCATAAAATTGGGTATTAAATAAAACAAACAAAAATTCAAATGCTGAATTGTTTGCTGCCTTTATTTTAAACTTATTAACTAACAAGTACCACTTAAACTAAGGCTACGTATAAAAAATTTTGCGAGTTTCCCAAGATTGCGACTTTCAGAAGTCATTAAATATTGTTTCCCGTTGAAGCTCCGTTATATCATCACAAGTGAAACACTGCTTAGGTCCACGTTGTCTTTGTACGCGAATATGCCCTCTGCAACGTTGTTCTAAACTCTTTGCTGGTTTACACGCTATTTGTACATACTTCCCCCTTTCATCTTTTTTGAAACCTGTGTATGCTTCTCCTTTTAATCTTGCTTCTGCATTTTTCTGCCGTTTCCATTGCGATCGATCACCTTGCCCTCTGCTGCGACGTTTTTTTGCTCGACCATCACCATTTTGTGCCATAGTGAACAATCCGCTAGCAAGATCTAGTATTTCCTCACCGGACATATTATCTAGATCTTCGCAAAATGTTATGTCGCTATCTTCACTGGGAACATAATCAGACTCTGATTTAGAAAAATCTAAAGAGCAATTAGATGAATCTGTGCTACTTTGAGAATTCAAACAGTCAACATTGCGAAGTTCTCCAGTTTTCTTGTCCAAAACAGTTCCCGAACTCCCCGAACTTGACTCTCCGACCGAAGACTTGTTTTGCTGAAGTGATAATTGCACCATACGTTTTCCACGGAGGCAACGATCCATTGTTTCTAGTAAAAAAGATACAGTAAGATACGTTGCAATATGTGCTATGTCATCCAAAACCAAAAATAATGTAATTGCAATAAGTTCTATGCCAATGTCCCAATTTAAATTATTGTTTTATTACCAAAAAACATTTAATTAAACATGAAAGAACACAAAGATTCTTATTTCTTTGTATTGGAAATTTATTCCAGATTCTGAAACAAAAAGCAGAATGAGGATTTTTAGGGGTTAAATTGTATTTTTATTGTCTTTCTTTTTAGTACAGTAAAGTTTAAAAAATATGACGACGTGCGTATTTCGACACTGTAAAATTACATTTAATTGATTTTCTTTTCAACTTTATATTTTTTTTATTTACATCATCATCTGCTCTCTTTATATTATATTCATTAATACATTTTGAAATAGAGTATGAATTCTAAAGAAGTTTTGTAGGTACAATAGCCGTGTCACTTCTGTTTTGTCTGTTTTTTTGTACTGATTCTGTAAAGGGGTTTGGGTAAAAGTGGCTTGATTTTCAAAGTCCGCGGCCACTTATGAAACTTGCACCAGTCGTTAGTATATAATAAAGTAAAACATTTTTGTCATATAACATTTTTGGCTAAAGTGTATCGGAACTGAGATATTTGATAAAAAAAGAAAATAAAAAATAGTCCCGTATTAATTGTTTGTATAATATACATTTCAGTATAACTACGGTTTCAAACGTTATAATTGTTATATCAGTGCTCAAAATATATAAGAACCCTGCAATTCCCTTTGGCCAATGATAAAAGATATAGGTATTATGATGGATATAACAAAACGCAAGCCTTTTTTAGACTTTGATAAACTGCAGTCAATTCATGATAGCGTATTCCATTAATTGGATTTTCTAAACAACAATTCAACGACATTCTGCAAAGTACACCGAATATTACAAGGCGACATAAAAGAAAGGCGGGGACAGCTCTTGCTAAACTTCACACTGGAAAGTCAAATGAGAGATTATCTACAGTTTTCAAAATGACCAGGAAGACCTTTGAAAAGACTATGAAACTAGTAAAAGTAGACTTATTGGCCGAGTTTGTTCTATTTCATTTAGGTTTCAACCATTTAACACGAAACGAAGTGATATCTAGGTGTTTATCTATTCCAAATGCATTATTTGAAAATCCTGAAGCTCCTTTACCTGAAAGACTACAGGATGAGGCAAAAGTAATCATCCGATGTTCTTTGGCTTTATTTTTTTTACAAATGAAAAACTTTGGTTGTGTTTGTGGATTATTTATGTTTAATTCATTAGAATTTTTCCCATCAAGTCAAGAAGATGATAAGTATCGCACAAGTGGCCGCCGCTAGCATTAATACCATATGGGTCCTTTTTATGGCATTTTCCATCACTTTTGCCAGAATTCGCGCATTCGTGTCTGATGATGTCCTTGAAGGCTTCCAGAGTCTGACGCTTGTTCACGTAAACACAAGACTTCAAAAACCCCCACAAAAAGAAATCTGGTACGGTGAAATCGGGCGATCTTGGCGGCCAGTGCAAATTGCCAAAACGAGAGATAAGGCGACCCAGAAATGCCTGCTTCAAAATGCCGGTTACAATTATTCCGCGTTCTTGAGGAGTATAGCGATTCATGGCTTATCGACATGTATTTTACATCTGTTTACTTCAAATATGTCAAAACCGATTTGACATATGACGCCATTTGCAAAAATTATAGCGTCTTCCAATAGGGTGATTACTTTTGCCTCACCTGTATAATAATAATATTGGATGGCACGTATATTTATTTACAAAAAACCAGCAACTACCTATTATTTCCAAAGAAAATCCTACTTCCTACAAGTTCTAGCTAGCCTTCACAAGTTTCGACAATTGGTAAAACCATTTTTATAAGTATGTCCAGGTGGGCATATTATTGACATATATGACTTGTATGAAGCTACCAAATCGGACGCAAAGATTTTAACAGAAGTAATGAGGAACGGCGGCGATCCTTTCCATTGGTTTTTCAATGAAGGCGATGTCCTTATATTACATAGAGGATTACGTGACTCTATTGAGGAAGTAGATTCTTGTGGCTTTCGTACATGCTAAAAATGATACAGAACTGCATTTATCTACATTACAGGCGAATGAATCAAGAAAGGTATCGGTGTGCCGTTGGGTTGTGGAAACCATCAACGGTAGACTGAAAAATCAGTTTCACCAGTTACGTTCCCAATACTTTAATATAGCTACACCGCATTCATTTGAAGGTATTAAAATAGCTGGAGCACTCTTAAATGCATTAGGTGTTCCGTTGACTGACCATTACCTCGTTTATGTGATTATAAACCAAATAAGATTAATAGAAGGTCAGCACAACCGTATTAGTGATTACGTTATTTCAAAAAATATAAATCGAAGACGGGCTTGTTTTGAACTAATAGATGCCGCAGTTCCTGGTATGGATGAGTTTCCAGTGTTGAGTGCTGGCGACGTAATTGTTTATGCGATTGGAACATACCAGGTAAAGCAGGCTCGCAGTTATTATGATGAGCATATAAAAAAACGGCTCTTATTTGATTGAGGTATATAAAGAACCTAACATTGAAGGTACCTACCTACCTACCTAATTACTAGGTATTAAGGCTACCTACCTACCTAACCTAATATAGAAAGGTACATACTGTGGGTTACAATAATATGTATCTATCAACTTCTAATTACTGCAGATATGTATAAAAATATGAAAAACATAATAAATAAGGTTTCAAACAACACAGATATTATGTATTCATAGCATCACTTTGACCTTGCATATCTCGGCTTCGATATTACTTAGGTCAAAAACCTTTTTGCAGCCATATATCTCGGTCGATGTACTATTAAACTAGAACAATTATTTCAGTGGCCGCTGAAAAAAAAAATCAAGCCAACCTCCATACAAATTTACCCAAACCCCTTTAAATATTTGACCCGTGTTTTGATTTTCGTATATACTAAAAAGAAGAATTGTATATATTTAAAAAAAAATGTCTTTATTGTTGCGTTTGAGTCAAAATTTTTGGATATTACTAATAGCACCCGATAGCCCTCATGTCTCAGCGATTTGTTTTTATAATCGGTATGATTTTTGTTCCATAAATGCGACATGTCCTTATAAAGGTCCAATATATTTAGCAATATTTCTTTCTCTTTATTTTATTTTTAGGACATTTTCGATACAAAGAAGGTAGGTAGGTACTCTGCGACAGACGACACGACACCCTCTCGTATGCAATACCGCGCGGCGACCAGCGCCGGCTTTAGGGGGGGGCGACCCGGGCGGCCGCCCGGGGCGCCGGGTTCCAGAGGGCACCGCGTGCGCTAGCGCGTGGCCCTAACTTCACCACTTAATTTGATATCTATCGATCTAAAGAAAAGCTAAATTCATATTTATACATTGTTCTGTATTCCAAGAAAAGTTAACGGTCAACTTTAAATCAGATATTGATGGAGATTTGTTGTGAGATTTTTTAGGTCTGCAACACTATCTCGAAGACAGTCAGGTAACACCTATCGAAACATTAAACATTATCAAAAAGCACAATCTTCAAGAGTTATATCCCAACACCTGGATATCGTAAAGGCAAAAAGTCAAAAACCCTTAGGCTCATGAAGAAACGTCTGAACAACGGGCTATCGACCAGAAGATTGGCAAACTGGTACGCTACGACCTCTGACGCTCCAATACACGCTTGATTGACGAGCGATGGAGCAAAATCGGAGGTCGAAAGTGTTTGTCCAGTTTCTTGGGAGAAGCCACTTGACGAGTTGACTACAACCAGTGGAGTAGTCGTTGCTTCGAAACCAGAGGTTATTTCGGAAATTGAAAACTTTTACAGCCAGCTATACGCTTCGCATGCATCTCAACCTGAGCCCGAAAATGAGGACACCACAGAGGCACATTGACCCGCCACTTTACCGAAGACTTGCCTGAAGTCAGCCTGAGCGAAATTGTGATGGCTCTTAAACAGCTTAAAAACGGAAAAGACCCTGGCGAAGACGGTGTTACATCTGAGTTCCTTAAAGCAGGCGGTAAACCTGTGTTAAAAGAGCTCTAAAACATCTTTAATTCCGTTCTCTTCGATGGGAGAACTCCGCGGCGTGGAGTAAGAGTGTCGTCGTGCTGTTTTTCAAAAAAGGAGACAAGACCCTATTGAAAAACTACCGACCCATTTCGCTCCTAAGCCATGTCTACAAGCTGTTTTCAAGAGTCATCCATCACAAACCGTCTGGCGCGAAGACTTGACGAATTTCAACCCCCGGAGCAGGCCGGGTTTCGAGGAGGATATGGCACCATAGACCACATCTTCACATTGAAGCAGATTTTACAGATGACCGAGGAGTAAAATCGGCCCCTGTGCTTAGCATTTGTGGACTATGCGAAGGCATTTGATCCTATCGAAACCTGGGCTGTTCTAGAATCTCTGCAACGATGCCAAGTCGACTAGCGATATATCCAAGTATTGAGGTCTCTTTACAATGCCGCCTCCATGGCCATCCAAGTACAGAACCAGCAGACAAAGCATATCCCCTTGCATCGTAGTGTGAGACAAGGCGATGTTACATCCCCTAAATTGTTTACAAATGCTTTGGAAGATATGTTTAAGACGCTGGACTGGAAAGGACGTGAGATTAACTTCAACGATGAATGCATCTCACACTTGCGATTTGCGGACGACATCGTCATCGTGGCCGAAACGTTGTAGGATTTACAATACATACTGAACGGCCTAGCTGATTCTTCTCTATGCATCGGTCTCCGGATGAACTTGGACAAAACCAAGATTATAAGACTAATTGCAATTCAAGGCAGAAGTTGGCACCAGTTGGCTCTCGAAGTTGTTAAGGAGTATGTCTACCTCGGGCAAACTCTGCAGTTGGGTAGAAACAACTTCGAGAAAGAGGCCAACAGAAGGATACAGATAGGCTAGGCAGCATGGGAAATTACGTCGGGTCTTTACGTTGCCTATTCCACAGAGTCTAAAGACGAAAGTCTTCAATTAGTGCATCCTACCCGTCATGACATACGGAGCCGAAACGTGGACACTCACGGTCGGTAGGCCTGATCCACAAATTTAAAGTCGTTCAGCGAGCTATGGAAAGGGCTATGCTTGGAATTTCTATGAGGGACCGGATCCGGAACGTGGTGATCCGACAGAGAACCAAAGACGTCGACATAGCCCACAGGATTAGCAAGCTGAAGTGGCAGTGGGCCGGCCATATTAGCCGCAGAACCGTTAACCGATGGGGTAAACGAGTTCTTGAGTGGAGACCGCGTATCGGCAACAGACTAAGTGGAACGATGATCTTCGCAAGGTGGCTGGCAAGAGTTGGATGAGAGTAGCCGCGGATCGTGCTCAGTGGCGTGTACTTGGAGAGGCCTATGGCCAGCAGTGGACGTGTGTACGCTGATGATGATGGTGACCTGGATATTGTTACGTATTCTATTAACAATACCCGTGACTGTTGCAAGTGGCGAACGCAGTTTTTCCAAACTAAAATTGATAAAAACGTACAAACTTGCGGTCTACAATGTCTCAAGAATCGCTGCCGACTAAAGTACAGGTCTAACCTAGTTTAGAAAGCAGAAGCTCTCAATACTGTTTACGATTGTTTTTTCTTTTTTTTTCTTTTGTATACCTAATTAACATAACATAAGTACTAAACTGTAACTGACTGGCTAACAGTAAACTGTAACTGATACCATGTTTTTACGCAAATAAAGATTATTATTATTATTATTATTATTATCTCTCTATTTATTTTTTTACATATTAATTTACATTTTTAAATATTTTCTAAAAAACAAAACAAACATTTAAAACATAAAATTAACATTTTAACATTTTAACATTTTTTAACATTTTTTATTATTATTATTATTATTAAACAAGAATAACTAGTTTGGCCTCGCTGTCCATTGTAAATCAAATTTCGGAAAACTTAGATTTTGCCAGTCTTATCAAAGAGTTTGCTGACAGAAAAGCTAGTAAAATAAGGTAAGTAAGTAGGTAGGTATTTGTTTATTTTTTTGTTTTTTAATTAATGTTTCGGGAATGAACAATACAACACAACATATTAATGACAATATATGTATATTGTTTTTAGAGAACGAATCGGTAAAATAATAATAAATAATTTTATTTTTTTATTTTTAAGTGCTAATTGCTGCACTGAAGCTAAATTAAATATTTATAAAATACAGTAAAAAAAATTAATTAAAAGGGCGCCAAATTAATGATTCGCCCGGGGCGCCTAGATGGTTAAGGCCGGCCCTGGCGGCGACTCGCGTCCTTACTTCCTTACTGCGATTACACTATCATAGTTAGGACACTACTTAGGAGATAGGACGGTCGGGCTCTTCCGATCGTTCTTACTAAGGACACTAACTGACTAACAGCGATTACACCATCCTAATTCCGGATCCTAAGTGAGTTAGTGTCCTATTTATCGGATGGTCTAATCGTTGCTTTAGCACTTGAAAATAAAAAGCGGAAACTGTTGACGTCTAGTACTTTTGACTGACAAGTCTTTGAGTTTTTTTTAACATGGGAATAAAATCTGGTAATATTCCCGAATTAATTAACCCGGCCAATGTTTTTACTTTTTTTGACGACCTCCTTGGTCGAGTGGTTTGTACACCGGTTTTCATGGTGTCGCCATCCCTGAGGTCCCGGGTTCGATCCTCGGTCGGGTCAATTTAGAAATTATTGTTTTTCTTAATTGTCTCGGGTCTGGGTGTTTTTTATGTTTAATAAGTATGTATTTAAGTATTTTAAGTATGTTTATCCGTTGTCTAGTAACCATATAACGAGTTTCATAACGAAACTTCTCTTGGGCTAGATAATTGGTGTGAGTTTAGGAAAAATTATTTATTTATTTGTTTATTTTTTTATTTTTTTTATTATTTTATAGCTTATGTCACTCTCACAGTTAAAACAAATCTAACGACCTCATATGTTAAAAATCCACCATGCCGTTTGGGTTGTAGGGCGCGCGGCGTGCCAAAGAAACAGACATACATACATACATACATATAAACATACATATAAACATACGTACATACATACATACATACGTACATCGAAAAACATAACCCTCCTTCTCTGACGCAGTCGGGTAAAAACTACTTTGATACTGGATAAATGTGCTAATTGCACGAAGCCATCAACTAAAGGAAAAAAAAACTCTATGGATTGCATTGATTAATGATTTATTGATTTTGTCTATAACTATAGAAAATGTTGCTGTGCGGTTGTCAATACATTTATGACTTCGCGCGCCGGTTTTCTTGTGAAAATGATATTTCATTGTTGAATTTTCAAAGTGAATCGAGCTTATGTTGATCTGATCACAATGTCCTTTCAATACGAGGAATCTCTGCTTGATTTTAACTTGGATTTCCTACAGCAAACATCTAATACATCTGCGGTAAGTTTTAGGTTAATAAAAATTGTATCTATTAACATGTAAGGAGCAAATTGTGTGATAAAAAGTCCAAACATTTTTTTTTTATCAAGCAAATTTAAATACAATTTACACAAAACACCAGCATGGTATTTGTTTAATTTTATCGATTCTAAAACAACATGGGCTTTGGGCTCATTTATACCATTTTTAGATTTATGATAATTCAAATCCAGTATTACATTAAATTTTTAACATGATATAAAACTAGTAAACAATAGTCACGCTCACTCCTAACGTTTAAAGCATTTAAATATAAATTTTACTCTCTTAGGAAAGATAAACAAATTACATAAATAAAAATGAACTTGAAGACCAATAATTATGTTCAACTTGAAAGACCACAGGCAAAATTGGGCTTGAACTGTTACAGGAAAAAATCTTTTGTCAAAATTCTCACTTTTTATTTAAAATATTTGATAAATATTTGATTTGTTAAAACTTGGACAAGACTGGCCAGTAGGCCGATTCTATTAAATAACTGCAACTACACTACAGGGTCGCGTGTGTCAAAAGGAGCAAATTTTGACGTTTCGGTATTCTGTTATGCAGCGCTGCTGCCGTTGTGTTGCAGGGACGGAGAAGTAACGCAAATAGGTATTCCACTAACAAAACTGCACTACACCTGCTCGTTTACTGCAAAATAATCGTATTCCATTAAAATATTTTTACATTTGTGTAGTAATGACAGCAGTATTGGTGCAGTTTTTCTGCAGGTTTATTGAAGTAGATCGTGAGCAACTTTTGCACAGGGCATTATAAGCATTTTACGTATTTAGCGTATTGTAACATTAGTTCTTTTAGTTTTATTGCAGGATCCGTGCAGCTGTAGTGTAGTAGTCGCGCAGTTGTAGTGTAGTTGTGGTGCAGAGAATTTTAATAGAATACGTCTATTTCCACAGCACTACTCCTACACGTGACAAATGACAGGCGTAAACGTGCAGTTGCAGTTTTCTAATAGGATTGACCTCCTGAGATAGGTAGAGATACGCACAGAAAAAAACTAAGATAATGGATGATGAACAACGCAACAATTCAGACCAACGCAACAAGTAAAAAACACTGAAAACTCCTTGAAAGGTAGAAAAGATAACAAATAATAAAAAGCTCCTCTCAACACAAAAACTTTGAGAATCAACAAATGCTTAGAAGAAATAGGCAAGGTGTTGGAAGCAGTGAAATGGGACATTATAGTTCTTAATGAAGTTAGGTGCGTGGATATAGATATTGGAAAATCATCATCATCAGGTCATTTTATGTCGCCACTGCCGGGGCACGAGCCCTCCCTATGGATAAATAGGGAGAACGAGCTATAAAACACCATGCGGGCCCAGTGTAGGTTGGTGGTTGTTCACAACTGCTAATGCAGCCGGAACCAACGGTTTTACGTGCCTTCCGAAGCACGGAGAAGCTCAAGATGATACATTTTTGGTCACCCATCCGATGACCGGCCTTTGCGAAAGTTCCTCAAAACCTCAGCACTCGCAGACTTAAACTTTTTTCGTTTTTTTTTATATAATAATGGATGGCAAAAACAGAAATGTCATAGACTTCAACCTAACAAACATGCCCTGTCAATTTATGGACACTGAAGTCATAAACAAGTTTCAGTACAGATAGTTAGAACCACATGTCTCATCAAACGAAGAAAGGAAAATGGAATACCTACCTAATTATAAAAACTAATATACTTCATATAATACCTCTCACATGACAGAAGACGTCAAACAAACTTGATTAACTAAAGCCCTTGTCAAACAGACAAGCGAACCGAACCGAACCGAAACCGTGGCGAATGCGAAGCGAAGCGGAGACGTCAAACCAGGCGCAGCGAACCGAACTCGTGGAAAATGCGAACCGAAGCTTCGGTGCGCCGTCTCTCCATGACGCGATTGACGCTCGGAAGCATTGGATTGAATATTGAAGCATTGAACATGTGGAGTGAAACTGATAATACTAATAATAATATAATAATATGTCGAATAGATATTAGTCATTTGCATTATGCGGATTGGTTATTTTGCGAATAAAATGTTAGTCATTCCGCGTATTGGTCGTTATGCGTATTGTTCGATATACGTATTGGTCTATACGCGTTTTTTTTAAAGTTATAGCGTATCGTCATACCGAGTTGATGTTGCTCTGCAGGCGTAGAGATGTACCCCGAAGAGTAGGTAGGGGAAGCGAGCTGGTTAGGCTCGCTTGGGTATGCCCTGTACTGTGCCTATCGGCGGGTTAACGTAGTCCTCCTCCTCCACCACGAGAGGACTGCCAAAACCACTTGTCGCGGTATTTTGATCAGAAGCCCCAAAGTTTCTATAGCAATGGGATCATGTCCCTACCTACAAGATGGCAAAAAGTTATCGAACAAAATGGCACCTACATACTTTAGTTAAATTTAAATAAACTATATTAAAAAATGTTTTGAATTTTCTTAAAAAATGTGAAGAAACTTTTTCGCCAACCTATTAGTAACCAACCAATTGAAATGGGACACCCACATATTATGCCTAGTGTCACTAGGCTAGTGAAGAGAGCTAATTCATATTATCCGTAAAGCAAATATAAGTGTCTCATGAATAAAAACCGGAATAACATAAAAAATAACAGCAAAAAAAAAAAACAAAAAAAAAACAAGCTCTACGATCCCAGAATTCAATTTGAGCAATGTTGAATGCGACATGAAATATTTCCTTGTCCAATACCTATACTTAAATAATAAAATCAATAATAAATGAGTATTTATAAATACATTGAATATTGATAGTTGTCGCAGGAGGGAACAATCACCAACTGAAGGGAGTGCGGATTTAATAGAGCTAGCTAGCCACGGCCGCTTGGTTGATGATTGTGCCCGCCTGTGACAACTATCAATATTCAATGTATTTATAAATACTCATTTATTCAGGAAATAGAATGCAAACAAAAAAGTTTGTGTCTTTTAAGTAGAAGAATAGTATTTATAAGAAAATAATTATAAAAAAATGCATCACGCAGCTGCACGCATTAAACTATATCGACGAATTTTTGTTACTTCGGCTTGTAGAAATCGTCAGATTATATATTTTTCAATATCCTTGAATTATTTCCTACAAAATAAAAAAAAAATTACCACACGAGAATGTCGAGATGACGTTTTTTTACAAGTTTGTAACCCTCCCACTTCTTTACGTCACTCGAAAATTGTCAGATTAGAAAAACATAACCCTCCTTCTGATGCAGTCGGGTAAAAAGCCAAAAAACAGGACTCACTATGAATGAATGTGACTAAAACAAAAGCTCATGGCTCATGGCAAACAGCTAAAAACGAAGATCATTGTAGAAAAAAGGAGGTAGAATAATAATAATAATATATCGATGAACATGTGTTTTATCATCTTCAGCTAATTTTATGTCCCCACTGCTGGGGCACGAGCCTTCCCTATGGATGGACAGGGATAACGGGCACAACCACGCGGGCCCAGTGCGGGTTGGTGGTTGTTAACGACTGCTAATGCAGCTGGGACCAACGGCTTTATGTGCCTTCCGAAGCACGGAGGAGTTCGAGATGATACATTTTTGGTCACCCATCCGATGGCCGGCCTCTGCGTAAGTGGCTTTACCTCAGCACTCGCAGACCGGGCGCGTTAACCACTGCGCCATCGAGCTCCTCGTGTGTTCTATGAATATGCCTTAAGTGATTCACAGACAAGTGAACAACACCTAGTCAAGATACTGGACATTGAATGAAGTCATGAAAAGTAAGGCAGTAATCTAATCATCTCCCAAAAGAAGAAAGTTTCCATCTTATGCTTGCGCTCTGTACTAACATACGTATCAGACCAGACATGGACATACAACTATAGCCACAGTTGAGTAATTATAGTAAAGTGACAAATTGAGACTAACCAAAATTAGACACAGAATGAGAGTAGCGGATCTTTGAAATCATTGATATGGCAATGGACTGGGCATCCGTGTATACGATATTATGAGTATTCGATATGTGTTAGGTACCTCAGAGACGGGAAACGCCGAAGACGCACACCAACGAGATGCTGGGAGGACATCTTCACAAAGGATGCAGAAGAAGAGATACCCGAGATTGAGACAAGTGGAATTCCTTGAAAGAGGCCATGTCAATGGACAGCCTTACAGCACAATACTGAAACGTCAAGCCTAAAATTTCCATGAACATTCAAATCATTTGATTTGAATGTTAATGGAAATGGAAATCAAATCAAAATATTTCATTTGTCTATTTCCTTTAAAATTGGGACCAGAGACAAAGTTGCTAATAGCAAACCGTAAAATATTACCAATGATCTTTTTAATTAATTTCTGTGTCTCTGTTAACACATTCTTGTAGAAGAATATTAATTAAATGAGTGCTTTAATAACCATTATTCATCATTTTGGTTTTACTTTACAGGTGTCCGAAAGAACTAAATATGATAAATGTCGTAAAGCTGTTAGCGTTGCAAAAAAGAAGATTGTTGCTACTGAGTAAGTTACATCTTGTTATTCATTTCACACTTCACTCAAACTTCACTTTTTTCAAACCACTTAAGTTTTTTTTGACAGACAGACTTGACCTGAATGCTTGTGATTGTAAGATAAAAATTTTGTCTGTATTTAATAGTAAAATATTTATTTATCTTTACAGTTCCCTTATAAGAAAATACTATGAAAAGAAAGAAGAATTAGAACAACTTGAAAAGGTTCTTTATTCTTCTAAGGAAGAGTGTAAAAAAATCTGTATAGATTTTCGTAATATCACAGAAAAATGTACCCAGCTAGAGAATGTAAGTAAAACTAATTTACGTTGTTCAGATATGATCAGTACACTATGAATAAGAGGTCTGAAGAAGAAGAAAGGAGCGATCCCACAAACCGCAATAGAAGAAAGGTTACTAATGAAATCCTGAGAGGTCGGACAGGAGTTAGCTTAGTCAGGCTAACAAGTTAGCCCTAAAAAGTCAGCCCTAAAAAGTCAGTTGGTGGCGCGTACCGGTCAGAGTCGTACTGTTGTATTATATAAGCGACTATGTATTTGAGAATATGCGACCGACGTATGCACCGACCGACGGCGACGCCGACAGTCGGTTGAGCACTGTTTTAGCCTTGAGTGTGTTTGCACTTAATAAGCAGTGGATTCCAATCCCTTGCTAATCAGTGATAAGTTTTACATCGACTGTTGCTGGACAGTTATGTGAATAATAAATATATTCAAAATTGTTTTATTTTATTTTAGGAAGCCCAATGTCTACGCACCTCAAATCAACAACTACAAGAAAAATGTAGTAATGCAGAAAATCTTGTTAGTGCTATTCAATCTCATGCAAACCAATTACAGGTATGATTAATAAAATAAAATAAATAAATAAACTTTCCTACACTCACACTAATTATCTAACCCAAGAGAAGCTTTGTTATGAAACTCGTTAAATGGTTACTAGACAACAGATAAACATACTTAAAATACTTAAATACATACTTATTATACATAGAAAACATCCAGACCCCAGACAATTTCATCATCATCATCATCAGCCTATACTAGTCCACTGCTGGACATAGGCCTTTCCAAGTGCACGCCACCGAGCACGATCCGCGGCTACTCTCATCCAGCTCTTGCCAGCCACCTTGCGAAGATCGTCGCTCCACCTAGTCTGAGGGCGTCCTACACTACGTTTGCCGATACGCGGTCTCCACTCGAGAACTCGTTTACCCCAACGGTTGTCGGTTCTGTGGCTAATATGACCGGCCCACTGCCACTTCAGCTTGCTGATTCGATGGGCTATGTCGATTACTTTCGTTCTTTGTCGGATCACCTCATTCCGAAGTCGGTCCTTCAGAGAAACTCCGAGCATAGCCCTTTCCATAGCTCGCTGAGCGACTTTAAATTTGTGAACCAGCCCAATCGTTAGTGTCCACGTTTCAGCTGCGTATGTCGTTACCGGTAGGACGCACTGATTGAAGACTTTCGTCTTTAGACTTTGTGGAATAGGCGACGTAAAGACCCGACGTAATTTCCCATATGCTGCCCAGCCTAGCTGTATCCTTCTGTTAGCTTCTTTCTCGAAGTTGTTTCTACCCAGACAATTTAGAAAAACAATAATTTCTAAATTGACCCGACCGGGGATCGAACCCGGGACCTCAGAGATGGCGACACCATGAAAACCGGTGTACAAACCACTCAACCAAGAAGGTCAAAAAATAAAAAATATTTATTTATTAATAAAATAAATAAATATACATATTACAATTTCATTATCTTTGATAAAAAATGTTATTTGCTAAAAACTTGTGGGTTGACAGAAAGTAGGTAAAGAATTTCCCTTTGTTGACTATTATTAAAACCCTTTTGCTGCTGTGGGATATTAACTCCACAATATAATTATATATTATTTAATTAATTTTTTATCAAAATTTAGAAAAAGTGTTAAAAAAATCCACTAGCGTGATTTGAACCCGAAACATGTCCAAATTGTAATTGTAAATTAGTAAGGGTGTCATTTTAATGGTTTGAAAAAAAAAACAGGTAAATGGTGCCTTTTAGTCTATAAAATTGTTTTAATGTTACAGACACTCGTCAAACAAAATGAGACAGTTATTGAAGGGTTGAAAGTTGAAAAGCAACTAGAAAAAGCCAACAACAAAGAATATGAAAAGAAGATTTCTTCATTTCAAAAAGAAAATGATACACTAATGAAACATATGTGTTTAATGAAAGAAATCATATTTGGGAAGAGTAAGCGACATCTTATTATAAGCTAATAAATTATTTGTATTCTTCAAGTGGCTTAACGCTAACAGAATATCTAGGCCCGCAGTGACTACTTATACTATCAAGCTATCAATTATGTTCGTAATTTTAATTCAGTTCATAATTTTAGGAAATTTAAATAAACATCACAAAGCCATATTGCAAAAATATGATAAAGGTTACGAAAGTGATGACAATGGCTCTTTATTGGGAGGAATGGATAGCGACGATGAAATAGAGCGCGATAGTCATTTCAAATCCCCATTGTTATCAAAAGAAACAAATAGGGAAAAGGTATGTATTTTAAGTCATTATACACTTTTAAACTATCGCTCCATCCATTTTAATCAAAGTTTTAACAAGAACTAACGTAGTACGTAAGTAACTATTTTTATAGGTATCATAGACATATCTTTTTTATACCAGACGTTGCAGCTCGGTCGAAAATAATCAGCATCGATAGTTATATATTTTTTTCAATTTACTATGTTGGCGTAGTTTAGTTTAGTATACTAAATACTTTCTGACTACTACACCGATTTTTGTTGTTGACTCTACCACTGCTGGTCTCTAGCCTGCAAAAGATATTTAACTTGCACAATCGCCACCCTGAACGTACAGACGCCTGCACATCAACCTAACCAAAACTGTCAAATTTCTTCAATAAAATGTTGGTTCAACCCTCAGAACAATAACTAAAGCTATAGAAGGATGGCTAAAATAAAAATCGTGCAACTATGTTTAGTTCCGTTCTATCTTATGGCTAGAAAACGAGGTTGGAGTGCGACAAATGGTTGACACTTAGTTTTTATTTTTTGTATTGTTAAGTATGTCAAACGGTCATCAGATAATCGGTGATCAAAAAAAATCTTTGAGTCCTTTATAAAGTCACTCACTACATTACCTCAAATATGACGTCACAAATCTGGTGACACCTTCGAAATAACGAAAGAAAAGTGACAATCGATCTCTTTCCAATACATCACTTAGGATCATTAGTTAAAATAGTACGAACTGATGAATGAGTGTTGCTATTTTAGTCCAGTTTCTATAGCTTTAGTTATTATTCTGAGGTTCAACCATATGCCATAGCCATAAAGTTTGACAGATTTGACAGATTGTAGTAGTCTGATGTGCATGCGTGTGTACATAATATGTTGCACTAAAGAGATCCTAGTATTTTATTTATTAGTACTAGACTAGTATTAAATAAAATAAAAATAAAACAATATTATATGATAAAGTCTCGGTGAGAAGATTGGTCGTATTGAAATCCGCTATGGTCCATCAGTAACGGACGCCTTTGATAATGACGTAAAAATCAATTTACTGCAGATAATAAAAAGAGTAAAAAACTATTTTGTTTGTTTTCTTTTACAGGCTGATATTTCATCAATACAAATATCAACTAAGTCTAATGCATCAAAAGAAGGTAAGTGGTTAGGTATGGTTTCCTAATAAAATTCATGCTTAATTTTATAACTTTTATGTGTTAATCGATTGATTTGTACTTTCAATTTATAGAATTAATTGTGATCAAAGACGACAACGACCTGGACTCTGATTTTAGTAATGAGCATGCCAGTGCGGATACAGGCCGGGGCTCTTCCCTTGCTTTCTCAGATGGCGAGAAATGTTTACACAGTCCAGACTACTTCATGGACAGTAGTCCGATCAATGCAGAGCATACAGATAAAATCAGAAGAGATCGCGTCGATGCTGCTACTAGTCCAATAGCATTCTATCAGTTTGTGAACACAGCCACAAGCCCTATACCAGCAAAGCAAGCTGTCCATATTGCAACAAGTCCTATGGTATCAAACAAAGCAAAAGAAATAACTGTGATTGCTGAACCCAAAAAGAATACTAAAGGTGTAATCCATCATGTAGCATCGCAATGTAATTTTATACAAAATGTAGTTGAACTGCAACCAACTGATGTTGGTAATGAGATAGTTAACAGAGCTACAAATTCGATGGTGTTTGATAAAAATCCAATAATTGCTAATAAGCGTAACACAATCAATAAAAATAAATCGAATTTGTCATCGTCATCGACAGAAGCTAATAATTTGTTAACATACAATGATGATATTCATGATGTGATAAGAGTGACTAGTCCCATTCAACTGGAAAACGAAATATTGTATTCTGATAATCATAGCATTAGTGGTGATATTATTGATGAAAGAGAATGCCTGGAGTTAAATAATAGTGACACATTTAATTCAACATACAAAAAGGGAGGTGAATTAGCAACTTTTCTAAGCAATATGCACCTTATAACCGATTTGTTATCACCCCTCACACCAATAACCTCACCAACAACTTCACCAATAACCTCACCAACAACCTCACCAACAACCTCACCAACAACCTCACCAACAACCTCACCAATAGCCTCACCAACAACCTTACCGTCTAAATCACGTAATTCTATTTGTAGTATGCAAGATCAAGAGCATGTGTGCAAGGACGTACTAAAATTATTAGAAAAAAATAAAGTCTTGGAAGCAAAAGTTGTTAAAAACACAACTGATATTGATTTTATTAAAAAGTTCCTAAAAATTAAGGATCTACCCTCTCCACAACATCCAAAGAATTGCCAAAACTCGATAATAGCCTCTGACTACAGTGAAGATGATCGTATATTAATTCCTGAAAATGACATTGAAAATGTTAAGCATGAAATAAATTCATTTGAAAGATTGGAATCCCCTAGCGATATTATATATAAAGATGAAGGCGAAGTACCACATGCATTAAGTATTAGTCCAAGGTGTGATTTGAACAAAAGTATTAAACAATTGCAATTTGAAGAGCCATTGCCCCCTATTCTCAATGAAGCAACTATTCTAGATGAATCTGTTGACAATTATGCAAATCAAAAAAATACAGATGAAGAAGAATGTTACGAGGAAGATATATTTCATGTCGGCAATTTCAATAACAATATGCAATCTAAGAAGAGACAAAAGCAACGCAAATTAACGAAACTAGACCGATTTAAACAAAAATTAATACCGAAGAATAAAATACAACCAATGTCTTCACCAAAGCTAAAATTGCATAAGAAGCATCTTATGCTCTCTAAGACAAAAGAAAGGGCCAGCATGGCAGCTGCAGCATTAAACAACAAAAGTGCTTATGAAAAAGCAGTTAAAATAATGTCAGAATTAAAGACCCAACAAAAGTCAAAGGAATCTAAATTGTTTACACTTAAAAAAAGAGACAAACAAATCTGTAAGGAAGCATCTAAAATACTTACAGCCATACCTGAAGTTAAGTCCCCGGCAACAAAAGAAACAAAAAATGTTGAGGGCACTACCACAATGGACATTTCAGGAGAGCATACACTTAACATGCAGAATGCTAATGTTACAGTTAACAGTTCTGCTACGGGTCATGTATTGGATATGCAAGACACTAAAAATACCAGGAACACTTCATCATTAGAGCATTTGTATAAAACTCAACAGCAACAATTCACAGAACGAAAAAACGCCAAGCAGATAATAATACTTGAAAATATACTAATAACAGATTTTAGGAACTGCACTGATATAAGTAAGGTCCAAGATAAATCCAAACTAGTAAAACCATCAAATACTAATGAAGACAAGTTGCCATCAGATCTCAATAAAAATGTGGAAGCATTGACAAACTCTCTCGAACTAAAAGTTATTCAGAAGGAAGACTTATTTGGGCTATCACCACCTCACGAAAACTTTAATAAAAAAACTAGTAAACAAAAGAAACGTTTAATCATAGATGCGATTGATTCACCATTATTAGGAGTTAATAAAACTGTAGGAACACTACTTACTGCAAATTGTCTTGATAAAGTTAAGGATTCTAAAAGTGTCAGTCGAAAAGAAAATAAAACAGATACTATCACACTTTCAAAATTGCAACAAAATTCCATTACTAAAACTGATTTAATTGAAATCAATAAAGAATTAGTTATTCCTGTACCTTCGAAATTACAACAAAAAAGAGAATTGCGAAATTCTAAAGAGTTCAATTTGATCTCCTGTTCTAAAACAGATTCAATTGAAATCAATAAGGAATTAGCTATTACCGTAGCTAACACACCTTCGGATTTGCAACAAAAAAGAAAATTACGAAATTCCAAAGACGTTTTGATCTCTACTACTAAAACAGATACAAATGAAATTAATGAGGACTTTGTTATTCCTGTAGTTGACACACCTTTAAAATTGCATCAAAAAAGGGAATTACGAAATTCAAAAGAGTTACATTTGGTTTCCAATTCAAAAACAGATTCATTTGATACTAATGACGAATTAGTTATTCCTGTATCTTCGAAATTACAACAAAAAAGAGAATTGCGAAATTCTAAAGAGATCAATTTGATCTCCTGTTCTAAAACAGATTCAATTGAAATCAATAAGGAATTAGCTATTACCGTAGCTAACACACCTTCGGATTTGCAACAAAAAAGAAAATTACGAAATTCCAAAGAGATTTTGATCTCCAATACTAAAACAGATTTAATTGAAATTAATGAGGACTTTGTTATTCCTGTAGTTGACACACCTTTAAAATTGCATCAAAAAAGGGAATTACGAAATTCAAAAGAGTTACATTTGGTTTCCAATTCAAAAACAGATTCATTTGATACTAATGACGAATTAGTTATTCCTGTATCTTCGAAATTACAACAAAAAAGAGAATTGCGAAATTCTAAAGAGTTCAATTTGATCTCCTGTTCTAAAACAGATTCAATTGAAATCAATAAGGAATTAGCTATTACCGTAGCTAACACACCTTCGGATTTGCAACAAAAAAGAAAATTACGAAATTCCAAAGACGTTTTGATCTCTACTACTAAAACAGATACAAATGAAATCAATAAGGAATTAGTTATTCCTGTAGTAAAGTGCGATGAACCATCTATGTCACCGTCTCCAAAAAAATTAATTGCAACACGAAGTATAACAAAAAGTGTCTGTAATTTGAGTGCTACTTTTGATGAACTCAAAGAAGTTAAATCATCTGCTACAGAAACTACTAAGCCAGAATGTATTCAACAAAAGGATATTTCAAAAACTGAAGATAAAAATATGATTTGTATACAAGGGACAAGAAAACGTCAAAAAAGAATGTCTCTTGATAAACCAGAGGTTGAGTGTAAACGAATGTTACGTAGTTCGACCTTACGTCGGACATCAATTCAAGAGAATGCAAACGAAGTGTCTTCTAATACAGGCGATATATTATTACGAGCTGACCGTGCCATAAAATCGGATGGTGCCAAAGAAAAATTGCAGGTCATTAATCTTAAAACAGAAATAGATCAAAATGTACAAGAAAATGTCGTAAGCTACAGTGATATTGATCTGTTTAATGACAGCACCGAATCTAATCAACAAATTGAAATAAATAAAACAAATTGTGCACATTCAAAAGAAAGCGTTTTATGTGTAATGTTAGATAAATATGGAAGACAAACAGTCAAAAATTTTTCTAAAAAAATTCCAGGTATGTATTTTTTAAATATGTTATAAAATATTTTTTAAATAATGTTATAGTAAACTTATTTTTTAAGATACAGCTTAATCTATACTATCTATACTAATATTATAAAGCTGAAGAGTTTGTTTGTTTGGTTGAACGCGCTAATCTCAGGAACTACTGGTTCGAATTGGAAAATCATTTATGTGTTGAATAGTTCATTTATTGAAGAAGACTATAGGCTATATTACATCACGCTATGACTAATAGGAGAGGAGCAGCAATGAAAATTAACGCGGCGGGTGAAACCGCGGGGCACAGCTAGTATGACAATATAAGTAAACTAAAATTATGCTCTAGAATTTTTAAATCATTCAATTGATCGATACAGAGATCGATTTGAATATTTTAGTATACATAGTAATCACGTAAAGGTTTTTACATAGTTTATGTGCACTTAAGAACGTCGTGCCTTATGAATAAACGTAGTTTGTTTGGTTTTACCGCTTTAATTAATAATTCCGACATCTACTTTTGTTGTAAATCATTTAAGACTCCATGCAATAAAGATATTTATTTTTTTACAGAGTCCGTCGTAAACACCATTTGTAAAACTATTGGAAACGAAATATCTGAAATTATAGAGTTATCTCCAAAGGATTACAAATATTCAGTGAACCAATTCGTTGACACCGTTAAAAAGTGGGACTTTAAGCAATTTATGGCGGGTTTGATGCAATATTTAAAAGATCCTCAACGTAAAATAGAGTTGTTCAATAAAGTGTCTTCACCGCCGGCACCTCCTATGACAAAGTCTGAGCAGATTCTGCTGTTTTTGGTGATACAACTGAGACATGCATGGCCAACACTTGATGTCTTAGATTGTGTGTTGTGCAATATGGAATATGTGCTGTTTAAGCTTAATCGAACACCAGAGTTCGATACAGTCGAAAGCATGTCCCACTTCTATGCCATACTGTGTCGATATTTCAAATTGAAGAGTCGATTAAGACTTTTTATGTTAGATGCAATGTACTGTATCCAGTTTAAGTCTGTACCACTGATAAAACAATGCATGGAAGTATGGATGCATGTACTGCCATTGGCGCATATGGGTATCGGTGAGTATTTTCTAACTATTTCATTTGGCAATAACGGGGATCAGTAGAGACTTTTTTTTAAGTTTTCAATATTTTACCCAGAGTTAATTCGCGGGTTCGATTCCCAACAGGGGGTAAAAATGGTGTGAATTGTTTTATGTCTGCCTGGCTAGCTACCTTAACTAAGGCTGTTGTCATCACAACAGTTCAATTAGCATTTTCCAGTGCTAGCCAGTTCCGAGGATTTCGGTTTTAATGCGCTTATACCAAGTTGAAAACTAAGTGCTTCCCACTTAGTTTTCAACTTGGTATAAGCGAAATAATAATAATAACTTAAAAAAGATTGTTTCACTATAGTTTTTAAAACAATAAAACTAAAGAATTGTTCAGCCAATATCTACCATTTCCCCAATTATAATTATCATCGAAAGAAATTAATCTAATTAGTATGAACATGATTCCAGCAAAGAGTCCACTGGTGACGTGTATGGTGTATCTTTTACATTTCTACAAATGCGATGACAAGTTTAAAAGAGTTCAAGATATAAGGTATCTTTTAAATCGCAAATATTTCTATGAAATCACGGAATGGAATGAACCCAAAATAATAGAAATGTTTAAGAATGCGATTAAAGATGTCAGAGGTACGTTTACTGGACACCTAACTTTTTTGTGTAATAACTGTTATTGTATGTTTTTGGGATTGTTAATAAGTACCTACATCAACTATTTTTCATTTTAGTTATTCCAGTTGAGATGAAGTTACTAAGGATGGCTTTGATTGTCATTGCCAAACGCCATGGACCCAAGTGGTGTCAAAAAAACATCATCAAAAATATATTATTACCAATGATAGAAAATGATGGCTATTCTGAAAGGGTGAAAGTATTCTGTGTGACTATGCTCGGACCATTGCTGAAACCCTATCCTGTTGACATGAGAGTTCATGTTGAAATTGTTATGAACATGCTCTTAGACATGTTAAATCAAAATCGTAAGTATTTTTATCATATCTAAATCGTTGAACCCTTCACTAGGCAGTTATGCTGCCATAAAATAAATATATATGTTCGGCCTGTTAAAGATTTTAATTTAAAGTAGTCCACTAGATAGATAAAACTTTCATTGCCAAACCACAAAGATAATGATTAGTATAGAATAAATGCAGTACCCTTTAACCACCAAGGTCAGATTAATCTAACATTTTTTTCGGGCCCATTTCGCCGAGGTCTTTTAATTACAACCAGTATTTGGTTGTAAATATAAGACCTACTGCTCGTATAATCTGCTTTTTTTGTATAATAACGCTGTATTATATGAAAATAATGTTTATATTTGGTAAATAGTTAATCAAGTAATCATTTACAATTGATTACACTTTAGTCTCTTAAGGCGACGCATCGCTAGACAATTAATCTAATACGAAGCGTTTGAGCCCCGTACTATAAGAAAAACTGTTTTTTTTCTTTTCATTTAAAACTACAAATAAGTTAAAAAAAATGAACTAGCAAATTAAAGTGTGTGTTAAGACTAATCTACTAAGAAAATTTAGATGCTTAAATCGGTCTGGTTTGCCTGTAAAATGCAAATCTATGTTTTAAAAGAGGTTACTTTGACATTTTTTTCTCTGTTATAAAAGTTAACAAATCGTGTTTCAGCAACTAGTAAAATGAAGTCAATTAAATGAAAAATCATGTCATCAAATATCACTTTCGTATGTTTTGTAATTGTTGGGAAAAATCAAGATCCCCGCCACGTAAATTTCCAATACGTCGCCTTAATTAGAAGACTTAAAAATAATGTCTGAAGTTAGATAAATTACTGATTTATTCTTAGAAAATTGTATAGATGTCCAACGCCTCTGTTGGAAAAATCTGACAACAGGGACAGGACATAAGCAAAGTTTTACTGATACAAAAATCCACATAAATTAAAATATTTTTGTTTTTACTGACTAATTTATTATAAAACAAATAAAGCAACTGTTACTGTAGAAATAAATTTGTTTATTTTATTTTATTTCTTTGAAAATAAGTATAAAAATGTCAGTGACTGAATTGATGATTCCCATCCCTAGCTTGCATGTTTAGAAACGAATGTTGTTAGTACACCCCGCGCCACGGTCCATTGGTTTTCCATTGGTGTAGTGCTTAAGCGTGTAGCTATTATGTTCGTGTTATCGATAAATGGGCTTTTTATTTCATTGGGTTATAATAACACAAATGTTGAAAAAATTTCCACGAGCAGGATTTGAACCCGCACCCTTCTGACATACCGGGTCAGGTGCTCTTCCAATTGAGCTATCGTGGTTCTAACCAGCCCGTCGAAATTATTCAACTCTATTTACTTTTTACTTTGAATGCCAAAGGCGCCCATTCAATGTCAACAACAACTATGAGTTTTGTACCCACATGTACGAAAATTGTTCACGAACTCTTTACCTACCAAACATATTAAGAAAAAGCGTTAAATAACTATGTGTCTTGTTAGTGCGTATCCCTATAACAACAAGCACTCACGCACGCACGCACGCACGTTGAATTGTGACAGTCGACTGCAGCTAGATATGGCGCTGCTGAGATTGAGATTAAACATTGACGAAGTAGTTACGATGGATGGCGTTGGATACAATTTTAAATATTTATGTATCCAATATTGCGCGTCGTATCGTATCCACGTAGCACGGAAGAGCTCGAGATGATAAATTGTGGGTCACCCATCCGATGACCGGCCTATGCGAAAGTTACTTAACCTTCGCAATCGCAGACCGGGCGCGTTAACTACTGCGCCATCGAGCTCCTCAAAAAACTTAAATATACATACCAATAATACCTTCTTAACACATCTTTTTATCCTCACTTCACCATCGTCATAGCAAACTCCAAACTCGTCTTTCACCCTCACCCTTCTACATCATCATCAGTCTTCTTTATTCATCGTCATCCAGAAACTCATCCTATATATACTTATATCTTACTTATATATTCTAACTGATAAGTATTTTTTTAATATCTTTTATATATTCTAATCAAATTAATTAAGATTTAATCAATTACAATGTTTTATTTTCATTGTTTTTTACCGGAAATAATTGACTCTAGACTAGACAGACAAATGGAAATTTAATTCAATTCAAAATCAGATTACATTCTTGAAGCATTACAAAAACGTGAAACTAGAACGAATAGGTACCTACTAAACGTTTAACTGCTGAACACAAAGCTTTCAAAAGATAAACACAAAAAACTGTATAAAAAACGTTTTATATACAAATAGTTGTTTTATTTACATTGCTCGACGAGAAATAAGTCTATGTGACTTTTTCTAAATCCTGACTTACTGGTTTTGTCGCGCGCTGTGCGAGCTTGAATAGATTTATCGACATAGTGTGCGTGATGCCGCCGCTGCAGAAACCTATTTGACAGTTTGACACTTGTCATTTACGGACGGCGCACTCTTAAGTAGGTAGTCGTTTTCCCTTATGCAGGCATAGTACGAGCCCCGATGCAAAAGAGTTTGTCTAGTCATACATTGTGATGAACATATTTTCCTTTTCAACTTGATTCATTTCGAGAAAGGCACTAGCAGTAAACAAATTATAAGAGCGTGCATTCCATTTCGCGTAAGTCAAAACCTCCGCGCTCTCGAAATCGTGTTGTAGTGTGCGTGCGCACGTACACATATACATCAGCTAGACAGTGGCACAAAATAAGGTGAACCAGAAGATAATCTTAATACTTAACGCGCTCAAGCAACGCACACATAGACAACCTCTCACAAACACGGCTCTCGGAACGGCTCTGAACATTTTGACCGCAGCTATGGCTCTCGGAACGGCTCGGAACATTTTGAGCGCAGCTGTGGCTCTCGGAACGGCTCTGAACATTTTGAGCGCAGCTATGGCTCTCGAAACGGCTCGGAACATTTTGAGCGCAGCTGTGGCTCTCGGAACGGCTCGGAACATTTTGAGCGCAGCTGTGGCTTTTGGAACGGCTCGGAACATTTTGAGCGCAGCTGTGGCTCTCGGAACGGCTCTGAACATTTTGAGCGCAGCTGTGGCTCTCGGAACGGCTCGGAACATTTTGAGCGCAGCTGTGGCTCTCAGAACGGCTCGGTACATTTTGAGCGCAGTTGTGGCTCTCGGAACGACTCGGAACATTTTGAGCGCAGCTGTGGCTCTCGGAACGGCTCTGAACATTTTGAGTCCAGACTTGTCTCCAATCGAGACCCTGTGGTGGAAAATGAAAAAAAAAAGCTACGGAAGTATCCATCAAGGTCAATAAATGATCTAAAGGAGAAAATCGAGGCTGTGTGGGATTCCACAACTCCAGAAAAATGCGAAGAGGGAATCGCCACGATGCCAATTAGAATCAAGGCCGTTATCAAGCATAAAGGAGACACAACCAAGTGGTAGACGAACTATTTTGCGTGTTCAACTTCGATAGCCGAACTTTTATGCGTTAACGTCGGTGGAAGAATTATTTATTTTTATTATAATAGCATATTATTTCCTTTTACTTTGTACAGAAAATAAACCTTTTATCATTAATAATCTACTTTTTATTTGTTATACTCATAGTACTATAAAATTTTAATCAATATTTTACTTTAGGTACCTACGTTCAATTTTCCTTAGTAGACGAACTCTTTTGCATCGGGGCTCGTAGTAGTAGGTGATGGATGACTCATAAATAGCAATTACTTTTTGTACTGGACCAACTTTAAAATGTTTAAAATAAATATCAGCTGTTTCATACATTTTGGGTGAGTAGGTTGGCGTGCACTTGGAGAGGCCTATGTCCAGGAGTGGACTAGTGTAGGCTCATAACGATGTATATATTTATGATTTCAAAGTAGGTGTAATGCAAAAAGTGTTCCTATTATGCCTAGTATGCAAGGGTACTATCATATGCTTAAGGAAACTAAAGGAAATAATAGATCCTTCGCTGGTAATGACTATATTTTTATTTAATTTATTTTGTTTCTTTATTGCAGTTACACCACAGATGGAAGAAGCTATCTATACGAGCCTAATCTTTATGAGCAGACACAACTATAATCGTGTAATCCAGACCCTGCTCACGTGGAAACCAAGCCAAATTTCGCCGCACTTGGAAAATATGATGCGCGATTTTGTGGGTGAAAAGCCATTACGAGTTTGGAAGGCTATTTTGTTAAAAATCAGTCTTGCTTGAAGGTTGTTTACACCTCCGTTTATTTATAAAAACTCGGGGGTGTGTTTCCAGTGTACAGTCTAGTGTTAACTTATTATCTTTAAAAAACGTCATTGCATAAACAATGTAACCATAGGATTAGCCTAAAACCACATATATAATAGGTGTTGTAATTTCGCGTGCACTTCTTTTATTTGACTGTTTAACAGTATAAGGAAAATATAGGTATAAGGCCACAAGCGTCGGGCTAGGCGTGAAAATTGAAGTGTTTGGTAACGTTTTTTTTATTTCATACAAGAATACTGTGATTTTTTTTTAAAACTACTTCATTTTGGAAGTGGCCTTAATGGATATTTTAATTATGAATAAACTTTAAAATGACGATATAAATTTTTATTTAAAAGCCTATATAGCCTAGATCAGGGCCGGCATGCCATTAATGGTTAGATGGTTGGAGTGCCAGTGATTAATAAGGGATTTATACTTTAGTCGATATAACTTATTTTTTTGTATCCTAGTTAACAACATCTAAGGGCAGTTTTAAGCCTCGAAAATCGTTACTATTGAAAATAGTAGTTATAGTAACACATTTGGTCTTTAAAACTATAAATAATAATTCATGTGGGTGGTTACTTGCGCCAGACGCTTAAAAGCTGTTGCTGCTGAAGCGCCTACTGCTTTTCATCATCATCAGCTCATTTTATGTCCCCACTGTTGGGGCACGAGCTTTCCCTATGGATGGATAGGAAAAATGAGCCATAAACCACCACGCGGGGCCTGTGCAGGTTGGTGGTTGTTAGCGACTGCTAATGCATCCGGAACCAACGGCTTTACGTGCCTTCCGAAGCACGGAGGAGCTCAAGATGATACATTTTTTGGTCACCCATCCGATGACCGGCCTTTGCGAAAGTTGCTTAAGGCGACGCACCGCTAAACAGTAAATCTCATACGGAGCGTTTGCGCCCCGTACCATAAGAAAAGCTGTTTTTTTTCCTTCAAATTAAAATTACAAATTATTTAAAAAATGAACTACAATATTGAAGTGTGTGTCAAGACTAGTCTACTAAGAAAATTTAGATGCTGCAAATCTGTTTTAAAAGAGGTTACTTTGATAATTTTTCCCTGTTATAAAAGTTGACAAATTGTGTTTCTGCAACTAGCAAAATGAAGTCAATTGAATGAAAAATCATGTCATCAAATATCACTTTCATATGTTTTGTAATTGTTGGGAAAAATCAAGATCCCCGCAACGTAAATTTCCAATGCGTTGCTTTAACCTCAGCACTCGCAGACTGGGCGCGACCTTTTCACCGCCAACAACTTCTATAGAAGTTCTTCATTGTACCAACTTTACTAAAATACATTTACGATACATAAAACATTTGTTTCTTTTGTAATTTTGTAAGATGGACACAACTGAAGCCCTATTTTTCATTTTCCCAGGCAAAACAGGCTTTTTTGTGTTTTAAAATGGATAAAAACAAAAAAGTCTCAAATATTTGTGTCCCGCTCGCCAACGACTTCATATCAAGTAGGCCAGTGATGACGCAAAAGTTGCATTATTACAATCCTCTATATTGACTTTGTTTTATTCCAACCAAATGTTCATAAATTCTACGTATACGTAACGTATTACACAATAAATTTTAAAATTAATGTATGCATCAAATCACTTCATTAAAATTAATTAAGTTTACTGAGGACTTCCGATATTGCAACACCCATCTCTACGTAATGGCAAGATGTCAGTGCTAACAGCGCCACCGACTTCATTTCAAGTTAACCCGTAACGTCGTAAGCGCACAGAGGTCAAGGTCATCGTGTCATAGTGCCGGGCGTTACAAACGAAACAAACGTGCGCACGTGTGTTTCTTTCCCGGTTCGGGTAATACTTAAACGGTGCAAAATGAGTGAATGTTACTCTGATGAGTTGTTGCGGATTTTAGGTGTGGAGCCTGATTCAGAAACGCGTCCGGTGACTGACTGAATGTAATTACTAGACTGTGACTATACTTTGTACCTGTGCGCAATTCCCAGCGTCCATCTATTTGTTTCTTTCTTCTTATTTTAGTAGATAAATATATTTATTTATGACGTAGAAAGGGAAGGTACTTACTCCATTCTCGTTCGTGCGTGTATAAACAAGAAAGCGGCTACTAAAAAACTATTCAAATGTTTATTGTAAAACAAAACGTACTCAAACGTACACAGAACGTACACTCGCTAACTCAGCGGTAGTTAAGTCTGTAAGCCAGCCTTAACCAAAATACGCTGTATACCTATCAACATTAAAACTGAAAGTAAACACATATAGTCACCACTTTTCCTTAAGAAATTTATCGTGCTACGAGCGCCAAAGACTTGATATGAAGTCGACGGACGACGTTATGAAATGAATAGTGAAGTGCTTACTATAATATATCTCTAGCATACTTGCTAGAGATATATTATAGTAAGCACTTCACTTCGCAACAACATGCATATACTTATGTATGTTGTTGCGAACTGGCCATCAGGCCGGTGCTTTTATCTATGCTTTTTATAATAACTGTCTTGTCAGTAGCTGTCTCGAGCTGTTTGGTTTGTATTTACTTAATTTTATTATATTTCTTGTTTCCTTACGCTGAGCCTTATTGATTCCCTTCCCTCATTAACATTTGGTCCTTTCGCCCGGCAAAATTATTACCTATAAATTTTTAAAATTTTCCTTGCCCTTTAGCATATCAGTTTTACGTACGTAAGTACTTTTTTAATATACAATGATTACTCGGGCTCAGAGTAAGACAATAACACCGATCGCGACAGAGGCATCCGTGTCGGAGTCCGGCACGCTCGCGCCCGCCGCGCCCGCATCCTCTTTTTCAGCGTCCTCACGGTCGTCTGCAACCGTCCGCGCCCGCACGCTCGCCATCCAAGCTGCTTACGCTAGAAAAAATGCGGAAGCCGAACGAGCGCGAGTGCGAGCAGAAGCTGCATCGGCAGAAGCTGCAGCAGAGGCAAAGGTGTTGGAACTAGAATTACAAGCCGAGATAATACAAATCGAAGCAGAAGCTAGTCAGCGCGGCTCCATCTGCCCTACTAACCGCAGTGTCAGCGAAGTGGAGGATTGGATGAATAAATGTGCGCCTTTACAGTAGCAGTCTGCTTTAAAACCACCCGGTACTGCCTCTCGCGGTGCGCATACCCCCGTGCACCCAGGCGCTGCCCGTGGTACTGCCTCTTGCGGTGCACCTACCCCCGTGCACCCAGGTGGTCCCACATTCGTGGTTCCCTCAAGTCAGCCTGTGGCCGCCTGCGGAGTAGCCGCACTTGACGCACCCTGTGACGTGCGTCGCGACTATCCCGCTCCCGCAGGTGCCGCGCTCTACACCGGCATTTCCCCGCCTGGCCCCAGCGTCCCTTATGACCGTAGGTTGCTTACACATGCCTCTAACGGTCAGAGTCATGGCGACCAGGATGCAAACAAAGGTACCAACACTTCTGATATTATGTTGTTAGCACAAACTATTCAAAATTTATCCAAAAATAATTCGGATAACCATTTACCTTCTTTCGATGGTAAGATTTACGATTGGCTGGCCTTCAAAAGAGCATACGATAGCTCCAAGTTGTCGTATCCTCCGTTGGCCAATTTGTCACGTTTAAATAAAGCGCTGTTCGGCCCGGCCCGGGAAGCGGTCGGTGCCCTTTTGTCTACAGCTGATGACCCTAATGAGGTCATCAATGTCCTTGAGCTGCACTTTGGTAGGCCTGAACCCTCCATGAAGTAGCTGCGGTGCGGTCGTTACCCAAAATCAATGTGGAAAGCAAGGATTTGCATTTCTTTGCCGGCTGTGTTTGCAGTTGCATATCAGTTTTGAAGTTTTTGATAACAGAGCATTTTTAGAATCACCAGAGCTTTACAACTCGCTCTTATTAAAATTAGCCCCCGCAATGCGTGCACGGTGGAAGGATTATGCCAAGTCCCGCTTCCACTTGGGTTTGGGTACGAAGCTGGAGCTACTGAGTGATTTTTTAGTTGAGGAAGTAACTACTGAATTGCAGTTCGGGGCGATCACGGATGTCTATTTTTCAGACCGTCCGCATAGCACTGGAACCTTTCAGGTAATTGATGCCACGCCACATGCGGTTCTGTTTTCGCAGCGGCGATCTGAAAATAAAGGGCATTCACAGCAGCGTTCTCCAAGTAAACCTTTGACATGTTTATTTTGTCAACAATGTCACCTCATTGACAACTGTGACAAATTCAATCATCTCGACATTGTGTCAAAATTGAAATGGGTTCACGACCATAAAGTTTGCAACCGTTGTCTGAAAAAAGGTTCACACAAGTATAGGTCATGCAATCCTACTACTTTATGTAAAATAGCCGGTTGCAAGTATAGGCATCATAAGTTGTTACACAACTACGAAGCATCGGCTGAAGTGAATGTTGTTTCTGTGGAGCCCGAAGCTTCACCATCTTCTGCACAAACTGATACTCCCATACAGTCCAACGAAAGGTGTGACACAGTGGCTCACTCTTCCTCAGGCGGGTCTATTAGAACTCTTCTAAAAGTCGTTCCAGTTACGGTGAGCGGCCCTGATGGATCGGTGGACACTTACGCCCTCCTTGATAATGGTTCATCTAGCACCTTTATAGAATCGACATCGCACATCAAATCGGCGTGGGTGGCCCCAAGACCAATCTTAGGGTGGACTGTATGGGAGGTCTATCAAAAACTATAGAGATAGAATATGTTGACTTTTACATTAAGGGTAAAGATGTGCCAAATTCACACGAAGTTAAAAAGGCTCGTGCTATTTCAAACTTGGGCATTGCTTGCCAATCTATTGGCTATGATGACATAAAGCATTTATCTATTCCCAACGTTTTCTATGTGGATGCTGTGCCGAAATTAATTGTAGGTATCGACAATTGGCATTTGCTCATTCCAACTGAAGTGAGAAAGGGTTCCAAGACACAACCTGCAGGTTGTGTCTTGGAACCCTTTCTCAACAGCCCACCCCAAAGGCGTAAGACAGGCTGCAGCCTGTCTTACGCCTTTGGGGTGGGCTGTTTTCGGGTGTGCAAATAGTCGAACCAAACTAGTTGACTTTGTCAATCATAGCGTGTTTAGTGAGGACTTTTCTGAACTGGAGGATCTGGTCAGGGAGAACTTCAAGTTGGAGTCTGTTGGTATAGTCAAGCGTCAGGTGCAGTCGACTGCGGACAAACGGGCAACCGACATCCTGGAGCAGACGGCTCGCCGACTTCCCGATGGGCAGTTCGAGGTTGGCTTGCTATGGCGTTCTGATGCTACCGACATCCCCAACAGTTATCCATTGGCTCTTTCCAGGTTCATTAGTTTGGAAAAACGCTTCAAGCGCGATAATTCTTACGCCGCTCAGTATAGAAACAATATACACGCTATGATTGACAAAGGTTACGCCGAAACGTGTGCCTTAGCTGGGCCTGATCTGCTGTCTTCTCTAGTTGACATTTTGTATAGGTTCCGAGAAAGGAGAGTCGGTATGGCGGCTGATATTAAGGAAATGTTTCCGCAAATTAAGATTAGGCCCCAGGACAGGGACGCGCAGCGTTTCCTGTGGCGTGACTCTCCCGACTTTCCCATTAAATTTTTTAGGATGTCTTCAATGATGTTCGGTGCTGCGTCAAGCCCATTTACGGCACTTTTTATCTATACTAATATATAAAGCTGAAGAGTTTGTTTGTTTGTTTGAACGCGCTAATCTCAGGAACTACTGGTTCGAATTGAATAATTCTTTTTGTGTTGGATAGTCCATTTATCGAGGAAGGCTTTAGGCTATATAACATCACGCTGCGACCAATAGGAGCGAAGCATCAGTGAAAAATGTTGCAAAAACGGGAAAAGAGACAAAAAAACGGGGGAAGAAACGATAAAATGATCTCAGTGTAAATTAGAATAGCGACCGTCGACTGATGAGAATAGGGGTGCAGACCGTAGTAGGTACATAAGAGCGCAGCGGGCGGACATTAAGTCGATGAACATACGTAAACTTGTAGGTACTAATATGTATTCTGTGGTAAAGTGGCTAACTCTTACGCATAAGTATACTTTGTTGCAATAAACTATTATTAGGTACTTACTGATCATGTTTAAGATACTCGCAGGTACTGCTCAAAGTGGGCACCTTCACGTTCTATGCACAAATGAGCACGGCGCCTTAAGTTTCTAGGTAACTTTTGCAGCACACTACGATTTCACCTTACACTCTCAAAAGCCATTAAAATATTTTGTTTTAACTGCACAACACTCGTGATTTTGTCTTTATAAACCATTCTTTTTATGTCTCCCCACAAATAAAAGTTAAACATTTCCACAAACATGACCACGGCTCGACGTAGACTGTTCCCACTAATTGCGTATAATCGCACCATCTCCACAAGTTCTACGTTAGAATAATTTTCCGTCATTTTACTTTTTTTACACACAAACAACACACCTAAGAACACGTTTCGCTCCAAATTCGCTAGGGCAAAGAAATGTGTCACTCGTTCGGGGTTGCGCGGCATACTGGCTTTGATGCGTGCGGCGTGCGCTCGCCGCCCGCCGGCCGCCGGCGCTCGCCGCGCCGACAAAGCTGCGGGCGCGCCGCGAAGCTCGAGCTTGTTGCTACCTACGCGTGGTCGGGTAAGCGGGCGTACGCGAACGAGCGTTTATATTTTAGTGCTACGCAGACGTGCGATTCGTATTTATAGATTTTGAAAATATGATTATTATTTTTTCATATTTTTTTTATAATTTATTTGTAATAAGTATAAGCATTACGACCGCTGCTATGAATATGGCGTGAATGCAAATCAACAAGTTGTATATGGATGATTACATTGGGAGCGTGGACAGTATCGATCGAGCGTCTCTCCTTTCTAGGGACATTGTTGAAGTGCACAAGCGAGCGCATTTTGAAGTTCGTGGTTGGGTTTCCAACGAACCTGACGCACTCCCTCTCGTGCCGCCTGAACTAAGGCTGAATAGTTCAGACAGTACAGATCATGTAAATATAGGCAACTTTCAGCAAAGCGTGCGCACCTTAGGGCTCATCTGGTACCCTACTCCTGACCAGATAGGTTTTAACTCTGAAGCTTTAAAAGCTGCGCTCGGTTTGCCTCACAAAATAACCAAGCGTCATGCTTTGTCAAGTTTGATGCGGGTTTTCGATCCACTTGGCATGCTTGCACCTGTCGCCATTAGAGGTAGAATCATTTTTCAATTATTGTGGCGCAGAAAGATCTGTGGCAACCCCACAAAACTACATATTAAATATATATAATAAAATGTCAATAGTATATAAATAAAACATTAATGTAAAATATGTACTTATAACTCATATACAGTATTAGTTTTATAATAATAATATACTTACTATATTACATAACATCTACATCTACATAATATATACATACATATGATAAAACTTAAATTAATAAATAAACTCATACACAAACTACTAAAATAGATAACACTAAATAATCATTAGTATTCAAAAGTTAATATAACACATTACATTAAAATCAATTAACTATAAACAATAATAAATAACATTCATAATATCATACTTACATAAATAAACAAAGTACTAACTCAATATAGCGGAGCATCGCACTAATGCATCGCCGCGCAGCTAGCAGTGAGCGCGCATCCTTCATGCAAAACAAGATGCGCGCGACCTTGGGTAGTTTTTTGCCTGCGCCCGAGACGAGCCGACCGCCGGGCGGCGACGAGTAACGAGGACGCCCGACCGATGAACGCCGCCGAGCGCTGACAGTCAGTTAGCCCGGAACTTGTTAACACACTACCGACAACTGCTGATGCTATATAGATTTTGCTTTTGTAAATCGCTTATTGCTTTGCCTTATTGTTTGTTAAGTTATTGTGCCGTTTTGTTATTACACCTGTTTACCGAAGATCGGAGTTTAATTGGAGTAAACCCCAAAACCGTGAGTCCACAACCACACTGGTGACCCCTGTTGAAGACAAGCTGACACAAAGAAGCAGCCTTTTATAAACCGTGAGTTTTGTGACTATTTGGAGTTAATACACATTATGGCTAACAAACCAACAAGCGGAAGCGAGAGATTTCGCGATGCAAGCGAGGGAGATGAGCCCGGACACTTAGGGCGAGCAACCACTGCAAGCGATATTTATCGCGTCGGTGTGCGACTACCACCTTTTTGGCCACAAGAACCAGCTGTTTGGTTCTCGCAAGTAGAAGGACAATTTGCACTGTCGAACATTACTGTCGATGCCACAAAATATTATTATGTGCTGTCACAGCTGGATCATCAATATGCAGCAGAAATTAAAGATTTAATTCTTTCACCACCTGAAACCAACAAATATGATAAGCTAAAGTCGGAGCTAATAAAACGCCTTTCAGCTTCCAGAGAAAGAGAAGTTCAGCAGCTTTTAGTTCATGAGGAATTAGGGGATAGGAAGCCGTCACAGTTCCTAAGGCATCTACAACACCTAGCTGGCCCTACAGTACCTACGGATTTTCTCAAGACTATTTGGACCAGTCGGCTGCCTCAAAACATCCAAACAATCATGGCTTCACAACCAGAGGCAACCCTCGAGTCACTCGCTGATTTAGCTGACCGTATTCAGGAGATCGTCCCATCCAGTCCTCAGGTAGCTAGCACTTCACATTCTTCTCCTATAGAGGCAATGGCACAACAAATAGCTGAACTATCTAGGCAAGTACATGCTCTGACTCTTCAAGTCAACTCCAGATCTCGTTCTCAAACCAGACGCAACGATCAACATCAGCGTGGACGCAGCCGAAGCAGATCTCAATCCAGCTTCAACAAGTACCCTATTTGCTGGTATCATTCCAAGTTCCAGTCAAAAGCCACTAAATGTGTTAAGCCTTGCAACTACAAAGTGGGATCGGAAAACTCTCGGGGCGGTCGCTAATGGCGGCTGACGACGGCCCTGCTAGCTCTGGTCGCCTGTTTGTCACAGATCAAAAGACGAAGATGCAGTTTCTCGTAGACACCGGCAGCGATCTGTGTGTCTTCCCCCGATCAGCAATACACAAACGTCGGCCACAAACCAATTACCAACTGTATGCAGCTAACGGATCCACCATTAGCACATATGGCTATAGTAGTTTACAGCTGGATTTAGGTCTACGGCGCGAATTCAATTGGCAGTTCGTCGTGGCAGACGTCACTAAAGCAATCATTGGCGTCGACTTTCTATCATTTTACAACCTAGTAGTCGACTGCCGCAACAAACGCTTACTGGACAACACGACATCCTTATCTTCTGCAGCGATCTCGACAACAGCATCAGACACGATATCTTCGATCAAGACACTGTTTGGTGAGTCAATTTACAATGACATCCTTAGAGATTATCCGGAGATAACCCGCCCACCTGGTATACATCGTGAAATACGCCATAACACAGTTCATCACATTATAACCACAGAAGGACCACCGGTGTATTGCACTCCACGAAGGCTAGCACCTGACAAACTTAAAATCGCTAGGGAAGAATTCGAGGCCATGCTCAAAAATGGTACAGCAAGACCATCACAAAGCCCATGGTCATCACCACTTCACCTCGCACCTAAAAAAGACAGCGGCTGGCGACCATGCGGCGACTATCGTATGTTAAATGCGCGAACAGTACCAGACCGCTACCCAATTCGTCATATACACGATCTAGCTCATAGCTTATCTGGTTGCAGAGTCTTTTCAAAGATAGACCTCATTAAGGCTTACAATCAGATTCCAGTAAACCCGGAGGATATAGCCAAAACTGCGATCGCAACACCCTTCGGACTTTACGAATTCCCATTTATGACGTTTGGTTTACGCAATGCTGGCCAAACTTTTCAGCGTTTCGTCGACGAAGTCACTAGAGGAATGGATTTCGTGTACACATACCTGGACGATTTTTTGGTCTATTCAAGAGACGAGGCAAGCCACAAAAGCCACCTTCGTCAATTGTTCATCAGGCTGAAAGAATACGGGATTGCTATAAACCCATCAAAGTGCATCTTTGGCGTTGAAGAGGTTAATTTTTTAGGCTACGAAATCTCAAAAGATGGAACTAAGCCACTAGATACTAAAGTAGAAGCAATCCAGTCATTTCCAGCTCCTAAAAACGTAAAAGAACTACGTAGATTCTTGGGAATGATTAATTTCTACAGAAGGTTCATACCTCATGCAGCACAAATTCAAGCTCCACTGCATCTATTACTTAACGGTTCTGTGAAGGGATCTCATCCTATAGATTTAAGGGATGATGCTAAGAAAGCGTTTGAAGACTGCAAAAGAAGCCTTTGCGATGCTACGCTTTTAGCTCATCCAAGTTGTGAAGCTCGCCTTGCTCTAGTCACAGATGCTTCAGATTTGGCCTTAGGCGCCGTACTCCAACAAAAGAATGGATCTGATTGGCAGCCTCTCGCATTCTTTTCGCGGAAGCTTAGCCCTGCACAGCAAAAATACTCGCCATACGATCGAGAGCTGCTGGCTGTATACCAAGCAGTCAAATACTTCAGGCATATGCTGGATGCAAGAGTATTTACTATCTTCACCGACCACAAGCCTCTCTGTTTTGCCTTTACGGCAAGAAAAGAAAACTGTTCGCCTAGACAATTTAGGCATTTAGACTTTATCTCTCAATTCTCCACTGACATAAGACACATATCAGGCAAAGACAACATTGTCGCTGACACCTTGTCTAGAATTGAGGAACTACAAAAGCCGATAGACCTACTACTGTTGGCCAAACTGCAAAAAGAAGACGCAGAACTCAATCAAATTTTGAATGGCGATACCAGATACTCTCTAACCCTAAAGACGGTGAAGATACCTGGCACCCATACTGATCTCATCTGCGACGTCAGTAAAGCAGTACCACGGCCATACGTAACACCAGATTTGAGGATACAAGCTTTCAAATGCATACACTCACTCAGCCACCCAGGAGTTAAAGCCACTGTCAAACTACTCACAGACAGATATGTATGGCCCAGTATAAACAAGGACTGTCGAACGTGGGCACGCGCATGCACCGATTGCCAAAGGTCCAAGATTACAAGACACGTTCAAGCACCTTTAGGAAACTTTAACCTGCCTAGCGCCAGATTCAGACAAATCCATATAGACATCGTTGGTCCACTACCTGTTTCTCAAGGATTCCGTTACTGCCTCACTGCCATTGATAGATTTACGCGCTGGCCTGAAGCAGTACCCATGATGGACATAACAGCTGAAACAGTTGCTAAGGCTCTTCTGTCCGGCTGGATATCACGATTTGGTTGCCCCGAAGACATCGTCACAGACCGCGGCCGGCAATTTGAATCTTCCTTATTTAAACATCTGTCAGACATTGCAGGATTCAAACATAAGCGAACAACAGCCTATCATCCTGCCTGCAACGGTTTAGTGGAAAGGTTCCACCGCCAGCTAAAATCGTCTATTATGTGTCATGATGATAACTGGACAGAGTGTCTCCCACTAGTTTTGCTAGGAATCAGAAGCGCGTTAAAAGACGATCTGCAAACATCATCCGCAGAACTAGTCTACGGTGAACCACTCAGACTACCTGGAGACCTGTTTCACCCAAATTCGAACAACCACACTGAAGATGTTACCAACTTTACTGCCCGCCTTAACAACATCGTCCAGAAGCTTCAACCTGTACCGGCATCCCGGCATGGTAAGAAGAACATTTTTATGTACAAAGACTTAGCTTCAACCAGTCACGTCTTTCTACGAACAGACGCTGTACGTGGCCCACTACAGTCTCCATATACTGGACCACATGTTGTATTAGAAAAAGATGATAAAGTATACAAAATTATAGTAAAGGGAAAACCTGTAACAGTCACTGTAGACAGATTAAAACCGGCCTACATTTTGGCAGAACAAAGCCCACTGAAAAATGGCACTTTACCCAGTCATCCTAACAGCCCGGAAAGTCATGAGAGTCCTGTAACAGAAAAAGAGGGACATGACAGCATACGGCGTACTAGATCAGGACGCAGAGTACACTTCCCAGAATTTTATCGCCCATAGATGGTCTCTGGGGGGGAGTGATGCGGCAACCCCACAAAACTACATATTAAATATATATAATAAAATGTCAATAGTATATAAATAAAACATTAATGTAAAATATGTACTTATAACTCATATACAGTATTAGTTTTATAATAATAATATACTTACTATATTACATAACATCTACATCTACATAATATATACATACATATGATAAAACTTAAATTAATAAATAAACTCATACACAAACTACTAAAATAGATAACACTAAATAATCATTAGTATTCAAAAGTTAATATAACACATTACATTAAAATCAATTAACTATAAACAATAATAAATAACATTCATAATATCATACTTACATAAATAAACAAAGTACTAACTCAATATAGCGGAGCATCGCACTAATGCATCGCCGCGCAGCTAGCAGTGAGCGCGCATCCTTCATGCAAAACAAGATGCGCGCGACCTTGGGTAGTTTTTTGCCTGCGCCCGAGACGAGCCGACCGCCGGGCGGCGACGAGTAACGAGGACGCCCGACCGATGAACGCCGCCGAGCGCTGACAGTCAGTTAGCCCGGAACTTGTTAACACACTACCGACAACTGCTGATGCTATATAGATTTTGCTTTTGTAAATCGCTTATTGCTTTGCCTTATTGTTTGTTAAGTTATTGTGCCGTTTTGTTATTACACCTGTTTACCGAAGATCGGAGTTTAATTGGAGTAAACCCCAAAACCGTGAGTCCACAACCACAGATCGATTGGGATGAAGTGCTCCCCGCTGACCTGCTCGCTCAGTGGAAATTTTGGCTCTCCGACGTGGAATCGGCTGATGAGCTTAAAGTTCCGCGGTGGCACTCGCGGGGAGCTGAGCCTCTAGAAAGGGAGCTGCATGTATTTTGTGACGCAAGTGAGCACGCTTACGTAGCGGTGGCTTATTGGCGTCTCACTTTCCCTGACGGTCATGTGCAGCTTTCATTCATTGCCAGCAGAGCAAGGGTAGCACCTTTAACCCCCGTGACCATCTCTCGCCTAGAACTGCAGGCTGCTACGGTTGCAGCTCGATTAGCGTCCTCCATTTGCCAGGCGCACACATATAAGCCCGTGCGTCGATACTTATGGACAGACTCTAAAAACGTTCTGGGCTGGCTTCGGAGTGATGCGCGGTCATACCTTCCCTTTGTCGCGCATAGACTGGCGGACATCTTAGAGCTCTCTTCTTTGAGTGAATGGCGCTGGGTCCCTACAATTTTAAATGTTGCGGATTATGCCACTCGGTCCGACCCAGGAGTCATTCTCTCCAACAGTCGCTGGATAGCAGGTCCTGAGTTTATTAAATCGTCTCAAAGTGACTGGCCTAACGATGTTCATCATTCATTACCGAACGCTACCGAGCTGAAACCGAGCGCCAGGATCCAATCATACCTCATTAATGTAAATAGCTCACCTTCCATTGTTATCTTAGAACCTGTTTCTGCGGACGCGTCCCGCTTTAGCCTATGGCTTCGCTTAATTCGCGCAACCGCCCGGGCACATCAATATGCTAACATGTTCAGGCGTTTGAGAGGTGCAGCTAGTGTAAGCGCTGCTACCTCGCACGCTCCTGCGCGTATTCCTCCCACTGTCGCCCAGCTTCCTCATTTGACTGCCGAGGATTTACGCACTGCCCAAACACATGTCTTACGTCGATCTCAAGAGGAGTCCTTCCCGGAGGAGTTGGCAGCGCTGAGACTTGGTGTACTGTTATCCCGACAGCAAACTCGCCAAAATTGATGTTCGCCTCAACAGTCAAGGACTGATTACGTTGTCAGGACGCATCGGTGCGATAGCAGACGCAGTGGACATCTCCAACTATCCCATCCTGTTGGACGCAAACCATCAAGTTACTAAGCTTCTCATAGACAACTACCACCGTCGCCTTGCCCACGGCAACAACGAGAGCGTCGTGAACGAAATTAGACAACAATTCTGGATCTTGAGTCTCAGGAGCGCCGTGAGATCAGTTGCTCATAACTGTCAACTCTGCAAGATTCGTCGGTCCCGTCCGCTGGATCCCCCATTAGGGAACCTGCCCAAGGCTCGTCTGGGTTATCACTCTCGCCCTTTTACATTCGTCGGCTTAGATTACTTCGGCCCGTTTCAGGTTACAGTCGGAAGAAGACACGAGAAGCGATACGTCGCTTTATTTACTTACCTGACCATGAGAGCGGTACATTTGGAAGTGGTCCATGATCTGTCTACTGATGCAGCACTGATGGCGTTGCGTCGTTTCACGGCACGTCGTGGGAGACCGAAGCAAATATGGTCGGATAACGGCACCGCCTTTGTAGGAGCTTCCAAATTTCTCCGTCAGTTGTATGGCCCTGAGATCGAATATCACGCGGCGAATGCGAACATTGAGTGGCGATTTATCCCGCCCTCAGCACCTTCTATGGGCAGGGCATGGGAAAGACTAGTGCGCTCAGTCAAATCCGCACTAAAAGGAATGTTAACAGAGCGAGCCCCTAAAGAACATATTTTCGCCACATTTTTGGCAGAGGCCGAGGCGATTGTAAATTCGCGGCCATTAACTCATGTCTCCGCCGAACCTGAAGAAGCGGAAGCGTTAACCCCATTCCACTTTTTAATTGGATCGTCCTCGATCGCCAACCAATTTGCGCCTTCTGATCCGCAAGATCTGTATGGACGCGCAAACTGGAGAAAGGCAGTCAGACTCGCAGACATGTTTTGGCAGTACTGGGTCAAGCAATACCTAGCAACTCTGGTGCCTCGACGAGGTCCCAGCAAAGTTGGCCGCGCTCTCGCGGTTGGTAACCTCGTGCTGATAGCTGACGGCAACCTGCCGCGTGGTACTTGGCCACGGGGCCGTATTACTCGGGTTTTCCCAGGCGCCGACGCCATTGTTCGCGTTGCCGAGGTCTCCACCGCAGCGGGCCTACTTCGCCGGCCCTGCAAGAAGTTGGTGCGGCTCCCGGTCTGACGGACTCCTCATGGTCTCTCTCTCTCTCTCTTGACCTATTGTTTCCTTACTGATGAAAGAGGGGAGAGATGTTGCGAACTGGCCATCAGGCCGATGCTTTTATCTATGCTTTTTATAATAACTGTCTTGTCAGTAGCTGTCGTTTCGAGCTGTTTGGTTTGTATTTACTTAATTTTATTATATTTCTTGTTTCCTTACGCTGAGCCCTATTGATTCCCTTCCCTCATTAACACATGTCTTTTGTCTCTGATAATGGATACTCTTTTTTCTTACTAAAAATGTTCATAAAATAAAACAAACTACCATTATAATGTGTTTTTATTATTTTTATTATACATAGCTCGGCAAATGACTCCACTCCACCTGATGTTAAGGGCCCTATTACATTTTGACTATGATTTTTGCGTAAAATGGCCATTTTTGGCGTTCTCGATCTCAGAAACGAAAATACATTAACAATTTTGACTTATTGAATAGTGTAGAATAGCTACCTATTGGTATAGTTCGTAGCGGCCTCGCTTTTTGTAAATTTTTCTTAACTTTTTAATGACCTTACAATCCCACCACATGTGTGTGGTGGGATTGTAAGGTCATTAGCAGCATCACCTTGTTGCGAGTTAACCCGGGTTTCGCCAGTCTGTGAAGCATGACCGACCTTTGACCGCGACCTTTTTCGCACGTTCTTCTCGTACGTGATCCACTTTTTATCACCAGTTATCAGCTTCTTCAAAAATGGTTCGGTTTCATTACGTCGTAATAAAGAATCACAAATGAGTACCTACACGGTTCATAAGGTTTCTTTCAGTGAGCTCGTGAGGTACCCAATATCGACCTTTTTTGTGTACCGTTCTTTTCAAATGCGCCAAAACTGTTTTGTGATTCCCAGTTCTTCAGCTAAGTCGTAACAACTGGTATGCGGATCTTGCTCCACTTTTTCAAAAATGACATCCATTTTATCCGTAATAGGGCGACCAGAGCGAGTTGCATCTTTGACATCAAAATTTCGGATTGAAAACGCTTAAACCAAAGTACAATGGGAAATATCCATACTAAAAATTGTCTGATATAAAATATGAGCGCACATAAACAAAAAATATGTCTTCAGATTCAGCGTTACTTGTAGATTCTGTATGTAAAGTTATTTTCATCTGAGAAAGCCGGAATTAAAAGATATTGTGGTTTGATTTTTGGTTAGGCTAGGTTAGTTTATTTTTATTTTTATTATGACTTCTATCAAGACACACTTAAACGAATTTGTCAGTTTCAGTTGTGTCAAAAATAACTTAGTCTAAAGTCTAAGTCATAAAGAAACTTGTATATACGGAAAGTCTAAGTACTGTCTCAATTTTAAGATGCCACGGCATGTAATTTTCGACTTGTTGTATAAATTAAAATGGTTTATATTATGTCGCATAGCGGTAAAGAATAATATTAACAAAACCGAAAAAACACATAAAACAACCAATTGAGAAAGAGTGCGGAACAATCTGTCCGTTTGTTATCTGCCAAAGTGATAGGTAGATAGGGCTACTTCACTACAACTTGATTCGATACTTATAGTATCGATACATCACAGTAATTGGTTATTTTAACTCAATACAAATACGGTAGATGCTTGAATGGCATTAAAGCGGCTTCTTCAGACACCAATCACTATTAATATGGTGGGAACAAGAAACTTACTTACTGTTTCCAGGGTGGAAATCGACTTTCGATTAATCAATAACGTTCAATTGAATATTAAAGTCGATAAAAAGTAATTGTATTCACATCCCGATTTTCAACATGGCTGATGGATTAAGAAAAAACACATCTTTGATATTCTTTTAAAAAACTCGATTTAACGCCGGCTTTCAAGGGAATATCTAGATATTTGTAAAAACATGCGAAAAACAATAAATTCGTTTGGTGTAAATAACATTAATGGGCGCTTTCAAAAAGTCAGTCAATTTTTTGCCATTGTTCTTTGTGCTACTCTCACAGACACTGCACTAGATCCATAAACATCGCAAATTTTTTTCGCCGCTTGCGTTGCATTTTTACCTTTTTTGTAGTAAAATTTTGAAATGTATCGAATTACTTCATTAGATTCACTCATCTTGACAGTAAGAAAAACAAATGAAATACACACATTTTCCTAATTTGAATTTGGAATTATCTTCTTTAAAATTTAAACTTTTAATGGGGACTTCTTGGCGGGAAAGTGAAGAGTCATGTCTGTGGTTTTGTTTTATTTTCTAAAATTTGTGTATGTCGAATATTAATGTGGAATAACGGTGGGTTATTAACCGTTAAGTGTTCGTGAGTGTGCATGAGTGTTGGCAAATGAAACAAAACAGTGCAACGTCACTTTTCAAATTCTCTCAAGAAGTACGCCCGAGGACTTAGTAAAGCCCCACATCTTTACTGAGATACTCTAGGGGTTGGGGGGGGGGGGGGGGGGGGGGGGGGGGGGTATATCATTTCTCATTTCTATTATCATTCATCATCATCATACAGGAATAAAATAATTTAAACATTTAATACACTAAACTTATGGTTAATCTACATGCCACATAATAAGAAGTGGTATTCTTCGCATTTCTTGTTAGTATTATAAGGGCGTTGAAAAAAAATTATGCAATTTAATCAATTTATTTTAATGTGATATTAACTACAAAATTATTATTATTAGGTAGGTACGTAAATATTTTCGGGATTCAGGATTACATTTGTGTGAGTGTTGTCAGAGATTGGTATCGTAGGCACATTGTTTTATGATCTTACATTTTATATACTTAAATGATTAAAAAAATAGGTTTTACCTACTTTTTATGAAAGATAATTCACCACCTTGTCTTAGATTTAATTTTGATTTCTGTTAAGCCATATTGGCCGCTATAGCTAGGTCGCGAGCAGCATAACTTGAGAATACTATAAATAAGGCAACCTTTGTTCAACGTTGAAGTTATCGCTTCGAGTGGCCAAAACAACGTTGCGACATCGTCATTGCGGCCAGCCATGAACGATTTAAAACTGTCTTAAATATATAAATGATATAAATATACCTAAAAATTAGTTTTGTATTTCTTAATTTCTACCATTATAACGTGAATATTTACCAACTGTGTTCTAGCATTGGGGGTTAGCAATTTTACAAATTTATGATAGTACTGTACAAAGTTTGTCAAAGCCATTTGCAGTAAACCAGAGCCAGTGACAAGGTTTGGAAACGACACGAGCACTTCCCTATGGATTTCCTCAAGACTTTGCTTCCACCCCGAGCTGAATGACGCTACGAGGGGCAGAGATTTCCTTTCTAAGCTCGCTAGTTGGCCTTTTTTGTCACCTTCTAACAGCACCTCGCCTTCTTTTACAAACTGCATCATACCACCAAAGTGTGGACTCAGTATCTCTTCGACATACTCGGTGCTCCTACTTTGCAACTGCTCTCTAAAACTCTCGGCTTCCTTCGTGTTGTCTCTAGTTCTTTCCATTAATATACTCAAAACCATGTCATAGTTATTTATCAGAAATATCAATTGCTGTATTCGCTGAGGGAATTCTGCAGCCATTTTTAGTAAAAAGCAATGAACTTCATCTTGTAGTATCAAGAGAAGATTGCTAAGCTCTTCCGATGGAAACTGTTCACTGAGGCTTAACATAGCTGCAGAAAATTCAGCATATCGTCGGGTGATCTGCAAGTTAAAAGTATTGTTAATTATTATTTTCAATACATAATTTCTACTTTTTATTTCTTCTTTTGTCTACCCTTATAATACTAACAATATTCGAAAGAAAAAAGCAATTGAAACGCCATTTTGGTCGAAAATTTTGTTTTTATCTTATTATATTTAAGCGAAACATCAAAACAAAACATTAATAAATTGAAAGTAAAGTATATAACGTTTTTCTTCATATTTCAAATTTTGAATAGCACTGCTGTACACTTGATAAAATGGCATGACAGTTGTTTTTTTATTACCACCATCGATATATCAAAGCGTATACAAAATAACTTTTGTTTTTTTATAGCCTATTTCGTGTCCCACTGCTGGGCAAAAGCATCCCCTCTATTTAATAAATAGAATTTAATTTAAATATTTTATACTTTCTGCTTATGCTACTAATTTACCGCTACTTGGTTTTCGATTTTAGAGGGGCCTGTAGGCGAGCGTCAAGTTAGCAGCCTCATCACGGAATTAGACGGTTTTGATTACGTCAAAAAATTGTGTAAAATAGTGATAAATAGTGACGTATAGCATATAAATAGTGATACTATGATTCAAAAGATATTTGAGTATCTTGGTGAGGCTGCTAATTTGACGTCAAGCTTGCAGGCACCTTAAGAAATAAAGTTCGTTTCAATGTGATTTATATGTCAAAAAACTGTGCATAAATAGTGAATCGTATACGCATAATTTCAATAATAGTACTTCAATACAAGCCGAGAGATTGCGGTCTCTAGATGGGCTACTAACTTGACGTTTTTTGCGATGGCGATACCAGAGAAACGGGTACAAGCTTAGAGTAAGCATACGGTATAGAGTGCAAACGCGCGAGTGAGAATAGTAGGCACGGGTGAAAACATAACAATCCGTCCGATGGTTAGCGCTAGCAGTCATTACCGAATGCTAGTGACAAGCGTACATCGCATGTTCCGGGTGAAAAAAAAAAATAACGTTAAAAGATGGTCAAATGTGCAATAGAATAGAATTTTGTAAAAACGATACTAGGAAACACAATAAACATAAATCTAGCATCACATTTCATCGGTAAGTCTATTTGTCTTTTTCAAGCTAATTTAAAATCACGCTTCGCGGGAGTGAGAGACTCAGAGAGAGGCGCGGCTAGATGTCGCACCCGCACTGCCCCGCTACCCCCCTCTCCAATAGTGAAGTGGCGCTTTCTTAGCTGGAGTCGATACTTTCGTTCTTCAGGCATTTGGAAAACAAAATTATATACTGTTAAATAAATGTTTAAAATTTTATATATACGCTGAAATTCCTACCTGAATGACCTCCTAAGAATTAATAATTAGTGTTTTTTTTAAATTGGAACAGTATGGGCAAATCCGAAACCATTGAAGCTACAGGGAAATTGTCTTAGGAACCATTTGGTCTTTATTTGTGAAAACTATTTTGGCATAGTAAAGTTTTTGGTCAAGCGTGAGTACCACTTACTTAGTTAAATAAAAAAATAACGGAACAATGATCAAAACCTTATGCTAAAACTGCTACATTTTCAGGTTTCCAAAGAACCTGACTTTAATAAAGAAATGGATTGATGCTTTAAGGAAGACCGATTAGGAACCAAACGTTTGGAGTAAAGTCAGTGCACTTTCCAGATTCAAGCATATATGAAACCAAAAACGGTCTGCGCTTACTTACAAGTGACGCTGTACCTTCGCTTGTTCTGCACCAATATCCTAATCATCAGTCGGGGGTTGCAGGGTCTTCAAATTCAGATATGATAAACGACATGGTATCTTTACCGCTTCTAGATAGTACTTGCCACCAAACGAATTTACGAAAACCGTCAACAGCATCTTCATCTGTCTACAATATAGCAGACACACCGAGAAAACGAAAGTTGAAGAGAGAAATTGTCCGTTTAGAGGATATAGCAAAACGCCGACGTTCGCGGTGCAAAAAAATTTATCGACTTATTTCAAGTATTAAATGAGCTCAACGAAAAGAGACTGATCAACCAGGAACAGGTGAACCTTCTGGAAGTGTGCGGGGCTTCTGTAGCAGCCCTTCTGAAAAGGATGAATCACAAAGGAAGAGAATATCCGCCAGAGCTGCGTACATTTGCGCTAACTCTTCATTTTTATTCCCCAAAGGCCTACACTTACGTAAGAAGTACCTTTAACACATGTGTGCCACACCCAAGCACAATGAGAAAATGGTACCAATGCGTTAACGCCAGGACAGGTTTCCTGCAGAAGCTTTTAAAGTACTTGAAGAAAAGGTCAAGACTTCTAACAAGAAGATTCTATGTAATTTAGTATCAGACGAGATGTCGATTCGACAACTAGAGGAAGTTGATGACAATAAAAAAATAATTATTGTGATAAATACAGCTTTTTTATTTCCTAGTGCTCATTTCATACTTATAAATAATTCACTTACAACCAAGCACACCCATACATTGTTACTTTAAATATTTGAACTACGGTAAATCTTAGGTAAATAGTTTTCGTATAAGTAAAATTGTTACTAACAAAAAACCGACTTCAAAAAAGTAGACTGATAAAATTGCACTAAAAAGTAAAAAATAAGCGTTAGACTTATTTAAACAATAATTTTAGTAAGAAAATATATAGGTACAATTATTGTTATTTTGGAGCCGGTGCCAGCCAACGAAGTTTATGGAGCCGGTGCCAGTCCGCGTTTGTAGTCAAAATTTCATGCTTATGATTGAATGTAGGTACTACTTATTATGATTTTAATATATTAGTATGTCGTTAAATGTTTATGTTAAAGTTACCTACTTTGGCTGGCACCGACTCCAAAATAACAATAATTGTACCTATATATTTTCGATTTATTTGCATTTTATACACTTTCTCTTCTAGTACACTTTTTAAATACTTGATACATCCTATCGCAAATTCATAACTTATCTAGACTTCCTCAGATGCTTTCGCATTTAGTACACTTTCGCAAAATATACACTTTTATTTTTTTATAGGTAAGAGTTATCAGACTGTAGAAAATGTCACTTACTCTTGTAAATTGTTGCAACTAGTACACTTTATGTACTGTCGAATACGTAACACTTTTAAAACTCTGAAATTTTGTGGGGAATACGAAATTGAGGGTTGGGTAAATTATATTATTTCAAAATAAAAGAAAAAGCATGATGTTCGCTTAGCTACATACTTTAATATCTACCTCTATATATAGGTACGCATTCAACGATACTTAATTACTACATAAATTTTACTTTTTATTTTTTTTAGGTTTTTTTTTGTTAAAATTTTTGTTTATTTCTCTCTTTTTAGTGATTCGTTTCGATCTATTTATCAAAAGCGAATATGGGTAGACCTACTAAACGCGCTGCTCGTATGAGACATCGCCGTTTAAATGAGACAAGCGAAGAAAACGAGAAACACCTATCTCAAAGTAGGAAATCAAAAACCGAGTTCCGGTGCCTGCCTTCTTTTGCTTTGTCATAGTCGCTTAACTATCTTAATCGAGTTATTATATCGCCACCCGTGAAATACTTTTCATTGAGGAGTTCCGATGGCAGTCTGTGGTCTTTTTCATCAGTTACACTTTATCAAATGATACTTTCTGAATGCAAATGCTTGACTTACTTCTGAAAATACTAAAATCGCTATAGGTATGTCTACAATATTTAAGGAGTTCCCTCAATTCCTTGGGGATTCCATCATCAGAACTGGACCAAATTAAAATGGGACCACACGGGAAGCACCAGCTTTCAAATAAAGAAAGAATCATAAAAATCCGTTCACCCAGTCGAAAGTTTTGAGGTAACAAACATAAAAAAAAAAATACAGTTGAATTGATAACCTCCTCCTTTTTTTGAAGTCGGTTAATAACCTCCTCCTTTTTTTGAAGTCGGTTAAAAAATTGGATCTATTGTTATCTGAAATAAAATAAATTTTATAAAAGAATTTCCCAGTAACAAATCCCGTCGCTTCGTGGTCAATTCTAATTTCGAACATTTACCAACATTCTACTACTTTGTTTTATTTACCATTCACTACACTTTTCGCGCACCATTTTCGTACCACCGCACGTAAACAAAATCACTCCACCTCTCGGTGTTTCTTTGTGCTAGTCAGCGACACACACTCGTTCGTCCACCACTATCCGTCCGACGTCCGAGACTTTTAATTCGAGTCACTAAAAAATGACAATTGTTTGACATAAGTTTCCATAGAAATAATGTCAAACTGTCATTACAACATAGACATAAGTGTCATTTTATGACTGGAATTAAAAATAAGTAGACTTTATGTCAGTACGTCAATAAATAAAATTTTGCACGTTTGTACCTAAAATCGAATGTATGGTAGAAGTTTACATTAGATTTTTGGCAAATAGCAAAAAAGAATTCTATTTATTTATATCGTAAGATTCACAATTTCACGCACCATTTTTCTATGTACTTACCTATTTATTTGTTTAAACTTCTGTTTCTCTGGAATCGCCATCGCAAGAAACGGCAAGTTAGCAGCCCACCTAGAGATCGTAATATCTCGGCTTGTATTGAAGTACTATCATTGAAATTTTGCGAATACGATTCACTATTTATGCAGTTTTTTAAGGTGCCTGCGAGCTTGACGTCAAGTTAGCAGCCTCACCAAGATACCAAAATATCTTTTGAACGATAGTATCACTATTTATATGCTATACGTAACTATTTATCACTATTTATACAAAAATTTTTGACGTATTCAAAGCCATCTAATTCCGTGGTGAGGCTGCTAACTCGATGCTCACGCCTGCACTCTATTGGTATCCTTTAGAATCTTGTGCAAACTAGGTGGCTTATAATTGAGCTGTGCTCTATTCCTTGTGGTACCGTAGAATGATTACTGATAACAAGCAACAACTGATAACAAGTACCTAGTTGCTCAAGTGGTAGTTGCCGATATAAGTTCAGTCAAAATCGCGAGAAAATTTACGATCTACTCTATCTGCAACTATCTAGATACATTGCACATGTTGTATGCGCTACAAAGTGGTCAAACATTTTAACTTACATAATGAGGGCCTAGTTCTTTATTAGATAACTTGGCTGGATCGCATTCTCTTACACTTTGAATGTTTAATTTTAAAACATACTCTAATCTTGGCCACAAAGTCGTGTGTAAGGAGTCCCAATAACTGCAATAAAAAAAAAAGTTATAATCAGTTGTTTACTGGTAGTTGCAGTGTTTCCTATATTTTTTTTGTGGAAGTTGTAATAGGCGATTTCAGGCAAGTGGAAAGTGAGGATGCAATGACCAATGCTGTATTAAGAAAGTTGACGATAATCCTGGCCCAGTCTTTCACTTACTCTTCTGGACACTTGCGCAAGATGCAGTCCTTGCGGCCACCCCTTCAGCTCTTATTGAAATTGTCCAATTCAGTTGATACTTTAGTTTGACTATTCGGAAGATCAGGAAATAAACTGCATCAATTAACATGCTTTACTTTAAAAGTTTAGTCTAAGAAGGTGATTTAACTGTTTTTTTAAATATCTTAAGCACAGTGCTTACATCTCATATGATGTTAAGTGATGATAACGCCAATGGTGGAAGCGCATTTTACCTGGAATCCCCAACTACTGAGGTGCAGGCTATCTTATCTCTAGCTGCTGGGACACGATGTTATGGCGACATATTTAGATAAGATGGTGGTAGCTAGCCAGGTGGACAAACAAGTCCTACCACCAACCAAACAGAGTATAAAAACATACCACCAACCACCACCACCAAACACCCGCTGGGAATCAAACCCGAGACCTCTCTGGGTCTAAGACCGTAGACCACAGAGACGGTAAGTCTTGTTTTCTAGACTGCTTGTATTGGGGAAATTAAATAGAACAAGAGATTATTAATACAATTACCTGTCCAATGCACCAACAGCTCTTTTATGACACATCCATCTGTACCTGTTGATGAGTTGTATGCATAAAAATAATGCTAGGCAGTCATAACATTCTAGTACATAATTTTCAACATTTTTCTGAAAATAAGAATAATCAAATATAATTAATAATACAAAACTGTAATGCATTCCAAAAAATAGGGTAAATATGAAATAATGAACATCTTAACTGGGCAGAACATGTATTCAAAAGCAACACAATTTAAAGCAAACTTGTTAGTATTTTATTGACTTACCACTAACAGGCAGAACATGTATTCAAAAGCAACACAATTTAAAGCAAACTTGTTAGTATTTTATTGACTTACCACTAACAGAGATAAAGTTTTTCCAAGGATTCTATCAAAAAGTTCTTGAGCATGGCTACCTTTGACATGGAAGAACTCAGTTGTGAACAAGTATTCACGGCATCCATTATCCACAAGTGCATACTGTAGACTCCTAAACAAGGCTTCATATGAGTACTGAAACAACATATTTTCTACATTAGAAATGTGAGAAACAAAATTATGTTTTTCACACTTCTAATGTAAGACAACAAGAAAATTAATCTTACTTTTGTTTTTTGTTGAGCATGAGGAACTATAATTGGAGCTTCGAGTTGCTGCGCTAGCACATCTCCTCTATTACCAATTGTAAATATTGTACTTTTGTTTTTCAAATTAGATTTTTGAAAGAACCCTCCTTTAGAGCCATCCTCTATTCCCATTAAGTCTTCTTTTGAAGGTGCCTCTTCATACTTCAACTTGTCTAGTCTTGAGGCATAGGATTTAAAATATGAATAGTAAACTTTACTTAATGTATCAATGTATTCGTTGCATATTTCTTGGGCAACATTCCTTTCATTTGATAATACAAATTCAAAGAAAAATTTATATTTTAACATAGCATTCTGTGGTATTTGATAGTTAGCCATCGGTTTTCGAAACTTATATATTTGTTCCAAAATATAAGTTCTTATTTTAGATACTGCTTTGATTTTCAATTTCTCTAGAACATCTTTGACATCGTGGCAGGCCTTAGTTTCTTTGAAGTCTTGTTCTTTAACAAAGTTAAGTTTCTGATTTAGTATTGCTAACTGCACCATAAACTCTTTGTCAGTTACTGGCACATTGTTGATTCCACTGGAAATGTTCAAATATAATTGGTTATTGCTTGTTTATTGCTTTACTGAAATCATTAATTATTATAATAAGATTTGTTAATACTTACAATATTAGAGTTTCAGATACTGCCATATCTTCAATAAAAGAAGAAAGTGGTCCTTTCAGTACTTGTCTGTTAGACAGTTGCACAGACATGTTTACAGAGCGCTTCTGTAGACTTATTATTTCATTACTAATACTGCCCAAATCATTCTAAAACAGTCATGAATTGTAATTGTGTATAATTACAACAGGTGAACATATAGCAACTTCTAAGCTAGCCACAACCATAACTATGCACAGGTTGAGTTCAAAGTCACACCTTAATTACCATTTGATGACACAGACCTACATTTTGTAACTAAAACAAGATTTGCGTCTTATTTCCCAACCAACATAAAGTTACACTGTATAACACTGTATACAGTTTAATGAATAAACTAACTAAATAGCATACATTTACACTTTTCAATAAGCATGTGCAGTGTTTAGAAACAGTGTTTTATGTAATATTTCGAATAAAACTAATAATTAATTTGTTTTTTTAAATAGTAAGGTGAAATAAAAGTTCACAGTTTAGTATTAGCTTAATAATAACAATTGTCCTATGTATTAGACTTCTGCAGCCCTTAAGTTGAGACATACAAAGAGTTAGATGCACACACTCAAGCAGAAAGTTATTATTATTGTCAACCGTGATGCTTACCTACACACTGAATTTAGTTAGTTAATTTTTAATTGATATTCCTACATACGAAACAGAGGTAGGAATAAAAAAATTAAAAAGTTAAAAGGGAAAATCTTACTTGAAAAACCATTAGCATATTTTCCATACGTGCAAGTATATTATCGCATTCTTCTATTTGATTATGGAGGGAAGTAATATTTTCACTTTCTTTTAGATAATCTGCAATAGAGCTTTTTTCGGCTTCCTTTATCCCTTTGTCGATTTGTAATGCGTATTCTCGCAGGTCCGTGCCATTTCGTAGGACTTCTTGAATTTCGAAGTCTTTGAGATTTTCATCTAAACCATCCTTTAAATTTATTGTTTCAGACATTGTAGATAAATGGGTATATTATTAAATCTAGCCAGTCAAATATTAAATCACTAATTTCATCACCAAAAGATAATGCGAATTATTTACTTCTCTTTTTTTTATTTAGGGCATGTTTTGTTTTGTGTCTACTGCCGAACACAATTCCGCCAATATCACGTAGGTTCATAGAGAAATACTATCGTAGGTTGTTGTAGCCAAAGGTACACTACACTACACGGAACAAAAACTGTCAAAAACAAATCAATTATTTTTGACATTCATTCAATTCATTTTGACACTAATAGTGACTGACCAATACCATAACATTTTTTCCTTTTAGTTGATGGCTTCGTGCGATTAGCACATTTAGCCAAAAATATTTTTTCTTTAGTAATACATAAATAAACAATATTTCATTCCTGTATGATGGATGATAATGAATGTTAATAGAAATGGGAAGTGAGAAATGATATACCCCCCAACCCCTCGAGTATCTCAGTAAAGATGTGGGGCATTACTAAGTGCTCACGCACGCGGACGCGGAAAGTTTTCATGATATTGACTTTGGCGCAACGTTCGATCTTTGGAGCTAACGAGCGATCGAAGTTTTCAATTTAAGTCCGTATCGCGGTAGGTTTGACCACGCGCACGTTTTGACAGCGGTGGCGACTAAAGGCGTGACGCTGGGAACCTATTTATCTTTGTCAAATGGTGTCCGTTAAGCTGGCGTACACATGGTTTAATTCACGTTTGTTGTTATGCCCATACATAAAATAATTAGTGCCTTCTTAGTTTAAGAAATAAAGACCTTTTTTAGTGTGTACTGTTAAGACCGGGGTAAATGGAAACAATAAATATCACTTAAATTGTGTATTTGCTCAAACAACGATAGCGAATTTACAAATCAGCCCTATCTTCTCAGCGGGCTGTCACCGAATCTCCTCTTCATTTGTTACCTTCTAGAATCTTCCTTATCTTTTTTTCAGTCACGTCGTGTGCCATAGAGCTGCCCGAGCAAGGAGACCCGATCACTACATGAGCTACGTCCCTTCGGCAGAGGGCGTGACCTGTAACAATGGCAAACAAATACAAAGAATACGCTTGCCTTTAGAGATGAAAGAATAAGGATGCAGCTCTTGACTACCAGCCAACGCCACGTTATTGAAATAAATTCAAAATACATTATAGCGTATTTTCCAAACTAAGAAAATATATCAGGGGGAGCCTGATATGGGACTCGTGGCGTGGACTTGGAAAATATAAACGTTCTCCGAAACTCTTTTCCATCCTTTTAAAAAAAATTAATTCCCTGTGTGGTGCCGGGGATAAAGAATTGCACCACCCCATCTCAATCCGTGGGTGTCGTAAAAGGTGACTAAGGGACCATTTCAGTGGATGGGCAGCAGCATCTCCATGAGGTTACCTTCAACCTACTGCTATCGCCAACCCGTCTGCCAAGCGTGGCGATTACGGCAAATACTCCTCATGATTATGCACACAAGCAAAAACCGGCCCCTAGTTCCCGGCGGCCCCGCTCGCCCTAGCTACGGTAGCGGCCAAGGCAGCGACGGGGCAGAGGGTGCTAAGAATCTCCGGCAGAGACCTGGCTACCGCCAACAACAAACTTTGGTCCTGGCAACATTTAACACGCGCACATTGCGGACTGACGAGAAGATTTACGAACTGGAGGAAGTATTGAGCAAGATACGTTAGGACATAGTTGGATTACCTATCTAAGTTCCAAAGAGAGGGGGAGGACTCGATAATCCTCAAGTCCAGTAACTTGCTCTATTTCCGGGAGGGCGAACAACTGTCCCAAAGTGGTGTCGGGTTCATCGTCCACAAGTCCCTCGTGAACAACGTTGTCAAGACCGGGAGTGTGTCGCCTAGGGTAGCGTACTTTATACTCAGAATAACCAAAAGGTATTCGTTGAAGGTCATACAGATTTATGCTCTTACTACGACACACCCTGACGATGAGGTGGAAGCTACGTATGAGGATATCTCTAGAGCCATACAAGCCTCCAAAACTCATTACACTGTTGTCATGGGAGATTTTAACGGAAAACTGGGCAAACAAAGCGGCGATGAGATGAGAGTGGGACGATTTGGGGTTGGTAATCGGAACTCCCGGGGCCAACTGCTGGCGGACTTTCTTGAAAGGAAGGGCCTCTTTATGATGAACTCCTTTTTCAGGAAGGCTAAACACCGTAAGTGGACCTGGATGAGTCCCGATGGTGCAACAAAAAACGAGATTGACTTTATCATGTCGACGAGGAAGCAAATATTCAGTGATGTCACTGTGATCAACGCGTTTTAAACTGGCAGTGATCACCGGTTGGTAACAGGCACATTGAATATCAACGTAAATCTAGAAAGACGTCGATTGGTAAGGTCTACGCTCTGCCCTGCACCCATCCAAATCCAAAACCCCGAAAGCTTTTAGCTCGAATCGCAGAATCGCTTCGAGTGCCTAAATGATTGCGAAAATGTGGACGAATACAGCAACAGGTTTGTGGAAACGGTCCAAACGGTTGGGTCCAAGTTCTTTAAAATCCACCGTGCAAAAGGAACCAAAAAGTTCGCAGACCATACCCTAAAACTAATGGAAGAGCGGCGCGCAATGGTTCTGCTTTCCTCAGGTGATGCGTCTCAGTTTCGGCGGCTAAATAGGCAGATCTCGAAGTCTATGACTCGCGACACGCGCCGATTTAATACTAACCGTATTAAAGAGGCCATTGAGCGGAACAAAGGCTCAAAAGTGTTCGCAAGAAATCTGGGTATTGGGCAGTGCCAACTGACGACGCTGAAAACCGATGACGGCAGAACTGTCACGACCAGGTCCGATGTTATGGGAGAGGTCGAGAAGTTCCATGGACAGCTTTACACTTCCACACGGCCACCTGTACAAAGCTTAGCTAAAGACCCTAGAGCTAAGTTCACCCGGCACTATGCCGAAGACATCCCGGACATCAGCCTATATACGAGATTAGTATGGCTCTCAAACAGCTCAAAAACGGCAGGGCACCAGGTGCTGACGGAATTACGGCCGAGCTTCTGAAAGCAGGCGGAAGACCGGTACTCGTAGCTCTTTAGAAGCTATTTAATTCCGTCGTACTAGGGGGCAGAACGCCAGAGACGTGGCACGAAGGTATGGTGGTACTGTTCTTCAAAAAGGGTGACAAAACCCTGCTGAAGAACTACAGACCCATCTCACTTCTAAGCCACGTCTACAGCTGTTTTCGAGAGTCCATAACAAATCGTCTCGCACGCAGGTTTGATGACTTCCAGCCTATCGAACAAGCCGGTTTCCGAAATGGCTTCAGCACCATAGACCACATACATACGCTGCGGCAGGTTATACAGAAGACCGAAGAGTATAACCAGCCTCTTTGCTTAGCGTTTGTGGACTATGAAAAAGCCTTCGATTCGATTGAAACATGGGCCGTGCTACAGTCTCTCCAGCGGTGCCAAATTGACTATACATCGAAGTGTTGAGGTGTTTGTATGAAAGCGCCACTATGTCAGTCCGTCTTCAGGACCAGAGCTCGAAACCTATCCAGTTGCAGCGAGGAGTGAGACAGGGAGATGTGATGTTTCCGAAACGGTTCACTGCTACACTGGAAGATGTTTTCAAGCTTCTGGACTGGAAAGGACTCGGCATCAACGTCAACGACGTATACATCACTCACCTTCGATTTGCTGACGATATAGTAAGCCCTCACGATAGTAAGACCTCGGCGCAATGCTCAGTGACCTCAACAGAGTCTCTCAAGAAGTGGGTCTTAAAATGAACATGGGGAAGACGAAAGTTATGGCGAACTCAAGTGTCGTACCCACTCCTCTGAAGGATGCGGACTCTGCCCTTGAAGTTGTGGATGATTATATTTACCTGGGACAAACGCTCCAGCTAGGTGCTAGGTCCAACTTCAGCAAAGAGGTCAATCGTCGAATCCAATTAGGCTGAGCAGCGTTCGGTAAGCTACGAAATATCTTATATCTTAAATATAAATATCGAAATATCTTATCTTATATATATATCCGATATACCGCAGTGTCTCAAGACGAAAGTCTTTGACCAGTGTGTGTTGCCAGTGATGACATACGGGACTGAGACGTGGTCGCTCACTATGGGCCTCATAAAAAGGCTTAAGATCACTCAAAGAGCAAGAGGGAGAGGGCTATGCTCGGGGTTTTTCTGCGTGATCAAATCAGAAATGAGGAGATCCGCAGAAGAACAAAGGTAACCGAAGTAGCCCGAAGAGTTGCTAAGCTCAAGTGGCAGTGGGCAGGGCACATTGCTCGCAGGACTGATGGCCGCTGGGGCGGGATAGTCCTGGAGTGGCGACCGCGTACCGGAAAGCGCAGTGTGGGCAAGCCTCCAACAAGTTGGACCGACGATCCGGTGAAGGTCGCGGGAAGCCGGTAGATGCGAGCAGCACATAACCGGTCGTTGTGGAGATCCTTGAGGGAGGCCTTTGTCCAGCAGTAGACGTATTTTGGCTGAGATGATGATGATGATGATGACTGAAATTAAAATTAAAGTTACATAAATTAATTCAATAATGCAAACAATGTAAATTTTTTCCCCGTTCCACCCTTTTACCTACCTATCACCTAGATGTGTCCATCAAGATTACGTATTGGTGTATCGCATCGTAGCAATCATGAGACGCCTACTCTTAACCCCGTTCTTTACTTACAATCGTAAACATAGCTACAAATAATTGCAAACACTTAGCAGTTTCCTGAGTGTGATCGATTCGACCACCTTACTAGACTATGTCCAAATGTGAGTGTTTAGATAGTTTTATTAATAAACACACTTTACACACATTACATCATTTTATAACAATAAGATCAATAATGCCAAAAATACTTTTAGGGATTAGTCATAACAGGCGCACGAGGCGCGCTCTCAGTACGCTGCGGAGAGAAATACGGTTTTAACCGATTAAAATGTACAACCATGGATCTACTCCTACCGTGAATTAACCCTGACCCTATAGTTCATATTAGAGGCGCGATACAAGATACGATACGGTCCACGAAATAATCTTTGATATAATATAATCAAAGGAAATAATCTAGCGAGCTTGTAACTACGAATACGACCTAGGGCTATAGACCATTACTAATTGATCAGGACTAAACACTTGACTAGAAGCCTTCCTGTCATACCGTATCTTCTGTTTGAGGGTTACGACTCAGAACATCTGCTACTATATTTTCTTTACCTGAATCATGCACTATTAACTGAGTTATGAACTTGATTTAGGTTCGGAGCTAACATGGATTGAAATATCGACATTAATATTAAATGATATATAATGATAAATATAGTCATTTGCCGTGCTACATATACAAAAAAAAGTATCCCACAGCCCAGCTCGTATTCTGGGGGATTTTAATGTTCACCACCAAGAGTGGCTATACCCATACCAGAGCACTGACCACGCTGGAAGAGAAACGCGTAAGCTTGCCTTGACCGTCAACCTCACCCAACTGGTTCAATAGGCAACAAGGATACCCGACGTTGACAGCCACACATCCAATTTTTTGGACATTCTGCTAACAACGGATCCAGACCGTTACTCAGTGTCAGTTTTTTCTCCTTTAGGTAGCTCTGATCACTGTCTGGTAAAAACTGTATCAGCTTACCTCCCCTCTCGAACCTAATCAAGGACGCACAAGACGGGTATGGCGATACGGGTCAGCTGATTGGGATGAGATGCGTTCTTTTTTTACATCCTACCCTTGGCGGTAGGCCTGCTTTTCTTCTAGCCTCGACTTGTGAAGTAGCTGTAGCAGAAGTTTTGTGTCAAGGAATGGAATACTATATTCCGTTCTCTGATGTTTCTCTGTACCACTGTACAGCACTGTAAGCTCGCCCATGGTTTGGAGTCGAATGTAGAAGTGCGGAAGCGCTGAAGCATGAAGCATATCTAGCCTGGGCTGACGCTCGAATTCGCAAGACCGTGGACGTCCGTGAAAAGAAGAACGGCTTTAACTGAGCCGCCAAGTTAAGTAAAAAGGCGCAAAAGAAGGCTCGTTTCGACCATATTAGAATTGGAAACAGACTGGCTGCATATCCATCGGGTAGCAAAGCGTTCTCGTCCCTGGCTAAGCCGGTCGAAGCGAACTTCTGTCGGCGCTCACTTCCTCCACTGCTGAAACCAGATGGACTGCTGGCTCATACCGCCACTGAGAAGACCAATTTATTTGCCACTCTTTTCGCGGAATCTTCGCGTCTTGATGCTGGTGGTGCCGTACCCCCAAGCGCAGCGATTTGCGAAACGACCATGTCGGAACTCCGCATACGCCAGATGGAGGTGTAGCGGCAAGACATAAATCATGTTTACGTCGCGCGATTTCTTAGCGCGGAGATACGTGCACTCCGACGTCCGACGACCGCCGATGACTGAGCGGAGCGCGAGCCGCAGAGAACAGCTAATATTATACGCTAACGATCATACGGAAGCAAAACTAGTGGTAAGTGGCTAAGGGTTAATACACCTCCCCCTCCCCCTCTCCACCTAATTTAATACTTAATAAAAATAAAAACATTTACTAAGGAGGGTAATTTAGAAATAATTTTAACATTATCTCTGAACCGATTATTTCGATGCGGCTAATACCGTACACGTGTACTTATCCGCTATGCCATCCGCCACGTTGAAACAAATTCATGTTATACACATATGGTAAAATTTCTTTGAAAACACTTATTTTCATTCAAATACAAACTTGTGATACTAATTAAACAATAAATTCAAATTCAAATTCAAAATTCAAATTCAAAATCATTTATTCAGTTTAGGCTACAAAAAGCTCTTATGAACGTCATTTTAAGCCATCGGTTCGTAAGTCTATCTGCTCTGGGCGGGAGATCTTGTACTGAGAAGAACCGGCAAGAAACTCAGCAAGTGTCCAGCTCTTTTCTCCCTTACAGCGTCATAAATATTGGAAAAAGCCCTATCATAAAGGACACTTTCCATCACAAATAAAAACACAAAATGTAAAGGACAATCACAACATGTAAAAAAACACAAAAAATAAAAAATAACTAAATAAAATATTTAAGTCAGCAAAAACATAATTTACCAGTTTAATTTTTTACAATATCATACAGTACTAGTAAAAGTAAAAAAAAACTATAGTTAATAATAATAAAAATAAAACTAATTGTAATGTTCAATGCAACGCTATTTTGTTATCTGCAGGACACTATTTATAAGTAGTATTATGTATATGTTTTTTATTATAGCCAGGCTGTTTTATCTTCTAAATATTCTTTGACTGTATAATAACCTTTTTTTAATAAAGAAGACTTTACATGTTTTTTAAACTTATCTAAAGGTAAATCTAGTACAGTATTTGGTATTTTATTGTAATAGTGTATACCTTGCCCCAAGAAAGAACCAAGCACCTTCTGTAACCTGAACAGTGGCATTGCAAGTTTTGACTTATTTCTAGTATTAAAATTGTGTACATCACTGTGTTTAGCAAATGAATTGATATTACAACGTACAAGAACTATACAATTATAAATAAATTGAGACGCCACTGTCAAGACATCAATTTCTTTAAAAAGATTTCTTAAAGAAGTTCGTGAACCTAGTCTATAGATTGATCAATAAAAACAACAGATGTATATCTGTTATATTGATTGTGGGTATCCACAATAAAGTACTTACAATTAAATTTCCGAAGGCAAAATATTATATCCAAGATCGCAAAAACACTTATCAAGCTTGCTCGCAGACTGCCGAGAACGGTTGCCGTGACAGCAAACTCAACGTAACCTACGCGTGCGACTAGGGCAGGTAGCTTACTGTCGATTCATTACTTTAAAACTTGAGTGTACGAAATTATCCGCCGTACGGCAATACCCTCCACTCCCCTAATGATGTTATGTAGGATAGATAGGTTGATTATATAAATGAAAATGGTCCTAGTCCCTTAGAGCTGATGTAAATCAGTAAAATAAACACGAAGGTACTACGACATACCACAAATATCTCGAAAACTACCGCTTGGATACTAGTAGTGACACCTGACATCGATACTACAGTTCTTGGTGATAGTCACAGATGGCTCTAGTCATGTGAGTTTGAGACACGCGTCATTTTATTTTCACTGTTATTTAAAGTGGTGAGGGGAGATGACTATGGGGTAATCATTGTCATAAATCTCATCAAATTTAATTTTTACCGACATACGAGTGAAGTAAATACACAATTTAAATAATTTGCTTTAAGATTCTGACTTTATATCACTCCTATCTAGTAAAATTTATATATGTTTTGCAATTTAAATATTCTAACCTCAAATTTGTATAGTCGGGGAAGCGTGCCATACTGACTTTTATATGGCGCACTTCGCCGCAATCCAAAGGTTACAAACGTATAGTATCGTAGTATAGTACGTAAACGTATAGTAGTATCTTAAAAGACACTTTTTAAAAGGTTTGTTTTATTAAAATAAGCTTTTATTTAACTTGCAATGTTTGTTTGCTTGTTTGTATGGTCGAACAAAAACTTTCTTAAAATTATTGTTTGAGCATTCAAGTGATCCTAGTAATAAGTTATTGCGATATATCGCGCTAAAGGAAATGCTGTTAGGTAGGTATGTACATATTTTTAATACTTACAAATATTTTAATAGTTTATAATTTTTTATCTAATATTAATTAATTAATTAAGTTAGGTAATCTGACTGATATAGGTAAGTACCTACATATATAGAAGTACTGAATTTTTTATGTACCAAAACTCAAGTGCCATTTCCAAAACATATCGTAAGTTAATCAGATATTCGCCTATTGTTTGTTAATACTTATTTCACTCATTTTCTTTCACTCTTGTTAAGTTGTTGTAAGGGTAACAAGCCTTGCTTGATAAATATTTTTGAATAATTTCTTACAACTTTAGAAGATGTTTTTCATTGATTTTCTTTTCGTTTACCTAGTTTTGTTAATAGTTTATAATAAATATTACACCTAATAACAAATTTTCAATGACTAAATTCTTATTTCAGTCCCTTGTTAATCATCATCATAACAGCCGTTAAGTAGTTCCATACCATGGTATTTCAACGTAAATAAAAGAAAAAATATACCTACTTGACACTTGATTATCAACATTTAGAAAAAACGTTGAAACGAGGCTGTACCTCTGATTTAAGATTGTATGGCGCATTTAGCCGAAAGGTTTGAAGTATGAAGATTCTTCTAGAATATGGCTATGAAAAAAACTGAAATGTTATGCGTTTCGTTGCTTGCTTTCTTATAATATTATGTGGCTGTTTTTTTTCTAATTTTTTTTTATGCATTTGAGATGAGAGCGTTAAGAAGTATGATAGGATAAACTGAGTGACAGAATAAGAAATACTGAGATAAGGAAACGTTGTGGTCTGAAAGAAGATGTAGTGACAAAAATTGAAAAAGGTATGCTGAGATGGTTTGGACATGTCGAGAGAATGAATGAAGAACGATTGACGAAAAAAGTGTATAAGGGGAGTGGGAATGGAAGTGTTGGAAGGGGTAGACCTAGGCGGACGTTTCGAGACCAAATCGAGGACGTCTTGAAAAAAGGCCAGGTCAAGAGTACCCTAAACCGAAGAGCATGTACGAAGGAAATAATGAAAGTGGACGAAGCGAAACAAGTATGTCATGGATCGTAGCAAGTGGAAAAAAAAGTGGTCTCTGCCTACCCCTACGGGAAAGAGGCGTGATTATATGTATGTATGTATGTTTATAATTGCGTTTTATTATTACCAGGCGCACTTCCCCGATTTGGCGGCAAAGTGCGCCTGGTATCATGTTTTCTAATTTTGTGCTAAAAGTCATTATTTTAAGTGTCAAATTCCAATGACACGACATAGGTTGTAGTTGCAAAACATCACAGATCCATATGGTTCCACGACAAGTGTCATTCGTGAACTTAACAAGTTATATTGCACCAAAGTCAGTTCAGTAAGTGCGCCATAGTTATGCAAAAAGTATAGCGCACTTTGCCCCCTTCATCTTAATCCATATGCATGCATACATTATAATAGTAGATTGTACACCAAGGGGATAAAGCACTGTATTATGTCACGGGCGCGATATTTGAATCCTGAGCGTAACGAAGGACTCCAGATTTAACTCCCGAGCGTAGCGAGGGGGTTTTGAGTTGATTCCCGAGCGAAGCGAGGGAATTAAAATGGAGTCCTGAGAGCAGTGAAGGATTTAAGCGCGCCCAAGGCAAAATCAGTTTTATCCCTGAGGAGTATACTCTACTTTTCTCACCTTTTGCGAGACAATAAAAACCAAGGCTACTAGAAAAAGTATTTTATTTATTAAAATACTATTTTCATTACTAATTATATATAATTGGCACAGTAAATAACAATAAAAAGTAAATTAAAAATTAAAATTGATGTTTGATACATTAGTCCAGTTATGTAAAGATATGGTTATATTTTTTGGTACGCTTATGTTAGTTGAGGTGGAATTTATTTGAGTAGCAGCACCCAATACATCAGAACCTTGCGTGTGAGGGTCGTTTGGCACAGTAAAGGTTGGGGAATGTGGTGCTTGAGGCAGTGGGCTTGACGGGATATATTTTGAGCTAGATGGCTGTGGTGGCAAAGGTTTCCAAGGATCATCAATAATAGACGTAGTTTTCAGATGAATGTTGTCACCAATACGACAGCTTATCTTGTTTTTGTTTTGTATGGAATTCTCTATGTAGCCCTCCGCTACTGCATCGGATTTCCAGCCACCATGACGTTTTATCTGGGCCATATCTGCTCCTGAATCTGCCAACAGACTTGCCGATGTTCTCCTCAAACATGACCCGTATAGAGCTCGGGATTTTGCAATTTGAGGTATTTTGCAATTTCTTTTGGCATGGCGCTGATTTTATTCTTGCCAATGACTTGCCTGGTGCATTTGCCATTACTGTAACCGATAAAAAATCTGTTGGTGTTTATATTAGAGGGGCGCAGAGCTTGGTACTTATCAACAATTCTTGCATAATCTTCACGAACTATGAACGAACGTTCTCTATTTGTTTTGGTATCTGGTAAGTTAATCAGCAATAAATCTGCATGTTTTTTGATATCATTGACTTTTATGTTTACGAGTTCATTTCCACGACATGCGCCATTCACTCCAAAAATCAAGGCTACCTGTAACAAAAAATAGGATTGTGAGTAAATAGATAGATACACTACTACATTTTTTGACCTTTATATTATAAAAAAAGCTTGCGACAAAACCTTAGAATGTGTATTTTTTAAATGTGTGCCATTTAAATACCCTTTTATTCATTAACTATTTTATAGAGCTATTATAGGTAGGTACTAGAAACGTAACTAAAAAGTAGGCAGTACTCATACTTACTTTCATGGCCGTGATCAGGAGCCTCATTCAGAAAAGTTTCCACATCTTGCGCTGTCAATACTTTTGACTTCTTTGCTCGATGACCATCTGATTTCCTCTTTAAAAATGCCAATAACTTGCTATATGTATTTATCTTAATGTCGTGTTTGATGCCTATTGTTAACCTGAGCATCGAATAGATACACCACAGGCTGCTGGACTTCTTTGTACACGATAAATACTCGAAATAAACAAGAAGCACTGACTCCGACACAGACTTTGCGCGTTTTGCAGTTGTCCATTTGTGGAAATCGTCGTAAGCTTTCAAGTATTTTTCCTTCGACTTCTCTGGTAATAGGTTATTAACAATACCTAAGGCGTCTAATTTAATGGACTCCGGAGTTAAATCACTTTCGTCACTCGACATTTTCTTAATGTTTTATTCTATCTTCTTTTGCAGTTTTGTCTGATACTGATTGCACCGTATTGAAATACTCGCGGCTTTTGTTTTAAGTATTGATTTTTTTTCGTTCGGCTTGCCGTGGCGTGGCCAGCTCGATTTTCGAATAAGTTCGATTTTCAAATAAATGAGGCGCGGCGCGCGCCGCCGTCCACCTCCTCGCCGTCGGCCACCAGCAGCTGCAGCAGCCGCGCGCCGCGCGATTTTGACGAAATTAGACTTTAAATGCATAACAATAAGAACTAAGAGAAGTGAGAATCACATTACTGCCCGGCGGGTTATAATGAAATTCAGTACAACATTACACCCCGGCAAAAGACAAGGGCTATAATGATTTACTTTGAGTAAGGTTTGCATGATATATTAATGAGGCATTGTCGAGCAGGTGGTGTGAAAATATTATAAATATATAGTCATGTGAATGATCACGGATAGTATAAATATTCTAAAAATCTTTTTAATTTTCCTATATTAAAGCTGGCATATATCGCATATGCACAGATTAATTAATAACCATTTGTACGAAATTGGGTATATTATAAGATTTTGCCATGAAAACTCGTAAAAAATGGGTACCTCTCTTCTTCGTACATTGCTAAGATTACCCACAGTGCTCTGTGGGTCTTAATTCATAAGCCAGCCCTTTTAAATAAAACCCCATAAAGTTACTTAGTGTAAACAACTATTGAAAATCACCCATATTGATCGAGTATAGGCATTACTCGTAGGGATATTGTACTGTAGTGATCGGGACTGCTTGGAGGCGCGGACCTACTGGCAGCCGTCGCGTTCTGGCGATTGTATCTATACATATAATAAGAACGTAGGGATAAAAAAATCTGTAATTGCAAGATATAAAAAATAAGGAACTTCGTTCCAAAAAAATTACACAGGTTGCCTTAAAATCACTTATGGAACACGATAGAATAGTTTAAAAAAAATTGTTTGTTTGTTTGTTTGTTTGTTTGTTTGTTTGAAGTCGATAAACTCGAGAACTACTGAACGGATTTTGATCCGGTTTTCACCAAAATGCTAAGAAAAATCCGGAGAAAAATATAGGCTACATAAATACTCAAAAATACAGGGTGTCTCATTTAAATCGGTCAGTATGGGAAAGTCTGAAACTATAAGACATACGAAGATCTGTCCTTAGGAACCATGTCATCGATTTTAATAAGAAGAAAAACTGGATTCATACATTTAAAGAAAACCTGTACTCAGCTCGGGAATCGAACCCGGTTGTTTTGAAAAAAATAAACTTATAGTATTTCTATTTAGATATCGATTGTGTAGGTCTTAAGCAGTAAATAGCTCTTTGAAACATGATGTCTAAAATGAATAAAATGCATTGTTTTCACGTACTTTAATTTATTTTAGTAGGTGTTCGAAGTGACCACCGTTACATTCAACAAGTTCAGGCATGTAAAATTGTCTCTATGGTTGTTTGTACCTCTTTGCTGGTTTTGTAATTGTAAGATCGTTACCTAAACGTGTTGAATATTGTATTGAAAAAAACGGTGGTCACTTCGAACACCTAAAATAAATAAAAGTATGTGAAAACAATGCATTTTATTCATTTTAGACATCATTATTCAAAAAACAATTTACTGCTTAAGACCTACACAATCGATATCTAAATAGAAATTGTGTAAGATTATTTTTTTCAAAACAACCGAGTTCGATTCCCGAGCTGAGTACAGGTTTTTTAAAATGTATGAATCCAGTTTTTCTTCTTATTAAAATCGATGACATGGTTCCTAAGAACAGATCTTCGTATGTCTTATAGTTTCAGACTTTCCCATACTGACCGATTTAAACGAGACACCCTGTATAATAAGAACGTAGGGATAAAAAAATCTGTAATTGCAAGATATAAAAAAAAATACTTTAAAATCACTTACGAAACACGATAGAATAGTTTAAAAAGAAATTGTTTGTTTGTTTATTTGTTTGTTTGAACACGATAAACTCGAGAACTACTGAACGGATTTTGATCCGGTTTTACCGAAATGCTAAGAAAATTCCGGATAATAACATAGGCTACATAAATACTCGAAAATTGTTAAATTTTGATTTGGTCTAAGCCGGGATTTAATTCTTGGTTGCTTGGCAACTGTTGTTTATTATGTAACATAGGGGAATTTTTTTTAATGAGTTTTACGGCTCTGGCATTTGAGGCTCTGGCTCTCTATTGCTATCGTGTTTTACGGCTCTGGGTTCTTTGCCCTTTTGAGCCTGTCATTGATAGTTGTTGCCATGAGAATACCGATTTTGATGCGGTTATCACCAAAATGCTTAGAAAATTTCGGAGAATAACATACAAATCGAAAAATGTTAAACAAATTTTGATATACGTATTTACGCGACCAACTGTTAGATACGTTCGTTGAGTTATTATTTTAGAAAAGTTTTGTTACTCTCTAAGGTACCCTTTATAAATCTGTGAGGCACCTAAGCGAACATTAGCACCGCAGTAGTAAAGCGACGGAAAATAAAAACAAGCTCGAAATCACGCACATCATTAAACTTGACTGTACATAGGTACACCTTTTGTTTCATTTAATAACAAAATAACCAATAATAATATGGCTATTTAGTCGCGCCTGCGCGCGGCGCTTATTGCAGTTTTCTAATACACAGAAATGTTAAAAGTTAAAACATTACCTATATTTGGCGGTTTAAACCTCTGTGTCGTTGCCCAAAATAATGTCTCTTTTTTAGTTATGCATAGAAATGTTACCAACTCATTAAATTTGGCTGTATAAAACTTTGTATCATTGCCCAAAATCATGTCTCTATTTTTTTAAATATTGCACATAGAAGATATCTTGAATTACATAGCTTGGCTGTTTAAACCTTTGGGTCGTTGCCCAAAATACTTAATGTTATTTTTTTAAATCTATTTGGTGAAAAAACGCGAGAACATGAAAAGGAGATGTCTCATTATGGGCTAGGTATATGTACACTATTTCAAAAAATGCAGTATTAATTGCTGATTCTAGGAAAAATACAATTAATTTGATTTAATGCATAGTTTAGTGGTTATTAAATAAAAACAAGCTAATATTTTACTGTGAAAGCGTTCAAAGATGGCAACCTACCTACGTTAAATCTATGAAAAAAAAGTGAACTGTCAATGTCACTGTTATTTTTGAGGTTACAGTTTGTTTACGTAGGTACAGTCAAAGAGGGTACAGTACAGTTCTTTCTGAGTTCAGTGCAGTGTGTTGGTTAGTTCCGTTTGTTCGTTGTGTTTGAGTTTCTTCAGTTTTTCTAACAACATCGCTTTCGTTTATTGGACCTGATACTGTTTTTCTTCGTGACCTGGCTTTCGTTCTTGGATTGGTACCAGCCTTAACTGTTGACCCGGCTTGTGTTGTAAGGACGTTGACTTCGCAAGCGATTTGGACTGTGTTGTTACGATAAATACGCTCAAGAAGATCCGTCAAGTAAATGATTTATTTTTTCACGTTGTTAAATTAATAACTTGTAACAAATAGTTGGGCACACTTCATAAAGCTTCATAATAAATAATTACTTCATTGTTTTAGAAATGACAACGGTACACTGTATTTCGTGTTCCTCTGAAATACATGATGATTGCCAATGTTATCAACTTTTTAATATGGGCCCGCCATCATTCAGGAAGAACATATTATACATATTTACTGATGGCGAGACAAGGGACTAATTGGGATGAGCAAATCATTGGCTATTATTGCAGTTGTATATCAGGAAAGAGAACAGTAGTTTGTTGTGCTCACACTATGACCATTGTCTGGTATTTGGGCTGGGCTCGGCATCAGGCCACTATTACTTCACCAGCCTCATTCTTAGATGATATATTAATAAGAGAAGATGATGAATAAAAGCAATGTATCTTTACTTAAGTTGTTTTATTTACACCTCTTTCTACAGTTGAAAAAATTGATTTATACATAATAGTTTTAGTAAGAAATTATAGTTCCGACAATAAGTAAGTTGAAGTTCACACAGAAAAAGGTCGAGCGGACAACCGGCTCGGCGTGCAGGCAGATATATTATTATTTCCGTTACTCGTTAGTATTGAAAGGCACTTCATCATACAATCCAGTCAAATGAAATTCATATGAATTTAAACAGAACTCGTAGACCATCGTAGAGTCTTAGTTAGAAATAAACACTAGGCACTGATTTTTATACTTTATGTAGGTAAAGTCACTCAGTCAAGGTTGCCTAAAGCTGGCTAGGTAATTTATTATTGCTATCATTTTTGTTATTGTTGCTACAGCAAGCTGACAAAAATACTTTAAGCAGTTAAACAAACACGTAAATTCGTTTGGTCAAATAAAATAATTGACAAACGTCAAACGTCATCAAAATGTCATCTTCCGCCATAATGTATTTTGTTACATAATGTTGCAATTTTATAGTTTAAGTTATTGTTCCTTCCAAAAAACAAAGCTATTTTGGAGAGATAGGATTATTAGATACTGTGTATGGTATTTTTGCCTATTTTTCGGTATATTGTACATGGACCTAGCCCAGACTCCATACATTTTGGGACATCTCCTTTAAAAAAAAATTGGCGCTCAAATTTTGAAACGAACAAAAGGAAATTTTGATATTTTGCAATGCATTAGGTACCTATTTTTATTTTGTTAATAATTTTCAAATTATATTTATTATTCAGTGTGTAAAAGTTTTTTAAAACATTTTATGCAGGTACCTACGTTAAATATTTCAGTACTTATTCAGTTCTTATTAATTTTCAAATAAGATTTATTCAATGTGTAAAAGTTTTATGAAACATTTGATGCAGGTAAGTTAAACACTTATTTCAGTACTTATTTTACATGTAAGCGGTTTCTTACTTTGGTTTCTTAACATATTTATAGGATAAATCTGTGTTCAATGATACAATATAGGTAAGTAAGTATCATAACAATTTTAATATCATAAAACCTATAAAGAATGAATTTTGTACATACTTCTAGATTACAGAAAAATGGTTTTTCCATTCTTCTATCGCATAAGACGGTGGCTACCTCTGGTATCAGAGTTGCAAAAATGTTTAAATTTGCAGGGTACAACTGTATTAGAGGCACGGACTTCAGTTTTTTTTTTTATTAGAGGTAACTTTTTTCTGTGTTCTGTGATCTACCTCTAAAAAGCTACCTACCTAACAAGATGCCACGAAGAAGTTCAAATTTATCGCAAGTATGTAACATAAAATACTGTACTGTATTACCTAATAGAGCAATAATATAATTCATTACAGTTCTCAATTTATTGATATTTTGTATCTACGAATAAGAACATAGTTGGTAAATAGTTTTTTGTGCCTTCTGGCCGACAACCAATAATCCTGGACCGCTACCTGCTACTCGATATCCAGCTTCGGTGGACAAGGCAAAAAAAATTTTGAAGTCCGTGGTTGGATAGTATAACAGTAGACACATCTTAGCTAAGATACACCAGTGCCTAGGACGACTCCGGACGAGTACCTGAGCTGTAAAATACCAATTTTATTAAATATAATTGAGCGTCAGTAAACCCATTTCAGGTTTGTATGACGTAGCAAATACGCGCAACCCACCGAGAAACGGTGTTGTATACTGAATGTATGTGGAGGGATAATTGAAACGGGAAACTGAGTGAGAATCTGTATGAACGGGACGATTCTGTGCTTCAAACTGAATATATGTATGTACATGGCAGAGATGATAGTCGAAAGAATAAGAGATAACGTATGAAAAATAATGATGGACGTAAAGGAGACACAGGAAGTATGCCAGAACCACACTAAATGGAGATCGATTGTCTTTGTCTATCTCAGCATTCCCAGCTGAAAGGATATTAAGAGTGAGTAGATGTACGTATGTCGGTAAATACAATGTCAATTTTCTAAATTTCCGATGCATATAATTTTATTATACCCTAATAAGCTTAAATAGATACCTACATAAAAATTAAACTGTACAGACTACAGCCTTTAGCTCACGCGGACGAAGTCGCGGGCAACAGCTAGTTTAAAATACGACGTCAGGCGATGAAACAAAGGACAGAAGACTTGGACATCAACCGCCGAAGTGACATCATTCTATTTAATTGACAAGTTCATTTTCTATTTAAATACTAATATAATATTAATTGATTAAAGTGTCTCATTCTTACGCCCCCAAAATAAGTAAAGGTCCTTCCGACCTCAACAGTACTTACCTAAGCGTACCTACTCTCATATTTTTTTACTTTTTACTCATAATCGCAATGTCATCTATATATATAATTGCACCTTTAAGACGAAATGGAAGTAACACTTAAATAAAGACGACTTGCCTTAGATGGGGCATGAGCGACGCACGAACCCTCGATCTTTTGCGATCCGGGTGACGGCTCTTCGAATTGAGAGATTTAAGTTCTTGAGCAGAGTCTAGCCGTCGTATTGTCAAGTGTTATTTTCAATTTCGATTTAAAATTAGTTCTCTATGTAAATGCAAAGTAACAATTTACGTAATAAAATGGCTGTCTCATCTAAAACCGATCGTAAAATATTTGTTAATATTTCTGATGGTACCTAAAGGTTTACTTTAACATTGATAGAACAACGTTGCTCCGGCTAAATAACATTTGACATAAAATTACTATCTCGGAAACTCAGCTTGAATAGCTGATGCCCGGATTGCAAAAGGTTCGAAACCCACCTGAGACAAGTCGTCTTTTTAGGTATAGGTAGGTACAATTTTTTGTTACTTTCTTGTTGGGATTGAAAAATTATACAAATTTTCCATAATTATCTGCATATATAGGTTTGCTGTAGCTGTGCCTACTTAGGTATTTCTCAAAAGTAGGTATAGTGTTTTTTTTTGTAATATAGATGATTTAAAGAATAGATTTAAGAAATAGATTTAGATGATTTAGTTTGATCCTGTTCGTTAAAGTAATTGAAATTGATAACGTAATGTTTTCTCATTACTTTATTTAAATTTTCGTTTTTATCTATTTATATTTACCTTTTTGTTTCGCATTGGTTTGCCAGTTCAGCTTTAAATAGGGTATCAGGCCTTATAATCTCGTAAAAATTAAAAAGTAAAATGTTCAATTGACGCATCTGCGCCAGTATATTCTGACGATATTTACAAAGAAAATTGTGTAACCTTAGATGAATGATTGGTCTTATCAGACCAATCATTCATCTAAGTGTGTAACATTACAATAACAAAAGCATATCAATCTATTCAGAAATAAAAGAAATGCAGTATCCAAGTCACGGAAGGTACTTTTATTTAATGCCAGGCGTTTGACACGAACAATAATTAAAATGCAAGTTTAAAGGTAAATACTTATCACAACAGTTATTATGGTTATAATTTCTCTTCAAGTTATCTTTAGAGATGTCTTAAGTATGTATAAAAAATAGAATGTACACAATACACAACGTAAGTTTTCCTGTTGAATTATTCTTTTAAAATATTAAGATAACTTTATATAATGTTTAGAAAACATTTAGAGACAAAACACGTTATGCATAGATATGTTATTACAATTATTACTTTATTTGTTTAGCTATCGGGGAGTAAGGAATAGTGTAATTAATTACATCTGACATTTTCGGTCCTCGATAATTTGTATGTAAAACAACTTATTCATAACATTTATAGCCCGTTTCCCCACTTCCTGATAAGTATCGGATAGTAGGTAGATTCAGATACATATGACAGAGAAGTACTAGATAACATAAAAGCAAGTAGGGAGACCGGCCTTAAACCTTGTAGAACTAAGATCAGACGCTCTAAAAACTTGAAGAGAATAGAGGATGAATCTTATTATAAAGGTGCTCAAGGTTCCAGGTGTATTAACATTAGTAGTTTTGTACACAATCGAACTCGAATCCAAACCTCATAATTAATGCACGTGATTCTTTTAATAAATCTCAATGATACGAATTCGACAGTAAGTACATCTAAATTTAAGGTTTGATCTAGTTTCAGTATTAGGTACTGGTACAGAAGTTAAGCGCAACCAAGAAATTATTAGATAAATAAGTACACAATTTAATCATTTACATACGATTCGCGCCACTCCAAGTGGCGACTGATAATTTCTTGATTACCATCCTATAAAACTATAAAATTAACTAACGTAAGAAGTTCGTGGCGTACGAGTAAAAAGTCCAGCATTAAGAACATCATATCAAAATATTATGAATTTCGTACAAAAATTACTTAATTAATTATCAATTTTCACGCGTCTTTATGATTAATCTTATAATGATTACAATCTAGAGATTATCAGTTTGCCCTGAGAAAAAAGGAGGCTCATCTATAATAATAATGTATTAGGTATATGGGTACCTACAGGGACTTATATTTGTAACTTAAGGTAAGTACATATGAAGGTACATACCTATGTAAATAATTATATCAATGAGATAATTCTTTGTAATTTTGAAAATTAAGTTTCTGATTAATTTTCTCTATGTCGTTTTTAGTTAATTTTTTTCGGATGTGCTTTGTTTGTAGGGCTTATAAAATTCTCCAGATTTCTAAGGACGGTTTCAGCGTTCTGTATATATTTGAAAAAATATGTTCAGTTCAAGAGTAAACTCGAACAACTAATAAATGCAGTCAGCAATATATTATATGTCATTCAAACTCACAGTTTAAAAGAGCAAGGCAGCGTTCTGATATTATTATCATTATTATTTTTAATTAGAAATAGATTGCCATAATAATTTCATTATTTATATGTATATTAAAGTTACGTTAATATTTAAAAGTATTTTTGCAACAATCATTATCTATTTTTCTATTTTAACGCTAGCTCACGTATTGGTCCAGCGAGGAATTTTGACATTGGTTATCGAATCAAGTACAAAAAATATTGATATTTCTTCTATTTCAAAGCATTACCTACCTAATATTAGGAATATTGGATTTCTTTATTGTAAAGGCTTGATTTCGTAAGTTATAATTTGTTTTATTAATTTATCTAAATTTTCCTTTATAAGGACATCTAATAAATCTAGTGGCAAAATAAGCGGGTAAGAAGAAACATAAAACATAGTAATATTTTATATTATATGTATTATGCTTTAATAAATCAAGAACAGTGATATGTTTTAGTGTTCACTTGGTACATATATAATATGTAAGTGAGGGAATAGAGATACATACCTATACGCATCTACGTACTAATTCTATCTAGAAAGGTACTCTTTAAGACACGTTGGATTTAATAGCCATATTTAAAAACAGTTATGCTGAACCTTTTCTCTTGCCTTATTGTAACAAATTACATTACGTCCTAGCGTCTAAAATTATTTATAAAATAATTTAAACCTAAAGGTAACTTCCAACAATCATTTGTTCGGACATCGTAAGTACATCGTGGTGCCGGACTGTCTCTCCGCTGGGACTGCGCGTCCGCTCGCCACTGGCACCTACTAAGTAGGGCCCGCGACAGGACATCAAATGCCTTAATCATTGCCTTATATTTAGTATAAAAGCTCAGTGATTACGAGCCACATTTAACATTTCTAAGTCTTGTGACTAGATTTCCCTTAACTAAATAATACACAAGTAAATAACATAGGAATATTTTGTACGACAAGATGCCATTGATCACGAGCGGTAACTCAAATGCAGACTAAATACACAACATTATGAGATTAAACGAAATCACACCCAAATAAGTAAAATACCTATACTTTTACAATAAATTAAGTTTACATTAGGACTTATGCAATACATTTGTCTTCTTCGCTTAACGTTATAAAATCATACTTAGTACGAACCGATTCCGTGGGAGATCGCATCCTTCATAAAGTCCAACTAGTATAAAGAAAAATATTTTATATCTAAACACTTAAAAATAACGGAGTCGGCTCTAAACATCGAAGGAGAATGCGTGAGAAGGCGGGGGGGTGGACCTCTGGTCGGGGGCAGTTTAGAATGGGAGGCTGGCGCGGAACATGTTCTCGATGAGGGGTGGCGCGGGCACGAGGTCCTCGAGCTTCAGGTAGAAGATGCGCTGCAGGCCCTGCACGGACAGCGAGCGCAGCTCGGGCAGCGCGCCCAGCACGCGGCTGAAGTGCGGCGCGCCGCCTGCGCCGCCGCCCCCGCCCGGCATGTGCGCGCGCAGACACCCGATGATCTTCATCTGCATCTGCTCCACCCGGTGCGGCTCCTTCAGCCCATGGCGCTCTGTGCACAAAATACACAAACATAAGAAAAATAACCTTTATTACTGAGTGAAAACACGGAGTTTTCACTAAGTGATTTTAAATGAAACAGTATCTCAAAATTAACTCCAAGTTGTAAATGTGGCTATATGTTGTATTATTTTCGGGTGCTTAATATTCTTAGCGCACTAAGTGCTAAATGCTAGTTCTAAGTGACGGCATTCATTTTAAAGTTTTAGTTATATTATTCAATGATACACACCTGTTATTAAAGTTAATGCGCAGAGACATGCGAACGTAGAGATGTCGATGTCCATTGTGTGCAAAGTGTTGCTGAAATCGAGCACGGCGTGCAACCAATCTCCGAAGGAACGTTGACATTGTCTCTTGTCGAGCACCAGGCCGTTGCAGAAAGTCAGTTTAGTGTCTTCAGGCCGCGTGCGATAAGCAAGCCGTAATACGAATAGTTCCAGCCTTGCTGAGGCAAACAACTGTTCTCTATCTTCATGACATAGGTCTGTAAATCCGGGTACCTTTTCAGCAAATAACTTGATCATGTCGATTGACGTCGTAAGAAGAGAATAAAACTGTTGTATTACTTCTAAATCTGACATCGGTTGTTCCATGGGGTTGGGCTCTCTGTATTGCGAATAATCAAGATTAGCAAAGTCCGGTGATGTATCCACGTGTGCTCTAACTAAAGCAGTGATCATAGATATTGGAGGACTCGGTGGTGATTCTTGAGGGCATTTCGGCTTGGAAGGTAATCTTCCGCGTCTACCTTTCAATGAGTCAGTTCTCACGACTTCTTTCACCATACCGACAACTAGACATTTTTGGAACCGGCAAAATTGGCATCTGTTTCGTCTTCTTTTGTCTACTGGACAAGATTTCTCAGCTAGACACACGTATTTAGAACCTTTTTGCACGGTTCGTTTGAAAAAGCCTTTGCATCCTTCACAGGTCCGTACTCCATAATGTTGACAGGCAGCCGTATCTCCACATACAGCGCACAGCTGACTTGGTGAGGAAGGTGCACCTCGAGGGCCAGTTCCATCCGATGGCACTCCGCCTGGTGAGCTTGAAGCGGAACTCGGCGCTGACGCTTGCATGCAGTGCACTCTTCCTCCATGCAGTTTAGGACTCTCATTAGAACTGCTGGATTCTGATCGTTGAACAGGTAGGGAGGCTCGCCTTTGCCTTGAACTTTGATCTGTAGATATGTGCAAATCGACTGTGCTTGGAAAGGGCGGCAGTGAATATGAATCCTGGTTAGGGGTTAATCCCCCAGTGTCGAACGTTGGACTACACGGTTGGGCAGGAGCGTAGTAAGTCGAGGGCACATAAGGAATCGTCGGTTGGTGATATGGGTAAAGGAGTTGAGTCGACGTGTGTCCTTGGTGAGAGTACGCCCCAACATTATAGCAGTCTTCGTCCATTTTTATACCAAACTCGCTTAGCTCTTGCTTCGGGTAACGGACTGAGTATGTTTCTTCAAAGCTCGGCAGGGCGGGCCCGAGTGTAGGTGACGAGGGGTCACTCACAGGAGTAGTTCGTTGCGATTTTACTTCAGGCGGAACTGGAGCGTGAAACTCAACGTCCGGGAACGGATCGAGGTTTTCTTCTAAGATTTCGGATGAGTCGTCTTGATATTGCGGTGACAGTAGATCAGTGAAGGATGAACCGTAGTTGCTCTGTAAAAAAAAGCGATCGATATAGGAGGCGTCACGGCTATGGTAGGCGGCCGATTGTCGGCAGGGGCGGACGAGACGCACCAATGGCGTGCTTTTTCGTAGGCACCTAGTGATCGATGCTATCGTTAGTATGACCACTGCGTGACATGTTACGTTGTCTGACGATGCAGGTGTTCTAATCACTTGTAATTTTTAGAGGGGTTTTAGGAGTTATGTGAAATACTCATTGCATAATTAAAAAGCACTGAATGTAAACTCTGAATAGATATTATCTGCTTTTAATGATAACCGTTCACTCGACATCCAGTGTATAATTTGCTAAACTATAAAAATGATTTTTTAATTAATTTGTTAATGTACTTACGTGTGTTTGCAGCAGTAGCATACTGGAAGCGTTGGACGTAAAAGCGCTTGGCGAGCGCGGCTCTATGGCGCTCGGCCCTGCAACAAACAAAATAATTCATTATAGCAAACACTATTTCGTCCAATGGGTTATACTAGCTGCTAATATTGTTAGAAGCGATCTTAAAAGAAACCCGTTATTTTAATTTAGTATTACAATAGTACAACGTCAAGGGAGGGTGGACTGTGAATGCGAGGAGACGGACGGACGTGGAATTGACGGCGTAGTCCTTTGAACTATCACGCTATTCGATCCGTGCATCATTTATATTTACCCTCGGCGAACATACTTTGGTTCTTCCTTCACCGAGTACTCGTAATTGACCGATCGATAATAATCTCACGTAATATAGAATTGTGACCGTCTATCGCTACACTATCATGGCAAGTGACGAAGAAAAATAAAGGTCTTCTAATTTATACTGCAGTTTTACCAGCCGAATATTGGCGCTTTGAATACATTGTGTCACGGTGCTTGATTCGCCACGCCCCGAAAATTGAATCCTATGTATACACCTAATCTACTCCTGTTCAAGAAACATTATAAACGCAACTATCGTCATGGCATCTTCGACCCTAAAAGCGGGAATTTTAAGTCTAACTTCGAATGGAGTCTTTACTCTAGAATTTTTAGGGCGAAAACGCGATGGATCCCTTGGGAGGTTATGAAATCAGTGGCATTTGCAGTTTCTATTATGATGAGAACCATTAATTCCAGCCTTATTAAGCTATAAACAAAACAGTACCTATGCTTTTGTTGTTTGTAGTTTATTTTTTAAAATTCTATCTATGATTATCGTTCATTAGGTATTTTATACAATGCAGGTACAAAATTAAGTACTTGACAATCTTAACCATATATTTATTATACAACTTGACAATGTTCTCACAAGGATATGAGTCTATGAGATGGTGATCTCAGTAATAAATAATGTGTTCAATGTATTAAATAAATTTATTATTAAAATGCTTTTAAACTTTGATTTGTCTTTTTTAAATTTATAGAACAGGCCGAATGTTGTCTGAGATTGCGACAAAATATTTTTTTATATAGGTAAAATAAAAACTTTGATCTTGCGTCATTTCTCTCCAATGTTTGATAGTTTCTGTATGGCGGTTGGTCATTAATCGTTTGTATTAAAGGTTTATGATCTAAAAGAAGGCAGGTAGGTCATATTGTCATTAAGCTGAAAAGTGATTCTTGTTTTTATTATAAGTTTAATAGTCTGAAATAAGGATGCGTGTACTATCTTTCAGCTAAACATTATATATTAACGATGCTGTTGAACGTCAAAAATTAATCAACGTTAGAGTTAACGTAACAGTCATTACAAATAGTAATCAGGTCCTTTAACTTTATTGTTAAAATTATCCGCATGTGAAGTGAAGTCTTATGACGAGGTTCGAAAACATTTACTTCCTTATGAGATTGACGATATTATTGCAATGAAACAACTTTTACGGATCTACTCGCGTTTATTTTACACATTACTTTTAATTAATGTTTATCCTGACGTTTCGAGCCCTTTGCTGGGTCCATGGTCACAGGGAGACTGAGGTGTTGGTCGTCTCATAATTAGTTAATAGCTTGTATACCCTCATTTAAGTACCCTCAATTAAATGAGGGTATACATTAATTAAGATAAACAATAATTATAAGTAATGTGTAAAATAAACGCGAGTAGATCTGTAAAAGTTGTTTCATTTCAATGTGTGTAGTAGTGTTCGCGTAAACTTTAGAAAACAATAGATTGACGGTAATTATATTTTTGTAATCGGTACTATTTATTTTGTTAGAGAACCTATGTAATAAAGGTGGAGAGACAACCTCGTCTCAAAATAATTGGAGCTGAAGCCTTATTTCTGACAGTGACGATATTTAACAAGCCAGAGCCCTTTTGAGCCTTAATTAACGAATCACTAAGTATTGTCAGCGGACCATTCCTTTGCGAGCCTTTGTAATATATCAGCGGTAAACACTGCCTTGACCAATAATGATTCCCAGCATTCACCACTATGAAAAACCGGAGGGTGACGGTGGTCGTTATACCCAAGACACACTTGCTAACGAGCCAAACGAGATAAAATATGAATGTGCCGCATGCCGCACGTTTTGCGATCAATGGGTTAACGCGGTGGGGACTTTGTAAGTATGTCCCTCTTTATTTTCCAGAGTTGTAGAGAGGATAGATTTAGTTAATTGCATTCTAGATATCATGAGTTGCTATCCCCATCGCCATAGCCACGTTTATCGGCGGATATCTTCTTTGTTAACAATTAAACATATGTGTTACTCGTAAGTTGTTCTGTAAACAACAACGTATTAAATTAGTACCTGAAAGATCTTTGATTTTACCGAATAACCTATAACGTACAATCAATTAGGTAAGTATGCCGTTCGTTTAATAACCACAAATGTGTTTAGAAAAAAGTTGTGTGAAAGAAAAGTTACGATCACATCATCATCATCATCTCAGCCAAAAGACATCCACTGCTGGATAAAGGCCAGCCCAAGGATCTTCACAACGACCGGTTTTGTGCTGCTCGCATCCAGCGGCTTCCTGCGATCTTTACCAGATCGTCAGTCCACCTTGTTGGAGGCGTGCCCACACTGCGCTTTCCGGTATGCGATCGCCAAATAATTGTAGAAAATTCAAAATAAGTATGTATAGATTAGGTACAGTCAACAGCAAAAGCAAAAGTAGATGATGTTTACTAGATTTCAATATTAAGTTTCGATAGTGTAAGTCGGTATTTTCTATATAACTGCAGTCAAAGTCTGCAGGTACTAGTAGACACTCGAAGGTTTTTCGATATGCGTTTAAAAAAATTTGATTTTCCTACTGATTTATGTTTTGGAACTTGACCAATCATCAGTTACCGTAGCTGTTGACTGTACTACATGTATATTCATCACTCATCATATTCATCATTCAAAGTATTTTCGAGAAAGTTTGCTGATAGCTTAAGACCCCCTTTTCATCGTCACCGGATTTTTTGGGGCAGCGAGAAACTTAAAGGGTTCTTCAAGCCGTGCAATTAAAACACCTTCAGACGTTATCTAGAGGGAATAGAATTATGCAAGCGTGTACTCGTTCCCTACTAGATCGGATCGGGAGCGGAACAACCCGAGAGCGCCTCTACAGGCTAGGACTTCGGCTCGGGTTGACCAGGTCGTAGGGGAGGGGAGAAACGCCTAGGTACATGTCTGTACCTGGTATAGTGCGCGTGTGAACCAGGTCTTCGTACACTACAAGTACAGTGTCTTGGACCTAAGCTGTTGGCCTACGCAGCTGTTTAGTTACTAAACCTCAGAACGCCACTACACATACACATGATACACAAAACCTTAGTGTATCATGTGTATGTGTAGTGGCATTTTGAGAATGTTGTAATGTGGGTAATTGAATCAACGAACGTCTCAGCCACGCCTTTATTAGTAAGTACATTATTATTTGCCATAACACTTCATCTATGACGCCAGCAACACGGTAGTGCCAACGACATCTAAACTCTCACTTTCAGTCTCATATTTGGCAAATTCGTCAATTTCTTTATTTGCCAAATCAAATAGGTAAATAGGCACCCGGGCTTTGAAGTCAGAAACATTATTATGCAATGATGATCTTATGCAAATAACAGTTTGTATGTAAGTTTCACAGTCTTTTATTCCGGATCCAAATATACAAAAGTAGCCTGGTTTTGGAAAAGCGGCTAATGCGTTGGAACTGCGATCGTGCAAGTTATGCAACTTTCGCAATGTCGGAGCCTCGGATGGGTGGCTAAAACTTCTCTATTATTTTATAAGTCATGATGAAACTTACAGTTTTTAGAATATGTGAGTGCGTTGGTAGATTTGCATTTTTTTGCTGACTGGAAAAGCTTTCTTGAAAAAGGTGGAATCTTTGGCAAGGCTATATACGGTCAGGGCGCGTGGTGCTCAGACATAAACATACAGCCAACTTCCAGCCCAATCCTTTCATTTGTTACAGAATGGCTCATAATCATATAAATTCTACAGAAAACCCGTTTCTTTTGTTCCATATTAGCACTTGACAAATTATTTACTTTCTAGCTTCCATGTGAATAAGATGTTTGAGCATGACAAAGTATTTACGTGTCAATCCAGGATATGTTCTACCGGTGTCGCAAATTTCAACCAACTCCGTTTAGCCGTTTTTTATTTAACTAAGAACTTTAAGTTTTTTTCAATGCGATTGATGGTGTAAAGATGTAAGATTTATTAATTGTACTTTTAAGACTTTAATTATTGTATTTTGAGTTATAATTACTATTAGTAAGAATTATTTACTAAGAATTTGACAAACTTATAAATTTTTATCTAGTTGATAGTTCTTTCATGGTGCCTGTAAATAATTATTTACGATATACATAGTGCAGAAATAATAAAGGCGAAAGCGAAATTTTTAAAATGCTCTACAACTTTGTGTTGGGTTTAGAATAATAAGTTAGCCAAGAGCTTTATTATTGGAATTAATAAAAATAATTAATTAATAACTCGCTGTTTTTATAAATACACGACACCATGTCTTCACTTTTGTTTTATGTTATATAGAATAAGAAAATGTTTGCGTCCGAACCGAATGTGCAACGCCTAGTCAAACCATTTAGGTTTAAAGGCGTAAAGTTGTCTTAATATATAAGTAAAATTGTATTTTCGATAAATAAAAAAAAAAAAATAATAATAATGATCAACATATCTAGAATACCAAATAAAAAGCTCAACGTCCTTTCAAAGGTGCGTAGGATCTCTAACAGATACTATTTGGGTTTGGTACAATGGTATAGTTACATCACATCTATATTAATAAAAATCAATTGCCACATGTATGTCAGAGTATCACTTAAGAACGGCTCGACCGATTTGGCTGATTTATTTTTTGTTGTGTTCATTAGTCAGGACAAGGTTTGTATATAAAAAATATTTTAGAGCTGGTAAAACCATCACGGGATACAGGTGTTCACTGAAGCGGACGAAGTTGCGAGCGGGCCACATAAAATATAATAGGATATCGAAAAAATAAAATCGCAAACGGCACAAATACGCAAACATTGGGTCCATGGGGCCCGGAGGCCAAGCAGCTTATTAAAGAGTTGAGTGCTCGCCTTATTGAAGCCTCTGGTGACAAGAAGGCTGGTAGCTACCTCTGCCAACGTATTAGCTTGGCAATCCAAAGAGGTAATGTTGCCAGCATTTTTGGAACCGTTCCCATGAGCCCACAGCTGGAGGACATTTTTTATTTATATGTTTTATTTTGTCTTTAGTTATCTTTACTATTTTTTTCTTTAATGTAGTTAGTTATGTTATAATAATATGTCACTTTTCTTTAAACCTAAATAACAATAGGATATCAATTTATTTTTCTCATAAGCTGTTGTTAGATTTTGACCAGGTCACAGTAAGCCGTTAATCGTATTTTCATATTTACAATCAAAAAGTACTGAAGCATAGAATAAAACACGTCGTTTTAACCGCAAAATAATTTACAAAACCGGCTTCTTCCGAATATTTGCTTTACAAACAAGACGGAAACATTTTTTTTAATCCTTTTTTTTTAATTGTTAGCTACATCCTTTGTACCGTTTGGATTATGATTACATACCTATATACTAAATAATTTGTGTAAAACCCCGTTGAACATTTTATTAATTTAATGTTTCGCGAAACTTTTTAAGTCTTGCTTCTTTTCTTCACAACACATTTACTTGATTGTAACTTTCAAAAAAACAAATATGCATTTCTGCATTTCAATTTATAAATAAACGTTTTCAGTCGTAAAATCTACGATATGATCTACCTGTGTATTAAAGTTTGTTCAAATCCGTTCAGACGTTTCGGCGTTACTAAAAACAATAAAAAAAATATTTGTACTTTTTTATTTATAATATTAGTAGAATTTATGGTCTCTGCAACTCACAGAAGTTGCTCAAAGGTAGCTAAGATAGTTATTACTATTAATATTTCAGATGAAATCTCTATAAGCTCGGTCATTCTCCCTGGTCGCAACAAGGCACCCTGTATGTAAATCTGTTCATTTGTCACAGTTATAACTATATTATTCATGAAAAAATTTTGATCATCTAGTTATAAAAAATGTATTTTAAATTACTAGCTCCCACCTCTACCTATTCCTCTGTGCCTTGCCTACCTATAATTTTAGGTAGGTAGAGTATTTATAATATTAAATGTAAATAATAAGTGCTGTAAATTTTTATTTTTTTCTGCATGTTTGCATTCACAATCAACATTGTACCTTAATTAGTACATATTTTTAGGCCCCAGATAAATCAGAGTTTTCTTACTTATTACTCCAATATACTTATCATTACTCATGCTATGTATGAGTAATAGGTCTTGGCTATTATAACAAAAAGAAAAATATTGATCGGTCGGTGGAAGATCCAATGGCCCGTACACGAAAGGTTGTGAATTCATGTTTGAGCTGAGACAGTAGGTTTTTTTAAACTGTTATTTCATTTTATTAATATACAGTATGTATATTATACAATTTTCTCTATACATTGTCTGTAGTAGCACATGCGGATAAAATGATATGTGTTTATACGTAGAAATAACCAAGTCAAAATCACATGTAATTTAATTACATTTGTAATGGATTTCAAGATATTTTTGATCAACTGCGTTGCATTCCTATATACGAATTTAAATACTGACTACATAATGCCACAGTTTAACATTAAATCTGCTATTCTGCCATGTAATATGAGAATCACCTACACATCGAATGATAAACTGGTTTAACAATTAATGAATACATTGATATAAATAAATAATTAACATAAAGTGAATGTTTTAAAGTTACTAGAATCGAGCATTTTATGTATTTTTTTATTGACCTTGACCTTGAGAAGTTAAACAGAAGGAACAGCACCGAGAGTTATTCAAATCTTAATCACTATCATATTTTTTTTATATGATGTGTTGTCGTGCAATTTTCATGCAAATAAAGAATAGTTTCTAAAAGTAAAAACCTTTAGGATATTAAAACGTTATAGGGTAACGCATAACAAGGTGTATGGCTTATAACTTTGTTTTACCACTCTTTTACAATGTTACTTTTTTAACTTTTTCTATTAATTCAGCGATAGATAATTAATTTTACATTACGACGGATGGGAGGCCAGGTGACAATAGGGGAAAACCTAGGAAAAGTGGTTTATACTTCTAACTTATCCATTACTTAGTCTGGAGTATTAGTCCATGTTCTGAAAAAAACACTTCATTTTTTTAATTATAATAACATTTTTGAACCGTTTCAGTTGTACTAATTCCCAACCGTATTTAAATACAGCCGTTATTAACTTAATCATTTATTTATTGAATTAAAGGAAAAGTTGTCATTTGGTATACATACATTCACAGACTTAAGGAGATCCTATGGAACTTCAATATAGAGCCTTGTAGATATATATGATGATTGGTTATTAAAGTTAAAAATTGTTAAGTATTTTCCATAAAGTTAATATACCATAACTTTATGGTATTTTCTTAAGCTCTAATTTCTTTCTTTGATTAAAATAATCATCATTAGCTCGTTTTATGTCCCCACTGCTGGAGCATGAGCCTTCCCGATGGATGGATAGGGAGAACGGGCCATAAACCACCACGCGGACCTAGTGCGGATTGGTGGTTATAATTTGCGACTGCTAATGCAGATTATATAATCACATCCCTAATTATTATACTGAATAATTGTTACAACATTCATTACTTACTTGCATATATAGCCTATAAGCGTGTTGGCTGCTTAGAGCATTTAATGCTCTAAGGTTGGCTGTTGTATACGAGTAATAGCTATAGATTTATTATAAATAAATAAACAACGACTCTTATTATAATACGACTGACGACATCTATGAATTGTTATTGAAACCAGTGTATTCCTCAACGCAAAGGGTGGAATTTTACTGAAGAACGATTAGCACCCTAGCAAACGGCTCTTTGAAACAGTAGCGTGGTTAGTTCCCTTTGCCTACGATAGATGGCGGTAGCTTGAATTAAAGCAGACACGAACGCTACTCCGCTGTATGTGTTGTGCCGTTAGAGCTTTAAGCTTTCCCAATCTATGACGTATGATCTTGTTGCAGCACTGCGTAAGTACCGCGCGTAAACACGCCAGTGACGAGGTTTAGCGCAATCAGACGTAAACTAACAATTAAACCGTGGTATGATATGACTCTGGCCTGGGTGTCGTGTAAGTAATAAACTGTGGATTTAGAGTATGTTGACCTGATGCTAATTTGAAGGATAATGGATAAAGTAAAAATTATTTCAACGAAAAGATAAAAACAAACATAATTATTTATCAATTAGGTTTAGGATAGAGTAGAATTTGTTGCTTCCTTTATTATTCTTCTATTATATAGTATTATATGCCTCTATTAGCTATGTAAGTGATTTGTTTCTTTTAATTTGAGTTGTTATTGAAAAAAATAGTAAGACTAGGTACGCCTCCGCATCATACCGGCAAAAACTTAGTAACTTTAAAAAAATACAAATTTTACTAAGTAGGGTAGTTAATTAAAATAGTATAGTGATTATTAATAGGTAAAAAGGCTTTTAAAAATTATTTTGCTAGCTTTACGGATTCAGTAGAGATCTGTTTGTTTTTGGGTAGGTCAAGTAAGTTGTTTAAAGATACGAGTATTGTCAAAATCGTTATGCCATCTTGCTGTTATCATCCAAACGTTTAATCACAGTGACACTTGACTAATTTGGCAAAATGTCGAGCTGATAATCAATCTATGCACGTTGACGTGTGATACATAGTAGGTGCTTTCGCGTGACGTGGAAACAGAAATAACTTATCATTGCGTACGTATCTTCGTTTTTATTATTTACGCTTATTTTTACGTAAATGGCGATACATTTGCGAGGACGTCACGCCTGAGATAGATGGGAATTTATCAGCTGGCGGCGGCGGCCGGCGGCCGTGTGGGCGGAGGGCGCGTGACGTCAGACCCGTTGACGTCACTACCACCCCTGCCCATGTGTTACATATTCGTTACACAGACAAATCTAAATGTTTCCCAAAATAACGGCACGCTATATCGTCGAGATTCTAGAAAGAGGCTTTGCGGTAATTCCAGCTCATGTTATATTACGTGAAGGAGTTTGTTTGTCCTTCTGTAAGAACGTTTTTATTTGTTAATTCAGACGGAGCAGCGGGTAAGATTGCTTCCTATAGTCACTAGCTAAGCTACCTAAAACAATACTACCTAATATTGTAATATAATAATACCCCCTAACTATATCTGTGCAAAAATCTCGTAGTCCCCTGTGTGGTGCCGGGGATAAAGAATTGCACCACCCCCAATGGGTCCCAATGGTCTCGTCCCGTGGGTGTCGTAAAAGCCGACTAAGGGACTATTCCAGAGGATGGGCAGCAGCATCTCTCTGAGGTTACCCTCAACCTACTGCGATCGCCAACACGCCTGCCAAGCGTGGCGATTACGGCAAATACCCCTCATATCCTTGGGGGAGGCCTTTGTCCAGCAGTGGACGTCTTTTGGCTGAGATGATGATGATGATGATGATGACTATTTACTTTACTTTTTTTTTATAAAAAATATGTTTTTCTGTACGACGAGAAATGATAAGTATCCGCATTAAGTGTGTACTAGGTAAGTGAATTTTGCATTTACCGGATTGCCTGCTATAAAAATGATTTTTTTGACTACTTAGCATCAACTTTGGCCTAAGAACGCCAAATAGCAATGCTTAGGAAACACTCTTATTTTATTTTAAAGTCCTCCTCGACCGATTACTTATTTTCTGTAAATTCCTTATATTATACCAGTTACTACAATTTTATTTTAAAGGAGTCTTTACAAAAAATAATTACAAATTAAAACTATCAATGCAATTCAATGCAATGACTCTTATAGTGATGTGAGATCGTTCAGTTTTTGTGCGAATTTTGTATTCCTATGCTTCGTATAGGCACCTTATGTGTAATTTATAAGACATTATGAATGGGACTCGTACAATTCTGTAGATTTATAGTTAGATAGTTTTTAGTTAACGGTAAATTATAAAATACTATTGATCTAACAGACTTTCAAACTAACCTGTCGCTTGGCTGTTTTTTACATAGCTCTTAGTACAATTTGTATTGCATTTTTTGTATATTTTACAAACGCAGATTTGAATATACCTTTATATTAATCGTAATGACCTTAGTAAGAGACACTGAAAGTAACGGACTCTCCTCATTCATGCAATACATAATAAAACTTGAACTGAAGCTTTGACGCCTTTTAACGCCTCGGTGGCCGAGTGGCATAGCGCTCGGCCCAATACCAAGGTCCCGGGTTCAATTCCCAGGTCGGGCAAAAAAATATGTAAGTATTATCTCGGATTGTTTCCGATACATAGTCCGGGTTTGGATCACCAACCCGCATTTGGCAAGCGTGGTGATTTTAAGCCATTACCCATCCATTGTAGCGATGACTTGATTTCAATGATGTGGAGGCCTTTGCCCAGCAGTGGGACAATTTATAGGCTGTATACTACTATACATACTACTGAAGCTTTGATACTTTTAATTCTACATTTACATAAATCACTCAATTTACTTGTTTTACATGCCGTTACAATATTTTAAATTACTATTTATAAAACTCTATTGGAAAAAGAATGTTTTTCTAAATGAAATAATGTTCTTACCCTAATACAGAGCACGTGATTAACAGCGTAATAGCATTGCACAATAAACGTCACGTGAACGTCCGCAGTTACAAAGTAGGCGTAAGTAAAAAGGAAGTTGGTGGCCGGCTGGGCGGCGGGCAAGGGCGTCCTTGAAGCGGGGCGCGGGTCGATGCGTGACGTAACGCGTGACGTCACGGGCGCGGCGAGGTCGCGCGCCCTCCTTCGCGGCACCCCCTCGCCGCCGTCCCACCGTTCCACCGTTCTCTAACACCACCCCACCTATTTTTAGACCACCTGACGTAAATTTGCTTTTAGACAGAAATCTCTATTTCACTAACGAAATGCATGAAAACTACATTGCAAAAATTGTACGCTTTTACTACTGTGTTTTGTCAATATGGCAAAGCAATATTTTTTAATATACATGCTACATCTTCATGTGACAGTAGTAAATTTATTAGCAACCGTTACGTTTTAAGATCTTAGATAAGATACGTTTGATAATTTTATTAATAGCACTAAAAAGATTTATGAACGAACCCCCGCCGGGTGAGGGGCATTACGCAAAATTACGCCTTAGAGGAGAGAAGTCCCTTTCCGCCGCGGGGGGCGTCGGCGAGAGTGACGCGCGGGGTCGCGGCCGCGTGACGTCACACCAGCTGGCTCTACACCCTGCGTATCATCGTCTGTCAATAATAAAACTGCCCTATTTTATTCATCTATCTGAAGACAATACCGACTCGTCCGAAAAATATCTCTTATAGATCAGATCTTATTATATTAAATTTTTTATAGTCAAATTTGCATAATGTAGAGCCAATAAACATTTTAAGCGTGCCTTAAAACAGAAGACGGACTCGTATTTTATTTTAATAGAACCACTTTTGTCTTCGATGGACAAACATGTTGGTGGCCATAAACGAACGATTCCTAAACAAAAAGTGAAAGTGAACACTTAGACATTTTTATCGGAAAGGATGACGTTGTGTTCGTTGTTTTCTTTTACAATTTTGTTCTTAATCAAGTAAAGCCGGTCGGGCGAGCGGGTGCACCGGCATGCATATCGTGATCACGCATGATACAAATATAATGTGGCCGGCAATTTGCAGAGGCCGCATCTCGGCAGGTGCAACGTCTGCCGATGCCGGTTGCGACAACCGATTGGGCAAGCAGTCGGTTCGGCTGAGGCCATCGGCTCCGGAGGCGACATAAATATCCTACAATATGGTCGCAGACATTACCTAACGCATGCAGTGAAACAAATCCTAAGACGATATAACTTGTTAGCTTAATGGTAAGTTTAGTGGTAGGCGCGAGTGTATGTGCGTTACGCGAGCCGTGGCCACTACTATGTATAATTTATGCTAGTGAGACGAAGCGGCGTGTATCATCTTCGACCGGTCTGGCGAGTGTCGAAATATATTTCACCATCTCTTATTTGTGTTATCTTACATTTCAAATTATTTAACGAACCTAATTTGCACAGTATTACTATGTTAAGTGTCACTTTTATTAATCGTGATAAGATTGTTTGGCAATACATTGATTTTTGATTCATAAAACTTTTTGGAGAACTTATATGTATGTGTTTTTGTTAATTTATAGTTATTACAATTACAACTGTTACTACAGTTTTATTATATAAATATGAGTTTCAAAAGAAGGCATGTAAAAAGTTACCTACAAGTATAGTGCAGCAAGAATCTATTTGTTTTCCTGCTTTTTGTTTATTAATTATGATGCATTAGTGTTTACCTTAAATTTTACCATATAGTTTATCGGCGTGTGTAATTTTTTATATCTTACATTATTTATCGCTATAAAAAACGAGGAACAATCAAAAGTATCGGTATATAATTGTAATTGCCGAAACGACAAAACAAAAAATAATATTTTCGAGAAACAGTGACATTTATTTATATTTACCGATTTTACTTGTTTCAAACTTCCAATACTGTGATATAAAAACGTATGACCAGTTTAAATTCGCATGACGTTTTTATTGCTGAATTTATAATGACGAATAAAAGCACGAGGCAAACCACAATGTTTAACAGGAAGAAGATAAAGAATTCGCTAATACCAATACGCATTCAAGAACACGATTATTGTTTGACTATTTTCTGATCACTTATGATGTTTGATATGCATACATTCAGTACCTACTCATTTAACGTCTTTTTATTCGGTTTAACCACTAAGTACTTCCTACTGTGTTAATATGTGGATTCATAAGTTTACTAAAGTTTTTAGCAATATTGTTGGCGGGAAAACATAAAAGCTCTTGGCTAAAGCTTTCCTGAAAAAGTTTATGTTTCTGATGTCTACTGAGTAAGTTAGTTTTTTTTTTGGTGTTAAAACGGTTTAAGTTAGTTAAAGTTTGGAAAAAGGAAATAAAACACTTTCATTTTCAGGAGTAAGGAAATGGGAAAAAAATAAAGATAAGAACTTAAACCAAAACAAATAAAACATAAAATAAGTAACAAAATTCAAATTATAAAACTAAAAAGGGGGTACGTACGTATACTTTGGAATTTTTTAAGGCCGCAGTGTTGGCTGGAGGGCGTCAGCAACGCACTTCGCATTCTAGCCGATGGCCATCGTCACGACAGTTCCACACAGAGTCTACAACACCCAGAGGTTCTACACAACGAAAGCAAAAATAAACACAGATGTGGTGGATCGCGGTAGGTCGTGCGGGCGCTGACCTGGCGCAGGCTTGTCGGGGTCCAGCGGGGAGTCACGCGGCTCCAGGGTCAGGCCGAAACACGCGCCGGACAGTCCCAGCTCGCTCAGCAGGATCCTCATGCGGCCGAGCACATTCCACTCACTATACGCGCACTCACTCACTCAGTCAGACGGTAGGTTAATGCGGTTCGCGTTAAGGTGCGCGGAGGTACACGCTTGCGAACGGCCGGTGCGTTACTGAGGCCGCCGCCGCCGAGGCTGGTGGCTATATCGCGGCATATGACGTCACGGCCGCGACGTCACAACGGCGACGTCATTAACGGTACCTCCCACGGCCCGCCCGCGGCCGCCCGCCGCCGCGCCGCCCGCCCGAGCCTGCGCTAACGGCACCGCGAGTATGGCCCAGAGCTTTCATACGCCCGCGCCGACCGCGACAGCGCGCACAACCGTACGCTTTCCACTATCGAACAAGCTTCCTCTCCCCCCCGTTAAAAGCGTAAATTCTTCTTTATTGATACGTTTACCTCAATAATAGATATTTCTAGCAATTACTTGAAACACGGGTCTTATTTAACGGCCGATGTGTTACTGAGTTAGTTTAAAATAATAGATTTATTTTAAATACTATCTACTCGTTGAATAAGTTCAAAAGCAATAACGAAAAGCAACTAATGATGATGAGATATTTTAGTTGGTATATTTTATACATACATTATACTATTATCGCAAAATAAAAATATTTTTATGATAATTTCAACGGTACCTATCTAGTTGGATTTAGGCAAGTATGCCTTTCTTACTCGAGTAAATTATATTATTAATAGAAATTTGTAGCCGGCTCATGTAATGAATTTATGATTCTAATACATAATCAAATATTTCTAATTACCTTATAACCGTTTAACTGAAATTCAGCGTTCTATTTAACAGTTGGTAGTCAACATCTTAATATATTTGTAATTTACGTATCGTATTGGCATCAGTGTTCGATACTTAAAGTCCAGTGTTCAAACCCTGGTGCTACTACCCTACAGCATTACTATTTAAAAAAAAGTTAATTCAATTTAATCTATTTAAAAAAGGAAGCACAATTTTAGATATGCTGTAGAATAACGTAGTTCTACAGTTTTATACTGACGTAAGACGTAAGAACTTGTCAACATTTATGAAAATTCTGATATAAATGGTTATAATAATAACAACTTCTTTTTCTTTTTTTTTTAGCTTATGAGCAAAGAAAATTACTAACGTACCTGGAAACCATGTAAATGGGCCTAAATTATTAGTTTTTCTTTAAAAATATGATTGTGAATAAGAAAGTTATACTCAAGTAAACAATATACTCTTTTAAACTTTGCGTTTCATTATAATTGTTTAAAATGTTTAACGGGTTTTATGCAAATTGCTTGGTAAAGGTATCGGAATAACTTTTCTAAGCCTACCTACCTGAGTTTTTATACGATATGGCCTAATTGCACGGAATCTATATATATCAAATGTAAAAAATAGTTTAACAATTATTATGTATTGTTATAACTTTCAGAATTCGAATCGTCATCGCCTCGAAAGTATCTTGCCGCCCATAAACTCGGTGCAGCAGCACCGTTACATCAGAAAGGGTCATAAGTTGCCAACAGCAATTTCTTTCCAAATAACACAACAGCAAATCTGTTAAACAAAAGAAAAGCTTCGCCACTTCAACACGAACATATCGCTTCGAGCGTAGTGACAGTTAATTTTCTAATAATTCAGGTACACATTAAAATAGTCGGGTGTTTATAAGGCGGGCGGACGAATGCAGCGGTGAGGCGTCGGCGCGGGCGCAGGGACGGCCGTCGTCGGCGCATCGTGCTCTCATTCGGCGTCGCCCGCTTCCGCATTGATTGTGGCCATCGTCACCCACGGACTCATATAGGGCGGATAATACGATGCGCATCTTACACTGCGATATATAATTTTAATAATGTGTAAGGCAAGAAATTTAAAATAAGAACTGAAGGTAGCTCTGTTGAGGTACCTTTTGGAGATTTATATTTTGGAAATCAGCAATCCCATTCAGAAAATATTCTATGTGTTTTTTAGATAGATATTTCACATGCGACAACACTTGCAAAGTTATCTAAAATTCCATAAAAAATAGTTATTCAAGGTGCATGTTTTTTATTAAAGTTAGTCAGTAAGCTAATTCACACAATATTTTAATAATGAATTATAGGCTAATCGCAACTAATCTTAAAATTTTGCGAGAGTTAGGTTAGGTTAGGTTAGACCTAGACATGCACATTATATTTCCTTGAATATTAGTAAAAATATGATGTCTATCTGACTTATGTATCAAGTTATTTAGTTTAGTTATATTTAAGAAGACTCTGGTTAATTTTTCGCTCAAGTAACGTAAATTTCACTTAATTAATTTGTTTGTAAATGTTAGGACACCACCTTTTTTGGATTTGTAGAACAGTCTCCTTTTTACGAAACCTAATGGTATAACCAGTAGTGCTGCGGCAGCACTGCTGCGGCAGCACTGATGCGGCAACACTGCTGCGTGCAGCGGAGTTCGGAATCATACCTTTAAGCTCCTTATTTTTGTTTTATAAACATTAAATATTTATTTACTAACAACACAGAAGAAATAATAACAGCTTTAATAATTATATACATAAATTATCACTACTTATAGCAAATATAGGCATATGTATTAATCGTCGCATACATTTTATTGGATTTGTCTTCCAATCCGTCTTGTAGAAAGCGCTCATAGCAACATATTGCCAATATAGAGCATATTGCCAATAAAAAAACGTTGCCAGAAGCATCGGTGTGGTGCTAGCAAGAGACGTAGCCAAATTCGTTAATGTTTAAAAAATAGGCTAGAATCTTAAGAAAAAAAATGCAAGAAAAAATTTCTCGCTCTTGCCTCTACTGCGTGGGCGCTTTTGAGGCCCAATTACTAACATAACAGAACGCATGGTCGTGTCGTGAGGGGGTAGTCGACTTCAGTGGTGTATCCGCATTGAGCGTGCATGTATTTGCGTCTGTTACGATTGGTCGCATGCCCCAGTACTATTTGCTGCTCGCTGAGCGGGCAAGCGTCCAGTTATTCTAATTTTACATAATCGATGCCGTCGCATCGCCCGCCGCCGGCCCGCCGACAAAAGATGCGATCGTCCGTCAAAGGATTGGAAGCGCGGCAAAATAATCTTTACAAACTGTATCATACGCTGAGCATGTTTTTAAAGCAAACGGTTACAGGAGTAACCGTTAGCTTTAAAAACATGCTACTAACTAGGAAGTTGTTTTGTTAAAATATTCTTCCTGTCACAGTGACATCTAACATTTCTGAATCTGATCCAAGTTTTCTGAATACCTACTGCTCTAATAAACATGAAATCATAAAAAGACTATACATTTTTTATGACTCCTAGAGGCACAATATTATACGTAAAAACGGTATAGTTTTAAGCGACAACCTAACTTCTCAAGCTTACTACTCTACTATATGTAAAAAACCGTATAATTGTCCTTATCATCCATCCATCATTGGCCTTATCATTACTTAACATCAGGTGTGATCAAGACACTGTGCTTACCCTTAAAATATAAATAAAAAATTACAAAAATACGTTAAACAAATAAAAATTGACTAAAATAATCCTTCATCACTAAACAAACAGAATCTTTCTTTTGCTATGTATGAGTCACCTAACACTGTGAAACTGTTGAATAATTATTGTATTGTTCAAAGTTGTTTGGTAAATAATAGTAAGATCTACATTTAGTATTTGCATGATGGTTGACCGAACCGTGACGAGACGTTTTCACGCATATCAAAGTTATGAGGACATAATTTTGAAATAATGTTCTACGCGTATGTGTGCGACTAGATATATTTATTACATAATTTCTTCAGTTTTAAACCAAATACTCGTATAAGTAAATGTGACAATATGTTTATTATAACAACAGTAAATCCAAACAATGAATGAATGAATGATCTATCTTAAGATATTCAGATTTATGCGCTGGTGATATTTCAAGGAAGCTTAGGTTTCAACTATTTATTAGTTTACAGGTAGTAAATCTTCACCAGAAAAAAATGAGGTGTTATCCCGGCATATAATATAGCCAATATTACCTGAGTGTTAACGTTTTTTTTAAATGAAACTGGGTAAGCCCGCTTCTTTTAAAAAAACAAATCTTAACGCAATCGGCCGTTATAAAACTTCGTTTAGTAAATTGACATATTTGAATATGTTCAAGTTTAGACAATACTTGCTAATACCAAAGCTTTTGACGTAAAATATATCCTGCAGTAGATTGAGTACTGTTATTCACGACTCCGTCTGCGGGATTAAAATGATAACACGCGTGATATCAGTTGTTAGCATAGTGAGTACTCGTGCGCGTCATCTCGATTGGCCGCGGAGCCGTGTGCTCCGGCTTGCGCGTGCGCGTGTGTGAAGCAGGGGCTCGTGTGCGCGAACGCAGCGGCATAGCGCGCGCTGGCCGACAGAATTCCATAATGTGAACGCGCCCCGCTCGTTTCGACTCGATGCCGTCAGCTCGTTGATAGTGCGTGTGATTGTAAATTGTACTAATTGGGCATGGCGGTCTTTGCTCACAAAACGGTAGATTCATCAATTTCTATTGTAGCACCTACATTATTCAGTGACAACGCAAACTAGTGAAGTACAAGTGTCATAAACTCGGCACGGGGGCACACTACTGTCTGAATACAAGGTGCATTATGCACATTGAGTGTGTGTGTGTGTGAAGTGTTCACAAATAGTCAGTGCAGAAGGGGATCCACGCGCAGATCTGTGTTGTGAGTATACTTGTTTATATTATTGTTAATATTGTGAGAAAGTATTAGTATTTTTAAAGATTTTGAGGTTATGTGTTGAGTTGCTGTAGACGAAAATAAACTTTAAAGGTACACAGCACCGTACCCTTGAAAACATCAGTGTGGATTTATCAATGCCCTTTTAAACAATGCTCATGATCATAAAGTATTTGGCGCCTAATCAAAATATTTAGTTTTTAAATGAAGCAGAGGTACTGTAGTAGGTACCTGGTCGTGTACAAAAATAGGAAAATGTTTCGAAAGCAGTGAGCTTGTATTTCTTTTAAAGCATAGTAGTCATATTTATGCAAATGCAAGTAAATTTCCTGTTTATGTTTACGGTCTAACATGAAGCGCGATTTTTATAATAAAATTTAGTAAAAGCACAAAATATTAAAATGTTATCTCAACATGTTTGTCATAAAACACGGAACAAAATTTAGATTTAAATCTTATCTGAATCTATCTTATCTACGAGTATTATTAATATTTAACGACTCAAGTTGGTTATTTAAATTGATTTTGTATCAATATATTACCTACATATCGATTGAAACCATGTGTTTGGTACTTGCTATCTTGGGCAAGTCTCCAGAATTGCTTCGGGTAATTTCCTTCACTACACGCTAACTACGTAGTGCAGACCTACGAATAACAACTGAATAATGGAAATAATAACAATGGCGAAAAGCACAAAGCAAAACAATTTTAATTGCCTATAAGTTTAGAAGTTGTCACAATATTTCAGTAACAGTGTGTGATAATGGCATCAGTCTTAGTCACTTTAAGCCCAGTTTTCGACACAATTTTCGTTACCAAAAAATAACACTGATTTTTAGAGTTCCGTACCCAAAAAGAGTAAAAAACGGGACCCTATTACAAAGACTCCGCTGTCCGTCCGCCCGTCTGTCACCAGGCTGTATTTCATGAACCGTGATAGTTAGACATTTGAAATGTTCACACATGATGTATTTCTGTTGACGCTATCACAATAAATACTAAAAAATAGAATAAAATTAATATTTAAGGGGGCTCCCATACAACAGACATGATGCGGTTTGTATTTAATTTTTGCTTAATACTTAAGGCCTCCGGTTTAATCAGCCGCGTAGGAATTTGGAATTGATCAGGTGCCTGGATGGGTACCGAGAAGTGAGTGTGCTTACAACTCCACCACCAAAGAGGACATTTGATAGTCGACTTTAGAGTTGACGGCCCGAGCAGTGGTACACTGCGAGTTGTGCTCTTAGTGCAACGAGAAGTGAGCGAGCTTACAGCTCCGGTAACCTATCTGGATATTAGGTAGTGGACTATACGTGTCCACGGGGCAATTAGCTCGAGACACTAGTCTTAAAAGTACCGGATGAAGGATGCGTAACCGGCGTGTTCTGATCTGGCGTTTTATGACCTGACGTAGATGGTCCCTTGTGCTTGCGTAAGGATGTCTGACACCTAACTTTATAACCGTGAGGTTGGTGGGGGGTGTCAGTATAAACTTTAAAGTAGTGTGTAGCAGGGTGTGTTGCGAAATACTAAAATCAGTCGCTGACCGCTATTTTTAATGATAAAAGGAAAACATTTCGATCAATGGTTCCCTTCGAATCCTGGTGCCACTAGCATACTACGTTTTATGATTTAAAACCACCCTTATTTTAAACTAGTTTTGTCATCACCAGCTCATATACGTCCCCACTGCTGGGGCACGAGCCTTCCCTATGGATGAATAGGGGAACGGGACATAAACCACTACGCGGGCCAAGTGCGGATTGGTGAACTAGTTTCATATATATTGTTATATTTTATTATAATGATCTAAGATCTAGGAGTCATCGATTATAGAGCGATGATATTTTTTAGCTTGTTTAGTAGGTACATTTAAGTGTACGCCAGCGCTATCTCTGATACGTTGGGATTAGCCGAGGTTTGAGAATTGAGAGCGGCGATTTTGAAATTATCTAAAAGAGTCCTCGAAACCTCTTATCTTAATCTTTTGTTTAAGTGGTTGCATTAAATATTTCGAAATTCTCCTTAGAACTTAATATTTTGCCTAGTACTAAGCATATGAGAACGCTATAATAGTATTTATAAAATTATATATTGACTCGATTATTTCTAGGTTTAAGAATATTTTCGCTATTATTCAATTTAATAAATAATATGATTTACCTACCGTTTTAAAACATTAAAAAATAGTTTAGACTAAGTACATCCTTAATCAATAACTGGCAAAAAGTTATTTCAAACTCTATAGTAACATTTTTCATTACGTATTTTTCCAAATAACTGTATAATTCCGATTGTAACTGATATCCTTGATGATATTAACATAAAGATTAGGTACGATTTATTTACGCGTACGTCTGGTATCATTATCATGATCATAATATAACGTCATCTAAACCTACTAATATAATATAATAATAATATTATAAAGAGGAAAGCTTTGTATTTTTGTACGTATGTTTGTAACGAATACACTTAAAAACTACTAGACCGATTTCAAAAATTCTTTCACAGTTAGAATGTTACATTAGCGCTGAGTAACATAGGCTTTATTAAAAAAAATGTTCACCCGTGTGAAGCAGGGACGGGCCGCTAGTCATAGGTAATGAAAGAACGTAAGCGTCAAACCTACCTACTTAGTATTAATTAATTATGATCTGTTTTGACTTACATTTTAACACTGAATTTGAGAACTTTAACCCATCACATCCCCAGCTCACTTTATGTCACTACTTCTGGGACATGAGCCATACCTTTAGATGAACTAATATTACATCGAGGAGCTCGATGGCGCAGTGGTTAACGCGCCCTGCGGTCCTCCGGTCTGCTAGTGCTGAGGTTAAGCAACTTTCGCAAAGTTAAGCAAAATCGGATGGGTGACCAAAAATTTACTATCTCGAGCTCCTCCGTGCTTCGGAAGGCACGTAAAGCCGTTGGTCCCGGCTGCATTCGCAGTCGTTAAGAACCACCAATCCGCACTGGGCCCGCGTGGTGGTTTATGGCCTCTTATCCCTATCCATACATAGGAAAGGCTCGTGCCCCAGCAGTGGGGACATAAAATAAGCTGATGATAATGATGATGAATATTACATCTAACTTTCATTAAAAAAACACCCTTAACCATATTTTCGAAGATTATTTTAATATTTAAAAAGAGAAACACGGTATGTAAATTTCATTATGGTGTGGCTAAATTACATCTGCGTCAAAGTCATTAAATTGTTGATTATTGTCATGCATGATAAAGTGGGAACTCATTAGCAACACACGTTTAACTACCAGCCTGCAGAGTTGTGTTAGATATTCTAATATCTAACACAACTCTATGTCTATAAACACACACCATAGTAATTGCCTGGGGGGTAACCACGAGCTCTTAAAGCAGTATTATTGCAGTTGTGTGTAGCGGTGAATATATTCACGTCTCTTTTCTACAACTGCAATAATACTGCTATAAGAGCTCATAGTCAGGGGGCTGATATATAAACTGTTCTACTGCTGAAGGGCCTCTATCATTGAAATCAAGTTGATGGCTTAATAACCATGCACGATTGCCAAACGCGGGTTTGTGCGCATTAACCCGAGCTATGCATGGCAAAATACAAAACACACTTTTCCCAACCTGGGATTTGACCCCAGGACTCCCGGATATTTTTTTTATTTTTTTTATTGTGGCACGCCAAAATGGCCTCACCCTGCCTGATGAAAAGCAGCCAGTGAAACCCAAGAAGTGAAAGCGTTCATCACAGCGCTACTACGCTATGCCGAACGCTCACACTATGGCGGCCTGCATAAATGCTTTTTCACGCCCCGCTTAAATAACCCGGGAGAGAAAGAGGAGGGAAACACGTGTGCGGGAAGCGAATTCCACATACGGGCAGTTCGGCAAAGGAACGATTGTCCAAACTTAGGCCGAACTATCAGGCCGAGATATCAGGCCGAACGTGTTGCTACTTAGTAACCGAGGCATTAAACATGGCATATTATAAAAAATAAAAAATAAAATAGTTATTTATTTTCCTCATCACAAAAGGTACTTAACTAAGGTATAGATGGATGACATTATATTTAGGCATACAAAGATAAAGAAGAGTAGGAGAGATAAAGAAAGAGGAGTAACAAGTAAAAAACGGGCTTTTTCAGCGCACCCCTTTACCCTTATTTACCACTAGTGGCCGCTTGCGGTTTCACCCGCGTGTTTCCCGGTTTCACCCGCGTGGTTCCCGTTCTCGTGGGAATATCGGGATAAAAAGTATCCTATGTGTTATTCCCGGTTATAAACTATCTGTATGCCGAATTTCATCCAAATCCATTCAGTAGTTTTTACGTGAAAGAGTAACAAACATGCAAACAAACTTTCGCGTTTATAATATTAATAGGATGAGATGAGGCAAAGTGCTTTCCCGATGTGAAATATTTTTTAATTTCATTTATGGTTAACGGATACCGTCGGGATTTTTTTTTAAATTAATATATTCCTTTATATTTTTTTATTAAGATGAAGTCATACCAATGTGATGTTTGTACTATAACATGACGTAAGAAACAATTTTGACAGTACGAGTAATCCATCATCCATAGGTTTTTCTATTGGCTTAATATTAATACCTACAACCCGCTATACACTACTTTAAAGTTTATACTGACACCCCCTACCAACCTTCCGGTTACAAAGTAGGTGTCAGAATAACCTTGCGCAAGCACAAGGGACCATCTACGTCGGGTCATAACGCCAGATCAGAACACGCCGGTACGCATCCTTCATCCAGTACTTTTAAGACTAGTGTCTCAAGCTAGTCGCCCCGTGGACACGTATAGTCCACTACCTAATATCCAGATAGGTCACCGGAGCTGTAAGCTCGCTTACTTCTCGTTGCACTAAGAGCACAACTCGCAGTGTACCACTGCTTGGGCCGTCAGCTCTAAAGCCAACTACCAAATGTCCTCTTTGGTGGCGCAGTTGTAAGCACACTCACTTCTCGGTACCCCTCCAGGCACCTGATCAATTCCAAATTCCTACGCGGCTGATTAAACCGGAGGCCTTTGCATCTAGCGGGCACCTCTACTAGTTCTCCAGACTAGTGCCGGAGATGTTGGAGTAACTACTCAGTGAAAACCACCGAGCACCACACCAACTAAGGGTAACTCACGTACCCCGCAGATCTTTTCGCTTCAGGCCCCCACCGGACCGCTACTAAGACCCGCTCGCTATGCACGAAATGGAAGCCTGGCCAGACCAACCAGGCAGACGAACATTCCCACTTCTATAGCTAACCACATGCCACCACGAGTCCAACCCATGTCCGGGGCCTGCCGGAGACGCCCGCGAAGGCATAACCGGCAGGGGGCCTAGGATCCGGAACTCCCGTGGTACCCTTGAAAAGACAGCCGGACCCGTAGTTCCAGCTGCCATACCCTACCTATCAGGGTCAGTAGATAGGGACATTAATACCTACACACACAACCCGCTATACACTACTTTAAAGTTTATACTGACACCCCCTACCAACCTTCCGGTTACAAAGTAGGTGTCAGAATAACCTTGCGCAAGCACAAGGGACCATCTACGTCAGGTCATAACGCCAGATCAGAACACGCCGGTACGCATCCTTCATCCAGTACTTTACATTAATACCTACAGTTAAAATTAGGCAAGGCAAGTCATCCTAAGTTTTTTTAACGTGATATCGATCACCCGAGAAAATGTTATAGTTTTAACACCCACGCCGCGGTGCCGTCAATGCAGAAAATGCAGATTAATAAAGCGTAACATTGGTCTACGGGGCATTAGAATGTCACTTCGCTTCACCCATAGTGGAACGGATGAACTGTTATAAGTAAATGAAAACTCGTGCTAGCACGTGATTAGACGACCCATAACTTGAAAGGCTTTCTATTCCCGTGTAGCCATTTTCGAGCATCACTGAACTGACGGTGTTCTATAGTAACAGACGATATCGTATGTAGCCGTATCGACCCTCCACTCTCGCCCACCCCAGCTACGTCATCACTTTCAGTTATCTTATGGCGATGGCGTCACGGATTCATGACGTTTTATTACGTCACTGATGTCAACGCATGCGCTGTTGAAAGCCATTTGCGGCTATATTTAGTCCGCTGGAATACGTTCGTAATTTATGTACATTTAAATCTACGCAGACGGATCAGATAAGTGTACCTTCTGAATACCTGCATTCATGTAAAGTGTCTCTTTGTAACGAATTCGTTATAAATCAATCTACTCGTATATTTCATAAACTTTGCTACTCTTCTAATATAAAACATTGTTTTAAAAGGATGTCTCTACTACTTGTACAAGTACATTAACACCAACAGATACATACTGCAATTATTAAATTTATAATACAAGTACAATGTCACTGTGTTTATTCAACATTGGCAAAAACAAATGAAACTTGTTTGACATTATTCTCAATGAGATATTTTAATCTAAGTAAAATTCAAAGTCCTCTTTGTAAACTGTATTTGTAGAAAACATTTTTTTTAAACTTTTGTCTGCTTAGAGCCAGATCCGTCCTACAAACAATTAAAATTCTATTGGGTCTGAATTCACAGCAGACGACAGATTAAGTGTTAATACCCAAAATCTCACCATATAATATATATACTCTCACGTGATTATTCGATGGTCATTTTCTGCAAATATTGCAATGTGATCTGTAGTCACTCTATAAATCTAAAGAGGAGGCTAGACTTATTACTAAAATGAAACATATTCAATTCAAAATTTATGACAGTTTAATAAAATAGTTTAATTAAATAAAAAGTTAAGAAAAGGAAGCAGATAACATGACAAACATGCAGAAATGTATCGGTTTGTTAATACTGAAATGTTTCGGTTGTTTTTTTTTTATATTTCCCATACAAAAATAAAAAAAACGTAAAAGTCCAGCATAACAGCTGCTTTCCTGACTAACCGTACCTGTGAATTATTCCCTAGAATTAAAGTCGTGCCATCTTTCGTTAGCTAACATAGACACAAGCGGGTGCGCCAAATTAGCTGCCGCCCCACGATACGTCTCCCTTGCCTCGCGACAGATGGCGTCATGCTCACCCCTTGCGTTTGACAGTCAACATGGCGTCAACCGTAGTAGCCGCGTTAACCTCACATTCCTAACAAGGAAAGTGGTTTCAATTCATATTTTTATACACAAAAGTTCCCACAAGGCCTACCATTTAAATCGTTCAAACATGAAAAATGCAACAAAGTCAGGTACGTTTTGTGAATAGACCAATTTTTTAAGTGTCACTTCAGACCATCTTTCTGCAAAAGTATTGATTACTTATGGAAATGGTGTCAAATGGATACTTATCATGACCTCCACGGGTAACTTGCTTTTATTTATATGAAACGTTTTCAATTTAGAAATAAATTGACTTGATCTTTATACTTTTAGATAGAGCTATCAATTCTATAGATTTTGTTAGCGGTTACGCAATAAGTATAAATGAAACTGGTGCATCGCTTGCTGCATTGCGTTACCTAGCAACGAGATACGAACGATCCAAAACAATGTTGCAATTGGGTGCCTCGGTGCCAGTATGATGCGTAGCGGTTTATGCTTTATAAAGCGAATTAAAGTTTGCATTGTGCTATTACTACATTTTTTGAGAGAATATTATAAACGCAAAAGTTTGTATGGATGGATGTTTGTTACTCTTTCACGTAAAAACTACTGAATGGATTTGGACGAAATTCGGCATACAGATAGTTTATAACCTGGACTAACACATAGAATACTTTTTATCCCGATATTCCCACGGGAACGGGAACCACGCGGGTGAAACCGCGAGCGGCCGCTAGTAACATATAAATAATCAAAGTAGGGTACACCAGTGTTCGATAGGAACCACTGATCGACAATTTTTTTTTCTAGCCATTAAAATAGGTGTCAGCCACAAATTTTTGACTTTAGCAAAACTCAATTAAATACCACAGCATTTTAACGAAATTCTATATTATTGTTAAGGGGAGCTCGATGGCGCAGTGGTTAACGCTCCCGCCGGTCTGCGATTGCTGAAGTTAAGGAACTTTCGCGAAGGCCGGTCATCGGATGGGTGACCAAAAATTTATTATCTCAAGCTTCTCCGTGCTTCGGAAGGCACGTAAAGCCGTTGGTCCCAGCTGCATTAGCAGTCGTTAATAACGACTAATCCGCACTGTGCCCGCGTGGCGGTTTATGGCCCGTTCTCCCTATCCATCCATAGGGAAGGCTCATGTCCCAGTAATGGAGACATAAAATGAGCTGATGATGATGATATTATTATTTTGTGACGTAAAATGGTCTCCTACTGCGATACTTCACATTTATAGTATTACAATAAAGTTATTCTTTAAGTATCTACAATATCATAGACATTTCGATAAGAAGAAATTATAAATCGAAAATAAATTATCATAAACGTTTTTCTTAGATATCGTACTTTTTCTTAAACTCAGTTAATTCTTGTACTGTTTATTTGTAAATTATTAAACTCTAATAAACGGCCGCTTATTTTTATTGTATTCCATTTACAATACGTAAAGATACCATCGTGAAAATATATAATTAAAATGATCATAAACTATTTATATCTTAACTTATCATTCAATATTAACAAAAAAATCCAATCACATGTGCATGATGCAATATGTGCCTACACATTGATGAAACAACTCTAGCTTAATAGCTTAAAAAACAAGCACTTAAACAATTCGGCATACAAACCAGTGTCTCGGTGGCGAGGAGCAGGAACGCCTGCATTGCGAAAAGACGTGGTTACGAGACCCGCCTGAAGCAGTCTTTATTTTATAGTTTTCAATATTTTAAAAGGATTGTTAAAGCTAAAATAATATGTCATATATTAGCGTCGGTAGTCGAATGGATAGATATTATAAGATATTACACCCATAGAAGTGGGTGTACTTCAGTAGTCAAACGGACTGATCCTGATCCTGAAAAGCCAATACGCTTGTTAATAGATATTCAAAGTCAAAGTGTTGATAAAAATCCACGAGTGGGATTCGAACCCGCACCCCATGATGAATAGAGCTCCTTTGGCTTATAAAGTAAATAGTAGATAGTGTTGATTAATTTCGGCGAGTTAGCTTGAGCCACGATAGCATAGTTGGCAGTGCACCTGACCCGGCATGTCATAAGGTGCGGGTTCGAATCCCGCTCGTGGATTTTTTCCAAAACTTTGTCTTTTTCAAGTTGTAATTTGTTCGCAACAATATTTGCGTAAAATTATATGTAATCTTAAAAATAAGTACTTTTGAATCGTCCAAACATTTTTTACCTACTACCCATTCAAAACGTCTATTTTTGTTAGCTGTGGAGAAGAATGGGCGTATTAACTATATTAACAAGCGTATCGGCTTTTCAGGATGGGTCAACAGGACTGTTATTAGTAGTGCATTAATAATAATCCTAAAAAACCCGATTATTTTTAATATTTTGTTCCTCTATCAGAAAACTTTTATTGATAACCTTTTATTTTATTTCCAGGTATCAACGAGATCTTCAGATTATGGGCCGTAAGAAAGGTATAATACATTTATTATACGCGCACTCATTTGGATATGGATCCAATTTTAGAAAATGAAGCCGCTTCGTCGGATACTTCTGCGAAATATGGCAAGAAACACAAACACAGAAAGAAGAATAACCAGGCGGACCCACAAAAAGAAATCCAAACAGTTATTGGAGAAAAAAAGAAATTTGTTGTCACAACTTTATCAACATCAGACGAAAAAGAAGTTCCTTCTAGTAATGTAGCATCGAGTAATATTCATACAGTACATTTTGGTACCCGTGGGGTCGAATCACAAAGACCTCATGTAAGGTCCATATTTAAAGATCGAGCAGACACCTCCAGGGCTTCAAGTGCGGAGAGAGACTCTGCCGATAAGGAATATGAAACCTTTCATGGTACTTCGTCTAGTCCACGTAGCTCTATTTTTGATATATTTCGGCTAAGAAGAAAAAGTGACGTAAAAAAGCAATTGCTTAAACCTCCTAAATCTGCAGAAACTGCAGAAACTACAAAAGAAGAACCAATTGCCTCGGAATCTAAAGATTCTCACAAAAAGTACTATCACACGGTAACAGGTGTGTCCTCCCGAAAATATAGCCCAATAACAAGGGTTATGGATATTTTTAGAAGTAAGCCACATGCTGAAAATAATCAAGCAGCTGCAGATCCATTAAAAAAGAAAACCACCAAACACACTCGTCGTTCCTCCATAGAGACCACCTCGCCGACCTATCATAAGAACTCATATGCATCTTTAGATCCTACTCAAGCTAAACAATTATTTAGAGAAGTAAGAGGACTTCCAAAATACGATCCATATTTATCTATTGTTCAAATTTCTTTAGGTGGAAGAGATAAAACGAGGCTATTGTTAAATTTTTTCAGATATCATAAATGTTATGAGATTTTGCCTAAATCTGCTAAAGTAATTATATTTGATACAAAATTTCTAGTGAGGAAAACTTTTCCGACATTAATATCCCATGGTATTCGTTCGGCGCCTCTATGGGACGATAATAAAAAACTACTTGTTGGAATGATAACTGTTACTGATTTTATAAGAATTCTTCTTCATCTTGATGCTGAGAATTTATCAGTGGAAGATTTGGAACGACATACACTACATAACTGGAGAAAAATTTTACGGTCCACAAGAAAGCCCTTGTGTAGTGCTGGTCCCGACCATTCACTACATGAAGCTATTAACTTACTACATAAAAATAGAGTCCATCGTCTTTTGATGATAGATCCATACACCGGAGATGTTTTATATATTTTGTCTCATAAAAGAATATTACGATTCCTCTTTGTGTATCTAAATGAATTTCCTGAATTAACATTTTTCCATAAAACACTTGTGGAATTAAAAATTGGAACGTATGATGATATAGTATCCGCATCGGAAAATACAACAATCAAAACAGCGTTTCAACTGCTACTAGATAAAGATATTTCGGCTTTACCTATATTGGACGAGAATGGTATTCTTATTGAAGTATATGCAAAATATGAAGTATTAAATTTAGTAAGTGAAAAGCTATATTCTAATTTATCATTGACCATAGGGGATGTTAGGAACAAAAAGAAAGACTGGGAAGAAAAGTTACAGAAATGTCGTTCAAGCGTTACGTTGTATGAGGCCTTAGAAGTTATTGTTAGAACTGAAAGTCATCGATTATTGTTAGTTAATAAAGAAGATAAGCTTATAGGGATTGTTTCACTGTCAGATATTTTAGTGTACTTGAATAGAATAATTCCTACAGAGAAAAAAGTTTCATCTCTTCAAGAAATATTTAGACCGCTAGAAGAAAATAAAGTGCCGGAATCACCGCGGGAGACAGAGAATGAAATTATAACAATTGAAGTTCCACGCTTGAATATTTTCAAAAGTAAGTCTCTCTCAGAAGTGGACGAACCAGCGTCTGAAATTAATATTTCTACAGACAATGAACTTGGAATAAAATCAATCAAGGAAGATATTAAATTAAATCTAGATGATATTACAAATGAAACGGACGTTAATATAAATGGCAATGATATTGTTACAAATGATGAGCCTGCCATAATAGAACCGACATGTGACGAACACAAATCCGTCGACGATGATGAGAATAAGTAGATCAATTTTTGATTCCAAAGATATTGTGATAGGTGAAATCGCCGAGTTATTTAATCTCAAGATAATGCTTTCGCTTGTATATTGATATTGTAATTTAACTTCTTTATCATTAATAGTTGCATCAAATACCACGTGATTGCCTTATTCATTATTTAATTCATTATTAAAACATTGCTGAAACTCAATAAAATATTTTAGCAGTATATATTTTGTATAAAAGTTATTTTTTTTCCTTACACTTGAAATTTATAATTTCCTCTATTATACGAGTAATTCCTCTTTTATTATTCAAATAGATTCAATATATTAACGTCACGAAAAGTAAAGCAGAACTTTTATAACATTAACCCCCTATTCATAAAAACTTTTTAAGCATTATTTAGTTAATCATTGTTTTTTCTCTTTTTCTCAAATTTAAAATGACGTTTGTGTGACGTTGACAAAACAATATTTAACTAAATAATTTAACTAAATATATAATAATTAACTATTTTTATGAATAAGGGGGTAGATGTTTTCAATAAGACGAGGTAATCTTGGGATGGGATTGAGATATAAGGGTATTTGTGAGACCCCTGATATCCCAAAATCATTATTTCCCTGCGATACATTTCTATACTAAAACTAACTACCTTGTCCACCTTCTCTCTGCGGCTTCACCCTAGCATGGACAGTGAAGGTCAGTTACAAAAGTCGGATCGAATATACATGATTGTACATATTCACCTTTTTTAGGGCGTGTTCATCTATTGAACCTTGTTGAATTTTCATTTAAACTTTATATTCTTATATTACATTTTTTCTAAGTAATTTATGTTCTCACGGAATAAAAAGAAGCATAAGGCCTTAACTCTCTCTGTTTAAGAATTCTATTTGTTATTAAAATATTTTTATATATAGGTATAGGGGTAGGTATAGGTTGATATAGGTAGTAGGTTTAGTCAAATCACTCAGCCTGGTGTTTAGCAGAAGCAGTGTCCAGATGCGAGGACAGCTAATGGAGCAGGATTCATCATCATCGCAACCAAAAGACCGCCACTGCTGGACACAGGCCTCCCCCAAGGATCTCTACAGTGACCGGTTTTGTGCTGCTGCACAGTGTTTAAGAACGTTATATTATTATTGAACCAAAATTATGAATTAATGGAGGGTCGTTTTGCTATGGCTTACCACATAGCGACTAAAATATAACAATGAAAGGCATGGAAATTAAGAATATGTACAGAATGTGATAGTACTTATAATTTTTAATTACTTTATTACTTGCTTTTTTAGAATATGTAAAAAGCACTTAGCCTTTATCTCAGCTGACGTAAAGTGACGTTAAGGCCGAAGGTGGAAAGCGCACTTCACCCGGAGCCCTCAGCTACTGAGGCACTGGCTATTTTATCTCTAGCTACCGGAACACAACAATGCTACAAACAAAAATAAACTAAAAGTAATTTTACTCATATCCATATATTAATACGTGAAGCAAAAACTTTGTACCCCTTTTTTACAAAAATTGCGCGGACGGAGGTGTATTACATTTCGCACACTTATAGTTTATATAGAGAAGGTCATCCGAATGTATTTATTTAAAAAAAAATATGCATACAAAATACATTAAATCAATAAAACAAACATTACACACTACCATGTATTTGACACACACGCATAATATACTCTTTTCAAAAATTTCAAAAATGCTAGAGGAGCGGCCGAAATCTGTCAATGCCAATCCAAACTCACATTCTATCTTTTTTAATTTTTCATTGCTTAGGATACAATCCGTGCAGCCATAATGAAATTACGGTAGAATTTCGACCATTTATATTAATAAATAGCACTTTACCTGCGACTTCGTCTGCGTGGATTTGAGATATTAAAAATAAATCTTTTTTTATCAAGATTAAATATAGCGTATGTTACCCACAAGGTATATAGCATTCTATCAGTGAAATAAGAAGAATTTTTGGAAATGGATTAGTAGGTACCTAGTTTCAGAGATAAGCCCCGACATACAAACAAACAAACAAAGTCACAACCGTTACCTCTTTATTAATAGTATAAAATTCAAAAATTCAAAATTCAAAATAATTTATTCAGTTTAGGCTACAAGTAGCTCTTGTGAATGTCACTATGCCATCGGTTCGTAAGTCTACTCTGGGCGGGAGATCTTGTACTGAGAAGAACCGGCAAGAAACTCAGCAAGTGTCCAGCTCTTTTCTCCCTTACAGCGTCAAAAATATTGGAAAATGCCCTATCATAGCAGGACACTTTCCATTACAAATAAACACAAAAAATATATAGAAGACAACCACAACATGTAAAAAAAAATCTAAGCTAACAAATTTACATCAGATAATTATGTGTAAATAACCAAGTTTCTTTGTCGTAAGGACCAAGATAGATTACTTACGAACATTGTGACTGGAGATCAGCTATTAATATAAATTCAGCTGTGGCCTGTTGATCGAGAGCATTTGCTACAAAAACCTGTTAAATAAACACGCAAGGACACTCACGCTGACTTGTGAGACTATAAAATAAAATTTATTTCGTTTTTATTTTAAAATTTACGCATACACACAAAGAGCTGGAACTGCAGTAATATATTGGTTTTTATTTATTATAAAGTTTCGATGTTTAGCAAAGATACTCGTAATATAAGACTATACGTCAAAATACGGGTTTATTAATAAAAAATCTATCTAAAGTAGTGGATTGTTTACCGCAGAATCGGCAAAATCGTCTGTGTAGTGTTGGTGTAGAACAGGTTGTAGCAACTCTTAGCATATAAATATTTAGCAGTGCAGCCGAATGCAGCGGGAGAGACGCAACCGGTCTAGCGGAGGATCGAACCCGGAACATCCACTAGGCTCAAGGTCAGGCTGTACATTTTACTTTTAGTCGGCAGGTATAATTTTATCTTTTAACTCGCGTCTAGCCGATCACGTTACCTTAAATGAAGTAAGTGCAATGTAACAATTTTGTTTATGTGGCTTATTTAAAAACAGTTTACTATGGTAAGTATATTGGTACGCTATTTCTTATAGTACCAAGTCTTTCTTTATTGTGCTTTCGCAAATTACTTGTTAGTTATCTCATTATTTTGTCGTTTAAAAGTTAATTAGTTGGTGTCATGTTCGGTGTTTATGTTCAATAGTGTACGATATAAGTACCTACATAATTTTGTAAACAGTTTTGAGAGTTAAATGTTTGATGTTGACTCTGATTTTATGCAGACCTGGCTTAAGATTAATTTGTTAAGACATGGTAATATTTTAAGCTAGTACCATGTCTTAGGAAGTTTGAGGTTATATAAAATAAAATATATTTTCCATAACGTAGTAGAAATGACCGAGTTGAATGAGGCTTGTAAGTATTGAAAATGCTACTTTCGGATCAAAGATGTCAGATCAGGAGTCAACATCAAGACTTTATTTCTTTTGAAATATTTATAAAACGTATTGAATTTAGCATTACTGAGACTATAAAATATAAAAAACTATTCTAAGTATTCTATTAAACAGGCATTTAAAATGTAGGTATTTTTACTTTGTGTCTTTTCTACAAGTAAATAATCAATGAGTAATTAATTGATTGCATCTAATACGTTGTGAGTTACGCCAAATTTGCCTAACGATTGAATATCAAGATCGATCATCCTAAATCGTACACAAAGTAAAATATATATAACAAATTCGTCAGATTGCTGTAACACGACTTAGCCAGCAGCGTTAGGTATAAAAGTGAGGATAACTTGTCAAATTAACATACAAAATCGACCCAGTAGCTCCCACTCGCTGGAAACCGGTAAGCCACTCGACTGGCTGGGTAAATATGGAAGCTTGTCGCGATTGTGCGACGAATCTGCCTACACCGCGTCGGCCCAGCTTGTCCAACAATCAAATATGACTAGGGTTACCGACGTTAGCATGCGATATAAATGGTTTATTTTTATATTTAATAAAGACTCAATATAATTAGAATCATTGTTATAATTTTACGTGGTAGCCGAGTGGTTAGCCCGATACCAGAAGGCCCCAGGTTCAATTCCCAGGTCGGGCAAAGTGTTTGGGATTTTTCGATGCATAGCCTGGGTTTGTGATCACTAACCCGCATTTAGCAATCATCACCACAATGCGGGTCATTTGCCAAGCGTGGTGATTAAGTCAATACCAATCAATTGTTGTGATGACTTGTTTTTAACGATGAAAGCCTTTGCTCAGGTGTGGAGTGGGTGGGACAGTCATCATTTAATTTGCTTTATATTTTTTACGAACACTAACCTTTTCTTGTTAAATGTAAAAGTGGTTCCGTGACTGTAGATATGGATGCAATTCAAAGGAAAGCGAGAAGCGAAAATATCACTCATGTACTGATTGACTAACTAATTACGAAATATCAGGAACTATTCTAGGAAAAGACTTTTTACATAATCTTTTTTTTATGGTATTTTCAGGTTGTTCAAGCTCAAGAAGTCACGGGCGACGACATATACCTATTTTTGCTTCAATGAAAATATGAAAAGAAATGTGCTAGCCCTAACCGGTGTGTAATGCAATTTGGGCATAATGCATCAACACACACACACTATAAAAATCTAAATACCCATTAGGTAAGAGTTAGACAATGCCAATTTGAATAATTTTATTGATTATTATCTCTGCACACACAATCGATTTTGTCACACAACAATAATTTATTGATATTGATCTCACTCGAGCATTCGAATAGGCACAGGATTAAATTACTATAATATATTATAAATAAAACATTAGAGTATTTCAGGTTTTTTCTAATAACGCATCCATATTTTAAATTAAGTGGTATTTAATAAAATAATAAAAATATATTAAAGTGCGTCAATGATGGATTACAGCATATTTAATTGGCACAGAATAAATAAGTTAATTATTCCGTATAAACATTGGAGATGCCATTCCTTCGAGACAGGCTACAGTAGTAATTTATTATGTACATAAGGCATCAGCGTAATTATCAATAGATAATTGTAAAAGTTGTCAGCCGCAGCTTTCGTAGTGATTAACTTGAGCGTAGCACTTAATTACGTCGTAGAATGTAGCCGTAGCGTAACGCGGTGTAGCATTTCACGTACTGCCGGCTGCCGGCCGCTGCGCTGATGGATCACGCGGGCTCAACGAGTTCATTAGAAATTATTCTATGGTGTAATTGAATTAGGATTGGTTTTTAATTGATATAGTATGAATAAATAAGTTGTTGTTATTATTTGAGTCCACTGAGTAAATAGCGTCGGACTTCGCAGAGCATCAGGAAATGAAGTTTTTACACTATTGTGTAATAAAAATGAATATTAAATACCGACTAATTTAAGTATTTTCTTTCTTCTTTATAGAGCATCAGGGCATGAAGGTTTTACACTCTTGTGTAAAAAAGATAAATTATTAAATACCAACTTATATAATTTTTTTCTTTGTTCCTATGCATTTTAAAGCCATCACGTTATTATTTGTGGTATCATTTCTAAAAATACATCACAAATAATAATAGATACTATTCGAAGTTATGAAGTAAACTAATTAGAATTGGTACAAAACTACAGTATCTTACACGTGAACAAGTCCGAATCAACGATCGGTATCGAGATGGGTTGCTCAATAAATAATGTAAATTAACATATTAAACGGCCAAGTAGAGGTCGAATAATGGACGAGTTTACAATTCTAGATTAGGCGGCGCCGGCCGTGTTGCAAAATATTTAAAGCTTTCAAGGATCAGTTTTTTTATCGCATTCTATGTCTGCGACATGAACTCTAATTGTGTGTTTTTTATGTAAGGTTTGCTTAAATATTTCCTGTTAAGGCGCCACTGATTTTTTAGCACCTGTCTTTCATCAAAATAAGGACGTGTACCGAGACCTTTAATACGACAGTCAAAGCTTCTAAATGATTCATTTGTAACGTAACACAAAAAAGTTAATTAGTGTAATGAAATCAGTTTTTAGAGTATGAAGGATTTTTTTAACTTATTTTACAATGCCCAAGGAAGTTAATAAGATAGGTACGTATTAAAACTAGATATTGCATGCTCAAAAAGAATATTTTAATATTTTTTATAAAATAAGGGGTCTGTCCTATTGCTACTGGTCATTTGGGAATACATAAGCCCAGCAGTGGGACGATGAAACTAATGATGATGATTACGGTATTTGAGCGTGCAATTTATTACACAAACGTACCAACTTAAACGATTTTCCTACAGTACGTAAAAGAGCTATTTTTGTATACAATAACTGTTTTTCATGAATACGAATGAGTAGGTAAGTACATGAGTTATGTCGAAGATGAGTAAGATAATCTAATAATAGTGACTACAGTTTGAAAGTAAACACGCAACGTGGCTGCATGGGCGACTTTAAAACATTTCGCAACATGTCGACCAGTATGAGAGTCTCGAGATTTTACAAGTCATTGAAGACACAATTTATAAAGTTGCCAAAGAGAATGGATTGATTACTTTTTAAGTTCTGTGATTATGATGCCTGTAACAAAACTGCCTCGGGCTAGGATATATGTGTGCTCTCTTCTTCATATTAATGATCGTCATTATTTTTTAACCGTCGAAATTGTTTCTTTCACAAATAGAATACATAGTTTGCGGGCAAACTTTAATGAGTATTTTTGTACATGTTCTTGGCTGTGCGCGAATGAATCATGATGCTTCAAGGCTCTCAATCTCATAACTACGTAACTCACATAAAATACAACCATGACTAATTAAATCAACTTTTTGTGGATAAGCATTACTACTATAACGACTGCATGTTACGCCCCATATTTAATACCGGAAATTGACACAATGGAAGTGGATAAGTTTATTTGCATTGTACGATAGAAATTTATTGTCTTTGTTATTTTATATAAAATACTTCTTTGTGAAGCTGTGAGTTTATCTTTAAGTCAGTCTGGTCTGCTGTAAGGTATCTATTTTTAGAGATAAGTTAACCTTTACTGTTTTAATCTGTAATACTCATGATTTTCATAGTTAAATCGTTTGACTACCGATAAATAGTTCGTAATGCTTATTGTAAGTCATCATAAGAATGATTTTTTATAATGTACTTCAAAGATAAATGGATTTACCTAAATATAGACTTATTTAAAGGTAAGTAGTATTATACGAAAATATTTTTTTACTCCAATAATAATTAATCTACTTAATTCATTTTCTAAATCGAAAAAATATTTTATTTTATTAAAACTAAGGTCTTCCGTAAAGATGATTCGTTTAGTCAACTGAATAATTTTACCTTTTTTTTGAACAACATTTCAACTCGATGTTTCGCCGCCGCCGCCGAGGACACCCGAAGCCGCCGCTTAGTGTGCCGAGTTTCCTTTTTACTACTCGAAAGAGTAAATTTAGTATCTACGTTTTGTTTGGGATCGAAGCGCGATCTACTCACGACCTTGTGTAACCAATTTTAACTGCATCGATGCCATTTGAATTTTCATTTATTAAAAAAAAAAATCGCAATCGCATATCACACAACTCTGCGAATCTAGTGAAGTACCTATACCACAAGCTCGTATGAAGCTGTTTCTCTGTAGGTTATCTTCTTTGCGCCGCGACCCTTTAGGTTAAACGTCAGAACCACTAGGCCATATAGGTCATCGGCCTTAGGTATAAGAACGGTGCATTATCAGATTTAACTTACTATTAAATATGTTATTATCTAAGCGCATGCAATACGAAAGTTTGTCCATTCTCATCATAGCCATGACGACTTTGATGATGTTACAAAATTTATTGAAACTTACTGTAAGGCCTAGCTCAAATGCAGTGTTACGTGAGTGAGAGTAACCATTTTGTAATCTCAAGTAGTGAGTCTGATGTCATAGCGATCGGAAAGGTGGATGACCCCTGACACGGCCATTAAAAATCTAGCGGCCAGTGACTGATACCTTGCGCTGTCAAAACTGCGTAATCCTGCAGCGCATAATTATGACCAGTGATTACAACCACAGAACGATTTACTTAAGAATAGTTTATCTTACTATAAATTAAACTGTTTATCGCGATAGTTTATTGATAAGCTTAAATTTTATTGGATTATTTTTATGACTAGATACCTCATTTCTAACTGCAGATAAGTAAATTCGTTTAAAACAAAATAATAACCTAATTAAAATTTTACCCGTCATATTATTTTAGAAATATAAGTGCAGTAAAAGTGATTTACTTGGTAAGTGAGTGAGTCCGCGCCCGGAGGTGTTCAATACCTAGTTGCATAATGTAATTTTGTTTAACAACAAAGTGAAACCTCTTCACTGATGATATAATAGCATCATAACAAACCTCTATGCTGGTGTTAGAGAGAGTAGGTACATTTTCATCCTTTTATAGTGTTTCGTCGTGAATGATTGCGGAAATTGTAGATATCAGCTTGTTGCCTATTGTACTGTCTACTTCGTTGTCCCAACCATGCAAAGGCTGAGCATATTTATATTTAGTTTCTAGTATTCTGGTATGTAAACGCTGGGTTAGTCATTAGTTTCTTAATACACACGTATTGAGGTTTCGCGTGGGTGTTTGATAGTGACAATCAACTAACGAGTTGATGAACAAAAGACAACTGCAACTCTACCTTGCAGATGTTTTTAACTTTTGTCAGAAAAACAAATGACTGTAGGTAGTTATTGCCACGAGTTTGCAAGCGATGTTATTAACGTAATTCACTAATTTTGCCGGTTCCTCATACGGAAAGGTGGCTGGGGTCACGTGAAGTGTGCATCCAGCTCAGGACTGGCGTCGGACTGGGTAAGGTTTGTATTAGACTGTGTTTACATTGGGTTACATAGGTTAAGTCAGCGTGGGTTAGGTGCCGTCAGACTAGACTAGCATGAAACACTATTGCACGCATCGAATCAATTACATGCGAAGCTGAATAATACTTTAATTAAATGTTTACAGATAAGTATTGGTAGGAGTGGGCATCAAAAAGTGATGATATCCTTTTAATCGTGTGTGTGTCAATAATTTTGACTTTCGCATGAAGTGAAATGATTTGCTGGTAACACGTAATTATTGTTACTGGCCTTCGACCAATAATACTCGTAGTACTAGATTTCCGGCAAGCGCTTCAATAACGCTCCGAGAAATAAAACCACAAATATATATTTTTTTTAAATTTAAAACTAGAAGTCGCCCAGCGGTCTAAATTCGACCGTAATTTTATTAAGGCTGCACGGATTGTATCCTAAGCAATGAAAAATTAAAAAGATAGAATGTTAGTTTGTATTGATAATTGGCATTGACAGATTTCGGCCGCTCCTCTTGCATTTATGAAATTTTTGAAATGAGTATAATATGCGTGTGTGTCAAATACATGGAAGTGTGTGTAAAATTTGTTTTATTGATTTAATGTATTTTTACGCATAAAAAATACTCGACTTCTAGTTTTAAATAAAAAAAAAGGAAAATCTGTGGTTTTATTTCTCGGATTTAAAAAAAAATAAAAACATTCTGTACTCCTTCTCTATATAACGAGTTTCATAACGAAGCTTCTCTTGGGCTAGATAATTGGTGTGTGTAGGAAAAATTATAAAAAAATAATAATAATTATTATTATTATAAACTATAAAAACGTGTGCGAAATTTCATACTCCTCCGTCCGCACAATTTTCGTTAAAAGGGGTACATAGTTTTTGCTTCACGTATTAATATATAGATTAGGGTGGTCGATGGCCGTATTAAGTATAAGTATTTTGCAATCTTAGTTGCTCGAGATATAAGGTTTATAATAAGCTGAAGCTATACAACTTTTTTTACTATAAGTTGTTAGATATTTAGACGATCCTGTAAACGCAAACCGATTTGTTCCGGATCCTTGATCTAGTAAGTACTACTATTAATCGAAGTTAGGTAGCTACTAGCATTATTATGACAGGCCGTTATTTGTTATATTAGGTCCTTACCTATGAAATTGACGTTTTTTTCTCACTTATTAAAAGGTCTAAAAGAAAAGTTCTAAAAGTCATTACTGGTTGTTAATATTATTATAGACCTTTAATAAGGATATGTTACTTTGGTTTCAGTAATAACAATGATTATTAATTTTTATTTTTTATTTTTAGTTGATGGCTTCGTGCGATTAGCACATTTAGCCAGTGTCAAAGTAATTTTTCTTACAAGTAATACATAAATAAACAATATTTCCTTATATGATGATGATGAATGATATTAGAAATGGAAAGTGAGAAATGATATACCCCCCAACCCCTCGAGTATCTCAGTAAAGATGTGGGGCTTTACTAAGTCCTCACGCGAGCTTCTTGAGAGAATTTGAAAAGTAACGTTGCACTGTTTTGTTTCATTTGCCAACACTTATGCACACTCACGAACACTTAACGGTTAATAATCCACCATTATTTCACATTAATATTCGACATAACACAAATTTTAGAAATAAAACAAAACCGCAGGCATGACGCTTCACTTTTCCGCCAAGAACGATTATTAATTTTGTGTCTTTATCGCCCAATTTTTTTTTTATTTGACTATTTTTTATGTTTGCGGAATTGTCTTTTTGTTTCATTGTAGCTTTGAAGGGACTTGATTTTTTTTCTTTTTAGTGTCTGCTATATTTAGCTAGTGAAACAAATACTCTACTCTACAATTTTTATAGTGTTAACATAAATAGATGCTAAGAGAATTAAAAAAAAGTTAGTATGAAAAATTTAATTTTATAAAAAATCTTCATACAAAACGTCAATTTCGTAGTCATCAAGACGTGTACTCTGTTGTTTAAATATTATTACTTTGAAATAAATATGTAGGTGGTAGTAGTAAAAATTTGTTAAACAAATTTTCCTCAAAAGTTACGTTATATGTCGTGCTGTATAATCTATGGTGATTGGTGCCCATTCGAGTGTTCAGTAAGTGTGTTTGCCGCAAGTTCATTAATTTGTTGCTTTTTGCCATAGTTTAATAACTACAATCACTGTTGACACTTAAGAGACACAAACAACATATACACTTATGCTGTTGTAGAGAGTTATGTAAAACGACGGATTACATAAACTATATTTTAGCAATCTGTTACATATAGTTGAAGGTGACAATGAGTTGCCTGTATTGTGATATAAAATCCGTTATTTTACTGTTATTTTTAGACGTTATGTCAGTTCGTTACGTTATGCATACGCGTGTACACATTGGATTTTGCGAGTACATAATATTGACTGGATTTTTCCATGTCATTTGAATTAAGATCTATCGGGTAATACTCTTCTTAGTCAGATTTTATAAACCTCAATATAATTATACAATATATCACATAAGCTCAACTATGTTTAGCTTTCGGTATACTGATGGCATAGTTATCTATTTGTAATTATTATTTTTATTACACTCGTTATTACCTAAACGAATTAAATACCTCATTATTATTACTATTATTACTAAAATATATTCTCAATTACATAATATAACAAATTAGTGAATATTGCAATAAAATTATCCTTGTACACACGGCGGCAGATCAACCTACCCAAAACTGTCAAATTTCTACAATCAATTTTGAACTTTATTTTTTGGTTATAAGGATCAATATACATTGGAGAAATTTGACAGATTTGGGTAGGTTGATCTGCCGCCGACTGTACGTACCTACTCAATAATTACTTACATATTATTTATAGGAAGTAGGAGTAAATTTTTATTATATTATATTTGTAACCGCTAAATTAGTTTACTACCATAATTTTTCATAAAAAGGTGGTAATGGAAAATGGTTTACATATTGCTTCTTTCTTGTATGTTTTCTTTCTTTTCCTTTATATAAAATATAAATGAAAATGAAAATGTGCGCAACAATGTCCGGTAAGTACGTAGTAAGTTAAGCTGATGGTAAGATAGTAGACGTGAGATTTCTTTTTCGATTAGCTTAGATCACGTGAGAGCGAAATTGCGTGTTGATTGTTGCACGTTACCCGAAGAGCCTTTGCGAATGGGCCGGGCGTGATACATAGTTTATTTTAAATTTGGATACGGTAATTTTAGGTGGATTAAGCATGCTTGCGCTATAGATTACTTCTACAGTGTAAACACAGAGAGATGAGAATATCATGGAATTTAGAAAAATAAAAATAAAATTAACTAGCTATGTTATCTTGTATTTTTATTCCGGAATGCAAAGCGCATGGCCTATAGCTTACCTAATGTTAAGGGACGGTAAGCCCGAAGGTAAAATGCATATCACCCGGAATCCTCAACCACTGAAGAATTGGTTTTAATGTGTATAATTCCCAGCGGGGTGCTGGGAATCGAACCAGAGACGGCAAGGACTAATGCCGGTGTTTAACCACTATAATTATGGTTTTTATTATCGCGGTCTGCCCATAAAAGACAATTATAAAAACGCATTAAACCGACAAAAAGTCAAATAAAATTGTGTTAAGAACGGACTGCATCCTTTGCTTCAACAGTTTTTCATTTCTCTTTTACCCAGTTGCATTTGCAACCTTACCAGGTGGTTTGCAGAATGGATTTCGATATCAGACAGTTTCTGAAAAATCACATAAAGTTACTCGCTTATATAGCGATGATATACCTACGTTATAAGTTTTTATAATGTTTCAATAAGTATGTAAATTTATAAGTAGTATATCACTGATACTTAAATTTCGTAATTTTCCACACCAATATCAATATTGTCTGCCTAATCATGCCACTATTTGTGTGACGAAATAACGTGATTGAATAGTTATCGGATACGCATCTTATTATTTTACCACGACAAATCGGACTATTCAGTTACGTAGGTACTCGTGTGTTGTGACGAATACGGGTGCAAGGTTGTTACAAGATTACTGTATACTGAAGTAATAATTGCGGTAACTAATTCATAATATCTCTCGCTCATAAAGGAAGTAAGTTTATGTGAACTTTATTTCTATAGCAATAAGGATGCTTGCGGATTCTGTTGTACTCATACAGTCATACAGTGCGGTAGGTATAGTTCCTGTCCCACAGTAACATATTTCTCACATGATAAGGCGTGACGTTCGCTACAAACAAGTACAACAATTATGAAGCTATTACGGCATATTTACGCTTGTATGCTTGACACTCATGAAATAGGAATGAAAAGTAGTGACCGAGTTTTGTTTGCGATGCATTTATTATAAACTGTGCGTAATCGATACTTAATTATTCTTTTACATTTTAATTACACTTAGATTTTATTATACATAGACATAGTTAAGTCATATCTTGAATAAAGTGAAACGTCATTATGAGGATAGATGCAATTTTTTTGAAGTAGGTAAATTTTAAAGCGGTTTTAGTGCAGTTTAAACTTAATGTTTGTAAGTGCCACGAAAGCCACGTTGTTTTCGGTGTGGTCGTAAATTGGCGGCCGTTTACACTGACCATAAATGGGCTTATGGTGTGGGCTATTCCTGCACCACAACCAAATTAATTCGAACCGAGTTCCTAGCCTTTAGAAGCTTTCGACATTCCAGCTTAAACGCCACTAAGAATCTCGTAAGCACATTCTACCGAGAGAGTGACATCTTAGTATTTATGTGGCTACTTAGGCTAGATGATAAAGGAGATATTTCAAGTTTGTATGGACACTGGGTTAAGTTTTTGTACAGGTGAAATAAATCAAAGAAATAAAATAAATAATCAATTACAAACATAAATTTTTCTTAATTTAGCTTTATTTTGTGGTTCAAAGCATTTTAAAATATTAAGCGACATTTCAAATTCAACAATGGCGAACGTCAATCAATGTCATTTTGACCATATAAGTTTGACGTCATAATCACGGCTTATTTTCATGTTTTGTCTAAATAAAACAAACTATCCTATCCTAGTTTGTTTATGGCTAAATTTCTTTATACAAAAGTAGGCTCTAAATAGACTCGACTCTAGAATAGATATTTAAGTTCTAATGTCGAGTGGCGAGCGCGATCGAATTTGATAGCTTGGGGTTTGAGGGAAGTTCGCCCGCGATCGCATACGATCTCTTAGAACCCATAAAGTTATATAACTTTATGGTAGAACCTAAAAGGTTTGGAACTGCCGGGAATCACCGTGTGATTTTTTTAATTATTTCACAAGATAAAAATAAGAAACAAATAATACGTCGCAACCTTGAGCATTAAAATATGTCTTAACTCTTAAGAGCGTTTACGCCGCACACTAGCGCCGCCAATAAAAAAAAAACATATCTAGTAATTAGAGATAGAAAATCAAATTATGCTCAACAAACTATTTGAATGAAGTGATTTAGCATCTTTACGTCACCTAATGAACACTTGACATGTTATGGTTTAGTTAAATATGGCGTTATAGTTAAAAGTGGCCGTAACGTCTTATTTAACTAAACCATAACATGTGAGGTGTTCATTAGGTGACGTAAAAATGCTAAATTACTTCATTCAGATAGTTTGTTGAGCATAATTTGATTTTCTATCTCTAATTACTAGATATGTTTTTTTTTCATTGGCGGCGCTAGTGTGCGGCGTAAACGCTCTTAAGCGATTTTGAAATTCTTGAGAATTTTGCAAATAAAAATACTCTTTTTTTCGTTTATTAACACTGGTTAAACTTTATTTCTGTTTTTGAACGTGTTATGTTTTAAATATGGTCTTAATTCGTCACAACAACATTTATAAACCAAAAAATTGCTAGAGAAATAATTTTATTTTTCTAAGAATCCTTGTATTATTTCCTATTTTTTGAAGTACTGTACATAGACTCGGCCCAAATTGAAACATCTCCTTTAAGGTTCTCTTCGTCTAAAAATCAGGTTGACTGTAGCATGACTGTATTATATGATATATACAAAATTTACGTATGACACTCTTAAATAATTATGCAGCAAGCAAGCGTATAAGAATTTAAAAGGTTAAACCAGTGTACCAGATTAAATTTAACAAAAAAAAGGTACGTAACTTACCAATTTAATACATAAATATGTAGAATAATGCGAAGTAAATCAAAAACCTATTGCGTACTTTAAGTTTAGTTTATGAAAGAGTATCACTTTTATATCTCTTTGGCCACAATCAGTGGATTGTCATGTGTGTCATGTGTCACCCACACCTACAAAAGCACATCTCTTCAAGTAGATGTAGGAATACCTTTCATCAACCGCAGACTATCTAAAATCGATGCTAGATTCTCACGTAGTTCCAAGAGACGAAGCGTCACCTTGTCAATGTTTGTAAATTTGTCTGATACACTGACACTTTGCACAACTTGTTACACACCGGTCTATAGTTGAACTAATATTTTTAATTATATTTAATTTTTTTTAAAAGTTATATGTGTAAATATTTCTATTTCTAGTCTAATCGTATAATGTACACTGACGTGATGTACGAAAATACAAACTTTAAATTTGTTCGCAATAAAATTTGCGTAATTATATACTCTTTAGCTTGCTTAATTTTATCTGACCATTGATGTTTATAAAAAATATTAAGATAGTATGTCGATGACGTAGTTGTTGACATTGTACGAGTTAAAAGGCTCCTTTGACTTACAAAGTAATAGTAGATGGTATTGGATAAAGCACGGGTTAGACAGAGCCAACACTTTTCCGAATTGGAATAATAAAACTTACTACCATAGTAAGTACTATATTAAAATTTTAAGAGAGCCAGCTGAGACACAGACCCACGTAAACCGCAGCAAGTGTCTTGTGCAACACCAACACATCTGTGACAGCCTAATATTAATTAATGATGGATCGTCCGATGTTCCATCGCCTTTGGCATTTTATTGCCCTGCTCACCGCACAACGGATATTAAATCATGCAACACTACAATAAAGATCAAAGTTGTAGAGCTTACAATTGCCACCGAATTGCCATCAAGCATTGACAATGCAGGCTTGAGTAATAGAACCTCGTAAAGAATTGTCATTTAATTTGCGATGGCTATACATTTTAAAGATATTTCTACCGTTACGTATGATTAGGAAGTATGGGTGATCAGCTATTCATTATTTTGTCACTTTTATAAAGCGGTCTATGTAGGACAGTTTAAACTTTCATATAACTTTGTAAGGTTTACGGAAATGTACTGAAAGTTCTCGGTTGATTGGCGTAATACAAAAAAATGTGTTTTCGTCCACGTAAGCACCCGTAATACTGATTTTTATAAATCTTTTAGGGAGTATGAACCTTCTTTTCAAAGTTTTTGGTTTTTTTATTCTTAAAATTTTGTGATTGATAGATAAATACGCGCAAAACAATGTACATTCATTGTATTTCATAACAAGAAATGTGATACATCACTTAGGAGATCCAAATTTTATGTTCTTCTCAAAGTATTGGGCAATGTTAGAACTGCTCCGGCTAATAACGTGTTCTGCCCACGCTGTCACTTGAAGTGTAAATTGATCATTCACTTGATTTACGAGCGGCATATTATAGCACAGTGGCCGATCCTTAACTGATTGGTGGTCGCATATGAGTACCTGTTATGTTGTGGTTACTAGTCTAGTTGTTCTATAAATACTTACATACTTTAACACAAACTTCATACTTACGTTAGTTTTAAGATAACTTTATACTTTTCAGTAAGTAGGTACATGATAATTTAACTAATTCTCATTAGTATTTTAAAACTGGCAATGTTTCTTCCACTGACAAGGAAATGATAGTTAGTTCTATTTAAAAAAGAACCTACTTACAGCTTAGTTAACTAGCAGCACACAGAAATATTTGTAAAAAAATAATAATCCATTTCATAAATTAAAATATTCCATAATTTATTTGAAGAACAAAAACCTAACAAATTTGAAATAAAAAAACATTATTGTCATTTATATTTAAAATAGACAGATTTATAATCTATAATCACTTAAGCTACGGCCACACTATGGCGCTAGCGCGAACATTTGCCGTTTTCACGACAAGCAATAATTACATTTGTGACCGTGTTCAGAAATGTGACTATTGCTTGGCCCACTCTGTGGCTTGGCCCGACTTCGGAAAATGTTCGCGATACAGCGATAGTGTGGCCGTAGCATTACTGTTGAGTACAGGTCTCCTCATTTGCTCGCCATCCTTTCCTTACGGATTTCTGCAAACAGTTTTTCCCCAATTACTTGTCTATTATCCGCCCTTGAGCCTTTTAGCAGCCAAGACTTCTGGTTCCTGTTCTTCACTAGATCTTTGAAGTTTATCACACAGTTTTAAATATTATTAGTAATAGTTGTGATTAGTAGGTTTTGGTTAAAGTTGAGGTTTAGTGTTACAGGTGGACCTAGGTTATATTCGGTTCAGATCCTTACCCCAATTCGTAAACACGTTCTTCAGTCGTATGAAAATGTCAACGTGAAGGAACGGAGCACCCAATTTACGTAAACAGGTTCCATATTAGCCGATTTTAAATAACATCGACCGAGATAAGTATCAGATAATTTTTTAATTTAAGATTTATTAACATCGCGATTATTGTCGTGAAGTTACGGCTCACATCGTTATTTAACCCGCCGGAGAATGTCATGTCCATTGCACTTAATTGCCTTCCTTGGATATCGAATAATTATGACTAATTGGTGCATATTGGTGTTTACCTACACATATAAGAAAACTAGCTGGTGCGATTTGGTCATCAACAGTTTCATATTCCAATATTTCACCATACGACCTTCATCACTGTTGTGTCATTACACTTTTGTTATAAGTTAATAGAGCATACTGTAAATATTTGTGAAAAAGTTGTGAAAAACTATAAGATCGTTTAACATTTTCATTTCAATACTTATTTTTATTTTTTTATTTTTTTTTGGATATTTTACTGCTAATAGGTACATAAAATAAAAGTGTATGCCGTATAAATTAAATACGGCCAATTACAAGTTTCCGCTTATAACTTAATACAGATTAAATTACTTAAATCTCTTCTCTCTTGAAGTCAATCCAAAATAATTGTAGGGTTAAAATACATAAGTATATAAGTATTAAATAAGAAAGGAAATTTTAGAAAATTTACATTATTCCCTCATGTGTCCACATGAGAAGGCCTTTGCCCGCCCACCTGTGGACGTTTATAGGCTAATGATAATAAAAATATTAACCTAAAATACATAGCTAACGTGTTCGCGGATAATTTATATTTGTAATACGGAACCCTGTAGCTACTGTCAGTTGACATATTATTACAGAGATCGACAGTATTCATTAAAGTGTTGCTGACGAGCTCTGATTGACTGTTGTGCGATCGAGTCGAAGACGGCGCGTCACTCAAGGACGACCGGCCCATTGCGAAGCCGGAACCGAACGCCTGGAAACCCTGCGCCTGCGCACGTAGGGTTACCAGGTCCTAAAATTCAAAAGCCGGACTCGACGCCACATTTATCCCGCTTTAGGCCCTACAAGCCGGATATTTTTATTTAAAGCTGAAATTTATCTTATCTTATCTTAGTGGGGCCTGCCGAGGTTTCCACCTCCCAGTAACACTTCGACCCTTTGGGATCTTTTGTGCAAAGGAAAGCTGAAATTTACTCTCGACTATAATTTGGCATACATGTTAAAGTGTTGCGCCCTTTCGCTCCAACGCTTACACAGACCAAAAGTCTAACAAAAGCCGGTCAGGCTGAAACCGTAAAATATCTACTGATCGGACATGGTCTTAAAATCTTGACGTGTCCCGCTAAAGCCGGCTAATACCGAACATCTGGCAACCCTATGCGCACGGCAAGCCCGAACTCACCCATACGTGACCCTGATATGCGAAACGACATATTAGTATAATAAAAAAGCATTAAGATATTTGCGAATGTGTTCGTTCAGACAAAAATTTTCCGTGTTAAAGTGGAGTTATTTGTAAAACAAAAATGACACAAAATTATATTTTTGTCGAAAGTGTCCAAGAATACTGTTGGATGGGTCTGATTTTCTGTTTGTAATAATAATATCAAAAGGCTTCAATGTAATTCTGTATTGATCCAAAACATGTTAGACCTTTCTAGTAAAGCTGCCGGCTGGAATTTGCCCTCACGAAGTGGTTAAGACTACCCGGGGGTCCCGCGTTTGATTCCTATTCCATTCCCATTCTACTATGTTGGGTGGTAGAGCTTGTTTGTTCACCTGGTCACCTACCACCATCTTATCTAAATATGTCGCCATAACATCAATGTTTGTCTCATTTTTGTGTCCCGGCAGCTAGGGATAAGATAGCCAGTGCCTCAGTAGTTGAAGGTTCTCGGTGATGTGCGCTACCACCATTGGCCTTATCATCACTTAATATAAGGTGAGATGAAGCCAATGTGTTTACTCGTAAATATAAAAAAAACGACGGGTTGCACTCCGGGAGTGCCGGCAGAAGTGAAAACTTGAATATTAACGTTGTGCATTTTTGATATTTTGGAATGGTTAGGGAATAATTTTGCACGAATTGCTTCAATTATCAGTATAAAAGTACTATCATTTATGTGGTAGAATACAATAATTATTTATTGCGCTATCGTACACAAACATGACAATTTATTCGCGGAAGCGCCCTGCGCCGCCTAAACGAAACAGCAGGCATACATTTTCGCCGCGCCGTGGAAAGAGAGGGGGATACTTCCTCTCCTACGCCGCGCCGGCTGTCTACTCTCCATCCGTCTTACGAATTTTCGATCAGGTCACGTGTCCTGACGCGAATTTAACATTTTTTACCCATTACAAAAAAGTGTACAACGCCGCTAAAGAAGTTTTCACTTCAAAAAAGTTCGGTCTGTCATAAAAACCTATATAGGTAATCACGTGCCCCAAACACATTGTATTTTATCGGGATAAAAGTTACTGTAACACTCTCAGGACCATCAATTACCCATATCTATACAAAATATCAACAGGGCGTCATTGCTCCGTTTTGTCGTAAAGGAAGGACGTACGAACAAACAACTCACTTCCGCATATATAATATTAAGAAGGATTCGCAAGTCGGACTTCGCTTTAAATAATTATGCAAAAATCAACAACTTGATTTACGTTTCTGTCTCGTGTTTATGATAATTTATCACGTTATTTGTGAGCAGACGAAAATTACATAATAATTAAAATTAAACTTAATACTATAATTTTGCTTGATGAAAGAGACGTTATCCCATGTTAAAGGAAGTTGGAATTAACGTTAAGAACAAGATAAACTAATTTTTTAACTTTGTCCAAATCTAATTCTTATTCTTCATGAACAGAAGAAACTGTACACATTTCATATTGGGACAGTTTTTTTGTAAAAGTTGTTATTAGATTTAAGCATAACTTATAGTTTTTTTGAAAGACGCAACAACGAGTTTTTGCCGGACACTTCTCGATAGAAGACTGCATTCCGAACCAGTGCTAAAATCACGACTACGTATTTAAAAATACTTCACAGTGTGAGCTTTTACATAAAAACATTTGTACATAGCAAAGTCCGTTATTAGCTTTCAAAGCGAGAATATTGTTTCCATCAATAATGTTAAATCCATAAATTATGGTTGTTGCATTCCGTCTACTATTATGTTGGGTCACTTTCACTATCGTCCGTCAAGTGACGATGTGACAGCGTAATTAAGAGAGCGTAATCACACGTGGGTCACGCGTACCGACGATGGGCACAAAGCGCGGTCGTGACCCCTCCGGTGTGCCGGATGTATCGAAAGTGCCCATCACCGGCCGCCCGCCGCGAGCCGAACAAAAGGTACCTGACCATCTCATTGCACCGCACCGAATTGTATAAATCAAAACTTAATGGAAATTTTGGCGTTGCACCTTCGTGGTGCGTTGCACGAATTGCTTGTGTTTACTCGATTATGGTAAAGAAGAAACGTAATACAGTTATGATGATGTTAAGGCTACATTTTACATTAGCTAAGATTAGAGATGTAAAATGACTGAATCTGACCAGTCACGATTGTCAAAAACCGTATTTGACCGGTCATTTATTGTCAAATTCAATCAAATTGACTAAAACATATTAATATTTCTAATTGTTAAAGTGACTAAATATAACTAGTCACAACTATATACATTACTGCCAATTCCGCCAACATCGCGACACGATTTTAGTTTATTTAAAAAAACAAAATTGTTATTCTGTGTTCATGGAGGAGTACGTTTCTATGATGTTTATGTCACGTTTCCAAAAAAAGTAGTATATTTAAGTATTTATTAGGTAAAGAAAATTCAATTTACTCTTTGTTTACTCATACTGCGGTGGTGCAAGTCGTGACAAGTATCAACTGCGCGTGACGCGGCGTTATAAAAAGAATTTGAAACCTAAATCTAGCTAAACGCTTTTTTTACATTTTTATTCAAAATAAATATTAAAAAACACTAAAGATCATATTGACCATATATGACCCTTTTTGACAGTAAATGACCGTTTTTGACCAATTTGACCGTAATTGACAGTCAGTCAAATTCAGTCACTTTGGTCATTTTCATCTCTAGCTATGATAAAGTTATGACTAAATTTGTTTCGGCTCCTACGCCTTGCAGATAATTGTGAGTTGTATAAGTTTGTACGGGAACACGCTCATGTGATGTTTACTACTTGAAAACCTCCCAGGATGGATGGCTGGGTTCAAGTCACCACCAATTTTCTCGCTGCCCATAAATATAAACATAAACAGTAACTTAACTAGTTGTTGATGAATACGTTGTATTACATAAATCTGTTATGTCTTACTGTATTATATTATTGTGATTGTATAAGTAAATGCAATAAATAAAGATGAAACGATAAGCTTGCTTGTGATGAGAAGTTAAATTAATGTTAGACTGCAGCTATTTAGATTCAATTAATATCTTGTAATTGATTAACGTTTACTGCCAATAAGCAATCAATAAAATATAAGTATGTGAAAAGAGGTGCTGTGTGAAAAGCATTTTTAAAATCTACCGCTTTGTAGTCTAATAGCCAAACGTGGATGAATTAATCACTGTAAATAATCAACGATGACTGTCAAACTACGTCTTAGGTTACCTAAGACATAGTTTGAATCTGCTTGAATGATCATTAACTATGTTAAAAAGCAATTTATGTGTAACCGTGGTGAACATAAAACATGGAAAGCGCTCCATAACACTAGTTGAGGACGGTAATGGCCGGTTTTCCTTGATGAAATTGAATGCTCTCGCTGTGCCCGCGCCGCCGCCGCCGCCGCATCGCGCCGCGCGAGCGCAGTGGGCGAGGTTAAGCGATTGCTTAGATCCGCGTTCACCTCTCATTGTGTAACCGGCAGGCGGGCGCGGGAGGGGGCCGTGGGAACCGCCGAAAGCTCGCTATGCGCAGCTTCCGCTGCGTACCCGCATTAACACTAACGATGCATCTTGCACGCCACAACGATACGCAAGCCATAGCACGCCAAAATTGATTCGCTCGTTATCGTCAACAGGAAATTATCGTATTCAAAACAATACTAGCAAAAAGTGCGATAACACTTTCTAATGCTATTATACCGCCTCTATCTATAAATTAAACAGGGAATTAGTCATTCGTATAATAGTAAGCACGAGCTGAAACAAAGAGCGTTGTGAAATTTATGATATGAATTCGTATTGTTTTGTAATTGTTTCCAAACGGTGTATAGAGCGGTGGAATAATTCATAAGTGTTGTTGTTCCCAGCGGCGGCGGTGTTTGCGCGACGACAGCTGAATAGGGCAATGGTGGCGGGCCGTTAGCGCGGGCACAGGGCGAGGGAGGCTGCAGGGCGGGGCGGGGGGGTACGCGCCGAGGGCGGAGCACCTGAGCGCGCCCTGACCTCCGACCCGCGGTGAAAGGCGCCCGCACGGCACGGGCCGCGACGACATAGCATCGCACCGCTCCACCGCTCCGCCGCCGCGCCGCGCCGCGCTCGCGCACACCCGCTACGGACTAAAACATTGAAACGAAATTGCGATGGAATTGGTAGGTATTAGGCGTGATTGCAAATGCATAGATAAACACGATATTAACCTGTAATAGACTTCTCCGAAATAGAAGGGTACCAACAATAATATTCTGATTCAGTTTAGTGGTAGGTACTCGAATACCGCAACTGTAAAAATCGAGGCGAGATGATGGTGTAACGAATTTTTAAGTTGTGAATATTTAAATTTTAATGAATAGTTTTCACTATTGATTACGTTTAATGAAAGTCTTTTATGTATTTGTGTTAAAGCTTTGGTATTAGTTTTTCGTACAAAAAATAATTAAGTAACTTAATTAAAAGTTAGCTGCTACATAAACAAACGAGGGATGGTTACTGGTCTCTACTACGTTATTACCTGCTTTTGCGTTTATATCACGTATTGTATTGTAAATCGCCATATTGAACTCTCATAATACTGACATGTTAACCACAATCATTGTTTACTATTATTATATTTTAGGAATACATTTTATTAATACGTTATTTGTTATGTGTCATTGGTAGAGAAACAACTCCTTTTTAGATGAATCACTATACATACAAGTGGGAATAATATATCCAATAAGACATTCATCTTAAAAATAGATAAGATCTGGTCCTTCTATCTTATTGCCATAACTTAAATGCAATAAATTCAACTCTGTAACACTATAGATGTGTAAACATGGGCGTTGTTAATTAAACAGACAGCAAATTAGAATCAGATGCAAGGGCCGGTAAGCCACAGCGCCGTAAGTATGGCCTCGAGGTGGCCGATAATGATGCAACTTTCACGAACCTACATGTGGAATTAATCGCAAGCGCCGGTTACACGGTAATGAAGATTGATGCGCGCCGTAAGAGTGTACCGATTAGTGCATAGGTAACATCATTTATTATACAAAAATTATGTCCAATTGTCTTGTGTTTCCACTGGGGGCTTATGTAAAAGTAATGGTTGAGGATTGTTGATGCGTAAATGATTTATTGCGTTCCAAAGAGATACTTTAAGGAAGTGTCAAGTAGAAGAAAACTCTTATATTTTATTGTTGAACATTAATTGAGGTAAGTGTACACGTTTTGAATAAATCCTTTTTCTTGATATTTGTACAGTTTAAATTAATTCAAATAATTAAATTTAATTCAATGTGTTTAACTTCTTGCATTCCAGCCAAACCTTGCTGCCATCGATGTAACCAAGATAAATGAGCTAGCTCGCTATTGTTTCACAAGACATTTAAGTGAATAGATCAACACCTCTTATTTTCTACTGTCAAATTTTGAGCAAACCAATTTAAATTAGGCAGGGAGTCATAATGACGACCCTCGCGGTGAATGACCAGTTGAATCGATTGGAGATGACGTCGAAGTTAAAATTAAATATCCCATTTTGGAGAACAATCGGTTGACTGAGAAACAGTTAGCCGAAATCAAAAGCGTCTCAACTGAAAGCGTATTGCGGATCTTGCACAAAAAACTGTGCATGTGTAAGGTCAGTTGCCGTTGGGTTCTTAAATGCTAACGGTCGACCACAAGCACCAAAGATGGCGACTGAGAAGGATTTTCGTATGGGTGCAAGGTCGAAAGGTAAATGTTTTCCGTCACGTCGTGTCATACGTCGAGACGTGGATACACCACTAAACCCGGAGACAAGGCAACAAAGTATGCAGAAGAAGCGATGTGGAAACCCTGCTACCATCAAATTCAAGGTTCAAGTCAGCGCTGACGACGATGGCCTCCCTTTGCGGGATGCGGAGAGAATATTTGTGATTGATTATTTGCCGAACAACTTTACAGAATCGGGAGTCTATCGAAAAGTTTGGTGACGCCATCTTCAACAAAGACGGATTTGTTAGTCGCGGTGTTCTTTCACTGCAAGACTAATCTCTTATTGGATTGATGGTAGGATTCGGCTCCGAATCCGACTGTGTGACGACTACCCTAATAATACCTAAGAAGGAAGTCAAGGAGCATTGTTTCGCATTGCTGTGTTCGGCTTAAAGGTAGATTCAGTAAAATTACAGACCATAAGGGTATCAGAACTGAAGCTTCAGGGTTGGCAATGCGCTCGAACTACTTTTGGTTTTGCAAGGGTACATGGGCTGCGGTGGCCGCTTCCAATCGGGCAGACTGAATGCTCGTTTGCCGGTTCAGTAACAAAAAAGACAACACAGGGTTCGATATCTTTACAAGTCACATGTTCCAAAGGTTTCAGAGAGGAAATATGAAGTGTGCCGAGAGACAACTCAAATGTTAGTCGTCGATATGTCGCCATTATAAATAATTTGAGAAAAAATATTTATAATGGCGACAAATTAGATTTAATTCAAACCTTTGTGTTAGGCTTCCACTTTTCTAACTCTCTATGTAACTCTATACAATTTTTTTATTTTCATTCCCACCTATAGTATTGAATTATATAAGTCGTAAACTTTAAATTACCTATTAACAACATTATTTACTATGTCACCAGATGGCGTCGACGATGAGATGAGAAGATTAATGTTTTACAATGTTAAATCCTTCTCTGCATTAATATTACATGAACTATTATAATTTTATAGCTATGCCAAATAAGAACATGTTATGTTAGCACGTAATTTTTTTACAGATGGTTAAATTTAGTGCTAGAACTTTTAGTATGTACTTCGTTGGCTGTTACAGACACATTTGCAGTGAATTATCGATCGTTATCTTGGCTAATTAACAAAAGTCTTTAATTGGCGAGTGCCTTAGAGGGGAATTAATTATCTTGTATCGGTGCGAGTCGCGAATCTCGCATGTACGCTCTCGACCTATGACATCGTTTCCCTGGAAAGTATCAGCATCGGCGCTCCCTCCGAACAAATGCAGCTCGCTATTACGAAAGCTTATTTTAATGGCGGCTCTGCTGACGCCAAAGGCAGCACGGACATTTGGCATTCATCAAGTATCTACAAACGAGGGATGATTATTGGTCTCCAATATTGTGTTTTCTGTTTCTCTGTTTGTATTGCATATTGGCTGTCGCAATTTTAAACCCTCATTATGTTGGCATGTTAGCCTCAGTAATTGTTTACTAAACCTAGAATTGTTTAATATAAACACTGTTTACGTGTAGAGACATTGTGTCTGGTGATAGTTATGAAATATATTTCAATGTTTTATTTGGTTAAACCAGAGTGATCTTAGAGACTATACTTACTTACGGATATAACAAATCAATTAAAAAAACAAAACTGACGACATGTTTTGACACAATTCGTGTTGTTTTATCTCGTGTCTGGCATTTAAATATAGCTAAGTAGCGGCTCTAAGTTTTTAATTATATGCGCATGCCTTCAAAGATTAATGTATAATCATATTCGCAGCAGTCTTGTCTAAATATTAATTTGTAAAATATACTTTCAATTGAAATAATATGTAGATGCTTATATGCAGCGGTTTTGGATGCGGAAATTGCTAACTTGTTATTTTGTAATAATCGGATTCTACTAAAAAAATATTTTAATAGCATGGTTGAATGATATTACGATTAGTGTGGTCTTTAAATTAGTTATGTAAATAAAATATTAAACTTTTGTTTTTTAAGGATTTTTTATTTGCATTTATTGCAATGAAATATATTCAAGTCAATAAAAAAACCAAACATGTATAAATTAAATATTCTCTGATACATGTAAACAAAACTGATAACAGAAACTTCTAACAAACCCACGCTAACTTTAGCCTGATGGAATTTCTTGTCAAAGACGAGTCTGCCTATATAATTTCTTGCCGATGAATTTAGCAAGTCTTCATATATTTGCGAGGTTAATATGCAGTTGGTCATCTATAAGGCGTTTACAAACTAGTATGTAATTTAATTAAACGCCATAGGAGCCTCTTGCTAAACGTCCATGTTTTTGCGGGACGGCGCATTGCCCTTTCATGTGTATACCATGGGCTAATAATACTATACCTAGACCTATCATGCTATTTACTATTATAATAGAGCACCGCTTTACTAGATTGTAATGGCTTTGTGTGTGTTTCGGTATGGCGATCTAAAATTGCCACGGTATATAGAGTACTAGCACTTTCCCCGCGACTTCGTTCACGTTGATTTACTTTTTCACCCCCTTTAGAATTTGACTTTTGATAAATCCTGAAATATGTCACTCTTAATTTCTAACCAAATAGCTAAGTACCAATTTTTTGCGATTTAGCTTCAAACTGACGGAGTTTCATACAATTTTACCCTCCCCCTCCCTTTATACTACCTTGAAGGGTGAATTTCCTAAAATCCTCTCTTAATGTTCCCCTACAATATAGAAGGAAGCATGGTGCAAAGTTTCAAGTTTCTAATCCTAGTAGTTTGGGCTGTGCGGCTGACATATCATATTCAGTAAGTCATTAAGTCAGTTTTCCTTTTTATATAATATTTAGATTATTGATACAACATTATTGTTTAAATGTTTTATGGAATCATGTGGTTTTCGACAGTTTACACTAACGTAATGCATTAGAAATTTCACATCATGATTTTCTCTTCCAACATAAACCTAGAAGAGTCTTATTAGGTTTATATCCTACTTCCTTCTACTGAAAAATATGAAATTTCTCTTTGACTTTGTTGTGTATTAATTTATACTTTAATATTACTACAGGACTTACGTAAATTTAACGTGTGGCGGTGTGTAAAAGAACTTTCGATTCAATTGTTGGAATGATTCACCGTAAGCAGCTATCTTAGCAGTTTGTTTGTGAGCAGAGCCCCGGGGCGGTTCTCGTCCGAAATCGACACCTAACTGACGACCGTATCGCTCACGGTGTTGACGCCTCGAATTAGCTCCCCGTCTCTCAGACGTTATTTCATCTAACTAATCATTTTGGAGTTATATCTATTATTCATTTGAAATGAAGTCGAAAGTTGTGTTCGACAACAGTTTTCGTCGCTAAAGAATAACATAGAATTTAGATAAAATTGTACTGAAATTGAAGCAGGTTGTTGTTACTAAAATCAAAAATCTGCTGGCCCCTATTTTTAACTAGTGGCCGCTCGCGGTTTCACCCGCGTGGTTCCCGGTTTCACCCGCGTAGTTCCCGTTCCTGTGGGAATGTCTGGATAAAAAGTATTCTATGTGCTATTCCCGGTAATAAACTATCTGTATGCCGAATTTCATCCAAATCCATACAGTAGTTTTTACGTGAAAGAGTAACAAACATTCATACTTACAAACTTTCGCGTTTATAATATTAGTCGATCACTGGTTCTTGTCGAATACTGGTGCCTACTACCCTAGTAACGGACATGGATGCACACAACAATACAAACGAATAGAAAAACCAATTACATAAAGATAATCGTTTTCTAATAATTTACTTTATTTCCGTTCTTGACAATCTATATATTAATACGCGAAGCGAAAACTTTGTACCCCTTTTTACGAAAATTATGCGGACGGAGGAGTATGAAATTTCGCACACATATAGTTTATATAGAGAAGGAGTACAGAATGTATATATATATTTTTAATTATGCATAAAAAATACATTAAATCAATAAAACAAACATTACACACACTACCAAGTATTTGACACACACGCATATATACTCTTTTCAAAAATATCAAAAATGGAAGAGGAGTGGCCGAAATCTGTCAATGACAATCCAAACAAACCATGAAACAAACTTACATTCTATCTTTTTTAATTTTTCATTGCAGCCAGGGTACAATCCGTGTACCCTAAATAAAATTACCGTCGCATTTCGACCACTGGGCGACCACTAGTTTAATAATTTCTTATAAAGACAAAACTAAAAGTATTTAAATAAAATAAGCAAACACACAAAGAGGTTTTAATGTGAAGAATACATAAGGCAAATGTGGATTCATATTTTTAACGTTCGCCAATACATAAGACAATACTAAAGTAAACAAGAAAAAATAAACAATCTGATGCCGAACAGTTGCAGCTGTAAAATTGAGACAGTAAGAAAGTAAAAATAAAAAAAATAAATAATAACCGATTGAAAGAGCCGCGTCGGGACTAAACTGTTGTTGATGTTTATGCTTCATAGTCATTGATTTATTGCGATTGAAATTATGCATGCTCTCTAAAAATTGGCTCTATATCGAATTTGCCACAGACCATTGTTAAGGATTCATATTTCTATATTTGATGTTACTCAAACCAGCGAGGATTCCCAAAGCAAATATTTGATATTTCACAACTAGGAGCGATTACCGAAGGCAATTCCAAATACATCGGAGCAATCTGCGGTGCGCCATCTTATTCCTAGAAACATTCAATGTCGTTGGAATTGCAACACCAATATTTAAATAGATGAACAATATCGATTTGTAATGCAGCATTACATAATTTAATTTAGAACTTTTAGTAATTTCGATAGAGTTCAAAGTCCAATGCAATCACTTTAAAAAACAATAGGTAATGTTCATTATGAAAATCGTTTCGATGATTGTTCCAACAATGGATGTAAGGAAAGAGTAGTTTTCCGTAATACAAATTATGAAGCAACTGTAAGCTTTTGAATATCTGAGTTTGGTGAAGCATCATTTAAAGGTGAAATTATAGGAGCAAATTAGAAAAAGTGATCATATAAATTAGAGTTATAAAAGCTCGGGTTGAATGCGAGAAATCGTGCATCAATGCGCATAGCCATGTTAGACTACTTAGTTCTGAGTACGACTTTTTTTCTCCATTAGTGGAGACACTAACCAAACAGTTTATACTCGTAATGTCAACCCACGCTTGGTAATCTAACGTGGGACCTCAGAAGTCTGACCGTTGTTGGCTTTACTACTCACCAGCTGCCTGCGTGAGTTTCAATCGCCATTCAATCACGTTAACTATAACAAGAACTTGTACGGCGAAATTATTATATATCATAGCAAACGTTGTTTTGGTGATAAAGGTGATATTTTTGTTAATAGTTACATGCGTGTTACATACTCGTATTTATTTGTCTTGTCCAAGATTTATTGTTATCATGATGTCGATTTCTAAAAGGAAATACACGATGTTTTATAAATACTGGATGGAAGAGCTCACATATTTGATCGAGTTTCTATTTTAACACAATTTCAAATAACGTATTCATACCACCATAATTTGTATGCCAATATTTAAAATCTTCTCGTATTCCACCAGGAGATGCTGGTCCAATGTCATACAAACTTTTGAATGGCGAATGAAACTCGCTCTAGGCATCGTAAGTAACGTTATTGTCGATGATAGAAGCTCATTGTAGCTCATTTAAGTTGTGGAGAAAGCACATTCAACCAACAGTGCAGCAATAGTAGTAATTGCAATAAAATTCACAGACGATGAAAATTTGAATAAGTTAATTCTCATAGGTTACGCTACATTATTGGGTTTCCTATATAACTATGACAGCCAGTTTAAAATATACGAACTCTAGGTCACTTGTTTAATTTGCGTTGTCCTTTTGACTTTGTGTATGGTAGGGCCACCGTTCGTCTGAATATAAAACGGATTTTTATAGTTACTTTGTATTTATAATTTTTGTATTGTCAGTTATATGTTAAGAAAGAAAAACTTCTTTCTAAACAGAGATAATGCGCTATAAGAGTTTCTTGTACATAATGGAGCAGGTCAATATTTACAATAATAAGCTCAACTACAGTACACTGTCTGTTTTATTAAGTTTTTCTTCAAAATAATCACATAAAATGTGTCTAACGTTTGGAATAATATCTAACCACGATATGGTGTCGGCATAAGGTCTAACCAAAAGGTCTGGCCAAGTTATGGTGATTGAGGCGTACTGGACTCGACACTGGTTCAATGCAGGTCAGTGGTTTTTAACGATTGTCATCTTAATTTCGTCATTTTAACGATAAACACAATGGACCAACGATTTAACGTACCAATCGACTGCTCCGGTATCTTTATATCATATAAATCTTCTGTGCGTGCGTATGTCATTGAACTCCTTTTAAACGGCTGGACCGATTTGGATGAATTTTTTTGTGTGTGTTCAAGTGGATTCGAGAATGGTTTAGATTTACAATTGGACCCGGTATGTGGTGCTGCTATAGGGGTCCATCATGGGATACGAGTGTTCTTAAGCGGACGAAGTCGCGAGTGCGCCACTAGCCGATATATGAATCATACTAAGGTACACTTATAACTTGGTCACCCCTTATTACAACCTCAAAACGCGCAAGTCATTACAACACCGACCGGTACCTTGTTCAAAATGATACGATATTTTTTTGACAGTTAATTTTGTTTCAATATTAAGAACGCCTCGGTGGTCGAGTTGCTAAGCGCTCGGCCCAATAACTGGTGGTCCTGGGTTCAATTCCCAGGTCAAGTAAAGTGTTTCGTATTATACGTTGCAAAGCCAACCAATCACTGACCCGCATTTGGTTTTGATTAAGTCAATACCCTTTATTTGTACCGATAACTTGATTTCAATGATGGAGGCCCAGCTCTAAGGGACAGTTTAAAGGATATTTATTTACTTTTCTTTAATAAAGGATATAATTTCTGTCGTATTTCGGGTTTTTCGAAGACAACCCTAGTGCAGTATACTTTCCTCCTACTGAATGTGAATCTGCGACGTTATGAGCCCATTGTAATCTAATTGAGCGAATCCCAACGACCAAGAAACGTTTACTGAGTCTAAATGACACAGTTGATACTATATGCAATATTCAATAACAATATACACTCATTAGGTTGAAAATATGTTTACCTTTCGAGTGAATGCCAATATCCGTAAATCTTGTCAGTTTCTTCATAAATAAAAAATAAATAAAAAACCTTATACTCACTGTTAATAAGCATAAGAACATTGACTTAAACAGTATCATAAATCAGTTAAATAGTTCATTTTTTAAATGAATTAAAACATTATTTTCTTACACTTACACTGTATCATTACGAATACCTACTGTCCGACAAAGAAGTGTCTCAAGATTTCCAGGAAATAATCTTATTATACGACGTTTTAAACCGTCTTAAAAGCAAAAGCCTCGCATTTTAAAATTGTGATGCAATTATTTTAAACGCTGACATTGAAAAAGACAAGTTAAAATAATCCGAGAATTCCGAGCGCCCTTCACTGGTGCTGCGCGCTGATGCATTGTGATGGCCGGTGTATTTGGACCGTATGAATTCAAGCTGGCTGCTTAAGCTCACTTAAATGGGATGACTTAGTGCGCTTATAGCGGCAACCTCCGGCGACGTGATCCCTTTCGAAATACTTGTGATAAACAATGACGCGGGCGCGCGAACCTATCTCGCGAGAACCGATCGGCCTGTCTGTATCTCTTTAAAAGAAGTGTTTAACATTTAATTAGCCACAATTTAAATTATATCGGCAGCTACACCTGCATCGGGGGTAGGAAAACAACTTGCGTACCTATCCAGAACTACTTCTTTGTTATGAGCTATGCTATGCAGCAATGTTAAATATTTCCAACTCATTGCGATAAACAATAGGGTTGAGTCTAAATGATAAAACATATGTTATCCTTGTATGGCGGAATACGTTATTTTAAATTGTGCTGAAATAGGAACTCGATCAAATATGTTTATACAACATCATGTATTGCCTTTTAGAAATCGACATCATGATACCAATAAATCATGGACGAGACGTATTAGTCACATCGATCGTAACGATAATGAAAGAACAAATTAATGCGTGTATGACATAATCGAATCGATATGGTGTTTATGCATTGCCGGCGTTGCTCTATCATTTTATAACACAGTTTTACTTTATAAGAAATAAATATTAATAAATTACACATAGCACTCGATTTACAAGCAACACGCTAGACATCGAGGCAATTAATTTAGTTATAGATGCAACTAGTTGCGTTACATCCGGCGATTAAGTTCCAATAAATTGCTTAATATACTTACGCCGGGCTGATCCACCTTTAGCATAATGCAAGCGTGAACAGCCGTGATGCATATGTAAAATATGTAGCCTCCAAAGCTAATGCACGAAATGTGGGCAGACACGTTGACATTATGTTATCGAACTAGACTTCATTGCATTACCAACAATTAGTGGGTGAAAGTAAATTTGCCTGAGAACTTTAAGTTGTCAAACTAGAGGTGGGTTCAGCGCTAGACATATAAAAAGTGATATTGAATTAGGATTAGACCAATAAAACCATTCAGTCAATCTAGATGTTACTGCTTGACTGATCAACTAGATAGGTACGAAGCACTAAATGCCAGATTCCCAGTGACTTACTTCAGGCGAACACATTCTAACTGGCTATTAATCTTTAAGATATTTCGATACAGTTGGTTGGTACCTAGATACGCATCAATGGGCCGCTACTTAGACGTCTGGTTAATAAGACTCAATCAATTCGGATGGGAATATTTTAAGAGCAGAATTAAGGACTCGAGTTAATTCATTTTTTAAGCTCATCGCCGTCAACTTGGCAAGTGCAACCGGAAAAAAAGTTGATGTCGGTGTGAGCAGTGTGACAAGTAATCATTACCCATACAAATGTATAAGTGATCTGAACAATTAATTACAAAATTGCAGTTTTCAATCTCGGAATAATTATCAATGTTGACATGTGAAACAGCTTATACTTATTTTATATAAAATACCTCATTTTAAAGTCGTTGGTTCTGTAACTTTACTCTGAGGCTTGACTACAACAAAATATGTATTATACATGGCATAGAACTGTTTTAGTAAACCACATCTACCGGAAGCAATCAAACTTAATACGGTAAACATCATTATCTCATTATCGGCTTACTTTGCATTAAGATCGGTGTTAGCTTTAAGCTGCATCTGTCAAAATAACCGGATAAGGTCCGGTGGGCCCTCAAGATCAGGTTCCGTGAATAAAGCTATGGCTATCAAAACAATGAAGTTGCGAATCGATTGACTTCCTCATACGGTCAGCATCGAAACGATTGAAAAACCATTTACGTTTTTAATATTTTTTAAAATAAGGGTACGCACTTCGCCTTTGTATCACCTGATGTTAAGTGATGATAAGGCCGAAGGTGGAGGCACTTCACCCGGAACCCTCAACTGTAAGGCACTGGCTATCTTATCTCTATCTGCCGGAACACAACAATGCTAAAAACACTGATGTTATGGCGACATATTTAGAATAAGATGGTGGTAGCTAGCCAGGCGGACAAACAAGCCCTACCACCAACCAAACCGAGTATACAAACATGTACCTCCCGCTGGAAGTCGAACCCGGGACCTCAAGGTCTTAACCGGTGGTATTAACTTCTAGATCACAGAGGCCTACGGAGGTAACGTGGTCAAAAATTATAAAGCGTAAGAGAAAAATTGTAAAGCATTAAGATAAAATTAGTCTTAGTACGTGTTAACGTACGTCCGTCTGTTTGTCAAAGACTACTTTGATTTGGGAAAAAAGATGTGTAATTTATTGAGGCAGGCCTAAGTACTTTATTATCGTTATCATCAGCCTATAAATGTCCCACATAACCAATAAGCACATGAGGAGTGCCACAGTGGGCAAAGGAGTCCATCATTGAGATCAAGTCATCACTATAATTGATGAGTAATGGCTAAGTCACCACGCTTGCCAAATGCGGGTTGGCAGCTCCCAGCGACGAATGAGATGTCCTAAACACACATCAGCGTATGAATTCGCGCTATTTAGAACGAGAGAGCAATATTTCGCAAACGCATACGTCAATTTTACGCAGACTATCTTTCTAGGGTTAAAATGAACGCTGTTCTCGAAACATCGGGTTAAGTACTAGACATTGCAAATGCAATATAAATAAGTACTTACACAACAAACGGTAGATTTATTTCTGATTTCCCATAACTCAAAGTTTGATGAATTAAGAAAATGGTAAAGCCGTAACAAATTGCCCTATATTTTAGAAATGCTTGCGTGTTACCTTGTTTCATTTCAATATATAGTGAGCGCGTAAACTAGGATACAATGTATATAATAGGTTGTAATAATTAGTTTAGCTGTCGGTGATAATAAAACATGGTGATTGTAGGTGTTGAGGTGAGAAACGGCTGAGAGATGATAGGAGATGAGTAATGGCCTTAGCCATCCCGCATTTGGCAAGTGTGGTGACTTATCACCACACTTGCCAAATGCGGGTTGACGATCACGGGTATGCATCGAAAAATTCGAAACACACCATGTCTGACCTGGGAATTGAACCCGGGACCTTCGGGTATCGGCCCAAGCGCATTGTCACTCGGCCACCGAGGTGTCTTGTCAACATGAGACGATCGTACCATTACTTACAACGCTGGCCAGACGCGGGTTGATGCTTACTTAGGTTACTTACTATACTACTAAATACTTCCTACTCCAATATTAAAAAAGAAGTTGTTGTCTCAGATTTTCGCAACAGGAACTTAGCTGCAATAATAGATGTGCCGATTGTCGATAAAGCGGGCCGCAGCAGCGTCCGAGGTGAGAAACGTGGCAACAGGCCGTGAGATAGAGCGGCCGATACCGCCGCCGGCGCAGCGCCGCGTTACCTTTCGCCCCCCGACTGCCAGCCTGATGTTGTGCCGATACGCACAATCGGGATCGATACCGTAGACCCTTGTAATTGGGTCAGTGGTTGGCTTACAAAAGCTTTTGTCTTGAGTTTTGAGCAGCATAGCTTTTAAACGAGAACGGGGGATTCATGTAAGCTCATACGCTTTTTTACAAAGGCGGAAAGTAAGCGATGACATATCTTAATTTGATTATAGCTATACATAATAGTATGCCATTTTTGTTGCAAATAATTACAATTTTAAAAAAGTGTTGAAAAAAATCCACAAGCGGGATTCGAACCCGCACCACGCCATGGAATGCGGATGCGAATTCAATAATAAAAACGTCTCGCTTGTGAAAGAGTTTCAACACTTTTTTCAGATAAATTAGTCCAACAAAATCTAAATGAAGAATAAAAACATTAATACACCTAGGTTTAAGAAGAGTTTAGATATAAAATTCTACAGACGTTTCTTTCAAAAAGATATTTATTTATTTAATCCTTTATTGCACATATAAAACACACATTAAAACAGACGTTATACAAGACATATACAAAGGTGAGCTTATCTCTAGAAGAGATCTTCCAGCCAACCCTAGCTGTGGTGTGGAACGAAAGTTTGCGAGACTATTCTACGAACTAATTACTGATACATATACATACTTAAACTATATAACCATAATGTATATACAAACATACATATACATACACAATACAGATAAGTACCACTAAAACTTTTACTTATTGCTATAATTTTTCCTACCTCTTTGAAACTCACCCAGCGATAACACGTTTCACTTGTGCGAGGTTCTTCTAAGTTTATAAAATCATTTATCTTATTATAATCCTTAATATTGAAATCACACAAACATTATCCCTTTGTAGGATTCAAACTCGCATAAGGGTTTCTTTCAACATCCCTACCTTTTAAAATGAACTCTGTTCTCGAAACATCGGGTTAAGTACTAGACTAGACATTGCAAATGTAATATAAATAAGTACTTACACAACAAACGGTAGATTTATTCTTATTTCCCATAAGTTTGATGAATTAAGAAAATGGTAAAGCCGAAACAAATTGCCCCATATTTTAGAAATGCTTGCGTGTTACCTTGTTTCATTTCAATATATAGTGAGCGCGTAAACTAGGATACAATATATAATAGGTTGTAATAAATAGTTTAGCTGTCGGTGATAATAAAACATGGTGATTGTAGGCGAGGGTGCTGAGGTGAGAAACGTGACAAAAGTCTGCGCGGTGGAGCGAACAATATAGGCCATGCCCCGCACTGCAACTTCTTCAGAGATAGGTATTAGCAACTCGTAGTATTGCTGTAAGAGTATACCAATGTCTTTGACCAATGTACAGTGTTTCTATCTTCGTAATGTCTCTCGGTGATCATCGCATTTCTTAATGCAACCGAATATTAATTTCCATGTCCATTAATTATTAGATTTATCATGCATAATATAAATATGTTTATAATTTGTATTCAGATCAACGTACTTTATTGTTGTTTTGTTTTGATTTTTCGTGTGAACTATGTATAAAGAGCTGTAAAACTATAAATCGTAAGTCAATTACGTATGACAAAGTAGTATTTCCTTGCATTCTAAAATAAATCTATACAAATAAAAATGAATCGCTAAATGTGTTGCTAATCGCAAAACTCGAGAACGGCTAAACCGATTTGGCTGATTTCTTTTTGTTGTGTTTGATGAAGTCTGAGGAAGGTTCATAAGGAGAGAAAAAACGTCAAAACTACGAGGAAAATAGTAAAAATAACAATTTTCTTTTCCCATACAGCTCACTCTGTCCCCAGCTGTCAAACATTTGACGTCAATCAAAACAAAACAAAAGCGTGTTAGGATTATCTTTGGTATGCCTTCAAGTTGATTAGAGGTCAGATTTATTTATTTACGCGCCAAGTAATCAAACAAAAATATCGTTAATACCATATGGCATTACAGTAAAAATTTCATCACATTAGATATTACTAAAGTCTTTCAATGTTATTTTATTTCTATTAGACTGCGACATGCCAATAATTTTTGACAGACCGAAATCTGTCGGGGCAGCAGTTATTGTTCTGAGGGGGCAGCTATTAACATAAAAAAAATCAATGTAACTTTGTTTTAGAGAAATAGGGCAGAACAAAGTCTGCCGGGACAGCTGTCATAAATAAGTAAAACAGCAGTTATTAATAAGTAAAACGAATATTAGCAACTTCTGAAATACTCAGAGACATTTAAAAATAGATGCATTGTAGTTTTTTCCGTGCTTTGGAACGCACTTAAAGCCGTTTGTGACGATCGCATCAGCAGTCGTTTACCAACCACCAATCCGTTCCATAACTTTATTACATGCTACGAAAAACATTTCAACAACAACAATATGTAAATACTTTTAGTACTTTTTCATTAAAGAGAATATTTTTATTAATAAGTCCCGGAAAATGATCACGGAAAGAAAGTCGCGATGGCTTAAAACTTGCAGAAATATCTCCAAGACATGTCCTCCAAACACTCTCGTAATCTTGAAGAGAGACAGGGACAGTAGACACTGACAATATATCAAACAGCTACAATGTTTTGAAATTAACTGCCGTTCTTATTTATTTATTTATTTCTTCCGATCGTGACAACTAGCAATTACGTGTTTCCTATAAATCATTTCACCTTTTCACCACGACCAACCTGACAACAACTCAAATTAAATAATAATTATAACTTAAAACTTTTACCTTACGTCGCACATTTCAATGCGGAGACTGGCCAAAAAAAAAAAAAAGTGGCAAGACTCTACTTAGCAAATTGATTTAATGACTATTATTTGTAACAAGTTTCATTTCGTTGTCTGTGGAGCGTTTTTCGAATCGACACCTCCCGATAATTAACGCTCGTCACGCGACCGTGGGATCAGAAAATAAAACGTAATCGATTTGTTGTAAGTACAGGTTTGTACTGCCAAGATTGGTCATTTCTCCGCGACTACACGTGGCTTACGGATAAACTAGTAGAAAATTTTCAGCTGCCCATACATCTGGTTCAGTTTTTTTTTACTCTTAAAATAATTTAAGTCGATTTATTAAACTTAATTTCTTTTAAGACAATTATTGTCACTTACATGAGTTATTTATTATATATCGTTTACTTAATTAATTAGCTTTAGAAAAGTATAAGTTACGCTTGTTAATTTTGGATTGTGTAGACAATTTGTGACCACTTCATTATTTCTTATAGCAGCTGCTGGATGGATTATCTTCTGCATGTGGCATAGTCAGGTGCATCAAAATATAGTTATTCATCCTTATTTAATCAAAGTTATGAGTTCTTTAAACCTCTATAAGTAAGTTTCTATAATATTAGGTCTTAAGTTTTTATTATAGAATTAAGTATAATTGAGATGCTTTTTGTGCGAAAAGTATAGTTAACGCATAATAATCACTTAAACAATTACACAAATAGTCTAAAATGGCCTGCGATCAATGAATAAAATAAAATAAGTACACAGTTTTAGCACTTAAGACGCTTTAAAAGATTAGTTATAATCTAGTCACGAACTGCACAGCTATAATTTTTGATAAGTTTCTCATGTTTTTTCTATAGTCGCGTTTAACGTTATATGTATCAGGAAGTTGCGACCATCAAAACCTATACTAACAATTAGGTACTAACCATTCGACCTAAAAGAAAAACATTAACATTAACCGTACCACTTTTCGGCCGGTTCCAACATACACCCCCATCAGCCGCCGCAACCTTCGCGTTGTCGCCGCGTTTCGGAAGGGTCTCGCTGGCGGCATTTTTATCACATTACACATTGGGTTTATCGTATCAACATCAACCTATCCAAAACTGTCAAATTGTTCTATAAATGTTCAACCATATGCCATATTAATAAAGTCCAAAGTCTATTGAGGAAATTTAACAGATTGTGGTAGCCTGTGCAGGCGTGTGTACCTCCGCCTTAATTTTTCGGCGACGCGGAATAATGGCTGACGTCTCGCGGCAGCTCGCGCGGCAAGGCTGCGATGACAGCTGCGCAGCCGCCGCTCCTATCTGTAACAGTATCAGGGTATAAAATACCTGCCACTTTTATACTGATCATGCGCCTTATTGCTTTTTGTTGCTTTGTGTTAATTAAAACGGATCTACATGTATGGTTTCTTCATTAACTTTGTGCAATATAATTTCTTTGCTTTTTTTTACTTATGATAAATAATGTAGTAAAGAATAAGTAAAGATATATGCTGAGATTTGGCTTGTGTAGTAATAGATGAAAGAACCTCTACTCCGATGATACTTAGTTTCATTTCAACACAATTGTTCATTTGCTAAACTACTTGGATAGAATTCTAACTTGGCTATTGAATTATATTGTACACAATCAATAGTTTTGTTGTAATGTGCTAACATCCCACGAGGATGTAGATTGTAAAACTAAACATGGAATACACCAAAAGCTTTACACAAATAATTCGAACTAATAAGCAAAGTAAAAAATCTAAAATTGCGAACTCAAATTATATTACCTACTTACTAACATTTTACATATTGTTATAAAAAAACTACAAAGTAACTGTTTTAAAATACTAAAGCTGCAATGTAACGTTACATACATTTCCGAGTTGGTTTCAGCTCCATTTTCACGTGTCCATAAAAAACAATCAATCAAAATGTACAATTTATACAGTCCAAAAGTAGTTTAAGAAAACTGTTTCTGCCGTGAACCGAGTAGTAATTGTAGGCTTCACAGCTGGTAATGATACGCTTAGCGGGCGGCGGACGAGCGCTTTGATACGAATAAAAATTAAATTCAGAAAATGATTTTGAAGTGTGATGCGGGGTGAAAATCGGCCAGGGCGATTATAACGGGCGTGGCCTGTCATTACCCAGGGCATGCGCTAACGAGCGGGCCTGATCAGCCGAGCATCGAATTCGCGAACGCCACTTAAGTAGACATGTCTAACATTATTATGTTTATGTCCGTCATTACATCGGTGGGTATCCGTAAAGTCGGTTGATTCGGCGTCGTTATTTTTATGGTAATATTGTTGGATTTCGCCCAAGGAGTGCCGAACTTGAACTGTTATAATTACTAGCTTTAAAATAAATCGTTTTTTTTACCTTCGATAATTTGTTGTGTACGTACGAGTGTGTTACCCTTGTTGCTTAAGTGAGTAGGATATAAGAACGTCATCCAATTGTTGTTTACTAATAAGTAGTTATAATTTGTTCTTATTATCTTAGGTAATTCCGATAATAAGACATTTTTTAAATTAAGAAAAAGAAGGTAGAATCTGTTTGCATAATATCTCTTTATTAATTAATTTTCAAGGAATTAAATCAGCAACATCATATAACTGGTTATTAATTGTGATTGCGTTAATCGATTCGAAATCAGCTAAACTTCGACTCCAATTATCTTCAGGGGCCACCATCGGCATCGGCATGTAAATGTCATTTATTTTGTTTACGCAAAATTACATATCGGCTCGCGAGTAATTACGAACAACACCTTGGCGCAAGAGGTCAAAAAGAAATTCACTTAAAACTGTAACACGCCCTTCACGAGAGCCGCGGCGGCGCAGCAAATTTATAAAGTCGGGTCATTTTCGAAAACCAGTGTCCGAAAGTGAAACTACCCGCGCATTTATTACCAAGTAAAATATGTAGATTGCCGACGAGATAATAATGATATGTGCTCGTGGTAATGAAATTTCCCGCCGTCAAACGGTGCCAAAGTAATTTGCGTTGCTTGTCTCTGTGAGCTGCGCCCAAGGGCCGCTTTCGAGGTTGCGCAAGGCGTTAATGAGGGCCAGCGCGCGGGTAACGCACGCCCGGGGTGGCCCGCGCATTGTACTCCGTACCACTCTCGCCTCTCTATTATTATTCCAATTGGGCATCTCATTAAAATTTATTTTATTCTCTATTTCAAATAAATGAGCAGTGTTGAGTGCGAGTCTTCTTTACTCAATCAATAACGAAGCAGCACCACCTAGTGATGAAATTGGTTAACCATCTTGTCACTAGGTAGAGCTACTTCGTTCTCTTTTCAGTCCTATAAAAATTGGTGTTAACTTTAAACTCGATCGAGTTGTGAAAAACTTGCACTCACCGCTGTGTATATTCGAAATAAAGGTATTCTTTGAGTCTTATTTTCTAATTGACTTATTTTGACTTAATTATTATGATACCAAAATAACACGATGCGTCATGGACGCACTGGTTAGCAGGTTTCCGTCGTTTAAAACGATTCCTCTTCCGATATGATAAATTGTTACTTAAGCTACATATGGCTCGCTGTTAATGCCCCACGTTCGGCTTTTAAGCTCCGATGATCAATGGACACTTAGTCCGCGGTCAAGCGGTCGCTGCCGAGTGAAATGTTCACATTGTTCTTGCAAACTGACTGTTTCATTTTGTTTCATCAGTAAATTCTTTCGATGCAACGTTTTAACCACACACATGTGGGACTTATTGTATAATTATGGCTTCGCTGTGAATGAGATAGCGTCGTAAAATCAGATCACTAATAAAGAAATTCTGATGTTTAATTAAGTAAGTCCAACGGCTCAATTGGAGGGGTAATTAAAGAAATTGGTGCAGCTTTCGGGGACAGGCTAAATTATTGTTAAGGGCCATAGCATTACAATTTCACGGAAGAGCCACGCGGCCACCCTGCGAGCTCCACGCAGGCGATCCGCTCATATTTGTTAAATCATCGGAACCCTGTAATTTTGATCGATATCTTTATTGACGGCTCAAATTTATTGATCATTTCTTTGCAAACGTTAAGTTCCCCGTGAATACAATATGGCGGGCGTTGCTCTGTCGCAAGCGCGCGAGTCGCCGCGAGTCGTTTTTGCGGTGCCGTGATTATTGCTATGGTTTCGTTTTTCAATAGCCCCTTTATATCAGATTGACCTACTTCACTTTGTTTGGGGAAATTGAATTTCGTGGTATGCAAATTACATCTCAACTTATCACTGTATAGAAAACAATCATCGATTCCTTTGTACGTACTATTAAATGGGATTCATGCGCTTATCTCAATCTCGTAAGTTATGTTAATATAAATGGGCAAGACAACGATTTGCAATATGCCTTACGTAACTGATTAATTTTACTACGATTAATTAAGATAACCATTACTATTACACCCGTAAGTACAAATGGTCAACATCCAGCTAGTCACAAATCATCTATGTGGAAGTACTGCGAAGTAAATAATACGACATGCTACAGTCAAGACTATTTGCCTTACTGATAATAAGATAGTAGAGTTTGATTTATTGCCGGCCTATGTGAGATACTACAGTTGGGATAGAAGATATTACATAAATACGTTTTGTGATAATAATCTTGTTAAAAATTAATAATAATAAAAAAAAAAGTCATATTATTATTTATCGCTTATAACCCAACTCTGGTAAGTATTTTTATTAGGCCGGCAATAAGTGAAACTCTACAATTTATTATCGGTGAGTAAAGAAATCAGACACCTATCCAGTAAGAAAGGTGTCTGAAATTTATGATCTAAGCATAAAGTTAATAACTTACATAACTTTCATCTACAGCTCAACAATTAATTCAATACTAAGCGGTTGTGACCATGTTGTGACCAGTAGTGACAGAAGCTTCCTGCCACAGATTTACTGTTAAGAGCGTTTACGCCGCACACTAGCGCCACTAATGAAAAAAAACACATATCTAGTAATTAGAGATAGAAAATCAAATTATTCTCAACAAACTATCTGAATGAAGTAATTTAGCATTTTTACGTCACCTAATGAACACCTCACATGTTATGGTTTAGATAAATAAGACGTTACGGCCACTTTTAACTATAACGCCATATTAAACTAAACCATAACATGTCAGGTGTTCATTAGGTGTCGTAAAAATGCTAAATTACTTCATTCAGATAGTTTGTTGAGCATAATTTGATTTTCTATCTCTAATTACTAGATATGTTTTTTTTTCATTAGTGGCGCTAGTGTGCGGCGTAAACGCTCTTAACATATTTGGTCTGTGCTTACTTCTTATACCAAAAAGACAAAACAAATAAATCAATATAAATAAATATTCTATTGTTAATAAATAATTCGAAGCTAAAATTCTTAAATAAATTTAGAGCTATTGCCTGCTACTGCTGCTGCTGCTGCTTTATTGCTATTGCCCTGTTTTTCAGGCGATGTCAATGTGTTTTTCATAGAAGGAGTAAAGAGGTTTTTACAAGGTCAGCCATGGTACCCCTGGTGTTGATAGCGTCCACAACAGTCCACAGGCTGTAGTTACTGTTTGTCTTCAGGCGGAGCTTATGCTTGCATGCCGCAGTGTCTTTAATTTTTGTCTATGTGTACCCGCTGTTTACTTTCAATTTTTTTTATTTCACTCTTTTTTATATTTTGGTAGATATACTTATACTTTATTTTTAAATTTTAGTTATAAAATAACTTTAAAAACTAGCACAAGAGAATATCTGTTGTCAGCTTTCAGTTTAATTATAAAAAAAAAACTAGTTGTAAGGCTGTAAATAAATGCAGCGTGTATAATATTATTATACTCGTAAAGAATGTGATATATTGGTCTCAAAGTATGTACGAGCACCTAACATACGTGTCTCTATGTAGTTCTTATCGCAGTGACAATTTCAGGCCGTAACTGACCTTTGCCCGCCCAGCAGGCGATGAAGCTCGCCCTAACAACCAATGGTTACGGATAGAAGGTCCACTTTATACGAAACAATACAATATTTATAGATATTTATGAAGTAACGGTATACGTTACTTTAAAAAGGCCGTAAGCGATGAACACGAAGTCCTACCTGCTCACCAAGAAAACTTAGGAGAGTCAGCGCTTCTGAACTCATAAAAATCTTTTTGTTTTACGCCGTAATTTATATATTTTTTTAACAATTATTGGGGTCTAGTTTCTGGTTAGTATCAAAAATTTATTATAGAATAAGGTTTGTATTTTAAATTGATATTTATTATAAGAAACGTTTAACTTTATAAACTCTATGTATGTACTTGTAGCTGCAGCTATTTTTTTATGTATATAATAATAGACTTTGTGGACCTTGGATCATTCATTCTAATCATTCTAATGACAAATTGATGGAATGGCGAAGATATAAATATAAATAAATCCATTAATCTATGTATGTATACTAAGATAAGTTTGGTTAAAGGTCGTGGCCCCCAACAGTAGGTATCTACTAATAATCGTTCTATGCCCGAACTAAAGCTTTAACTGAGAGTGTAATCTTCGTTAAAAAATATGTTACATAAAAATCATTGAAAGAATAAGTCTTTTGACTCTCTTCTCTTTTCTCCATCTTTATTTTAAATTCTAAACTTTAATTTAGAATGTACACTAAATATATATTTACAACAACTTTTGAGCTTGTTAGATTTCATATAAGCTATCCGAAACATACCTACAGCTTTTGAATACTTCACTACTAAGACTGGATGCAGTCGACGATTTCGTTCGTTTGCGTAGAAGTATATAGATCGAAACCATTTTTGTTTACTTTCGTCTTGACAAATCCAAGCTAATAGAAAATAAAATATGTTGTATTTTACAATCATCTGCCAGAAAGTTTAAAAGAAGTTTCGAACATCGGAATTTTTAAAGCGAGACTTAAGAAACTACTAGTAGAAAAGGCGTACTATACCGTTGACTTATATCTGAAGGATAAATTATGACAATAGAGTTGTGACAGGGTGTATTTTGATGTATTTTGTGGTTAATATTTTATTATTATTATTTTGTATTTTAAATTGACATTTCGTTTAATATTCTATTTTTTAATTTTTATTGTAATTATTCTTTATTATTTTAATGTTTCCTTTTTTACACTGAATTTTGCAAACCAGTTCAAAAAAAATTCAAAATCATTTATTCAGTTTAGGCTACAAGTAGCTCTTGTGAATGTCATTATGCCATCGGTTCGTAAATCTACTCTGGGCGGGAGATCTTGTACTGAGAAGAACCGGCAAGAAACTCAGCAAGTGTCCAGCTCTTTTCTCCCTTACAGCGCCAAAAATATTGGAAAATGCCCTATCATAGCAGAACACTTTCCATTACAGATAAACACAAAAAATATGTATAAGACAACCACAACATGTAAAAAAAACAAAACAAAAAATGTAAGTTAACAAATTTACATCAGATAATTATGTAAAGGTTTCAATTTCCACAATGTCATACAACACCACTACAGTACTCTAGTAAAAGTCAAAAACTGTATAGGTAAAACAAAGTCAAACTATAATTAATAATACTAAAAATAAGATAAGTATGCAAGAGCAGACCAGCCTCCACAGGCGGCACCCGTTCACGAGCATGACATATGAATCAGCCATCGCTTCGCTCAACCATATTTTAGGGAACGTAACGACCCGACGCACACGCCACCACCGCAGAGACAGTAAAGAGAGCATGACACACTCAAGATACTCTAAATAAAAACTTAATGATCTATTTAACGCAACGCTGTTTGTTATCTGTAGGACAATGCTGATAAAGGCTGTCATATCAGTATAAAAATTATAAAAATTAATTTTAATAAATTGATTCAAATATAATATGTGATTTTTATTATAACCAGGCTGTTTTATCATCTAAATATTCTTTGACTGTATAATAACCTTTTATATGTAATAAAGACTTCACATGTTTTTTAAACTTATCTAAAGGTAAATCTAGTACAGAATTTGGTATTTTATTGTAATAGTGTATACCTTGCCCCAAGAAAGAACCAAGTACCTTCTGTAACCTGAACAGTGGCATTACAAGTTTTGTCTTTTTTTTTAGTTTTGAAATTGTGTACGTCACCGTGTTTAGTAAAGGAGTTGATGTTGCAACGTACAAAAACTATACAATTATAAATATATTGAGATGCAACTGTCAGGACATCAATCTCCTTAAAAAGATTTCTTAGGGAAGTTCGTGATCCTAGTTTATAGATTGCTCTTATTGCTCGTTTCTGTAAAATGAATATAGTTTCAATATCAGCCGCTGTTCCCCACAGTAGGACGCCATATGACATGACACTATGAAAATAACTAAAATAAACTGTTCTAGCAGTTTCAACGTCTGTTAACTGCCTAATTTTTCTAATGGCATAAGCAGCAGAACTTAGTTTACCGGCCAATTTCGATATATGAGGATTCCATTGAAGTTTTGAGTCAAGGGTAATGCCTAAAAAGACTGTAGAATCTACCAAATCTAATTGATCACCGTTTATTCTAATATCGGTTGGTTCATTTCTGACATTTGGTAATATAAATTTAATACATTTTGTTTTCTTAGCGTTAAGCTGTAAATTATTAATAGTAAACCAATGGAGTACCTCTGAAAGAGCTTTATTTACATTTTCATAATTAGTCCTACACCTAGTTACATTAAAAATGAGTGAAGTATCATCTGCAAATAATACAATTTCACAGAAATTCTCTACAAAGAATGGCAAGTCATTAATATAAATCAAGAACAGAAAAGGACCAAGAATCGACCCTTGTGGAACTCCCATTTTTACATGAGAACCAGATGATTTAGTACCATTTATATCGACAGTTTGAGTTCTAGAGCTGAGATATGACTGTATTAAATTTAGTGCAAAATCTTCGAGACCGTAATAATGTAGTTTCAACACCAGAGTCCGGTGCTCAACGCAATCAAAAGCCTTGGATAAGTCGCAAAAAACTCCAAGAGCATTTTGAGACTTCTCCCAGGCATCAAATATATGTTTTATTAGAGCAACGCCTGCATCAGTAGTAGAACGACCCTTAGTAAAACCATATTGCTTACTATGTAAAAGGTTGTTTGTGTTAAAATATGACATCAACTGTTCGAGTATAATTTTTTCATAAATTTTACTTAGCGCTGGTAATATTGAAATGGGCCGATAGTTACTGGGGTCTTCTTTGTTTCCTGATTTGAATAAAGGTATAACTTTACTAAACTTCATAAGATCAGGAAAGATTCCCTTATCGACACAGTTATTAAAAATTTCAGCAAGATACGGTGCAATAGAATAAATAATATTCTTAATTACTTTAATAGATATTCCCCACAAATCACTCGTGTTTTTCATTTTAAGTGATTTGAATGTTTTAATAATATTCATTGAATCAATGTATTTAAATTGAAAGGAAAGATTACATTTTGGTACATATTTTTGGAGTAAAGTTAGTGCAGCTTCCGGTGATGAATCTAAATTTGATGTTGTTATTACAGGTATATTTACAAAAAAATCATCAAAAATATTAGCAATTTGTGAATCTGAATTGACTAAGTTGTCGTTTACTTTTAAAGTGAAAGTATTATTCCGTGGTTTAAATTTACCTGTTTCACGGTTTATGATGTCCCAAGTGGCTTTGATTTTATTGTCAGACTTTTTAATTTTTTCTTTAATGTAATTAGATTTTGCTACTATGCACACTTTCTTAAACATTTTCGAATAATTCTTTACATATTCTGTAAAATTAACATTTTGGTTATATTGTTTTAAACTATATAAATCATACAATTTATTTCTACTTTTATATATACCAGTCACGACTGGTCAGTTCTTGGACTGGGTCACGGCCCAGTCACAGAACTTAAGTTTATAAGTAATTTTTATTGTTTTTGGTGTAAACACCTGGTTGTATTCGGTCTTGATTAAGTTAAAAAGATTACTATAAAGCACATCTAGATCATCTTGTACAAAGGGCAATGCATCTATTTTACAAGCTATACTATTTTTGAAACACTCCACTCGCTCTTTTGTAACTGGTTTACAGTTCACTATTTTTGGTTCATCCCTAATATCAAAATCATAGGTCACCTTCAAACCGCAATGGTCAGACGTAAGATTATTAATGAGTGACTTAGAAAAAGGGTCATAGTCTGTAAAAATATTATCGAGACAAGTAAAACAGAATATGGCTGAACTAGTTATTTGTACTATGTGTAAAACCTACTACCACCAATACTTCGCAAATATATTTGTACCTATTGATTTGATTTGATTTTTTTGCGGGATTCAACGCTTATATAGGCCACCAGCCTAAGCATATATTTTAAGGTTGTATTTCGGCCTAGTTGTATCGCCTGCTGTGGTCACGAGCTGATTATGACGTATGCCTATTTTATCTGTAACGAAACGCAAAACTTTAAAAGTTTTTGTATTGCCACGCCACCTATTGCTATGGAAGAGCGGTGCCTCTTGCAACAGGTGCTTACTAGGATGGTCCCAACTTAGATTATTGTTTTTACTGAATTTGTATGATAACACAATTTTAATTTAAATTTTTAAATCACTAAGTTGCAAATTAACCTTCTCATCGTTAGTGTCGTGTGGCTGCGCAGACGCATGGCGCGTGTCACATGCGCTGCCCGTGTAGTAGATGGCGAAAACCCACCTTGCTCCCCGCTTATCTGCAACTTGTCCACTCAACGATTCACATGATTTATATACATTTTGTACACTTTCACCTCTCAACCGAACATTGTCGTTAGTCTTTGCAACGGTTATGGCCATAATTATAATATTAAACTCTTCATATAATTTGGTAAGTCGTAATGGAATGATATATACCGGTAGTTAAGCACAAAACAGACAACTGCTTAATATTTTATGTAAGTAATAAGTGTTTATAATTCAAGCTCATTCAATTTCCAAGAACATGTTGTTGAGGAGTATCAGGTGTTTTTGTGAAAGGTGTTTTTTAGGTTTGTTGACGTTCTGTTCAATATTTTTTCACAAACGTTTTTTGAAGAAGCTTTGTGGATTTGTTCATACAAACTAATTAAAATATCATTGAATTGAAGAAATTTTTTTTTTAAGAATTGGTTACTGGAATTCTAGGACTTAATAAATAACCGTAGTTCTATCATAATTAAACTGTTTTGCATCAATTATAAAATATGATAAGGTAGTGCTTAAGTCACAGTTCACTTAGTAGTTACTACGTACTTAAGTGTTTACTTAAACATATACTTTAGTGTAATTAGTCCTGTTCTATGTTATGTTAATATTTTGTTTTGTTTTTACTTACTATTTAACCCATTACATCCATGATTACATCACTATTTTCCTTACTACCTTTTTTACACGAACACGAACGAATAAGATTTTTGAAATGATCGTATGAATAATTGTGTATAAAACCTAACTAAGTAGGTTAGGAAGAACGTACTTGTTTATATTATTGAGGTTAAGGTTTGCTATTCAACTCACTTCCGAGTGATTAACATACGACCCACGATTTCAGCGCTGCAGCAGCGCTAACAGTTAACTGTATCGATAATACATTTTCGCAGCTCCGCGTAGGTGCAGTCGGGCAAAAAACAAATCAAAGCGGCCCGAGGTCGGCTTTGTGCGAGAGCAGGAAGGTGGAAGTGCTTCTCCGCAACTCCCACTTGTATTATCAAAATGCATTTTTTATCGCACTGTTTGCATGACGAGGTTTTTCGACCTCTTTTGTTTTCGCTAAATACTTTGTTGCTGGATGCAGTTCAATGAAAATGTTTCTGTCAGTATTCATTTGTTTCAGATTCGAATATATTTTGAGAGAGGTAGTGTTTTGTTTCTGGTTTTCAAGATAGTAACCAAGACATTAGGCATCATACTTATTACTTATTACATAGAGGTACTTATACATATTACTTATTACTTATTTGCTTATTTTATTTTATAATATTATAAAGAGGAAAGGTTTGTATTTTTATATTTCTGTATGTTTGCAACGAATAAACTCAAAAACTACTGGACCGATTTAAAAAAATCTTTTACCATTAGAATGCCACATTAGCGCTGAGTAACTTAAGCTATATTAAAAAAGAAATGTCCACCCATGCGAAGCCGGGACGGGCCGCTAGTACACTATATAGACACAATATTTGCTGGTGAATACTAATTCACCAGCTAACCACTGCTGGGTCACAATCACAAGCGTTTCCCTATGGATAAAAATTCAACAAGGAGGACGGGCCATAAGCCACCACGCGGCCCCAGTGCAATATTATTAGAGATACAAAATATGGTTGAAAATTACAAATCAATGAACTAAGCAAAAGTGTTTTATTATGTACCTAAGTATATGTATAATTTTGAAATATTATATTGTATTTATCTAAACGAATGAATATATTCAACTTAATTTATCTCTAACATTCTAGCTATTCTAGTTGTACTAACAAATTGCATGTGATTTCGTCCGCGTACAAAACAACAACAAGTCTTAAGTAGACTTTTAGTGCTATACCCAAACATTACTATTTTACTTTATTTATTTTATTTTACAGATTCTTTCTACTCGTAATAAAAAGTAGGCTATAGTTTGGCCCGTAGTTAAGGCAATCTAATAGTGGAAACTTTACTAAAACTGTTCGTAATATCTTTGGGACACACAATTTTTTTTTTTTTGGAGAGAGACTGCTGTTTGCCACTGGGCATTTTCAGCTTCACCGGGCTTTGTTTAGGGGCGGCAAGGTACGTAAAGGGTACCTCAAGCCGTGTTGAAACGAATCACCTTCGGAGGATTTCTAGAGGGTACGGCATCGCACACTTAAAAGTGCGCGTCCCCGTGCCCTCCCAGAGTCTCCGAAGGGTTCGGATCGGATCGGACAAACAAAGAAACAGACATTTAATTTTGTATCAAACTTGTATGTCCAGACTTTGTTACCCTTTTTTGCAGAGCTGATTTTAAGGCTAACCAAGATTTGTCTTGGTCAGAAGTCTTGGTGGTTTGTCCGTTTTGATATTGGTATCAAAACGGTATTTCAATTATTAATAGACCACTTTCCATACAAAATTGCCAGTGTCCTTTTAAAACCAACTCGTTTTGATTAATGTTATCTTATTACATTAATATGTGCATAGATTCATGTATTAGTTGAACAACTAAAACATTCTATCCTACTAAAATAGATAAGATGAATACTTACATAAACAGAGTGTAACATTGGTTAGAATAAATTTAAAATCGTGTTTTAAAGACCCATGTTCAGTGTCGTATTAACATAGGTAAATGATTTTACGTTAATATAAAATAAACTATAGCATTTAAATTGTCGCATTGACGCCGTGTGATATTACTGGAGGTGTTCGTAATGTGATATCGTTGGGATTTTTGACAATGGGCCCATTTTCTTATTACCCGCTGCGAGTGTTTCGCTGAGTGCCGGAGGCTGGGAGCGGAATGCCATTTATCTTCCTGCTAACGCTTATGTCAAAATAATTTAGAACTCAATCTATCACTACGAAAAGAGTATTTTTATTTAGTTCTTTAAATATGTACCTGTTAACAAAATATTTATACAATTTCCCTTTTACATTTTAATATAAAAAAATTGTATATGTAAAACCCACAAAAGTAGCAAACTCATTAGTTAAATTTCATGAAACACTCTATTTGGACATGTGATTGTTTCACTTATTTTCCTGCACGATTATAATTAATAGAGACTGACACCACAAGGTTCTGAAATACTGTAAATTAAAATGAACCATTTATAATTCAGTGTCAAGGAATCTGTCACTAAATCGCCGTGAGCGTAGAAATTTACTGGCCTAAATGACATGCAGAATCGTGGTCCAGATACTGTGGAGCAATTATTCTTTAGTGAAAACACAATAGTCGCTTTAAACAAGCACCCATTTAAATCAGTAAAGATTTTAATATTTTAAAATAAGTGGTCCCATAAATAATGTTCATAAATATGTATAAGTCCAACCGATTGATGTCATTACAAAAAAATGCTAATAGACACTAAAAAAATAAATTTCGCAATGTCGTACTTAGATCTCGGCGGCAGCCGACGCGATATGCGCCAGTCTATCGCGGATTGGGATATTTAATCGATCAAAAACGTAACACCACACATAACCGATGCACGTTGCGCCATAGCAATGATTGTTCGACTTTTCAATAATGATTAAAAATTTCTCGATACGTCCTCGTAATACGTTTTTTCTTTCTGAATGCAATTGAGTGAAACAAAAATGTCAGTTAAATTATGAAAGCGATCGATAATGAAAATGTTGGTACGCATGCGGGTCGGTAGAAAGTGTCTCGGCGGAGCTTTCGTTAAATTGGCGACGCTCGGGTCACGCCGCTGGGGCGCATAAATATGTCGGCGCCGCCCCCGGCCACACTTTGTTTGTTAATATACTGCCAATTACAATCAGACTCCGCCACTGCATTGCATCAATTTCTTAATCTTGTACATCGACCGTATTCGCGAATCAAAGTGCAGCGGAGCGCGCTGCGCTCTCACAGTAAGTTGGTTCTAATCGGCTTACCGAAATTATTATTTAGAATGTTGCTTCAATAATTGTAGACGCAGACAGCGCTAATCTCCAATACCTTTAGCACTATGAGAAAAACAGAGTAGTAGAATAAAAAACAATGTACGAGTATTATGATTAATTTTCTCTTGTAATTATAATGCAAGTGAAGACTTCTATTTATATAACACTTAGGGCTGATTTTGCAATCTTAAACCAAACCCTAAAAATAAAACTCAAAACTTAGGTATCCTTCTGATAAAGTATTACGCAATCAAGCTAAATGTCACCTGTTTAAAACAAAAAGTCATGTTATGACAATACATTTTTAAAATGGTTATCTAATACTTTATCAAACGAATAAGTTTTATCCGTCAATTGAAAAATCGGCCCTTACACTATTATACTCGTAGAACTCACTAATTGGAGGGTAGGGGGGGGGGTCCTCGAATGGGTGACCAAATTGAATATGTGTCAGCCTATGCTTCAGAATGAATGTAAAGTCGATTGTCTAATTTGTTGTCGTAATTCAGTCTGGCATTAAATAACACCCATGTTTTGATGCTGACTTCCCGAATCTCTCAGCGATGGCCAAGATCAAACTGGTCAGTATAAATAAACCAGTTGTCTTCGTACTAGTAAGTTTACTTATTCATAAAAGCAAAATGCCATAGGATTTTGCACAGTGGTCTTTCAGGGAAGTGGCCGAAGTGGGAATTTGCATAGTGGTCTTTCAGGGAAATGGCTGAAGTAGGATAAGCCCTAACAAGGAAATGGCCGATGTAGGAATTTACAAATTGGTCGTTCAGGGGATTGGCCGTAAGTGACCGGATTCCCACTCATGTGCAGACTGTCTGAATTATCACAGAGCTTAAAATCTGATAACTTGGTAATAAGGTATCCTTTTTAGTAGTGTACTTGTAGTAGTTATCGGATTCGCTAACACAGTTTCGTAAAAAAAAATTTATAAGTTTTTTCTTTTTTTATTATACTCTTGATAAAGAAGTAACGGTTGTGACTATGTTTGTTTGTTTGATTGTTTGTCAGGGCTAATATCTGGAACTACTTGTCCAATTCCAAAAATTCTTTCACTGATATAATGTTACATACCTTGCGGGTAACATAAGCTATATTTTATTTTGATAGAGATTAGTCTTTAGCTCGAAATCTCTAAATTTGTAAATCAAGTCGGTAAAAAAAGCACTGCTTAGTCACTTCATCGGCGTACGCTGATTAAATATATAGGTATAGAACATATATATAATACATGAAAATGATAAAAAAAAATCAGCGACATTACATACTATATTTTATTTTTTAAACCACAATAACGTTTTTCAAGTTAAAAAACATTTAATAATTCAAGGTGTTTTTTAAATGTATTTATTAGGCACATTATATTAGTTACGACGTACCTGAAGAACTGGGAATTGACCACAAAACAATTTTGACGCATTTGAAAAAAACTGGGTACACAAAAAAGCTCGATATTTGGGTACCTCACGAGCTCACTGAAATAAACCTAATGAACCGTGTACTCATTTGTGACTCTTTATTACGACGTAATGAAACCGAACCATTTTTGAAAAATCTGATAACTGGTGATGAAAAGTGGATCACGTACGACAAGAACGTGCGAAAAAGGTCGTGGTCAAAGGCCGGTCAGGCTTCACAGACTGTGGCGAAACCCGGGTTAACTCGCAACAATGTGTGTGATGTGATGCTGTGTGTGTGGTGGGATAGGAAGGGCATTATTCAATAAGAGCTACCATCAGGCAGGACCATCGACGCTGAACTCTACTGCGAACAACTGATTAGATTAAAGCAAGAAGTTGAGAGAAAGCGGCTGGAATTAATCAACAGAAGGGGTGTGGTTTTTCATCATGATAACGCTAGACCTCACACATCTTTAGTCACTCAGCAAAAATTAAGAGAGTTTGGCTGGGAGGTGTTAATGCATCCACCGTATAGTCCTGACCTTGCACCTTCAGATTTCCACCTGTTTCGGTCTCTTCAGAATTCTTTAGCAGTGTCAGGTTAACATCACGAGAGAACTGCCAAAATCACTTGTCGCGGTATTTTGATCAGAAGCCCCAAAATTTCAATAGCAATGGGATCATGCCCCTACCTACAAGAAATGATAGATAATAATATGTGGAGAATGTAAATAGTTACTAATATAGGATTCAGGATGCAGTCCTTAACTCCTGGACTAGGTGCAAATATGGAGCGCTAACTTTTCGTCTGGTGCAGGTGCTGTCAGGACACAGATGTTTTTTAAAGTACCTGCATTAGGTCGCTTAGAGACAGGCAAGCCAATTGTGCTACCTTTATACTTACTAATATTTACCGGAAGATACTGCCACAGATACTGCCACAGATACTGCTCAGCATTGCCTACAAGAGTACACGACCAGGGAGCAGAAACGCCACACCCTAACGCCGGTGATTGGCTCCGATCTCTCGCTGGCCAGCGTAGTAAAGTCCATAGCTGGACATCGCCATGTGATGGGTAGTTTTGTTAAGAGTTAAATTAATCCATCCTGAGTTTTGGCTAAACCTCCCCCCCCCCCTTCCTCCCGTACCATCTTGGGGAGTGGGAGGCTCACATAACCGCCGTGTTTTCGCAAACGCGGTGGTATGCGGAATGCATGCAAAAGAAACACTTTCTATGATGGTATTATTTTTTGATTTGGGAAACGTAGTATTGATTTATTTATTTATACAAAATCCACGTGGACGAAGTCGCGGGAAATTGCTAGTGTATGTATAAATTGCCCTTATCACCGTGCATGCGGTATTTGCCTGTGACTGGTTGTGCGTTTTTTGTTAAATTTCTATAAAATGTATGATTTTGTTACAGTAAAATATGTATTAACCGTTGGTAAGCCTAATAATTAAATATAAATAAATACGCTAAGAAATTGTTTTTAAAAACTTTATCGGGATCCCGTGATTTACGGGTAAACGTGCCAAAGGCTGGCCGCTACTAAAACTGTATGTGACGCAATAACAACTTTAAAAACAATATAAAAACTAAAGCACGTTCCGTTAGCAATCATCTTCACTTTGCAAGTCTAGACAAATGGGAAACTTTAACTTAACTTACAATTCAGAATGATCGACTAAGATAACAAAGAAACACAAACATTTATAATAATATAATGCGGCAAGTGCACTGATATTTGAGCCGAGCGTACTTATTATAATAACAACAACGGTTAGACGCTGATATCAGAAATAGTTACCGATTGCAAAACATCTCGATCGCGAGCCGAAATATTGTTCCCACGGTGAGCGGGCGGCCCTGGGGGGCGCTGTCGTCCATCAACATCATTATCTATTAAAAATATCACGTCATATTGTTCGCTATTTTGTATAAAGTTACTTTCCGCGTCGGGCCGGACCACTATCGCGGCATTATCTTGAAGCGCCTATAAATCACCACAGCAATAATTACGACACTCACTGCTCTCACTTGTTCCTTTAACTTGCGAAACCGAAAATGGGAGAACGTTGTTTCGGTTACGGCTCTGTTGAGGTTTTCTTGTTATATACTAACGTCACGATACGCCTGGAAATGCTTTGGTATTAATTTTGTTGTGTCAATCAGAGTTTTGATAACCTATTACACCATAGAAGGAAAAAAACGTAGCAATAATACGACAATACCTAAATAGTTTAACGCCTCGGTGCCGAGTGGCAGAGTGCTCGGTCCGATACCCGAAGGTTCAATTCCCAGGTCGGGCAAAATGTATTTCGGATTTTTCAATGCATATCCCGGGTTTGTGATCACCCGCATTTGGCAAGCGTGGTGATTAAGCCATTACCCATCAATTGTAGCGATGACTTGATTTCAATGATGGAGGCCTTTGCCCAGCAGTGGGACAGTTATAGGCGGTTAACGGTATTTCGCTAATCGTTAAGTATTACGTTGACACATGTGAAAATAATTAATGTACCTAAATGTTTATACATTGTCTTAGCTGAATACAACGAATTTATGTAATGCCGTAATATCTAAAACAATTTGGCGAACCATTAAAGTTTCGCTTGATGATTTCGCTCTGTCTGCAGCGTATGGGAGTGCCTGTGTTTTACGAGGAGTATAATTTAACATAAATAATTTTATAATTGTATTTATTAAAAATTTGTTTAGAAATATCTTTGTAAGATTGGATTTTGTAAAATTTACTAAACATAATTCAATGAAGCTCTATACAAGTAGAGATTAAAACTATACACTTACTTATTACAAAGAGTATTTATTTATCTAATACGTTAACATAATCAAAGGCGAATATGAGTAACATAACAAAAATTAAAGATACAAAAAGTGCATTAGGTAGGTAAATAAGTTAGGTTAGTTAGGTAAGTAGACTTAGAGAATTTAGAGCAGTTATTTAAACCATTTTGGTAATTTTGACACATTAAAAATGTTTCAACTTCGAGCGTTTGGGAGAGGCGCGCGCGCAGTAATTGCCCGCTCCCGCCTCGTCCTAGAAAGCACGCCGCATTGCTTCGTTACGGCCCTTAAGAGTGAATTACGTTCGCAATAAATAATTTTTGAAAGTCCGAGTGCGATAATAACTCCATTAATTTTGATTAATGACAATTTCTTAAAAGTGAATTCTTAACTCGCCCTCGGCCGGCACACGACCCGTCTTGCTGTCGAAAGCAGACCCAGCTTATATTTTAATTAACTTCGCGTTTTTTTATCGATTGTTATTATTTCGATTGAAATTTAACTGTCACTTAGTAATTTTAATGATTATTTTTTTGAGTTTGCTGCATTTCGAAGTCGCATTAACTGAATTGGACCAGATACAAATAACTGCACGAAATCTACAGAGCAACAATTTTACAATTTGTAGCGACAATTCCGTTAAATTTGTGGTCGATTAACTGACATCAATACTCGTTTTTGATTCTCGATTTATACATTGGACATTAAAATGCACTATGAATATTTAACAGTCTAAAATGAACACTGAAAATTTAGACCGTGCATTCGAAGTGTTACTTCTAAAGAACGCTTATTTCTTAGAGAAATACATTCCGAGCGGCGCGCGCGCTGTTTATCGCGAGTCGCTCCCTCGGGTGGCGACACATTCAGCGCATTTGCAATGCGAGATATTCCGCATTACCATAAACAGTACAAGGCGGAGGGCACGCCATCTATCGCGCTACGACATATAAATTATTCAAAATAAAGTATCGCTTAACCCCTGACCCCGCGCGGCCGGGAGCGCAGCGTCGCTGTCCCCCGCCCCCGGGCTCTTGGCCCCGTAACTTCTGTCTTACAACGATGTAATATTGCTGTCCAAAACGCTAAACCGTTATTTGTCATCTCTCTCATGCTTCTGTTTAAAGTGCAGGCTAGAAAGAGATGAAAGCGGCATTGCGAGTCAAATGACGATGGTGAGGTGAGCACATGAATGTGCTGTCGGTCCTGACTGCAGTCAACGCTTCCGGATATAATGATTAATAAAAATAACCTATAAACAGAATGGTGTTTTGCGGTTATTAGGTAGACCATATAATAAAATTACTAATTATTTACTAGACACACTTATTAACGAATCATGATAAACTTTCCAGAATAATAAATCTTAGTCTGGTCAAGAATAACAAGTATATACAACTAATTAAACAAATCACCGCAATGTACTTGTAGACCCACTGTAACCAGGACAGAACAATTGCCTCACTAGGTCAACCAAGTAGTATTGAAAAATACTAATAAATAACTACATACATACTACATTTTTATATTGATTTCAAAATAGTGTGAGTAATTTTTATGGGCATTGCATCACCTGTAGAAGCCTCGATTGCGAAAATAAGTTGTTAATAAGTACTAATTCATTATCAAAAAATATTTTTTTAGGAAGGTATACCGTGGTACGTATAATAGTTTGCTATTAGTCTTAAATATACGAACAAACATCAGAAAAACCGTAGAAAACGGTTAGTTAATTAGGGTGGCAGTGGCAATTATATAAAAATGTAGCGATTACCCATCGCGTGGCAACTATAGGCACATACATACGGCCGGCGTTCGTGTCCTGAAGAATTCCTATTATGAAGTGTTTGCTATGTGCGCGGGCAGCGGGTGGCGGGGCGTAACAGGACCTGCGCGGAATGTTCCCGTCAGCCGCATTATTACTTGGTCACCGTTGGGATTACTATAGGATATCTAGGACTCCAGAGATAACGTTGATTGCACAGTATGAAAAATCACTTATTTGTAAATATTTCTTGGCTAAAGCCGAATTACGTTAAACCTTTTTTTAATACGTAATCAATATGAATGAGGTTAACGAATATTTTACATTTTAATTGCACTAAAATGTTGCATAGAGCAATGAAACAAACATAAAGGTAATTTAAATAGTGTTATCGTTGCTAACAGCTATTTCAGACCGTTTTCACTGAAATCTTCTATAATAAAGTGAATAGATGAGCATTTAGGTAACTATGTGTTGCACAATTATCTTATCAAATAAAAAAATCTGTTGTGCAATGTTAATCGGAAATATGTCAGCGTAATGGCTGCTAACTGCTATTTCTTACCATTTTACACTGATATCTTTTTGTAATAGAGATTATAAAACAATCACTTAACAACTCAATAATAGTATTACACAATTTTATACATCTGCTCTGATTTCCAAAATTCTTTAAATGCAAATTTTTATTTGAAGAGTTCCCAAGCAAGCATATCTACTCTTCACTTTGTAGTAAGAAGCCCAGTAATGTTACTGGGTAAAAGCATATATGAAAGAGAAGTATGGAACCTATTTTGGGAAAATCTACTTCGCTATTTCAACCCGCATTTTCGACAATCCGGGTCTAGTTTGTTACATTTAGGCTAGCGTGCTTATCCTCCTATTCCATCCTACCCGTGCAAATAACTTATCAATAAACATTGCAGTTAGTGACAGTTGTCTGTTGGTAACGCACCGGCGCGCGCGCATGTGCCCGGCGCACCCGGCAGGAACCGCAGGACGACGCTTATTTACTTAACAGCTTTCGCAAAACGGCCCATTAGGTATAACTGTACAAAATAATTACTGCAATGTGCCTTTCTATTTCTATGCGCGCGTGCGGCTCCACCTGCCGCTGATCACAGTAATTATTTACTATGCATGAATGTGGCGGGTGTCTAGGACGAACCGGACAAAGAACGGTCGACAACGGACTCGGACAGGTTCCGATCTCCGCATGGGTGTGCTGCGTAGGTATTTTATGGCAGGCTCATTAATGCGCGTGCGAGCGAAACTGCTCCTAGACGGCGCTAGACAAAGGCTGTATGGAGTTTGTTTGTCTGACCGGTTTTGACGAAATCAAAAGCTTTTTAGAGTTACCGTTTCCATTATTTATTAAAGAGATGTGACCATAACTAAACTGCATCTTATGCACATGCATTTATAAACCGAATTTTATAGATATAACTTTGCATTGCTATTCTGAATTTCATCGGTCTTCAAGCTTTGTTTTTTTTTATTAGGCAACTCCACAGTGTTATATTACAATTATGCTTATAAAACTTCAATATCAATAATCACGACACATTATTTACGAAGGAAAGTAACATATGGATTTTACAATGTTTAAAAATGAAGGTTTTAAATATTTTGTTTGAATGGGCATTATGATAAATATAGGAAATCAATAATTGATAATAATGGAGTTGATAACGAGTTGTTATCTAATAATCTGCAATCCGGAAGCCCAGAGCTCTTCCTGATTACTGAGCTACCAAGATATTTGTTTTCCTCTCGAAATTAGCAAGCACTTGCTTAATACGCTATAAGTTAACGTTGTTTTATCCATGTGTAAGATTATTTTACTATCCATTGTCTTTAGATGACATCACATGCTTGCTTACCTTTTATTACCTTTATATATTAATATGTGAAAAACGTTGTACCATTTTTAAGCACATGCACGTACGGAGGAGAGTGAGATATGGCATAGTAAAAGTCCATATGGAGAAGGAGAACAGAAAGATAAAATGTATTATATACAATCGTGCGAATAAAACACACACACACAAATATGTATATGCTCAATTTTGTTTTAGTTTTTAATTTATTCTCTTATTGCTAAATAGTGTATGTAGAAGATAAGGAAGAGGGTCTCTTTCTGATACAGGTGCTACATGCACTTAAAATAAAGAGACAGCCTTGAATATTGTTTTAAACGAAATTGATAATGCAACAAATAAATTTGATTTTGATTTTTCTTTTTGATCTATACTAATATATAAAGCTGAAGAGTTTGTTTGTTTGTTTGTTTGTTTGTTTGAACGCGCTAATCTCAGGAACTACTGGTTCGAATTGAATAATTCTTTTTGTGTTGGATAGTCCATTTATCGAGGAAGGCTTTAGGCTATATAACATTACGCTGCGACTAATAGGAGCGAAGCATCAGTGAAAAATGTTGCAAAAACGGGAAAAGAGCCTAAAAAATTAAAAATGCTGCCGAAAGTCACTATTCCACGCGGACGAAGTCGAGAGCACAGCTAGTGTATAATATATGTTACGTTACATTTTAAAAACATTATTATTTTGTGTTCGAATTTCGACCACTGGGCAAGCTTCAGTGATTTTTTATTTTAATTAAATACTGGGCTATCGTTGCACCACGGAGCACAGTTCAAATTTAACCCGCAAGATTATACCGAGGCCTCACAAACAAACTTGTTATTATATTAATTCAATAAGTTTGGATATCGAAAGAGCGTAATAGATTTCTCTGCAATTGCTGCGCAGTACAAAAGACATCAACGCCCCGCGCTCACTCGCGGCTAATTCGCCGGCAGATTGGAAACGTGGCCCCGAGTAATGGCCCTTGATGTGGTCCGTTGGCCTATACAGCAATCTATACTTTTGTACAATCAGTAAAAAAGTCACTAAAAACTTTGTTTTCGTATCGCACACGACTGCGGTACTAAACGGCGCTGACAACAGTGGCGGTAGCCAAAGTACATTAAAAAAACGATAGCGAAGTTCGAAAAGAATAAAATGTATGGGATTGACGTAAGATTGACCACGTGATTTAGCGCGGCTTATGTCAATCCCATACATTTATTCTTTTCGAGCTTCGCTATCGTTTTCTTAATGTTACTTTGGCTAAGCCTACTGGCGATTCCATTCGATTGCGGGCGGTGGCAGGACATTAGCGGCGCGACCCGCAATGAGCTATTTATCGTTGGCATCATCGTGTGCATCAGGCATTATTGTGTTCCAACAGTGATTTCTAAGATAAGATACCCAGTTTCTAGTTGAGAATTCCGGCTGAAGGATTACCTTCGCCCTTATCATCACTTGAGATTTAGACTAGTTAAAATTAGTACTTTGCTAAAGCAAGCAATGAATACTACAGGCACTTGTCAACCTCTAGTGATAGTAGTAGTATATGATACGGTAATAAAGTGTTAAATTACTTAAGTTGATGACTGTACCTCGATTTTTTTTATTTCTTTGTTGCCTAAGTATAAAATTCAAAATTCAAAATCATTTATTCAGTTTAGGCTACAAATAGCTTTTATGAACGTCATTATGCCATCGGTTCTTGAGTCTACTATGGGCGGGAGACCTTGTACTAAGAAGAACCGGTAAGTAATGGCACTTTATGAAAATAATTGTAGTTGCAAACTAACTAACTTTCTTTTGTCATTTAATCGAAAATTATGTATTGCAATAGAACTGTTGTGGCTATTAAAATGTACCACCATTTACAATATAGCTAAATTGTCAATTAAAAAAATTGACAAATAACACGTTGGCTCACTGAAGGTTTAATAATAGACTCTTACCGTTTTTATAAAAACCTACAGACCTATTAGAATTCGTAAGCAATTTAGTAACTACGAAAACAATGTATTTTGTGACAAATTTTGTTAGTTTCTTCATTAATGGTTAAAAAGACATATTAGATCTACGAATATAATCTAAATACTACAATATAAATCCTTACGAGCCATACGTATTAATCAATATGTCATCTTTATAACGAATTCAAGCATTATAATATAATAAGATATGACTCGTTAATGATGGCACAGTCGGCATACAAGTGTTAACATAATGACTTCATAGTGTGGCAAGTTCGTTGCGTCAGCATCACTGCCATTACATCGATTTGATTCAATGAACTCGAAATTGTCAAAAGGTTTTCCCCGTCATCTCTTTGCGAGAGGCACAAACGTTGAGTAATCAATATAATGATTTACTTATTTGATTTAGAATTGTTCGTGCACTTAAAACACTTTTTTAGTACTCGTTACTTATTATAATAGTAGGGAAAATGCAGGCTTTTCGCTATTTCTTATCTATGTGTCCGATAAGTTGGGAGATTTTGTTTTTGCGTGTTGTTGAAATTGCACGGCTCGAAATTAAGTCAATAAGAGGATGTGTCATACAACATTACAGGATACTATAATAAATATTCTGAATAACAGTACCGTGTAACGCTAATAAAGTATGGGGTGACTCTATTTAGTACTATACCGACCTTTATAAAACATCCAGGATCGGTCATACATAACGGCTCGGTGAACCGCCAACTTTCTCTTCAAACTATATAAGCTATTGTCAATCGAACATTAATTCAATTATTAAAAATCTATTGTGTCTGTATTCACAGCAGACGACAGGTTAAAAGAAAAAACTGTCGATCACTGGTTTTAGTCGAAAACTGGTGCCACGTGCCACTACCCAACGAATATAAAAAGTATAGTTTGTGCCTTTCTTTATTTTTGTGTTATCTTTATAATAATACGTGAAGAAAAACTTTGTACCCCTTTTTTACGAAAATTGCGCGGACGGAAGAGTATAAAATTTCGCACACTTATAGTTTATTTAAAGAAGGTTATCCGAATGTTATTTTTTTTTTAAATTATGCTTAAATAGTAGATTGTACACCAAGGGGATAAAGCACTGTATTATGTCACGGGCGCGATATTTGAATCCTGAGCGTAACGAAGGACTCCAGATTTAACTCCCGAGCGTAGCGAAGGGGTTTTGAGTTGATTCCCGAGCGAAGCGAGGGAATTAAAATGGAGTCCTGAGAGCAGTGAAGGATTTAAGCGCGCCCAAGGCAAAATCAGTTTTATCCCTGAGGAGTATACTCTACTTTTCTCACCTTTTGCGAGACAATAAAAACCAAGGCTCCTAGAAAAAGTATTTTATTTATTAAAATACTATTTTCATTACTAATTATATATAATTGGCACAGTAAATAACAATAAAAAGTAAATTAAAAATTAAAATTGATGTTTGATACATTAGTCCAGTTATGTACAGATATGGTTATATTTTTTGGTACGCTTATGTTAGTTGAGGTGGAATTTATTTGAGTAGCAGCACCCAATACATCAGAACCTTGCGTGTGAGGGTCGTTTGGCACAGTAAAGGTTGGGGAAGGTGGTGCTTGAGGCAGTGGGCTTGACGGGATATATTTTGAGCTAGATGGCTGTGGTGGCAAAGGTTTCCAAGGATCATCAATAATGGACGTAGTTTTCAGATGAATGTTGTCACCAATACGACAGCTTATCTTGTTTTTGTTTTGTATGGAATTCTCTATGTAGCCCTCTGCTACTGCATCGGATTTCCAGCCACCATGACGTTTTATCTGGGCCATATCTGCTCCTGAATCTGCCAACAGACTTGCCGATGTTCTCCTCAAACAATGACCCGTATAGAGCTCGGGATTTTGCAATTTGAGGTATTTTGCAATTTCTTTTGGCATGGCGCTGATTTTATTCTTGCCAATGACTTGCCTGGTGCATTTGCCATTACTGTAACCGATAAAAAATCTGTTGGTGTTTATATTAGATGGGCGCAGAGCTTGGTACTTTTCAACAATTCTTGCATAATCTTCACGAACTATGAACGAACGTTCTCTATTTGTTTTGGTATCTGGTAAGTTAATCAGCAATAAATCTGCATGTTTTTTGATATCATTGACTTTTATGTTTACGAGTTCATTTCCACGACATGCGCCATTCACTCCAAAAATCAAGGCTACCTGTAACAAAAAATAGGATTGTGAGTAAATAGATAGATACACTACTACATTTTTTGACCTTTATATTATAAAAAAAGCTTGCGACAAAACCTTAGAATGTGTATTTTTTAAATGTGTGCCATTTAAATACCCTTTTATTAATTAACTATTTTATATAGCTATTATAGGTAGGTACTAGAATCGTAACTAAAAAGTAGGCAGTACTCATACTTACTTTCATGGCCAGAAAGCTGTGATCAGGAGCCTCATTCAGAAAAGTTTCCACATCTTGCGCTGTCAATACTTTTGACTTCTTTGCTCGATGACCATCTGATTTCCTCTTTAAAAATGCCAATAACTTGCTATATGTATTTATCTTAATGTCGTGTTTGATGCTTATTGTTAACCTGAGCATCGAATAGATACACCACAGGCTGCTGGACTTCTTTGTACACGATAAATACTCGAAATAAACAAGAAGCACTGACTCCGACACAGACTTTGCGCCTTTTGCAGTTTTCCATTTGTGGAAATCGTCGTAAGCTTTCAAGTATTTTTCCTTCGACTTCTCTGGTAGTAGGTTATTAACAATACCTAAGGCGTCTAATTTAATGGACTCCGGAGTTAAATCACTTTCGTCACTCGACATTTTCTTAATGTTTTATTCTATCTTCTTTTGCAGTTTTGTCTGATACTGATTGCACCGTATTGAAATACTCGCGGCTTTTGTTTTAAGTATTGATTTTTTTTCGTTCGGCTTGCCGTGGCGTGGCCAGCTCGATTTTCGAATAAGTTCGATTTTCAAATAAATGAGGCGCGGCGCGCGCCGCCGTCCACCTCCTCGCCGTCGGCCACCAGCAGCTGCAGCAGCCGCGCGCCGCGCGATTTTGACGAAATTAGACTTTAAATGCATAACAATAAGAACTAAGAGAAGTGAGAATCACATTACTGCCCGGCGGGTTTGTTAGGCAGAACGCACCTTAATCTATTTGCCTTAAGTTGTATCTTTTCTCTATGCCGCCGTGTCGCTGTCACTTTTATAGAATGTCCCGTAATAAAATCGCAACATATCTTACAAATCTTCATCGTTTTATTCCAGTTAATTAGCTAAGTAAACTCATATCATGACATGGTAGCAGAGCGTAGTTCCATTTCATAAAGTTTACTCCGTGATAATTAAATTTATATAATACCGAAGATTCAGGGCGATAATATACAGAAAAAGTATTCGCCGGTGCCACGCCGCGTAAAGGTTACTTTTGTGAAAAAAAAAACATCAAAAAATGTCTGCAAGTAACGCATTTCACATAGAAAAACTAATTGGAAGAAACAATTATGCGAATTGGAAGTTCGCCGTAAAAGCGTATCTTGAACATGAAGACCTTTGGGAGTGTGTAACATGTGAAAAACCAGATAGTGCCAAAGACATTAAAGCAAAATCAAAGCTTATTTTGCTAGTAGATGCTTTAAATTACATCCATATACAAGATGCGAACACCTCAAAAGAAGTCTGGGACAACCTTGAAAAGGCATTTGACGACAATGGTCTCACAAGGAAAGTAGCATTATTGAAGGATCTGATCACGACAACATTAGAGTCTTCTAACAGTGTTGAAGACTATGTCAACAAAATATTGAGCACGGCACACAAACTAAGAAGTATTGACTTTACTGCCAATGATGAGTAGCTTGGGACACTAATGTTAGCAGGGTTACCGGAGCAATATAAACCCATGATAATGGCAATTGAAAGCTCAGGAGTTAAAATCAGTGCAGATATAATAAAAACTAAACTTTTACATGAAGTTCAGAGTTCAGATACAACTGCATTTTACTCATTTAAGAAGAAGACTGACAATAAACAATACAACACAAAGTTTAAGGGCCCACGTTGTTACAACTGCAATAAGTATGGACACATTGGTAAAAATTGTCGAGCACCAAAGAAAACAATAAATAAAAGTGAAGACAAAGGTTATGTAGCAGCTTTTTCAGCATTCACTGAAACATCAGAGTGTGATAAATGGTATGTGGACTCTGGTGCATCTATGCACATGACAAATCGTCGTGACTGGATGTATGATGTTGCATGTCCTCCAATCTCCACAATTACAGTTGCCAACAAGACTCCGTTACCTGTGAAAGGAATTGGAAAAGTAAATTTAATATTAAATGGGAATCCTAATAACAAAATACAGGTAAGAGATGTACTTTACATACCTGATCTTGCTGGAAATTTACTGTCTGTGAGTGCAATAGTTAAAAATGGCTGTAAAATTAACTTTAACAAAAGAAGTTGTGATATTTATAACAGTAAGGAAAAATTTATCTGCTCAGCTAAATTAGAAAACAATTTATACCAATTAAACATACAAAGAGAAGTTCTGGCCAACTTGAGTAGTTCTGTTATTTCAAATGATGTTGTCCTGTGGCATCGCCGTATGGGACACTTGAATTTTTCAGATGTAAACAGATTGCCTAAATGCACTGAAGGTGTCAGCTTGTCTTCAAACATCATGAAGGTGCCGATTACCTGCACTACCTGCCTGGAGGGGAAACAGTCGAGACAACCTTTCAACAATGTCGGCTCCAGAGCTACAGATCAGCTAGAGGTGATACATTCCGATTTATGTGGTCCTATGGAGACTACATCCGTTGGAGGTATGAGATATTTTATGACCTTTATCGATGATTACACAAAATTAGTGCATGTGTATTTTCTTAAAGACAAGCTCAGTATACTAAATGCATTTAAAGATTTTCATAAAAAGTCAGAAAATGAACTTAATGGCAAAAGAATAAAAATCATTCGCACAGACAATGGATTAGAGTATTGTAATAAAGATTTTGATAAATATTTAAGTCAGTACGGAATCAAACACCAGACCAGCACCCCTTACTCACCACAACAGAATGGTCTCGCAGAACGTATGAATCGAACCCTTGTGGAAAGAGCTAAGTGCATGTTGCTTGATGCTAACTTACCGAAATAATACTGGGCCGAAGCGATTGCAACTGCAGCGTACATTATTAACCGATCACCTACTACTTCTATTAATAAGAAAACACCCTATGAGATATGGTCAGGGAACATACCTAACTTGTCAAATATGCGTATCTTTGGTTCAGAAGTCATGATGCAAGTTCCCAAAGAAAAAAGAAAAAAATGGGATCCGAAGTCACGAAAAATGATTTTTGTGGGCTATTGTGACAACACCAAAGGTTACCGCCCTATTGATCCTTTAACGAAAAGGATAATCAAAAGTAGAGACATAACTTTCTTAGAAAATGTACAACAAATAGATAGTAAAATATACTTACCCAATGTCGTTGACAGCTCCATCACAGTACCAATTGATGTCGACAGCACCACCAGCACACCACCAGATCCTGAAACTGAAAGAGAGACACTTGATCCTGTCGCTGAAACTTCAACTGTTGATACTAATCATAGCTCAGAGGAATACCTAACTGACACAGATGTAGACGAAGCATATGTTCCTGAAAAATAAATTATGAAATTACCTGAAAGAACCATCTCTTTACGCCCTAGAAATAATACTGGTAAATTTGATAGCCATAACAAACATACCTTCTATTGCTCCATCAAAAATCTCAGAGATCCGGAAACTGTAGAAGAAGCTCTGTCCTCAGAAAATACTGAAAATTGGAAGAAGGCAATGGACGAAGAATTTCAATCTCATAAGAGAAACATGACATGGAAGCTTACTGACTTACCTACTGGAAAGAAACCCCTACCATGTAAGTGGATTTTTAAGACTAAAACCGATGACAAGGGAGTAATAACAAGGTACAAAGCAAGGCTTGTAGTCAAAGGCTACGCACAGAAAAGAGGTGTGGATTATGACGAAATTTACTAACCTGTAGTAAGATACACTTCTGTCAGATACTTGATTGCACTGGCTGGGAAATATAATTTAGAAATAGACCAAATGGATGCTGTGACAGCCTTTCTTCAAGGAGACATTGATAACGAGATATATATGTTGCAACCAGAATTTTATGAAAGGTTTGTCTTTTGCAAAAATCTATTTATGGCCTGAAACAAGCCAGCCGACAATGGAATTTAAAGTTAGATAGTGTACTTCAGAAAATTAGATTAAACAGATCGAAAATAGACCCATGTATTTATTTCAAAATAGAAGAGAATAATATGATTTTCGTGGCAGTATGGGTCGATGATCTCATAATTTTCACAAACAATGAAAAGTCAAAGAAAGCAATTAAAGAAAAATTAAAAAGTGAATTTTATATGAAAGATCTCGGAGAAGCAAAGCAGTTCATTGGATTAAATATTATTAGAAACCGTGAGTCAGGTACAATAACCATTGATCAAGAAAGTTATATAAAGGAAACTTTGGAACGCTTTGGTATGGCAGACTGTAAACCAGTAAAGACACCTATAGAAGTGAATGCAAAATTTTACACTGAAGAAGGTGAGAGAAATGAAAACATTCCATATAGACAGGCTGTGGGATGTTTACTATACTTAGCTCAGGCAACCAGACCAGATATTGGTTTTGCAGTCAACAAACTGAGTCAATATGCCAGTCATCCAAATAACCAACATTGGCTTGGTATTAAGAGAGTGATGAGATATCTCCAAGGCACAAAACACTTGAATTTATGTTACACTAGAGAACCATCTCAAGAAATTAAAGGCTACTGTGACGCAGATTGGGCCAGTAGTCCAGAAGATAGACGGTCTTGCACCGGTTATATCTTTATTTTTCAGAAAGGAGCCATAGCGTGGAACTCTTGCAAACAACCGACTGTTGCTCTGTCTACAGCTGAGGCGGAGTATATGGCGATGGCGTCTGCAACCCAGGAGGCGCTGTGGATTCGCCAACTTCAACGGGAACTCAGTCAACAGGAAGAAAAACCTCTCTCTATTCACTGTGATAATCAAAGTGCTATCCATCTTGCAAACACCGATTGTTATAAACCTAAAACAAAACATATAGATATAAGATACCATTTTCTAAGAGATTATGTAAATACTAAAACCATTAGTTTCTTCCACTCCAAGGGTTCGGAAATGGTGGCCGATATATTAATAAAAGGAACATGTTTTGAAAAACATTTTTTTTGTATAACAAAAATGGGATTGCGTTCTAGGGGGGGTGTTAGGCAGAACGCACCTTAATCTATTTGCCTTAAGTTGTATCTTTTCTCTATGTCGCCGTGTCGCTGTCACTTTTATAGAATGTCTCGTAATAAAATCGCAACATATCTTACAAATCTTCATCGTTTTATTCCAGTTAATTAGCTAAGTAAACTCATATCATGACAGGGTTATAATGAAATTCAGTACAACATTACACCCCGGCAAAAGACAAGGGCTATAATGATTTACTTTGAGTAAGGTTTGCATGATATATAATGAGGCATTGTCGAGCAGGTGGTGTGAAAAATACATTAAATCAATAAAACAAACATTACACACACTACCACATATTTGACACACACGCATATGTATTTGACACACACGTATGTATACTCTTTTCAAAAATGGAAGAGGAGCGGCCGAAATCTGCCAATGCCAATCCAAACTCACATTCTGTCTTTTTTATTTTTCATTGCTTAGGATACAATCCGTGTAGCCTTAATAAAATTACGGTCGAATTTCGACCACTGGGTGACCACTAGTATTAGTTTATTTCCTGATGATTCTTTTGTTCAAACAATTAAATTTCTGTTGTCTCTGGGTCCGGCGGCAGTCAACCTGTTAAATTTTGTACCCAACGGGGTTCAAAAATAGATCTTTATATTTTATTTGTTTTTGCAATAAAATTATTGAAGCAGTAATGAAAAATATTAAATTTATGCCAAAATTATTAACTTACGAGCATGTTACCGGTTTCCGAGATTTATAAGAATTGGAAGTGCAACATCACACCAATGCTTGAATGTTTCTCAATGGGTGCGACGATAACATCGTGAAGCGACCAGGGAGCGTGGCGTAACAATTTGATTTTTTTCGTTTGCTCTCGCGCTGTCGACCTCGCGCACCTATCCCGACCTTGTCAATGCGACGTGACGCCGCCAGCTCGGACCTTGAGCCATCGATGACTATCGGGATGTGCCAATTTGCATTGTTCTCGATATTCAGCGGTAAAGGCACCTCTCTATTTATGACATGATTATCAGCGATGTTCATCTTGCGGAAATCATTACAAAAACAAAAACGGTTCAATATTGTTCCGTAACAAGTTCTATGCTTTGGGGAGTTCTAAACAGTTTTATCTACACTAATGTTGTAACATTCTACTTATGTTTCCAATACTTGACTTATAATTACTACTGTTATAGCGCAGACAACAAAACACTCAATTTAAGCAATTTCACATGATGGTATAATATCCACATCGATATCGTAAAATCTCATTATAACATCAATAAAACGCGACCAATTAACCTGGCGAGCCTTATGTCAAAATCCTCATACAAGTTGTATAAAATTTTGATATTAGGCTGGCTTTTGAAAACAGTTGGGTTATACGTGAAAACTTCGTCGAAACTACTAAACTTACATACACAAAACTCTTTGGTAAGATCTTGTGCCAATTAAATAAAAAAAGAACAGCGCGCGCTTGCTCCTGATTGGCCCTGCGCGCGCAGCTGCGCTCTCATTGGTTAGATTTTAATGGCGGCAAGTTCACTGTGACAATACACGTACGCGTGAATTTAATGTTTCGCAATGTGTTTTGTTTCTAAAATACAAATTAAAAGTTAAAAATGGACAGCGACGATGATATTTGTACGCCTCCGGATATTCTAGAATTGGCAACAAAAGTAACTCACAATCTTTTGCCAGAAAAATCTAGAAAATTATGTGAAAAAGAATATAATAACTTTTTGGCATGGAAGATGGAAAAGAAAACTACATCATTTTCTGAAAATGTCATTCTTGTGTATCTCAAAGACCTCTCCGACAAATTCAAGCCATCTTCTATGTGGGCTAAATATTCTATGCTCAAGTCCACACTGAGTATCTACAACAATATTGATATCACGAAGTATTCAAAAGTCATAGCGTTCCTGAAACGCAGTTCAGAAGGACACAAGGAAAAAAAGTCCTTGACGTTTACATCAGGTCAAATAAAGATGTTCCTGAAAGATTCACCAGATATTTTGTATCTTTTTGAAAAGGTAAGTGTATTTTAGTTCTGTTATTTAATTTACCTAGTACTTACGTACTACACACGCAAGTTATCTAGACACTCCGTTTAAGCGCTTTGTGTATAAATTAGGTAGTAGGTACCTACACTTTACTACTTCATAAATCATAATTTTTGCCTTGGCTATGTACCTCAAGCTTATTATATCGTTTATTGTTACAGGTTGCACTAATCTTCGGCATAATGGGGGCATGCCGAAGGCAAGAGCTATACAACATCCAGTTCGATGAAGTCTCTAACATAGACGACAGTACAATCATGGTGAAAGTTTCGAAAACAAAAACGAAAATAGATCGTTCTTTCGTTGTGACGGGCAACTGCTATGCCGTATGTAAAAAATACATGGAACTTCGACCCACCCCCTGTCGAAACCCTGCCTTTTTCTTGAGCTATAGATCGGGGAAGTGCGTCGATCAAAGAACTGGTATTAATAAATTTGGTGCTCTGGGAAAAACTATCGCAAGTTTTTTGAATCTGCCTAACCCAGCGTTGTACACGGGGCATTGCTTCCGGCGCACCTCGGCGACCCTTCTCATAGATAGCGGTGGTGATTTGACCGCACTGAAACGACACGGGGGGTGGAAGTCTTCTACTGTGGCTGAAAGCTACATTGATGAGTCTTTAATGAATAAAATTCAAGTCTCAATTACGATCTTGAACAGTATAGAAAACAAGACGAATGAAGTAATTATAAATATTCCAACTCCGTCTACGAGCTCTACTGCTTGCCCCGCGACCGCTACAGCTGCTGGATCAATAATTAACATTAACTTTCAAAATTGTACCATCCAAAATTTGAACAATTATTATAAATAAACTATTGTCAGCTTTTACTCTTGTTGTTTGACTAATTGCATTAGTGAAGATAAAGTAGTGTATGCAACTGCATATAACACGGGTATTAAAACAGTCGTTACTATTATGAAACTCGCTGCGCTCGTTTCATAAACTCACACTCGTGTTTTAATACCCTTCATTATATGACAGTTGCATAAACTACTATTATACATCAGTGTCATACTCGTACATTACATGAAATAAGAATAAGAAACATTTATTGACCTGCACAACACATAACAACGTATACAAAAAGGATACATTGTAACGTAAACGGCTTACGTTTGTTTTTATCAACAACACAACAACCCGTGACAACATGGAAGAATTTGAAAACCAGTAACAGCTTCAAACAACTAGCACATTAAAATACATACAATATTAAATAACTAACAGAAAGAAAAGAAATGAAATATATAACAAATTCTACTAATATTATAGATGTTACGAAAGTTTGTGAGTATGTATGTTCGTATATTTGTTGCTTCTTCACGCTGCAACGGATGGATGGGTTTGGATGAAATTCGGTATACAGATAGTTTATAACCTGGAATAACACATGGGATTTTTTCCAGATATTTCCACGGGAACGGGAACCACGCGGGTGAAACTGCGAGCGGCCGCTAGTATAAAAATAAAGTTACGGTTACTATTAAAGGGGGGACTATTCGGTAGCTAGCAAGGTGGACTTAAAACAATCCCTACCACCAACCAAACCCGGTAAAAACATGTAATCCCGCTGGGACTCAACCCTGGATCTACTTTGAGACCAGTAGTTTAGTTTAGTTAAGGCTAGCCTACCTAGGTATTCCTGCAAAAGTAGCCTAGTAGTAAAATCGGGCCTGCCGAGCAGCCGTACTCGCGCATCTTGTAGGTATTTAAACATAGTAAATAAGACATAGTAAATAAGACAATCATTTTATCAAATCAAACTCTGCTAATTTATCTGCGAAATATTTACTGTCTTTAGTTGAGTCCAAAAATTAAATGTAAAATATCAGTAGTTTAGTCATAATATTGAAAAAACATTACAAAAATGGGTAACTTTAGGTTTTTTTTCTATCGAGTGAAGTTCATTGGATCTTGTAACTGAATGCGACTTTGACTAGATTAGATCCATAGGGCGATTTTTCTGTGCATAGGGGTCAGTGGCTATACCCGCCCCTTTTGTTTTTGACAAATTTTCTGGAAAGAAATGAATTTCTATTTAAACTTTAATAATGAACTAAAACAAATGGCTTTGACAGAAAAAAGGTGAGACATAGAAAATAATGGTTTAAATTTTGGAAAAAAGTAATAAATATTTTTTTTCCAGAATTTAAACCGTTATTTTCTGTCTCAGATGGTTTGAAAAACTCAAAAGCGCGGCCTACCTAGCCTTAAGCGGTTAAATTTTAGTTCAGACAATGCGATAAGATTACGCTCGAACTATCTCCGGTTCTGGGGTCTATGACACATCCCAGAAACGATTTGTTCACATCCTATTTCAATTTTAAAATATGAGTTGTCGGGCGTCTCATCGTTGAAACTGCTTGTAACAATGAGATAGGCAGCCCGTAGTCACCGCGACAAGTTCGGGCGGGGCCAGACAATTGAATTGATAAGCGACTTTCTATAGCAAAGCCGAGACTTGCAGACAAAAGTGATTCTGTAGATTTATATATATATATATATATATATATATATATATATATATATATATGACTAAATACAGTTATATTAATGATACTTAAAATGTCGAGGAGGAGGAAATGTCTTCACTGAGGAGCTCGGCGGCGCAGTGGTTAATGCGTCCGGTTTGCGAGTGCTGAGGTTAAGCAACTTTTGCAATGGCCGGTCATCGGATGGGTGACCAAAACTGTTTAATCTCGAGCTCCTCCGTGCTTCAGAAGGCACGTAAAGCGTCCCGGTTACATTCGTTAACAACCACTAATCCGCACTGAGCCCGCGTGGTGGTTTAAAAGCCCGTTCTCCCTATCCATCCATAGGGAAGGTTCGTGCCGCAGCAGTGGGGACATAAAATGAGCTGATGATGATGATGATGACTTAAAATACTTTTTTGAAAATAAATAAATATAACAAAATAATTATGTTAAATAAATTTTTGGAGCGTTAAGTTCAATTCAATCAAACTTTCTTTGTAATCATCAACAGCCTTTTTGTCTTTTTTGTCTGGCTTACAGCTTGGGCCAAACGCCAGCAAACTAATTGTTAAATATTTGAGACAGAATATAATTGTTTTTTTTTTAATATCTGACTTTTATTACTTTAGTAACCTAGTAAGTTTATAAAATGTTTTTGTATTTTTTTTCTAGTAAGTTTAGTTCAGATATAAAGTTCATTTATATTTTTACGCAAAAAATAAAGTGAATTTTGTCTTTCAAGTGGTAAGCTTACCTGTACCCATTTTTTTAAAACGTTGCCTGTTTTTTACGACTCCATATCTGATATTAGCCGAGACCAACGTCTTAACGTGTTTTTCAAAGCGCAGAAAAAAATCGACAGCAGAATTTAAAGTTTACTTTTGATAATTTTAGCCCAATGTAGGCTACATTGGGCTTGGCTTGGTGTAGCTCAATGTAACTCTGCTATTTATTATTCCCTGTGGATTAAAACAACACTTGGGCCCGGTGCGGTGGTTATTAACTACTGCTGATACTAACAGCTTTACATGCCTTCCGAAGCAAGGAAGGCGATGGTCCTTAAACCTTGGAACTTTTAGTATTCCCTTAAATATTTGCGATTATTGCAATAACGCGCTAGACTTTGGCGCCACTGATCTTCTCATTTTTACTAAAATCTATTAAACTTCAACCGATTATATACTACACACTATTATGTACGTACTACATTTTATTGTACCCAATATACTTGCATAAGCATAATTTATTTCGTTCTTACGCCATTACACAGAGAAAAGCTTACAGCAGCCGTAATCATTTCAGCCATTCATTCAATTTGTATGCGCCCACAATTGTAATATAATATTAATGTAATACCAATTACTGTAACTACCTTGGGCGCGGAAAATCAGGCGAAAGCGATGAGATACCTGCTGTAATACCTCATACTGATTACGTTTGATTATAAGGTAATTATGCTCGCTATACTCGTACATACGCACTATATCTGTTGTTCATTCTTGTTGAACTTGGGGAACATTACAAATTTATTTTATTGAAAAACAATGACACATGTAAGAAAATATGTAATCGTAGCATTATTGCTACGTCCGTAGCCACCACTAATCTCGTCATGTACTAAGTAAAAATACTAGATAACGTAAGTACTTTTATTAATAAATATATGAAAAAAATCCAGCACCAAGACTTCGAGCATGACTTTCCGTGATCAGACAAAGACATACCAGCCCTATAAGGAATCGAAACATATACCTTTTGACATTAGAAATGTCTTTATAGGCTCCGATTTCACGAAAAGTGCGATCCCCTTATATCTCGGAGAGTTGTGAAGATATGATATTCAAAAAAAGCTCAATATTTTGGAAACGAAGAATGATATCAAAAATTTGAGAAAAACTCTACAATTACAACAGCTACAATTTGAGCCTAAACAAAGACGATCGGGTTAAGGGTTTGTCCTGAAGCCTAACCTTTTTGAAAAAAGTCAAAAGTCAGAACGACATTTTTCACCAACATTTTTTCGAATTCCGTAGAAATCCAATGTGCTCGATAGTCGTGTGAGGCACGAAATCTGTGAATTTTGGGGTAGCGATCAAAGTTACTGGCCACTGCATCCAACAGCTGGCTACGAAATGGGTTAAAAAACAAAACAAAATCGAACAAAGTGAAGCCTTCACTATAGATAGACGCGCTTTCATATTGTGGCGGACGTCACACAATATCAAATTGTGTGTCAGCGACTCGTGACATCGTACGGCTACGTATCGCTTAAACGATATGCCTTCAGAAAAATCACGCTTCATTATCCATAAAAAGAAAGTTGATTGTTTAATGATCGATGCTCGTAACCGCGGCCGGTGCAATTAGCGAGATTTACGGCGACCCGACGGCGCTGGCGTGTCGTTCGTTTGCAATTTACAACGAACAGTTTTCGGCCTTCGCATGTAATTTTGATTATAAGTGGCCGATTGTTATTACAACAATATCATATTCGGATAATTAGGTTGACAAACATGCGCCATCTTTTTAACTATACAAAGAATAACGCAAAGGAATAAAATAATTGGGTGTGTTATACAGCTCAGAGGACCGTTAAATTACTTTGTTAAGCTGTATATTGTAGTATAAAATTGACATAAATAGTAACAATAGCCTTTACCATCATTTACCATCAAGTTAGTAGGCTTTTAAAAATTCCGGCGATGTTTATTATGATAAGGCCTAAGAAGTGCACATAAAGTTTCGTTAATTTATTGCACGTATACCTTAACTATAAGCTGGATAATGGCTTTGTGTAACGTAAGCCCGACCACGCTATTTACAATTCGAATGATGGTTAAATGCCATTGTCTATGGCGTGAGGCAACAAACATCAACTGACGACATGTTAATTTTGAGAAACAGCTGACAGGCGCACAAGTTCAATTCGTTAAATGAACACGTCCCAGCAAGGCGAACACGTCCACCGAAACATAAATAAGTAATCTCGATGTTCCGCCGAACCCCACTGACAGACAGATGACGATTAAAATAATAATGTTGAAACACTCAATAACCGAATGATGTTATTAAGCTCGGCTCTTTCATAAATATTCAATAGCTTAGTTGCCAGTTAAAAGTAAGAGTGGATCTATGTTGTGCATTAGAGGGCATATTATGATTAATGGAGCAACTGCCTACAGCTAGGAAGCGAATTGATTTTTTTTTAATTATTTGTTATTTGTTTACTGGCGCAATTCCTATAGAGTTGGCCGTTTTAATAGCTGCGATTTATAACACTCTTCTTTTTATAAGTAACTGTGTATCAATAAGCCACTCGGCTGCAAGGTCGTCAGGTACAAAAAAGGCGCAAGTTCTTGCTCTATTTTTATTCGCGAATAAAAATAATATCAGTACACCTATTTGGAAGTGGCTCGCCGGAGCGAGTGCGGCTCGGACTGGTCACTACAGGAAGTTAAACCAATTGGACAACAAAAAGATTTATGTGTTTTCCAATTCTTTAATATGTGTTGCAGTCTGGCACCAGATAATAAAACCGTTGCCACGTAGTGACAAATGGGGTAACTATCTGGATTGTGGCATTATTTACATAGCATGTTTAGTTTCCAAAATTTGCCGTATGTGGTTGGATGTTTTTAGTTTTATTTTTATAAAATGTGGTAGGTACATAGTTACGAACTTTAAATGAAGTTTATGAAGAAAACAACTTTTCGTTGTGTGTGCTATTAAAACAAAAAGTGTGATTGTATTTATAGACCTTATTTTAAGTGAAGCAAAAACTGTAATAGTTTTGTTTTTTTTTTATATTAGGCCATGCCGGTGTTATGTGTTATTTTACTGTTGTTCTTTAAAAAGAAGTTAGAGTTGTTTTTGGAACTACAATATAGATACATTTTACTTGTGAATTTGTTGATTATTATATTGACTAATAGTTACTAGATTCTTTTAGATCAATATTTTACCTACTATTAACAAATGTTTTTGTTTTGTTTATATAATTTTTAACGCTTTGTTGCGAACAAATTACAAAAACATAATTGTTGAAAAAATTTGCATTTAGCAGGATTTGAACCTGCACCCTTCTGACATACCGGGTCAGGTCAAATCCTGCTCGTGGAATTTTTTTCAAAATTTGTGTTTTTTTTTTACTATTAACAAGTTTATTAAAATAAAGATGTTCAGTGGCCAAATACTCGCTACCAATATTGTTGGCTTATGTTCTATCTATATATGCCTGACGTTTGAACGGACGTGACGTTTCGACCAACTCTTGGGGTGCATAGTGCAAGTTTCATTAGCCATTCGATCACGTTAACGATAACGAGAATTTGTATGGCAATTTTAACTCTTCTCGTATTTTTGTTTTCGTAAACGTTATCGAATTAAAACGGATAGTAAACAAAACTCACACTAATAGGCACCCTGATTTCAACAAAGGCGGCTGTTTCGAAACTTTATGCTAAACTAATATTGAAATATAAATAAAAGTAAATCCGTTTAAAGAGTTTCATTTCAATGGATTGTGTACACAAAGAACAATATATTCACAGCTGTCATCTAAATGGATGTTATCACAACAAAGCCAAATAAGGAAGCAGGCCCATGATTCGCAAATTAATAATATAATTATACGTTTGATTATTCGGAAACATAACACTCGACGCTATGACATTAGCAATAAATATAGACTTAATCTGTCTGCGTTTGAAATGATTTCGATGTAATCTCATTCAATAAGGTAATAAACTTTTTAGGACTCATCCACCAATGGTTTATTATGAACACCGTGTAACAGTTTTTTAATTCTTTAATATGAAATGATTTATTTTACAAGTTAATATACAAATTTACAATATACAATCCTCCATACTAGGCGTAGCCCGTCCTATGGGGGATGTAGACGATTTGTGTGTTGTAGTTTACGGCCAAAATACAAACAGTAGTTATTCTAATTTAGTAAAATAAAAAAAAAAACAGAAAAAATTAAGTAAACTTAATGAAGCTACAATTTAAGACAAACAAAACAGAATTACCATAGAATACAATTTAGAGTTGTGTGTAAGTATGTCGTCTGTGTCATATATTTTGTGCGTATGTGTAAATTACATTTTATCTTTACCTTGAAATTGACGATATGGCTCGTTAGAACAACTTTCCCTATCTCTTATACTTCGCGGACTCAGACTTCCCCTTAATGACTCATTGGGTTTGCTCACCCTTTAAACGTGAATTTTGTTTGCAGTATGAAGTTTTAATTGTTTTACTTTTTTTTTTGTAGTTAAAGTTAAGTATTTGACCGCAATCTCACCTGATGGTAAGTGGTGATATGATGAAGATCCACTCATCTTCTGAGTTCTGAGCGCTGAGTTCTAAGGATAGGTTTTAAAAAAATGTTTCTCGAGCGGTTTTTATATATTAATTTTTTCTTTTTTTGTGTGATTGTCCTTTATATTTTGTGTTTATTTTTTGTGATGGAAAGAATTCTTTTATGATAGGGCATTTTCCAATATTTATGGCGCTGTAAGGGAGAAAAGAGCTGGACACTTGCTGAGTTTCTTGCCGGTTCTTCTCAGTACAAGATCTCCCGCCCAGAGTAGATAGATTTACGAACCGATGGCATAATGACGTTCATAAGAGCTCTAGGTAGCCTAAACTGAATAAATGATTTTGAATTTTGTTTTTTTTTTTTAAATTTTGATATGAGTTTCTACTTAGGTATCCCACATAATTTAAGCAATGTTCACGTGACAAGCGCTTAACGCATGTATACATCTACATGAATTTTATTCAAGGCGTCCTTATGCTAACGCGCGTTAAATGTACTTGGTTGTAAACGCGCTTTTTTTTAGAGACTTTACTTAATGCCACTGGTAATTTTCAGCTTCACTGGGCTTTTTTTAATGGCGGCGAGAAACTTAAAGGGTTCCTTAAGCCGTGTGAAACGAATCACTGTCAGAAGTTTTCTAGAGGGAACGGTATCACGCACTAGTGCGTGTCACAGTGCCCTACTGCCTAGATTCTCCGAGGGGTTCGGATCGGATCGGAGGGTGTAAACGCGCGTTAAGAGCGTTTACGCCGCACACTAGCACCGCCAATGAAAAAAAAAACATATCTAGTAATTAGAGATAGAAAATCAAATTATGCTCAACAAACTAGACGTTACGGCCACTTTTAACTATAACGCCATATTTAACTAAACTATAACATGTGAGGTGTTCATTAGGTGACGTAAAAATGCTAAATTACTTCATTCAAATAGTTTGTTGAGCATAATTTGATTTTCTATCTCTAATTACTAGATATGATTTTTTTTTCATTAGTGGCGCTAGTGTGCGGCGTAAACGCTCTTAAGGCAACGCATTGGAAATTTACGTGGCGGGGATCTTGGTTTTTCCCGACAACTACAAAACATATGAAAGTGATATTTCATGACATGATTTTTCATGTAATTGACTTCATTTTGCTAGTTTCAGAAACACAACTTTTATAAGAGAGAAAAAAATATCAAAGTAACCTCTTTTAAAACATAGATTTGCATTTTACAGGCAATTAAGATTGATTTAAGCATCTAAATTTTCTTAGTAGATTCATACGCTCATCAATACGCTAGTTCATTTTTTAAAAACAATTTGTAGTTTTAATTGGAAGGAAAAAAAACAGTTTTTCTTATGGTACGGAGCGCAAACGCTCCATATTAGATTAATTGTTTAGTGGTGCGTCGCCTTAAACGCTTGTCATCTAAACATAGGCTTATGGTACCATCTTGCTACTGACTTCCGAGTTGTCCGTGCTCGACTCTCTGGCACGTCACAGTCAGTGCTTGACCTTCATGCGTTTGACGGAAATGTGATGGCACTGCGTATTCGATATTGTATGTTCATGTTTTCATTTGACAGTGGCTACGCTTTTGTGTTAGGTACCTATACTTTCATTAAAATCGATATAAGCTTTTTTATAAAGCTGTGTGCCCGAGGTATCTCGGGATAAGTCTCATATAGTATCTTCACATAGTGTGAATTATATTTTTTTTTATCTATACTGAAAGGTAACGATCGTTAGCTATATAATTTATTTCACGTAGAGTAAGTCAAGTAAACAGCCTATAATTGTCTCACTGCTGGGCAAAGGCCTCCATCATTGAAATCAAGTCATCGCTACTATTGATGGGTAATGGCTTATTTCACGTACCTACTACAATTTAATTCTTGGATTATATTATTATAAAATATTTCATAACCGCAGTCCCACTTTGTTGTTATCATCTATGATAATTTTATTACCCGACTGAAAATCTAAAGTTCGTGAGCATCGGACAATATTTTGATCAGTAACTCAATCATATTTTACTATAGAATTAATTGTAAAGAATTACAGAAAAAAAACCTTAAAATTTCTAGTATAGTATTAACTTAACTAAAGTGCGCCGATTAATCTTTATTCTTTAAACGAATGTATTAACAGTTTTTAAATAAATCTTTTCGTTCGAAAACCATTGCGGTTGTTGCCGAGATGCGAAATTGGATACGCTTATATTTTACGCAGAAAACAGCGACTACATCTGACCCGTCACCGCGCATAAGCGGAGTCAACAAGTGGCCAAAGGACAAAGTCGGGATCCGCGGCGACCCGCCGACCATCGTGCCGAGCTCAATTTATTGTGGGCCACGGGCCTTTGTACCGTATAACTTACAAGCGTTATGCAAAATACGCCTTTCGATTTTGCGATATATCTATAAATCGGGACCGAGATAGGGCTGCCTACATAAAAAAATGTGTGTGCTCTAAAAATGACAGATTCAAAAAATTTTTGAGAAAATAACAAAACTAAAAATTGCTTAAATGTGTTGACAAGAAGATAAATCTTTATGCGGATCTGTTACCATACATTTTATGTAATAACCAAAGTAGGGTACAACCCTAAAAGGAGACGATCGATCGTGGGATAGTGCGGTGGGTGAGCGGCGATTTTGATATGTTACTCAGCAACAACGGTACCGTTCGTAACAATAAAAAGTAACAAACCGAAAATGAAAACAATCTTAGTGTTTTGTTACGACCTTTTTAATAGGAGGCGGATGTTTTGGAGTCGGAATAGGCACGATTCACGCCGCTCATTCCGCTTCTATTGAATGACTACCGACTCCTATTGCGACGCTTAAATGGCTGTGTAATAATTACACTGACAATTTAATAATGTCTATACAATTTGAAGATGACATTGCAAATTCATTAAATCTATGAGTTGTAGGCAGTGGCTTAACAGCATCGTCGTCATCATATAGACATCAATTTTGTAAGAATGACGAGAATTACCATTAGATAATTAGGTAATATTTATAAATGTATGATATTTAAATAGGTTAACAGACGTTAACAATAAAGTTGATATTTATAATAATTTATTTGTTGTTTAACAACACTGTTTTATAATACTTTAGTTATTATAATAAAGAGATCTGTAAGTAATCTGTGAGGAGCTCGATGGCGCAACGGTTAACGCGCCCGGTCTGCGAGTGCTGAGGTTAAGCAACTTTCGCAAAGGCCGGTCATCGGATGGGTGACCAAAAATGTATCATCTCGAACTCCTCCGTGCTTCGGAAGGCACGTAAAGCCGTTGGTCCCGGCTGCATTAGCAGTCGTTAACAACCACCAAACCGCACTGGGCCCGCGTGGTGGTTTATGGCCTGTTCTCCCTATCCATCCATTGGGAAGGCTCGTGCCCCAGCAGTGGGGACATAAAAATGAGCTGATGATGACTGTAAGTAATTAGCCTATAGGGACTCGTATATCTGCTCTTATCAAGCTAAAGTATTTCACAACTAATACTATTTTATGAAGTAAAACAACAATATTCAAAAAGTTACATTAAAGCCAATATTTTTATACAAGTACTTTTTTATGGCAACATTAAAAACTATTTATAAATTTTAACACTATTTAAAATTGTTGTAGAGATTCACTTTCTATTGTATCCAGATGATTAATACAGACTAGAATGGAGATATTACTTTCAAAAATCCATTTGCGAAGTCATAAAAGTCAAAGATAACAATCGACAGAGTGAACTAAGCTTTTTACGAGTTGTTTCACATAATGGTGGTGTTATATCTTTATAATGCATCTCGCACCTCGTCCGTAATATTCTAATCCGCCCTATGAATGAACATATCGGGATATTATTTATATTGTTCAGATCTAATTATGATAAAAGAATAACCATTTGACTGCATGCTATTGGGCCGAAGACGACTTTTTTTACTCTGTGGAACGAAATTGCAAGCTTCCATTTTGTTACAGACCAGACGTTTAAACTCGTCGTATGATCATAAAATGGTAATTATTTAGACAACCAGTTTAGATTTACTTTCAAGGATATATCAAAGTCATTTCATTTTAGTAGCTGTTGCTGTGACTGTGACTATACCTAATTTTTTATCTTGCAAATATATTGTATAAATGTACTTAAAAAATCTATATCCGATTTCACATTAATCAATAGAAACTGGAACTATTAATCCGTCGCGAAGCATTGCTAATCACGATTGAATATCGAATATCAGTTAGTTTGGACAATTGAATATTTATATCTACTTATCATATTGGAAGTTTATACATATGTAATATAAATGAGTACCTTTAATTCAAATTTGCAAACTGTTATATGATATTTTCATGTGTTGGTTTTTCTGACAAACTTCGAGGAAACCTCAATAAAATCTACTTAATTACTTAAAAAATAGTGAAGTAAAATTGTTTTATTGTACAATAAATCACATTACTAATTGTAATTACCAGTTATTTGCATACCTACCTAATCACCTTACTGCTTAGTAATCATTTTCTAAGATGTCACAAAAAAAACATGAATACATAACATACACGTCTATTCGGTCCTAATGATTAGTAACATAGTTTAATAATACGTCTGTTCCATCGGCGGCGGCGGCATATTTTAAATGTTTTATATCTCAATATAACAATTCGTTGAAGTGAATATGAATTGATTTGAACATTCACAATGCATTTATAGGAGAGACAATATTGTTCGCGGGCTACAGCAGCGGGGGTTCGAGATGACATCTCGCAGCGTGCAGCCTTACCTCGATACTCTCCGTTACAACGTGCTGCATTCGAAATTAAACTTTCTGTTATACAAAATAAGGCTTATGTTTCGTTGTTGTTTTGCAGTTTTAGAGTACAATGTCCTTACAGTTTTGCTTCTAAGCTACAAACAGTTATTGAAAATAAAAGCGTAGATAAAAAAGACAGATAGGTGCAGTTATGAAATCAAGCAACCAAAATGGATTTGGACGTCGTGGTTCATTGTTTGATTCGGTTCGCGGGTGCGGAGTAGGCCGCTGCGGCGCGGCGAGAGACGCATGGTTACCGCGGCGCCCCGTCACGGTTCCCACGCTGAATGGTATTTTAAATACCTATTTATCTACGTACGGCGACAGGACAGAGATGCATTCAGTTTGAGCCTCTTCTGGATGGGTCAAGGATTCGGTGGTGACTGCACTTCCACAGTCGCTTCTGCAAGAGCCCTGGCCTTGTTATATTAAATCTGGCATGTTACATTATTCAACAGTAACTAGTGCATCGCAATATAGTATGAGAATGAAGTTGGAACCTTTAGCAACCGGATCGGTACAAAGGTCTCGATAATAATTGTTTCCATAAATTTTCAAAGTGATTGTTTATTTCCAATGGCCTTTTTGTTTTGTTACTTGTATGCAGTTACATATGCATTGTTGTTCGTTTTGTCTTTGTTGGCAAAATATCGTATAACATTTATGTAAGTCTAGGTGTACCTACAGGCACTGAAGTCATGTTTCAACGTGTTTTTTCCATACCACAGTGTCATTATGGCTCCTAATGTTACTAATATGATTAATACGTTCCGAAAATTTTAATTGACAAGATAAAGTAGGTACATATTAACGAAACGAATAATTAGAGGTGATCTTGAATATAATTGCATGTAATACAGGGCTGCTCGAGATTAATTGCACTCTTTGCAAGAGTTAAGAGGTCAGCATAACAGGCCAGTTTTTACTTGTTACAAAAATCTCTGCATTATGAAACAAAATTAAAAAACAAGTACGGGTAACGTTATAATAACTGTCGTATTGGGTACTTAAGATTTTATTGCAGTATGTAATGGCATTTACGATGTGATTATATGTATTACGGAAAAGGTAAAATGCATTACATACGTCCGAAAAATGTAAGGGTTCATTTCGATTTGCAAATGAAACACATGCTTTAAATTTATTCATATTATATTACTGTTTGCTTATAATAAATGTAAGGTTTCCTGCAAGAATTAATTTGTCTGATCAGGAAATGTCAGAACTGAAAAAAACTAATGACGGCAATCGATTTAGAGTCATATTGATGATACAGTGCTTACGATCAAGCCTCAAGCAGTAGAGGCTGAGGCATCTAGGATTTATATTCGTTGTAATTACAGGTATGGACCACGACATTTACGTCAGCATATAGCGTTACTGACGTGAAGACTGCTAATTAAGTTAGGTTCTAGCACACTACTAGTCCACGATTATGCAATAAACAACAATTTCAGAAATTACCCACACTTGTCCGATTTTGTAATCGATGGTCCTCAACGCACTTAGACTTGATTATGTTGCCTGAAAGCTGATTTAGTGAGCTTTTCATAAATCATTGCGAGCAGTAAGTTTTAGTTGATATCGATAAATATCGATTAACGTCATCCTCGGACATAAAATGTCGGGTTTAAGATAAACTAACTAGTCGTAAATGTGGTTTTATTAGCTTGGTGATTCGTTACCGCAATTTTTTTTATTTGTGCGTGAGATTTGGCATTGCTTCTTTCTTCTTAACAATTTTATGAGCATAATAGGTGGCCCTGGATGGAGACGATTGGAGACGCAGAAGGGTGAGGCTTTGCCCAACAGTGGGACACAATATGGGATACCTAAAAGTGCTTAAATGTTGTATACTCATCTATTATTTATTGAAAAAAAAAACACCAAAGTCCGCCATTTGTACTATTTCTTGTATGTTCTCTGTACGCCTTTATGTATAGTGTACGAGTTTTATTAAAGTATTTTGTCATTTCCAATGTCAAATGTAAAAATTAAAATAAGTATCAAAATAATTTGTGAATAGCCTCAAATTGTTAAAGCAATAAGAGAAATCTATACTTGAGCATTGTTATTCACACTTTGTTATGACAACTAAAGCCATTGACACCAAACGTAGCAATTAAAGAACACCAGACTCCAAAGTAAGAATATGTTAATGGAAGAATTTATAGCAACATTTTACATATAATACTGGGAAATAATAGAATGAACATGATGAAAGAAATTCAAAGGGCTAAATGGCTTCAAGATCATAATGTAATCCTATATACAATCAATACCAACCAGTTAAACACAATAAAAACATCATCATCATCATCATCAGCTCATTTTATGTCCCCACTGCTGGGGCACGAGCCTTCCCTGTGGATGGATAGGGAGAACGGGCCATAAACCACCACGCGGGCCCAGTGCGGATTGGTGGTTGTTAACGACTGCTAATGCAGCCGGGGCCAACGGCTTTACGTGCCTTCCGAAGCACGGAAATAAAAACATAATTAGATACAATTTTATTTATTTGCATTTGTATATACTAGCTTTATAATTAATACATCCAACGCTAGATGTAACTATAAATTAATGCTTCTCTGTAGCCATCGCATCGCCTCGGCCAAACGATACAGTTAATTTTCTATTATTGAGTCTTATCTGTAAGTGGATGGAACAGTCATATTGTAACGTGGGAATCATCATTGCGACTCCGGATTACGCTGATCGCTATCACTATGAAAAATGAATTATTAATAACATCGATAGTAGCTGATCTAATCTCTCTAAGCTTCGGAGAAGTAGATATCGCTTTAATGCGTCCAATATTAAGTGATGGTTCAACTACTGATAAAAAGATTGTCCTGAATTTTATCATTCGGTGGCTCATAAGTAGCTCGTCGGTAGCTCAATACTCAAAAGTTTTATCTCCCATAATGTATACTCATGGCTCAGCTCATACTCGTACATATGAAAAAATATCGAAATTCATTAATTAAATAATTAACGCAGCAGTACTTATGTTACTTCATTAAGAGTATGTTGTGCCTATAAGAGGCGTGAAAATGTTTGTTCATTATAAATAAAGTTATGTTTCGAGATATCATTTCAAAATAAACATTTAATTATAATACGCTTTTTATTCAACGAAACCGAATCGCGACAATAATTATAGCTGTTACACAGGAAGCGTTTTGTAAAATAAAAAACATGTTTTTATTGTTTTTCATAACAAATTGCAGAACCTTCGTAAATAAGGTCATATGGACTATAACATAGCTAATTTTTATCTGAATCAGATGATCGAAATTGATAGAGGAGAGTCGACAAAATGGCATCACTTTATAATGGCCGCATTTCAGACCTAGTAAGTTGTTTTTGCATATTTATAGGTCACATATGACGTTTGACATATGACACTGAATTTGGGCTATAAAAAGATAGGTACGAGACAACAAAGAGATTTCATAGATTACAAGTAATATATTATCGCCATTAATTATTGTTGATCGCATTTTCACTTTATTTTGTTATGGTTAATATTAACTTTTATACTAACTTTTATTCAGAGATGGTTTTCTTAATATAAAGAAAGTATTTTAACATATTTATCGATTGATGTAATTATATCGCCATAAACTTCACCAGTCTATATATACTTGCTGGACTTCTTTTGAACACGATCAATGCCTTTCCTCGTCCAGCCGCAATTTTTATAATATTACTAGCTGACCCAGCGGATTTCGTATCGCTTTGACAGTTTCTATGTCACAATACAAGTTTCTATGTCGTTTCTATGACAACAAAACAAACAAATCGTGGAAAATTTTGTATTGGAAAAAATAATGTTTGGGGTGGACCGGACCACCCTTATCACTTAGGGTTATAAAAATAGATTACGACCGATTGTCAGACCTACCGAATATACACATAAAATTCCATAAACATCGATCGAGCCGTTTCAGAGGAGTATGGCAACCCACATGTGATACGAGAATTTTATATATATAAGATAATCTTTCAAAATAATGTAACAACTATACCCACTTTCCCCTATTACAGGGGTCAATAAATATACCATTTTATGCATCGACAAAAGTCCGGACACAAAAATCACTTCTTATGACGATTATAGTCGGTCGGTGCGGCGCGGCAGTCGCGTAAGTGCTAAAGTGCTGCACTTTACGGTCACTTGTCTAATAAAACAATCAAATAATTCGGTTATTGAGCACTTGCCCATTGTACCCGAGGTCTTTTGTCTCTTTAAACATATTGATAACACATTAATGTGATAAAAAAAATCAATTTTGCTTTCATGTTATCTGCATTTCTGAGCCCACCAAGGTATTGTATCGTTTTTACTATGTTCTTATGGTGCTTTGTTCACGAAGTTACTGATTCACTTCCGTCAGGCTTCGGTGCGATAAGCATATTAAGCTTTTATTGTCGACTTGTACGTGTATTACTGTGAGTTAGCTCATTTATTGTGTTTCATACGTAACTTAATATAATTATGACATAGGTGTATTTATATTATTTTTTAATATTCTATGGAAGCGCTTTGCATTTATATCACCTGATGGTAAGTGACGAATATGTTTAAGGGTGCATCGACAAAAAAATGCCAAAAATGCATTGCATGCATTCATAACACGCTATAGTTTTTTCTACAATATCATTTAAAGTAGTAGATTTCTTATAGTTTATCTAAATTATTGTACCTCTGATTTTGTCTAAACAATCATCAATGGATAAACTACAAATTGCTAGACTACATTTTCGATTCATCAAGTGGTTATTTAAATAATTATTTTTTATTAAGCACCTTAAATTCCCCATACAAAATTAGTATGGCCGCGCGGCATCAAATAAATATGTTCGACGACATTTCAAATAAAACATATGACACTTGTCACTTATGGACGGCGCACCCTTAACATTAATGAAGCGCATATCACCCGGAATTTTTAACTACCATTAGTTGTCAGAATACAACGCTGATATGCTAATGCTACCAAGCACTACCAACGAAATCGAAGAATTCTGTATCGCCGTTGGGAATCGAACCAGGACTTGACCGATGGCCTTTTAGAAATGTTACAACATCTGAAACTTTACTAACGATGTTTCTTTTTCTACTTCTTTACATTCATAAGTACAAAAAATTGCATGTAATACAATTCTTGTACAATTCATTTGTATGTAATACTAGCTGTGCTCGCGGCTTCGTCCGCGTGGAATAGTGACTTTCGGCAGCATTTTTAATTTTTTAGGCTCTTGTTCCCGTTTTTGCAAAATTTTTCACTGATGCTTCGCTCCTATTAGTCGCAGCGTGATGTTATATAACCTAAAGCCTTCCTCGATAAATGGACTATCCAACACAAAAATAATTTTTCAATTCAAACCAGTAGTTCCTGAGATTAGCGCGTTCAAACAAACAAACTCTTCAGCTTTATAATATTATAATATACGAGTAGATATGTATTTATATGGTGCGGTGGTATTATGTAACTATATTTTTGAACTATTTTCGATGTCTGCATGTCAGATAAAACTTTGCCTTTTGTTGGACTAAAGCCACCAGTCTGGCTCCAACCATCCTTATGCAAAACATATGGCGTGAAGAGCTGGCGTACAAGCCAAATTAGCCCACTGCGGCTTACAAAATAAAATAAAAAAGATAGGCTTTAGTATGATCATTTATCACTTATACAATAAGGTCATACGGTCATTATAATAACGAAGTCAAAACTGTAGTTTATTCCTAAGCATTCCATTTGCCGTGCCACAACGCAGGAATGTAAATGTCTTCCGGCTAATTTCAGTGAAATTATACCTGCATGTGCATTTAAGCGACTGGACACGTTGCGGCTTTTATTTAACAATTCACGCTAAAGCTCGCAGTCGCAGACAAACAGGGTGCCTAGTGCGAATTTCATTCGCATCTCGATCACGTTAACGAAAACGAGAATTTGTATGGCAAAATTTTAACTCTCCAAGTTTTCCACCAGGAGGGGCGCTGCTTCTAACGCCATACAAATTTTAACTCTCCAAGTTTTCTACCAGGAGGGGCGCTGCTTCTAACGCCATACAAATTTTAACTCTCCAAGTTTTCCACCAGGAGCGGCGCTGCTTCTAACGCCATACCAAGTTTTCCACCAGGAGGGGCGCTGCTTCTAACGCCATACAAATTTTCGTTTTCTCTAACGTAATCGAATGAATACGGATAGTAAACAAAACTCACACAAAGCACCCTGAATGAAATTAGTATAGCTTTGAAGTAGCGCCTCCTGGCGACATACGAGAAGAGTTACAGTTTTGCCAAATATATACTTAATATAATATATATTTAGACAACATCACATACATTGTTCTGATCCCAAGGTAAGTAGCTAAAGCACTCGTTTCATGGAAATCAGAAACAACGACATTACCACAACCACCCAGACCCGACACAATATCGAAAAGTTCGTTTTCGACATTGACTCGACCGGGAATTGAACCCGGGACCTCAGAGTCAGCGCCCAAAGTCTGGCGTGCAAGCCACTCGACTACGGAAGTCATCAAAAATAAAATAAATTCTCGTTTTGGTTTAACGTGATCGAATGGCGAATAAACTCGCACTAGGCACTCAGAGCGACACGCGATAACACTCGCCAGAAGATATAGTGAGTCGCAAGATATAGTGAGTCGCAAGTTAAAGTGACTCGCAAGATATAGTAAGTCGCCGCGGCCTCGTCGTCGCAAAATGAATGCCGTAATTAAGTGAAATTATTATAATTCTGTTTCAGAATTAAATGGATGTCACAATATCACGTACCTACCTACCCGAGTAACAGTAAATTCATTAAATATTTGGTAGGTATCTCCGCTGTCAGCGTAATGGTGTTGTGTTGTTTACTGTCCGTTGCGTTTAATATATCTCTGCGTGTATAGTTTACATGCGCGTGTGAAAAGCACGTACCTTAAAAGTGCAGATCCTACATTTACCTTATAAATTACCTTTTACGTAAACGTTATATTTTTAATAAATAATATAGGTAACTAAAGGTGGGAGCCAAAGTCGAGGAGCTCGATGGCGCAGTGGTTAACGCGCCCGGTCTGTGAGTGCTGAGGTTAAGCAACTTTCGCAAAGGCCGGTCACCGGATGGGTGACCAAAAATGTATCATCTCGAGCTCCTCCGTGCTTCGGAAGGCACATAAAGCCGTTGGTCCCGGCTACATTAGCAGTCGTTAACAATCACCAATCCGCACTGGGCCCGCGTGGTAACCATAAACCACCGTTTATGGCCGTTCTCCCTAACCATCCATAGGGAAGGCTCGTGCTCCAGCAGTGGGGACATAAAATGAGCAGATAATGAAGTGACCAAACAATATATCCCTAGCTCCTCCGTGCTTGTAGAAACCGTAAGCCGTTAGTCCCGGTTGTCATTGTTAGATGTCAGTTGTTGCATTGGGTTACCGTTGTGGGTTAAAGTCTGATATCACCTTATTGTAGGTTTTAGTTTTTATTTTATTTATTTTTTATTTTTAGTAGTTAATGATTTGTTTATATTGTTAGGTAAACTACTAATTACTCATATATTTTTTTACTTTTATCGTTGCAAATGCTGTTTTCTTTATTGATATGTTATCCTATCGTGTTTATGATGTTGATGTGCTTTGCATAAATAAATTTAAAAAAACGTTCAAGTACTTAGTAAAACCTGATCCCAGCGTCTTTAACAACCGATAATAAGTATTATAACATAGACTATTTAGAAATATTTAGTTATTGTTTATATTTTAGACAGTCACATGATTTCATTGGCAAAAATTACAACCCTTTCTAATATTATCATCATCAGCTCATTTTTTTTATGTCCCCACTGCTGAGGCACGAGCCTTCCCTATGGATGCATAGGGAGAACGGGACATAAACCACCACGCGGGCCCAGTGCGGATTGGTGGTTGTTTACGACTGCCGGGACCAACGGCTTTACGTGCCTTCCGAAGCACGGAGGAGCTCAAGATGATAAATTTTTGCTCACCCATCCGATGACCGGCCTTTGCAAAAGTTGCTTAACCTCAGCACTCGCAGACCGGGCGCGGTAAACACTGCGCCACACCATCGAGCTCCTCCTCCTAATATAATCATTAAACGTGTAATATTATGTTAAAGTATACATTCCTAAACTTTTAAGTCACCATTCAACGTTAGCGGATCCCCAGCCCAGGTCACTGCCCACACCAAAATAGTCCAAGAATTAAGAGCAAAAGCGCCAATTGTGTCGGTTATCAGTCCATTATGCTACAAACAAATGACACGGCTTAAATCCTTTTAAGCGATCGAGAGTCGTGAGTCGTCGCCGGAGTAATTAACGTGATTGTGTCCAATGGCCGGCTCCGTGCAGACGTATAGGTATCCATAATATATATATAAGGATATAGGTATTCTAAAAGTATGTGCATACAATTTTTTCCTGTTGTTATTTAGCGATTGCTTTCTGGAGCTTTTGTAGAGAAGGCTGTTTTCACTGAGTTTCTCAAATATTAAATTTTGTAATAATTAATATATTATAATTATAATTTTAGAGTAGCTTTTTAATTCGTTCATTCGTTATACAAGTAGTATAAAGACAAGACATTTATAAAGCTGTTGTAAATGAGAGTAAAAAACTAAATAAAAAATAGTTTAAATATTTTTAAATCATCTTTATTTTATTACCAGTTGTCATTGTCAGGATATTCCAAGTATGAGAATAAATTTAATATACCTCTTTTTAGTATGTACATTTCGGAGCTCTTTGTTTGTTTCTTTACACACTTTAGAAAAGCTCAGACATTTTATTTTATTTATATTTATGATTTTTCTCTGACGTTAAATATTACAAATCACTCATTCAAATGAATAACTTTTTATCCCAGCATAGAATCCGATTCATAAGTGAATGTACTCTGGAAAATCGTGAGTTGTAACATTTAAATTGATACCGATATTCTCCAATAATCAATTAGTTTGTTCACCTACTACATTCTGCTTAATCCTTGCGCTACAGATGCGGTTTCGATCTTTTTTTAATTAAACACAACCTTCCGTTGCGAATTTATTTTAATTGGGCCATACTGTCGAAGGCTCTGCATGTTCTTTGACAAGTTTTGGCCAAAAACGTTGTCGGCGCTGTGACAAATTGCGCGATAAGTTCATATAGATATATCGACACATGAATTTGTCCTCTCAGCTGCCTTCTGGCGAGGCGACGACATGCCGCCGAGATTTTTACGAACACTGAGTTTACGCAACGCCGCTTCTGAAATAATAAAGCTTACGTCGAGTGGAACATTTTGCGAATACGCCCCTTTATTGTGTTTATCGTCTTACAATTCACTGTAACAAATTGGGGCGTTATTTTTTATCAAAAACAATTGCATAATTCAGTACGTGTTTAATTAAAACCGCTGTATACGGGATTAAGGTGTACAGTTCAATGTAATTATCTAAGGAAAAAAAGTAGCTTTTTCCCCTTTTTTAATGACTGTTATGATGAACATTGTTGTGTAATGTGTATATATTCATCTCTTTACAGGATATTAATGATGGTTATTTCAAGATATCGTACCGTAAGCTGCTCGGAATATTAATTATCCGTCGCTTCATTATATTCATCACCGGTAGTAATTGACGGTTTACTTAGAAATTATAGCTTGCGTAGTTAAAAGAAACCTTTTAAGAGGTCCCGTAGGGGCGATAGGATCTCCTTAGCGTCTGCAAGCGCTCGCTTATAACTAGCCTTAAGCAGCTACTGCATTTTATATTACACCAGTTAATTGGTATAACTATTAATTTTAAACTTCACAAACTATCACATTTTAACCCTTGACTATCGAAGTGATGATCAAAATTTAAACTGATTTATAAATCAATTATAAAGTGTAAAACTCGGTTGAACGTGTCTATTACCCAATCTTAGTAAAGGACTTTGATAATTTAATTATAAAGTTTTTATTGGTGCTAGGGACTAATTAACACACTCATGTATGTACTTACGTAATTGTGCCGTAAAGTCAGTAGAGATACTATGTATTAAAGTTATTAGCTTCACGTAGTTACTTATAGGTTTTTTTATTACACAACCATGGGTAAATACGTGTTTTTTCTTCATCTTACCTGATTTTAAGTGACGACGTCGTCACTGAAATCTGTGTTCAACCATAAGGGTTCAATATGGACAACATATCATTGAAGGGTTAAACACGGACATACGAGAACGTATATTTACAGGGGGTTAAAATGTGGGGGTGGAACATGTACTAAATGAAAGAAGCGCACTTCATCCGGACTCCTGAACCACTTTGGAACTGGCTATAATATATTATCATGCTATTCACGTTGTTTTTACAAAGCGAGTACAATAATTTGCCTCCCGCTGGAATTTGAACCCCAGATCGCCGGCAATTGAAACACTAGACCCACTAGGCGCTTAAAATTAAGTGAATACATAGTGAATACACAAACGTTTGTTAAATTTTATCTTAAAATAATACATATTTATCTAATATTTATAGAGGAACAGTACAGTGGTACAGACATAAACATAAATATATAATCATGGACAGCTCGAAAACATTATCTTCACCAGAAAAGTTTTGAACAGTTCCTATCCAAACTGATTGATTGATGCTTAATTATTTGGCGATTCATAGGCAGCTTGTAATTCTATTTTATTTCTATTTCCAAATAAATTTCAAAATAAATGACAACATCAATTGATTTTTTTTTACAACGCGCCACTAGATAATATTTATGGTAATGAGTATACATTGGTTATGTTAGTTGTTACATGTCAGTTTGCAGGTCGCATTGTGGCAGACGCAGTGAAGATGGCTGTAATCAACATAACTTTGATGCAGACACAATAAATAAACATTAGTTCTGCATTACTGGAGCCACTCACCGGCTTTATGACTAATATTAATTATTGGCTAATAATTGTTTGAAAAATACATTACGTAAATATTATTCTATGGATTATAATATGATAGGGCATTTTGTTTCCTAAGAAAATTACACAAATACTATACATGAGATTTAATGTAATAATAGTTTATTTACAACAACAATAAAAACAAGATAATAATAAAACTACTTAAATTTAAACTTACAAAAAACTATAAACTATACTAACTATAAATAAAAAATTTGCCCTAAATCATCCCCATCAGGCAGATTGCCCAGTAAGCTAGCAGCATTGCCACGTTGGATAGCTATGCTTATACACTGGCCCAAGTAGCTGCTAGCTCTGGGGTCCCGGGTGGTTTCTACTAATTTTTTAGAAATATCTTTAAAGAGTTTGTGAGCACCCGGGCCCCATGGACCTAAAGTCTCTACCCCAAACGGCACAAATATGAGATCCCCAGTCAGTTTCTCATATTTTCGCCGTTTGAGGTTCTCTGCATGATTTGCAGCCGCGCCAGCGCTACCAGAAGTGCTTGGAAAGTGGGACGGTGCAAGCGTATCGACACAAGTAGCATCCCATACCAGAGCCCGTCCCATCTTCCAAGGAACTAGGGTCATGCCGTCTGGTCTTTTGCCGTCATCACGTGCCAGACCGGAGGGTTCGAGTACCGCTGGTACTCCAGCGGTGACAAGAGCCCATCTAATGACGTCATTCAGGCTATGATGACGAGCAATGCGACCTGCACTTCTAGCACAGGACAGCCCGTGGTGACCGAGGCTGCCCACGGGCGCGCCGCAACGACATTGATGAGGGACGATACTGGGGGCGCCAACACGCAAGGCAATGGCAAGGCGAAAATTGCTGCGGTCCAACAGAGTACCCGTATTAGGAGATGGTAACGCCTGCAACCAAAGACCTGACTCCCATTTCCCTACAGCTAAGAGTCGAGCGCACTCTGCAGGGCTAGAAGACGTGTTGATAAGGTTATTACGCAACAGTCCGCAGAGAGGCTCGTCCCAAAGCCTTTTGGAAGAGGTGTTTGTGGGATATTCGGAATTATACTTTATTTATACTATACATTGATTTAAAACACTGTATGCCGTATGGTATGCCGTTCGTAAAAAAAGCAAGAATTCGCGTTTTTAAATTAATTAATTAATTTTTAAAAATCGACGGAGGCAGGTCATAAATAAATGTTAAGATTATCTCACTGCGACCACGAACTCTTGTATTTGCAAGGGGAACGGCCACTTTTACATTGAAACTAGCCGTCACCCGCCCGCTTCGCTGTGCGAAAATGTGTGAATAAAATTTAATATTTTTTTTTATAGCCTATCATTTGCACAATCTCATGTTCTTACTACATACAAATTTTCATCAAGTTCTTGTTGAGTTATGAGAGGACAGACAGACAGACAGACAGACAAATCGTAGAATTGGTGTCAGTGAGTCATAAAACGAATATTTATTCCAACATTTGTTAGAAAAATTGAATGCCTAGCCTAGAGATTAAACAGAGGTATATAGATATAAAATAATAAGTTAAATAATGATTATAAAGAATTTTAAATATTAAACGTTTTATTACAAAACTGAGAAGCGCACTTTAAAAAAAGAGTTAATCGAACCTACAATTCGGCCCATACTTCCAAATGACTCGTTTACCGAGTAATCTATACTGACTTTGTTTGTATGTCGGGGTTAATCTCTGGAACTACTTACTGTCCAATTCCAAAAATTCTATCATTGATAGAATGCTACATTCCTTGCGGGTAACATAGGCTATATTTTAAGAGTTTCTTTTTAAATCTCAAATCCACGCGGACGAAGTCACGTGAGTGAGTTGCTAGTGTTAAATGAAAAAATAAAAAAATACTCATATTAAATAAAAGAGTTACATACAACAGTACGTATACATTATTACTAGTATTTCTCAAACTAGATAATCCTGTCTATTCGGACTTACATTAGTGGTAAATATGTTTTGCCTATGGCTAAGTGTATAACAAAAGAATCAAAAGGAAGGTAAGGGGTTAAGGACTCAAATATTTTTTATATAAAAAAACTAGTTAATACAGTATGCTTTAAAAATAATATTTCACTGCGACGAGGATAGCAGATTATCTTGAACCATTGATACATATGCACTCATCGTTAGTCGTATTCACTGAAATAAATCACATATAAGTAGTTTAACAAGATCGAGCGCTTATTTCTATTGAATAACAGTCCGTTTTGCTGTAAAACAAAACATAATCGGTTTTCAATATCAGCGACCAAGTTTTGCGCTATTCAAAATCTAAGGTATATTAGAGTCTGTGCTTGCCTTTAATCGGGATTTTCTTTTATCTAGCAGGTCTTTAGATTTGCTAATGCAACCGCTCGAAGTCGCGATGGACGTGTGCGATACCATTCATTAGACGGCGGGGCACCGCTCACGCGTCAAATTAGCAGGGCCCTCGCTTAATTAGACAGTGCGCTCCTTGGGGTCTGATGTGGAAGACCTTCGACTGCAAGCTGTAAGAGATAATGCTCATTTTCAACATATATTAACAGATTGTACGAATACTCGTTGCTTATAAGCAGTAGATGGCTCACGAAGTTCTCATTATAATAATACATATTTTGGACAACTATTAGGTCGGAACAGTTCATAAACTCATTGTTTAAAAGTTTAGTTTACATCTCGTTAGATAACAATACAATTACTTACTTCATAGGCCAATATTACCTACTAGATGACCTTTGTTGATCGTGGATCGTTCGCAAATATACTTGTTATTCACTAAATATTTGGAAAGTGTAACAATAGTAGACTATAATGTCTACATATTGTTAATGAATTAATAATAAAAAAACCCACAAATTTAAATAGCACAATCGGAAGCGATCTTCTAATGCAATTAATAAAAAAAAACTGAGAAAAACTTGATGTCATCATCATCATCATTTCAGCCAAAAGACGTCCACTGCTAGACAAAGACCTCCCCCAAGGATCTCTGCTACCAAACAATATTTGATACCATACAGGAAAAAATTTTTACTAGTGCACAAATTTTCTGGAGCGACTCAGAATCGGTAATTAAACAACTTTCTCATAGAAACATGGGTTGAAATATGTCAAAAATTTTGAGACTCTTCATACAAATCAGGCTAATCAAGTGTTCGCTAATAAATAGGATGTCCAAAACATTTTGTTTTATTCGACCCATGTTGCTATGAGAAAGTTGTTTACTTACCGATTCTGAGTCGCTCCAGAAAATTTGTGCACTGGTAAAAAAAATCCTGCATAATTACGTCATTTTTATCAAAATAACAAAACAATCATTATTAATCTATTCCTTTTGCTGGGGTCATTTAATATCTGCCCTCGTAAATAGCAGCGCACTGAGTGAGAAGTATTTTAGAGGATGTTGCTCTAATGGTTCATGCATAAGTCTCGAGATCGTTGACGCGCAGCGCCCGTGTTCTATGCAGCCTCTTTACATGCGGCTTACACAACAGCGTATATAATTACCTAGAGCTGAACAAGTCTTTAGGTTTAAATAGGTTTCTTTATAGACATTCGTGTTTTGGTTTTAACGGTTCTCTCCAAGTCAACACTCGCCAAATCATAGTGTAGCCTACTTTTTTAGAATGTACGACCCAAGTAGTAATTGATCTATAAGTTGTGTTTTCGTGTAACGAGAAATGTGCTTAGGTGTTTTATAGTTCCTGAAACCTATCGGGAAAAATAGGTGATAACAGTACTTGTCTATGGATTTTCTAAGTTAGATATCTATCATTATTTAACACTACGAATGGGACTGTATGAAAAAAGTGTTTGGCACACTTCTGTTCTGATTTTTCTCGTATAACTTTAAGGTTTGTAATTTGTCAACTTCTGAAGTATCTCCTTCCGAAATTAAGTTATAATATAGAAATATGTTTTTACAAATAAAGTTCTTTTCTATAATTCACAAGTTTTACTCATTATTTTTAAGAAATTTAATTGCACTTAGCTACTCTACAATCTAACATGAAAATAAACTAACTTAAACACATTCCGTCATCAAAGCCTTAGTCCACTTACGTCCCTGCTGCGATGTTGCAATTTACCTTACCTGTTTATTTTAATTGTTCCTCTAATGTAAAAAGTGTTTTAATTATTCAGTCGCTGCAGCATAGTTTGTTGAAGGGCGCCATTGTGTTTAATGAAGCAGAGTGGCTGGATCAGCTGCGGGACCGTTATGGCCGCACGCGAGCCGCAAGATACCCGCCCGCCGCGCCGTCCTCATGTAATAACTATAGTATCCATGATCTTCCACGACACGGTAAATGTTTCGATAGTGATACCATTATCCATCACATATGCATATACCATACGGTAACCTATATACGAAAGGAGGTTATGAGCTTATGCGAATATATACAAAAGCCCTACAAAAGTGGATACACTATGTAACAAAACCTTAAAGGATCCGTGTAGGTTAACAGTTGCAAAAGAGGCTCAAGTACTCATACACTATTATTATCCTTTTACACAAAAACAAAAAATAACAAGCAATAACAAAAAATTTACACAAAGTTTCCCTTTATGAGAAGGAATATTTTATTCCTTACTTTCGGGAGAAAAGAACCGGGATACGAGTGTGTTTAGTCGGACAAAGTAGATTTTACATTTAAATTACTTGAATCGACGACCACTAATGTAGTCGGGACCAACGGCTTCACGTGCCTTCCAATTTAACGTTTATTTTAATCCAAATAGTTTTTATTCGGCTCCAAATAATTATTTTTTATTATATAACCGTAGCCTGCCGAAGCCTAGCCTTAACCTTACGTTAACCCATTACCAAGAATAAGTTTAATGCAGCAACGGAAACACAACATGTCTTGATCCCTTGAAGATGGTTCTAATTAGTTCTTGACACACAATAATAGTGACGCCTCGCACGCACTCGATCACTTGTCCCCAGCCGGCAGCATCTTAGGTCCACCGCAAACGTAGGTAAGACTCCATAATCTTATATTCATATTTTAACTATGAACTATTTCAAAACCTTATTACCGTAACCTTATTTTCGTTTTATAAAACGTCTTCTTGTAGTTTCTATCTCTTTTTTAATGAATCAGATTTTCTGTAAGTCAACATCACACAATAGGCCTTAAAGGCCTTACCCCAATGTGAGTTAGTGGATTTCAAAGAATGGCTATCTGACGACAACAAAAAAAACAAGATGGCGAAAACAAAAAACGCTCCATCTCCATCTTGATCGTTCATCTATGATTTTTTAGAAAAGATCAATTTCATTGCGAAGACTATCCTCTTTATGCCAACTTTCTAGTGTTTTTGTCAAATTTTCTTGCCTCGCGTCGGTGGCCAAGTAGCAAAAATATCCAGAGATCCTAGATTAGATTCCCTGTCCGGAGTAAGTGTGATTTAGATTTAACAACTCATGCTCCGGTTTGTGAAGACCAATCCGGCCAATTGTAGCGGATGAATTCAATTCAATGACGGAACTCTTTGCACGGCACTGGGACTGTACCGACGCCTACTTATGAACCTATCCAAAACTGTAATTTTTTTCAATAAATATTCAACCGTATGCTATTACACATAAAATTCAAAATCTGTTAAGGAAATTTGTCAGTCTGTGGTAATCTGATTTGCAGGCGTATGTACATAAGGTAAATATAACCACTAGTAATGTTTTCACTGCCGCTGTGATAAAAATATTACGATAGAATATTTCATCATCATCTCAACCAAAAGACGTCAACTGCTGGACATAGGCTTCCCCCAAGGATCTCCACAACGACCGGTTTTGTGCTGCTCGCATCCAGCGGCTTCCCGCGACCTTCGCCAGATCGTCGGTCCACCTTGTTGGAGGCCTGCCCACACTGCGCTTTGCCCCAGCGGCTATCAGTCCTGCGAGCAATGTGCCCTGCCCACTGCCACTTGAGCGTAGCAACTCTTCGGGCTATGTCGGTTACCTTTGTTCTTCTGCGGATCTCCTCATTTCTGATTCGATCACGCAGTGAAACCCCGATCATAGCCCTCTCCATTGCTCTTTGAGTGACCTTGAGCCTTTTTATGAGGCCCATAGTGAGCGACCACGTCTCAGTCCCGTATGTCATCACTGGCAACACACACTGGTCAAAGACTTTCGTCGATAGAATATTTATTTATGTTATAGTCTGCGTTAGGCTTTGTCAAACCTGTTGGACCACTAACTACGCGATAACGAGGCTATTTGTAGATGAATATCATAAGTACTTTCGTCATAATTATGTAATAGCTTTATTTATAATTCGAGCTTCGGAACCGCTACCATTGAATTTATTTGTAACAAACAGACTCTATAATCTATTAAACCGGTCTCAGAACATGAGGTCCCGGGTTTTCATCCCACCGTCATACATTATATTGTACTCTGGTTGGTGGTAGCGGCTTGTTTTTATTCCGCCTGGCTAGCTACCATCTTATTGAAGTCTTTCTCTGAGCTAAGATAGTTTAGTGGATACATTTTCGGCACTATCGTTTTTAATCATTACATGTTGTTACTCCGGTTCACATAGAAACAGCGTCGTTGGTTATCTATCACCCAATCTCCGTGTGAGCTATTGTTTATGTTGGATGGCTAATGACGAATAAAGGGACGTAACGTAACCGTCTTATAAATAGACAAAAAGTACCAAAGTGTGATCACTCTGGTAGTACTTTTTGTTTTATGCAGGTTGATGCCTTACAGCACATATTGAAGTTTGGCCCACAACATTGTCATTTAATAGAAATTTATTGTCACAACTGCGAAAGGTATAAAAATAATGAAATGAAATAATTCAGTGGAATTTTCTTAAATGCACGTAATAATAAAATTCAGTTGTTTAGTAGTCGTAATATTATTACTGCCGCGGTCGTTAAAGTATTTCGAAACTCAACCAAGAACACGCATTAGCACTTGTAGCGTGATGATTCAAGAAAAAAGTCCGCTTTCTTGTTTTAAGCAACTATTATTTAATCTGTGACAGCTTACATTTTTAGCAGAGGGATTAGGGACAGGCACATTGCCTGTCCCTAATCCCTCTGCCCAATAAACCTGCGCTTCATAACTCATAACCTTCATAATAGAAAATTATATTATTATGGGCACAAGAAAAAGCTTTAATACAAGTAGAGATAACAAAATAAACAAAATATATCACAACACCACCAGCTTATTTTATGTCCCCACTGCTGGGGCACGAGCCTTTCCTATGTATGGATAGGGAGACCGGGCCATAAACCACCACGCGGGCCCAGTGCGGATTGGTGGTTGTTAACGACTGCTAATGCAGCCGAGACCAACGGCTTTACGTGCCTTCAGAAGCACGGAGGAGCTCGACATGATAAATTTTTGGTCACCTATCCGATGACCGGCCTTTGCGAAAGTTACTTAACCTCAGCAGTCGCAGACCAAGCGCTTTAACCACTGCGCCATAGAGCTCCTAAAAATATATATATAGAATTTTATTATTTTAAATTGTGCATTCACAATGTTATTTAGTTCTACGATAAAAATTTATTAGAAAAAATCAAGCTGTCTCAGTAAAGTTAGTTTTCTCCAGAGTCCAGATGAAATTAACAGCATTTTAGTGCAGAGCCCTCACACAAAACGCTTTTATTGATCGTCGTGGGTCTCATTAATTGCAGTTAATACAAAAACTAGATAATACTAGGTACGGCGAACAATTAACGTAATTACAAGAACGGTTTCCACAGGCAGGTGCGAAACGTTAAGTCCTCATAATTCCTAGTAACGGAATTAGCTTAGGGCGATACTAGGGAAACGTGCTAGTGGGCTGTAGTATTACAGGTTGACTATAATCGATTCCTGTATAATTCTAAGCACCTTGGCTGGCGATTTCGCTGCAGAAATTACCCGTTGCATGTTAGATGAGCAGATACTTCGCGAGTGCGACCATGACGGGGCAGGTGGGTTCTTATGTCAATTACCTATGCTTGGACTTGTAGCCTGTTGCCGGCACGTGTCTCACTGAACTACTACCTTTGTATGCCTATTAGAGAGGGTGTGTGTTTGTGAAGTAAAACACTAATAAATTTATAAAAGCGAATGGCTCGAAGAAGGCTTTATATCAACGAACGAAACGCGAAATCCTCATAGACTAGTATTAAAAGCTAATCCAAAAACTCAAAGGTTTCAAAATAAGATTAACGCTATGTGTAAAACCATTTATTAATCAAGTGATTTATTGAATGTTAATTTTTGATGAATGTGCAGTGTCTGGACATATCAGGGTTTAAGACACTAAATACGAAAGATATTTACGTAATAGTAACATAAAAAATTACGGTGAACTACGATTAACCCCAAGAACCTCCCATTTAATCGTTTTATAAAGAAGTTGTGTAGGTGATTAGTGATTAGACAGGACACTTGACTGATGAATTTTTAAAACACTGACCCATAGCTATACTCGACGCATGTAGTAATGGTTCTTTTCATTTGTTTTGAATGTAAGTCATTAATAAATTGTGACAAATATTGTTATTAGTTATATATTTTTTGTATTTAGTTATTGTTCATTTTGCATTGTTGTATTGCTTGTAGGTATAAAGTTGTTTAAAACTTTAAAAACATACATTTGGTGGTTCATAATATCATTATAAAATATATTATCATAGTCAATTATTTTGATGACGAAATGATTAAGTAAATACTTATAGATTTGCATGTCTATATTTTAATAGGGCCGATAAATTAAAGATCAAATTACTAAGTACGTTACAATATTTAGTCGCAAATAAATCTATTAGCATTTGATAAGGTCAAGACATCACTTTAAGAAAGTAGTAGTTAAACAATTTTGTAAGGCGATCATACTTAAGTTATTGAAAAATAAATGTCTATTAAGAGGAAATACTAAGGTCGTGAGAATTGAAAAATATGTATGAAAAGTAGACGAAATCAACGTTTCGTAGTCCCCTGATTTCTCCTGCAAAACTGGACCCATTTAATTACTTTTTCATTAAAAATTAAAGAAAGGCTTTGGCTGCGTCCCTATGTTTTGCTTTTTTATACATATCGTCAAATTTGGGAAACAGCGGAAAATCTGGCCAATTTTTAAGGTTTTTTTAAAATAATTAATTTAAGAAGTAATTAAATCGATCTAGTTTTAGAGGAGGAATCAGGGACTACGAAACGTTGATTTTGTCTACTTTTCATACATATTTTTCAATTCAGTCGACTTTAGTGTTTCCTCTTAAACAAATTAACGAAACCTAAATTAAATGTAAATTATATGGATCTGCCATGGGGTTAATAACGATGTAACCTTAAAAAAATCTTGTAGTTATTATATATAATATACATCTAAACATTACCTTGTTAAGTAGTTTGTTACTATTTACTATCTGGCACTTTTTAGCTCTACACGCTTTCTACGTTATCCAGCTATAGGTATATATATCCTAAGGTAGACCTAACTAGTGTCAATCGAACTAAAGGAATTGTACTATTGTATTCTGTGCTAAAGGGTACCTTTTTATCAATTAACAACAAGAAATGATCTAGATATTTTACAGTTTTAAGGAAATTAAATAAAACAAAATAAAAAGCACATATTTCTAATAGTTGACCGCTTCGAGCCATTCCCAAAAAAAACATAATTATAGGTCTTTAACCAAAATTAAGTTAATTATAAAGTTAAGTTAAGGTACCATTGTCACTTAAAACCGGAAATTATCTCAATTCAACCCATCAGCATCATATATATCATCATCATCAGCCTATATTAGTCCACTGCTGGACATAGGCGGCTCTAAGTGCACGCCACTGAGTACGATCTGCGGCTACATCCAGCTCTTACCAACTTCCTTGCGAAGATCGTCGGCCCACCTAGTCTCACGGCGTTCTACTTGTTTACCCCATCATCGGTTATCAGTTCTGATGCTAAAAGTCTCTCTAAGGGTTTGCATCTAGAACGATTCAACTATGCAGAATTAATAAGGGTTGTCTTAAGATTTTACTAAATGCATTAAAAACACAACATTTAAAAATAATTAAGTCTATAATTAAAGGTATATTAGCAGTTAACCAAAAATAAACATAAAATACCTAAACTTCTTCATATTTAACGTCATTTTTATGACCTGCAATTGTCTTATCTCTATTTAAGATTGTAAAATAGGTTTAAGTAAAGCGTATCGCAGCTGCTTTGTTATTATTAGACATCGTAAGATGACATAATTAATTACACGCTCAAAACTAACCTTATATTGAAGATATGAATAAAAACACAGGTCGTGTCAAAAAATGGCGATAAACGTTGTACACGACCAGTCATAAAACTTTAATAAAATATAGAGTTTGTGTAGTCGTTAAGTTTGGTCAATATTTACTTCATTTGGTTACCAATAATGTTTCAGTCAAACAATAGGACATTTACGAGTTACACGTTATGAACCGACTTTAAAAAATTAAGAGATCATCGATTCAATACTACAAAACAATTGGTATATTTCTCAATATTTTATAGTAATTAGACAACTTTTTCCCATTGCTTCTGATTTTTGGTCGATGTAAAATATCGTTGATAATTAAAATGTCTATTGTAGTATGAATAGCACCACATTGGGTAAGTAGATAACTATACTACGAGTATATACAAATGATAAAGCATGCAAAAGGCATTACAAAATTAAGTGTGCTATTTTTAAGACCACTTTAAAACCTACGAGTAACAAGTATCAGACGAACGACGCAATTTGGATAACTTTCTTATTACCCCTACTACACTTAATTTTATTTGAGCATCAAAAACATTTTCTTAAAAATAAATATTTGTTAAGTACTTATAATTGAAATGAAATGTTTTACAAATTTTCTTATCATTGACGTGTATTGTAATTACATGCACGAGTGGAATAGCGTACACACGCCTGCGCCTGCTCATCAGACAGGCCACCTACCACAAAATGTCAAATTTGCTTAATAGACTTTGAACCTCATGTCCATCGCCTTAGATTGAACATTTATTGAAGAAATTTGACAGTTTTGAATTGTCTGATATGAAGTCGTCTGTACCATATAGCGTCAGTATCAGCAATCTCAATAGAAATAAATTGAGGTGCGCATTAATAAATAAATGATAACAAAATAACGTTGCATCCCGCAGATACCCACCGGCCGAGCACCTGATGTGGTGTTGCTTTGTTCTCGTGAGCTGAGCGTTCGCAAAATCTCCGAGCACATAAATTTGCCGGGTTCCGTTGTGAAAGCCAATATTCTTTGTGGCGCTGAGCGAGGTCTATTTCTAACATTAAATAAATTACACCGATATTACGAGAACGAATCGGTGGACTTGTTCTTGCCGGACGTGTCTAGTCTAGACGTTGCATCGCAAACATCAATTTTACTTTGACTAGGAAGTTATGGACAGGCATTTGTTTCATTTTTATTGGCACCGTCGCTCGTTCGTTGTTGTGTCGGCCAGCGGCGTAACTGTAAACGTTTTCGTTTACGTTTGTGTTTAAACTTTAAACTTCATTGGTGCGGGTTATAGTTTCATCACGATTGGCAGACGTTAATGGAAAGTGAATGTCCATTTAGTGTTTTTTTTAATGTATTTATGTTGTTATGTTTATGATATGACCATTTCTTTAACACATAGTAACAAACACGATTTAATTGTGATTATTACAATCAACATGATAAGTCACTAAACAAAAGTTTTAACAATTTATAGAACAGTCCGCGAATAAATTGATAATTCGCTATCGATAATATGAAGTTAAAGCTATTGAGCAAGCTTCGAGGGCACACAAATAAGGCATGAACTTAATATGGATTTGCAAACAATCTAATATATTATAATTTTGTATGCTCTACACGTAACATATTTGCAGTATCTCACGTTAGTCGGAACGTTCATTTAAATGAAACATTGTAAGTAGTATACGTTTACAAACGGCTTTTCAAAGTTATGCTAGGACTTCAGTTTAGTTGAAGTTGAAACAAAGATGCGATCGTCAATATCAGCTTATACTGAACGTCCTACTGTTGGTCTTAGGCTTTCCCACTCGATAGGGCTGCCATCCGTCCGGGTTTCCCCGGATTTGTCCTAGTTTGGAGGGCGGGGTTTCTAAAAACCCGGGCACTTTTTAAGTCAGGAGAAATCCGATTTACTTGATAGAATGGAATTATTAGCAATAAATTACAGCATTTCATAGTTAAAAATTTGATGCGGCAAATATATCCGCGCACTCGTGAGTCTCGTGACGTGACGTGACCCCCTAGTCGATTTAGTCGATTTTCTATAAATAAAATATGATAACTATGTTTTCATATTTTATTTAGGAGTCCGGGGAAGTATTTAAATTTCACCTAAATGTCCTGGGTTTTTGAAGTTTTTGTCCTGGGTCCGTAATTTAGCTGATGGCAGTTCTACACGTGAGCAAAGCACGTGGGGAAATACTTAAGGCCATAGCCCACCGTTCTGCCCTAATGCGAGTTAGTGCCAACGCGTCGCGTGCCTACCGAAGCACAGAGGAGTTCTAGATGTATGACCACCCTTCCGTTGACTCGGTTTACTAAGAAGATCGGATATGCTAGCCATGTTCGGGCGCACCAGCGCCGTACCAACTAGAGAGTCGAAGTGGTCGCCATGTCCGAAATCGGTCGGAACAATCATCGTCATCATTGCAAAAGGTAGCTGCTTGACTTGCAAGACCACAACGCGAAGGTGCATATACGCCACCTGATGATGTTTCAGACGAATAGAATAGAATATTTTATTTGCTAAGAATATGGTTGGTACAAGAAGTTGGTCATATTTTTATAGTTTCACATATTCTGCCATGCCATGTTTTCTGAGTGGTAGAGCCACGCTGCGTTGCAGTACGAAATGGGCCGGCTCGCCCGGCGAAATACCACCCTCTCACAGAATATCGGCGTGAAACAACTGCACTCGTTGCTGTTGTGTTTCGTCCGGTGAGTGAAAGTACCGGAGGCCCATCTCTCACCCCTCCCCCCTCCCAATTCCTACTCCCTCCTCAAGATCCAACTCCTTCCTCAAGGTCGGCAACGCATCCGCGATTACTTTGGTTTTGCGGGTGTCCATGGGCGGCGGTGATTGCTTTCCATCAGGTGACCCGCCTGCTCCTTTGCCTCCTTTTAACATTAAAAAAAAAATGTAGACATGCAAAACTTACAATACAGTTCAATTAATTCATTTCAAAATATCAAATTTGTATTTATAAAGTGTATACATAGGTATGTTGCTATTATTATTAAAATCATTATTATTCATTAATCCATTGCATCACTAACCAACATAGTTACGATAATTATATACATAGTTCCACTATTCAAAATTACATTATAATAAATCACATTATAAATTAATACAATAAATAAATTATATTTATGTTAGGTTTATTTACTTATCTATCTATCTATATAAATAAAAATGAATCGCTAAATGTGTTGCTAATCGCAAAACTCGAGAACGGCTGAACCAATTTGGCTGATTTCTCTTTTGTTGTTTTTGATGAAGTCTGAGGAAGGTTCTTATGGTGAGAAAAAAAGTAAAAAATACGAGGAAAATAGTAAAAACAACAATTTTCTTTTCCCAAACCACTCTGTCCCCAGCTGTCAAACATTTGACGTCAATCAAAACAAAACAAAGGCGCGTTAGGATTATCTTTGGTGTGCCTTCAAGTTGATTAGAGGTCAGATTTATTTATTTACGCTCCAAGTAATCATATAAAAAATGTCGTGTATTATAAGGCATTACAATAAAAATATCATCACATTAGATATTACTAAAGTCTTACAATGTTATTTTATTTCTATTAGACTGCGACAGGCCAATAACTTTTGACAGAACGAAATCTGTCGGGGCAGCTATTAACATAAAAAAATCAATGTAACTTTGTTTTAGAGAAATATGGCAGAACAAGGTCTGCCAGGACGGCTAGTCCTTAATAAAATCAGACAATCGTTATCGTTATCGCTTACTTCTCATTTTTATTTTTCCATGACGAAGTAGATGATGATGAATGATGAGTCATTAACATTTAGTAAGAAGCAGCTACACACAACATCAGTGGCACTTAACATAGATGTTAGTGTTAGAATAATAATATTTGTAAATATGTTGTTCAAGTGAAGTGAAATGCTTGTTTAAAGCCGCTTCAATAAATATTTACCTAATTTATGACCAAATACGTGTAACAAAATATGTCTACATAATAAACTAGTCGTAACAAAGCTTTGTTTTAAAATGCTTTCCATGCTTTTCAAACGACTACCTATACAAAAAACTTGTAAGAGGGGACGATATATTTACTAAAGGATAATTATTGTGACACTTACAATGATGGGTAGCAACCGTACTGTAATACTATTTATTAATTTTATAAAATATATTTCAGTCAAGCTAAGTTTCATTTTTTCTTTGGTCACAAATAAATATCTGATCTCTCTTGAGATTTGAGAGATTGATATTCTTTAATCCCGTAATCATTAATTCCGTTTAACAATCATCCAATGTGCATCACGCTTGCCCTAGTCTTCACGCTATGAAACACCGAGTAAAAGTCTTATGCCCATTTTCGCCATTGACCCCTAAGTTTTAGGTGACCACTAAGCCATTTTAGGTGACGGTTTTGCTCCAACAACTGTCACCTAACATGGCTCAGGGGTTATCTTAAACTTAGGAGTCGTCGGTGAAATCAGGCATTAAATTACTTAAAGCTTTACCTACCGTTGCGTAGGCAGAAGAGGCAAGCCAGCTGGTTCTCTGCCGTCCATTTGCAACATCTCTCAATTACGAGCTGCGTCGAATCACCACACTGGTATCGCAACAGTCGATCGACTAACAAATTTGCGGCATCGTATTTCTCGCTGCTAGTTAAAACGTGGTCTGTTCACGCTATTATTTTTGCCACAACAAATTATTTCGTAACATCTTAATTTTAATCGGTTAATTGGCCAGTGCATATGATGCGAGGCCAAGCTTTTGTAATATGTGCAAATACCAAAAAATATTTCCGTCAATTTTATTTGATTACTTATTTTTATAATAGTCATTATTGAATAACATATACGATTATCATAAATAAGCCAGTAGTAGAGTTACCATAAATCAATTTTAACCGCAAAGTTCTGCATTGCTGAGTTATGCATTCAAAAATTTATTATCAAATTAGTTGACTGGTCTGGATCTGGTATACAAAAAAATAAAAATTATAATAATATCTGTATAAATATCACTAAAGCACTGCGTCAGTTACCTATGGTGAAATAAACTACTCATTTTACGAGTTTACTCCGATGGCTCAGCGACCCAAAGTGAGTCTTGGCCTCCGACACAAGGTGACGATGCAGCACCCTTTTGTTACGCGATCTCTTGCCAGTCGCTAGTTTCCAGGAGCTCATGTAGATCCTTGGCGAATTCGTCCTTCCAGCGGTACTTGGGGCGTCCAACTGGTCGTCTCCCCTTCGTCATTTGACGAGCAATGTTTTTTTTTTCTTTAAAAAAGTTTACAAGGCTGTTTTATGAAATACTTTGCCAAACCATAACACTGTTTGTTGGCAGATGCAAATCGTAATAGGTGTTTCATTTAAATGAGTACCTCGTGTTTACAGAAACTTTTTAAAACAATATTCGAGAATAATCATTTCAGAACAATAACTAAAGCTAATTACCCATAGTATACAAAGCGTCAAGAGACTGCGGTGAAAACTTACTAGCAACGAAATAGAAATGTTTTCGCTAGATAAGTCGAATAAAAAAATATAAGAATTCTTCTGCCTCAGGTAAATTACTCGTGCTTCTATATACTAATTTCTATAACTAACAGAAAAGCTCCAACAACTATTGTATAACCTTTACCTAAATAATTATTTTCACTTCAATAGTAAACGTTGCAAATTTTGTGCCTATTTGTCTATGTTCCTTAACTGCAGGCCTTTATGATACCCGTAAAAAGACATAGACTTTATGGTTGGTTCCTAAATTAGCATTATAAATTACTAGTATTGTGCATAAAGACTATTAAACAGGTACTTCAACTAAAGCCATAAACGTTCCGAACTCTGAGTTATAACTCAATCGAGAATTATGCGTTTAGATTGCGTATTAGTGCAAATACTGAGGCTTCAAAATATTTACGAGGAGCGCAAGCGCCGCGAGTCATTATACAGCGTTTCACATTAGTTTATAAGCGGCTGTGGATATTGATGCGTTGACCGAGTTAAACTATTCAGGAATAACGACGAATAAATTAATAAAAAATCGTTAAAAATCTGTAAATATACAAATATAAGTAAGTAACCTTACAATGCTGATTGATCAACAAAACCTTGAACTTGAGACAAAATGGTGTTTGATTTAGTGACCCGCAGCTTCTGTTATTCTGTGCTGAGTGAATATCTCAGACTCTGTCTACCTTATTCCATCATAACCTCATCGACATCGCCAGCTCATTTTGTCCCCACACTGCTGATGGCGCACGAGCCTTCCATATGGATGGAAATAAAGACAATTAAATCTTTATTGTCTATATATACTCATGAAATAGAGGAGAAGCTATACTTAGTGTTTTTTATTCAGATTGTAAATGTTGGATGGTCGGTAACCTTGGTTGTTGTAAGCATCTATGAGCTTTCTATCAAAATACAGTCTATAGTCTACAAATATTCATCCAGTTACAGTACTTTATTTTGACAACTTTTCTTAAAATCAACACAAAATTTAAAATAAGAGACTATAAATAAATCTAAATTATAAAGGCACAAACAAAATGGTGTTGCAATGAAAATAATGACGATAATATAATTAACACTCAATTGAGATGAAACAAAACTCATTTGGGAGTCGATAGCACCTCAGCAGTTACAATAGATATTCGTGTCAATGCTAATGAGTACGTCAATCTTGGTGCTGATGGGACCAGCAATCGTAGGTTACTTTATTTAGCGACGAATAAATATGACTATAATAACCACACTACGACTATGTAACATACAAATTTATATTATTTTTTGTATTAGGTGCGATACTGTAAGGGCTTTGACGGCCCTTTACAAGGCTCTGTCGATTATTAGAGAACTCATTTTTTTTTCTTAACCTAAAGAGTTGTTTTATTATTGAATTATTGTATAAAAAAAATTAAATAAGTACACTACACTTTTTTTGTTGACTTTACTTTTAATTATCTACTCGTAATTTGGGACGAAGCTAAGATTTTTTTGGAATGTGGGACAAAACTTCGGGACGAACGAAGCATAAATAGTTGAAGAGCTATGATAAACATATCTTCTTATTTAGTAAAACTAATCTAGTTAGTTTGTTCTAGCTAGTTTCAGTAAATATCGATGCATTTATAAACGGTCAAAACAACATTTTTAATAAAAATTCTTATTATATATACAATTTCTCGGGGCTTACGCAAATTGTGTAGTTAAGATCCAACTTTTGTATTTAATTTTCTCATTTCAGAGCCTTGCCTATTAGAATAAGCAGGTTCTTCGTTCTTTGTTTTATTTTGCTTTCCTATCTGTTATATTTCTTAACTTTGAATTTTAATTTAACTTAATTTTTGTCCGAGTTGTAATGAAACAGACTGACTAGGATATGAGTACCTATGTTAAACGTTTTATTAAATATACACTTAATGATGAATAAAAATATATAAAACCCAAATGACATTACTAAAATTCATATTCACTATACAACCATTAAACGATTTCGGGTTTCAAATTTGCGACCTTTGATATTTTTCTGTTTAGTTTAGTTTTAAATCGAATAATTACAATAAAGTTAATTAAGAATTGGCATAGATAATGATACCCGGTAAGTACTAAACCAGTGTTGGCTCTCGTAAATGCGTCAACTCCAAACTACAACCAATAAATTTCACGACGACATTATAGCCTATTATCAGCTTGCTCGCCGATGTTATACGCCCGAGGCTTGATAGTTTTTTGGGTTAATTGTTTAGTTGTATATTAAATTTAAATAATGAGTGGAGCTGATGTTTATGGTTTCACACAAGAATAGAAGCAGTCAGAGGAGCCCTAAAAAGGTAACATGTGTAAGGTCGCAGTATTTCAAAAATTCGTAGGTGAAGTGGCGTATATGGCCACAAAACTGCATTTCTGAGGAGTCATTGATTGATGATACATTTAAAAATGAAAATTTGACCTCGTAGTAATTGTACTAAGTGTATATTAAAAAGCTGGATTATACTGAGTGTATTGACACTCAGTATAATCCAGCTTTTTAATATAACTTGTTGAGAGTTGCGTCCAACTTAATGTTAGCAAATCAGCAATAATGCCAATACAGTAATATAGAGTAAAATAAGGGTACATATTTGAATATCGCAATTAAAATACCTACGTGTAAAATATCGATGTCGAAAAGATCGAAAATTAATATATCGATTGTATCGAAACATTGAAAATTAAAATAACGAAAGTTTATCAATAAAAACTATCGTTATTTTAATTTTCGATATTTCGATACAACTCGAATGGTTAGATAACCTACGTCCAACAATATATCGAAAATCCAATTATCTACAAAAGTAACATCGAAAGACCAAAATATCGAAGTACAGAGTATATAGTGTCCTAATTCGATATCTAATCTAAATAAAATTTTACATAGAAGAAAATCTTTGCAAAAGTTAGCTTAACTATCATTAGGTCTAATTAGGTAATTTTGGCATAGTTTCCCTTTTATAAAATCTTAGGTTAGGTTAGATTAGAGCTGTGAACAAAACAACGAAATAATAGACAAATAAGAGACAACGAATAGAAATGACTAGGTTATATAAAAAAAATGTTATAAAAACAAGGGAGAACAAGGGATTTCCAATTCCAATCTACCAAATTTTTTTTACTTATACTACCTACATAATTTTTTTTCGATATTTTAACTAGTAGGTATAATAAATGTTGACATTTTGAACGTAGATATAATGACTATCGAAAATTTTAATCATTAATTATTTTAATCATTTGGTATTTCAATCTTAGACATTTTAAGCTCAGGTATAACAATTTCCGATATTTTAATTTTCGATGTTTTGAACATCGATATTATAAACGTAGGTATTTTAAATTTCGAAATTCAAATAATAATATGTACCCTAAAATAAGTATGTAAACTGAGACATAAAAAAGTAATTTATAAAATTAAGCATAAACAAAATCAGGTTACTTTAGAAAAAAGCTCTAAAAAATCTGCAAATTTTCTCCAGCTTCCTTGGTTCTTTAAATGGCTGAAAAACTTAAGCGTCACACCGTGTCGTCAGCATACGTTCTGGAAATCAACTTGAAATTTAAATCAGTACTTAGTAACTTTACATTTTACATCAAGATAATTTGTAGGTAGCTTTGTACCTACACAATTTCTTGATCGTGACCATTACTCGACAACGCCTCGGTGGCCGAGTGGCAGAGGGCTCGGCCCGATACCCGAAGGTCCCGGGTTCAATTCCCAGGTTGGGCAAAATGTATTTCGGATTTTTCGATGCATAGCCCGAATTTATGATCACCAACCCGCACTTGGCAAGCGTGGTGATTAAGCCATTAACCATCAATTGTAGCGTTGACTTGATTTCAATCCCAACAGTGGGACAATTATAGGCTGTTTACTTTACTTACTATTACTCAGAAAGGCAGATATATTGGAAATCGAACTAGGGACCTTTGTGTTAGCAACGCTAGCTATCAATCAATTCATCACTGTAACACTAGAAGTTTACGTTCGAAGATTTTGCCATTACACTCGTTAGCCACAAGACTATTGACATTAAGTAAATACATCTTAATTATAAATCACTAATCAAATGTTTTTACACCAGCTTAACCAAACTAGCTTCTATTATTAACGCTTCGTTTCACTGAATTCTTTCCTCATTACAATCTAAACACTATTTTCTTAGAAGCCTTTAAGTGGGAGTTCCCATAGTGAATGTGTGGTTTGCGTGTGCATGTTATGTTAAAATTTGTAATTTAACGAGACTGTTTGTAATGGACCCACGCCGCAATCTGCTAGTTAGCAAGACCCTACAGACATACAGCTTGAAAACAATAAAGTTTTACGATGTCCGATTGTGCGACAGAGCTGTAGTCTTGGCCGCACTGTGGCCTGCCAGTCACGAACCATTCTTACTGTAAAACATGGATTTGTTCGATTCAGCAATCAAAGGGCAAATGCTGTTCATAATTTTAGTTTAGTTTAATACATTAGAAGGTTGAAAGCCACACAAAAAGCGTTGATTGTATGTAGCGTCCAAATGGGTGACCATTCTTTGTACAAAGACATCGCTACAAATAATTTGCGAGACTTATGATGTGCCGTATTTTTAAAGCAGCAAAGATCAACGGCATAAAATGACATTTGAAATAGAGAAAATTGAGTTCAAATTCGTTACCCATCACGGTAACGACCGCGCTCAACGCCGTTTACTTTTGTGACCGCTTCAAAGAACACAATATGATATATGCAACATCAATCTATTAAGGCAAAATAAATAAAATTATGTCAAAATAATATGACGAATGGCCAGCCACCGCACTGTGAAATGTCCACAACAGAGCTTGAGTGTAATCTTCACTCGCCGCAGTAAATTTCGGCATCAGTGTTGCGAAATGACTAATGGCGTGCGACACGTTAATTTAATAAGCTCCACTAATTTATTCGTAATTGCTCAATAATAAATTTCAAATAACGGTTCAGAGATGTTAACATAAATCGTTCAGTTGGATTTTAAATATGTTTACATGACAAACTTTGAAAGTTGCACGATGCAGATAACTCAGTCGAAACGTCGAGTTAGGCATGCCTAAGATATCAACACTAAAGGGTTTCCTTTAAACTCCGTTAAACATTTTATTTACGTTAATAAGCGCGTAAGTTGTGCGCGCCCCGCTGAGCTAAGGAGCTTTTCAACTCGGTACTCAATACTTGGTCATGCAAACATTGTCTGGAAAACGAGCCATTCATATGGTGATTTTAGTGCGGCTTATTAGTTTAGCCAAATTATTTGTGCAAATGATACTGGATAACGAACATGAAATATGTCGTATTACATTGCGATATACGTAGCGTCCTTTTCATAAACGTTAACTAATAAACATCAGTCAAAGTCAAATATTTTTTATTAGAAAAGTGCTTTTTTATATATATTTGACCTACTCATGTTTTGGCACTTAATTACTAATTTAAAATGAAACGGGTTAGTAAAATAGTTTAACAAGTTACTCAAAAAGGGTTTAATAACATAGAAAGCTTCTGTTTTACTTCGTATTATTTTCTTTTCTTAAAGGAAAAAAACACATACTTACCGGTGTAAATGAATTTTAGAGTGAAATGTAAAATTTTGTGAATAATTAAATAAAAACCAGTGAAAAAAGTCAACCACATGACCTTTTATGCGAACTTGGGGGACAGAGCTGAAGCCAATATTTTTTTATACTATGTTCGATGCAATTTTATTCTTTTATTATTTTATTTTATTTCAGAAGCTTTTATTCTTTTGATGACATATCCCTGAAATTATTTTATACAAACTGATTCCGTCACAAGCCATGTTAGATGTTGAGTATTGATATGAGCTTTACTATCTGCTACAATTAAAAGGCAAGTGTGAGATTGTAAAATTGAAACCAAAATCTACTGATCCATGAATAAAGTGTACCAATGGTGTAGCATACTCGCCCAGCATCCTTGAAAATAAGGTAGGTAACATTCAAAAACAGCTGTTATCACAGACTATAAACATCTTAACACTATTAAGTAAGTTAAAAGACTTTAACGATAAGGAAACATAATAAAAAGCAACTACTTATTTGAGCGGCTCAACCGTCCACCTGCCAATATTTTACCGTACAGACAGATAACCTCATTTGGGACGCGGAATTGTAACCTTGCGTTGTAAAAAATAAGGTTTCATTTTAAAATACTTTTTTCTGTGTTTATCTTTAGTCAGGGTTGTGCGGCATAACCACAGAATCAATGGCGATAATTGTTACGGAACCACCACTCGGGAAACCGAAACTCCGGCTGAGTTGGGCGCACGTGTTTAATGAGCATTAAAATAATTGCACGGTGGTTTTATATGGAGTTAATTACGATAATAAGCCGGAAAAGTGGGGCCCTTCCAACCACGTGTCGCGCTTCACTGCTCGCCACTAATTTGTGAAGTCCTGTTCTGGGAATCGTTTGTCGAGTGATACTTTCTAACTTTTTTTCGGTAGCTGCTGTTATGAAATTGTGTAGGTTTTCCAAAGTAAAAGACAATGGCTATTCTCCATATAAAAATATACCAAAATTCGAGGAAAGTTCGTGAGTTCGTGATACATATACATTTAATTGAATTAATAACTTAATCTATTCATTATTGCCACATTATATTGACAATAACTATGATATTTTTATTTTATTACAATAACTGATATTTTGAAGCAGTAAAGCTTCTATTTTGCTTTTGTTTTCTATTATCTATTCCCATTTACAAATTCAATATATTTAATAAAACTTATTGTTTTTTTTTGCGTTTCTGCACGAGTTGAAGGTATTTCATCGTCGGCCTTTGAACGTCCCACTGCTCAGCGTAGGTCTACCCTCTTTTCAATCATATATAGGGAGATTGGGCCACAACCCACCACACTAGCCCTACAACCAACGGCTCCGATGCACGACATATTTAATCTTTTCACCTAACCAATACGACGTTGCAAAAGTTGCTTAGCCTGCAAGATCGCAAACCCAAACGCGCTAGCTCGGCGCCGTCAAGCTCTAGGCTATAAGGTAATTGCTGTCAGTGTTTTTATTAAGACCTGAAGCAGCTACCGCAATAATGGCCGTTGCTACACCATAAAACGTAGTCTACCGCAAAAGTCGGATAATAAAATTTGAAAGTTGCCAATATAAGTACCTACGTTAATTAATTTCATATCAATTAAATGCTACTGTCAGATTATGATACAACGATGCATCGGGTCGCAGTTTGTATGCAACACTCGTGTAATAATAATTTTGTGTAATTCATCAGAGAGTTGCGACGCGTTTTATCCAAAGCCGCGGATGGATTTAATTTGGTTTTAACGGCGTCAGTATTCAAATTTATGTAATCAATCACCGGATTGTTATGAAAGTGTGCGATACGAGGCGATTTCTCGACCGAATTTGCATCATCGTCGCATTGAGGTTGAGTGGTAATGCGTATGGTTATACGATGCACACTACATTATTAAACACTATTCGATTCGACGCAGTACTAACTTGGATGTTCGAATTTTTATACGTTTTTTTACTGTTTTTTATTTTTTTAAACATAGGTACGTACTGAACTGAATGAAAACTGAACTATTTTCTTTTTTCTGTGACTGAACTTGGTATTTACGAATCAAGAACTCTTTGGATTATTATCAAAAGAAAAATAAGGCTGAATGCTAAATTAAGCTCTTGAATTTAAGGGTGCGCTGTCCATAAGTGACAAGTGTCATATGTTTTATTTGAAATGTCGTCGTCCATATTTATTTGATGCCGCGCGGCCATACTAATTTTGTATGGGGAATTTAAGGTGCATAATAAAAAATGACGAAAAAATGATAATGGCCAGGTGGGATGACGACCTGCGAAAGACTGCAGGCAGATGCTGGATGCGTCAAGCTGAGGACAGGGCGCTATGGCGCTCATTAGGGGAGGCCTATGTCCAGCAGTGGACTAAGATAGGCCGATGATGATGATGATGATGATGAATAAAAAATAATTATTTAAATATCCACTTGATGAATCGAAAATGTAGTCTAGCAATTTGTAGTTTATCCATTGATAATTGTTTAGACAAAATCAGAGGTACAATAATTTAGATAAACTATAAGAAATCTACTAAACGCCGCCACTCGTTTTCATGATTTTTGCCCAACTTTAATTATATTTTAGAAAAAACTATAGCGTGTTATGAATTTATGGTTCTGACAAATTGTAAACACGTTCCCTATGATACTATATATATATTTTGTTCATTTAATACGATAGTATTTTCAATTATATCTACTTAACCGTAACCAGCTTTGGTAGAACTGTTAAGGAACAGTTCTACCAAAGCTTCCTCCTGTCTTATGTACATTATGACCTGTTAAAGCTAAGCTCTTCAATGATGCGGTTTTTTAAATAACTAAAATATTTACTGGATAGTTAAACTGTCTGCAAAAACTGTAAATGTTTTTTAATAATTAAATGATCAATTTAAACTTCAGTCTACCCATGTGCATTCTAAACAAGGTGATACGATTCATCATAATCATAACTACATATTTAATAATGCTTCTGTGATTGAGCTTACATAGCTTATTTTCTTTTGATAGAAAGCTTAAACTTACAGAGCTTACTGAGCTTACATAAAAACAGGTTTTACTTTATTTATTTAAACACATGTGCCACACATAAATTAATTCACGAAGAAGTAAACTAAACCGAAAACTCAAGACAAGATCAGGTGAGCATTGTTTTCGTGATATTGTATAAACACACTAGTGTTACCTAAGCCGCATATCTTAACGTCCATAGTACGGTTGCGTAGTACGATATTAATGAACCTTCCAAATATCTCGCATAGCTGGTACACGATACTATGTTCTTTTAAATAATTTTAGAGTTTTCAAAAGCTACTATTAATATTACGAAATACGATACTTTAGTCGACGCGTAATGTTCTGCTTTTTTTTAGCAAAGTTGCCGATTTGTTTTTTTAATAATAATTTAAATATAATGATATATTCGTAGCATAGCTATAGCTTATGCTGCCCATTCATTTGCTAAGTAGCCAACAACCGTGGATATGATGTATGTTAGGTACATCTAAATCATGTCATATTGTGACTATATAATTATACTAGCGGCCGCTCGCGGTTTCACCCGCGTGGTTCCCGTTCCCGTAGTAATATCTAGATAAAATTTATCCTGTGTTATTCCAGGTATCTGTTTCAACTATATGTATGTCGAATTTCATCCAAATCCATTTAGTAGTTTTTACGTGAAAGAGTAACAAACATCCATCCATACTTACAAACTTTCGCGTTTATAATAATTGTAGGATAGTGTCATTGAATCAAGTATGAATATTTTCTGGACTAAATAAATAAGTTTGTTTAGATTTGACTTTGAGTGTGTTTGGATCGGAGATAAAAAAATTCTAATTTAGTAAAAAACCAAAAAAGGTGCAATTTTTACAGTACCTCGCCGAGAAGTACAATTTTCATACTTCATGAGCCGCAACATCACGGACCAAAGTGGCCATATTGATAGCCGTCCTAGCTAGGTCATACACCACACATGGCACATGGAGAAGAAGAATCAAAACCGAAAATAGTGTGATTAAAAAAAAGCTGTTTCTTTGATTTTACATTAAACAATTATTCCATGAACCTCCAAGAAATCATTAAGATTTAATTGATTTATATTAATCTTTTTTATTTATAATTACGAGCAGCAACCTAAAGAAAGGTATCGTAAATCTATATATTAATACGTGAGCAAAAAGTTTGTACCCCTTTTTACGAAAATTGCGCAGACGGAGGAGTATGAAATTTCGCACACTTATAGTTTATATAGAGAAAGAGTACAGAATGTTAATATTTTTTTAATTATGCATAAAAATACATTAAATCAATAAAACAAACATTACACACACTACCATGTATTTGACACACACGCATATATACTCTTTTCAAAAATTTCAAAAATGGAAGAGGAGTGGCCGATATCTGTCAATGCCAATCCAAACTCACATTCTATCTTTTTAATTTTTCATTGCTTAGGATACAATCCGTGAAGCCTTAATAAAATTACGGTCGAATTTCGACCACTGGGCGACCACTAGTACATATAATAAGGCTACGCAATAACTTCTAATTGGTGACAATAAACATCACAACAAATCTTCGAGTATGCAGTTATGCAACCACCATAGTGATATTCTAAACTGTGTCCAATTCAAAACTATTGTGTCGCGCAGTATCTAATACGAACCGACAATACCAACTGATTGCGTTATAATTTTCTCAGGGTGACTAACTAGATTATTTTCTCGGAAGCGTACGCAGTGAGCATCGACAGTGATCTCAACAAATGAGCCATTATTCTTGGTGGGCCCATTTTAAGCCACCAAATCTATTACACATTGTCCTACGCATCAGTCATTCGCAATCTTATCGCTGCATCGTGAGACCACGTTTGCCCGATCTGCAGTGCGTCAACTAAATTCTGGTTCGACTTTTAATACTAACATAATGTAAGTGTTATGGCCAGATCTCTCTATGGGGGAATGTCTGAGAGTCTAAAGTTTTAGTTTCTGAAATCTGTATCAACCCTCACATTTCGTACATACATATTATACATATTATATCTTTCGGGACTCCCACCCAGACTCACACACCTCCGTGCGCGGAATGTGCTTATAGTCGTAATTATTTTTATAGTCAATTATTTATTGTATCATGCTGGTATGGTACAGGTACTTAAAAAGGGGCACGGAGTTTTCGCTTCATATATTAATATGTAGGTGGATATAGTGCTTTAAACAAATAGTGCACATTCATCGTCCGTGCGGGCTATAGAAGTGAGTGGCTAATGCAAACTGACATGAGTAAACACTGGAAGGCGCGAGCGCAGCCGCAGTACCTATCTCTAAAGTCGCGACCGTGAGAACTAAGTGATTGCTCTGGCTAATCTCTAACGACTGACCCGCCACTTAATCAAACTATCTATTTTAGTCAAACTAATGATACCTGCACGTTAATTATAGCGACTAATTCAATTATGTTACCTACCATATTGGACGTTATTTAAATGTATGTTGTAAAATTAATTAAATTTTTAATGCAAACCGAAACAGGTATCCCTTTTCCGTAACATTAATTTTGATTGTAATGAAATAATGAACACTTAATTCTATTTAACAGTTTAATCAATCTTAGTCTCTACATGTTTTTACAGCTTTGCAAAGAAACCGTTATTAATATGTCAGAGAAATCATCAACAAACTTTAGAATTGCCTATAAAAATGTAGCCACTCTGATTAGTTCGACTAATGTTCGAAATTAATGTCATTAATTTATTAGTTACTAGCTGACAGGCGGACTTCGTACTGCTTTGACAGTTTCTATAACAACAAAACAAACAAATCGTACCTATTTCTATTTATTTATCATTAATCAATTTTGATTTCTAGTAATAAAATATACCCTATGTTACTCAACGTTATGTTACTCGACATTTTTTTTTGTAGCATTCTAATGGTGAAAGAAATTTTTAAGTTGGTCCAGTAGTTTTTGAGTTTATTCGTTACAAACAAAAATACAAAAATACAAAGTTTTCCTCTTTATAATATTAGTATAGACTAGCGGCCCGTCCCGGCTTCGCACGGGTGGACATTTCTTTTTTAATATAGCCTATCTTACTAATCTAGCATGTTACGCTAATGAACAATTCTAATGGTGAAAGAATTTTTTAAACCGGTCCAGTAGTTTTTGAGTTTATTCATTGCAAACATACAAAAATACAAAGCTTTCCTTTTTATAATATTAGTATAGACTACCTATTTGCTGTTTAGAGAATGAAGTTATGTTCAAGATAACGTACCTAATTATATTGAAGTGGCAATTTAGACTAATGTTATGGAGATTTTTAGTAAATGCAAATTATTGTTGAGCCTTGAAATGTTATTTTGAAATAGTTATTTTGTTACATAATTATTATATTCAATTATTGATGTGTACCTTCTATATATACAATTTTTGGGAGTGATTTCGTAGAAATGTGATCGTAACGGTGTGATACTGCCGCACAGTTTATGAACGCAGTAAGTACAACTTACTGTGTTTATAATTGTGATATTTGAGGTGCTGACGTTACGATCTATTTACTCGAAACTTGCGCGGCAGGATAGGATAACAGTGTGACATGTCTTCTAATGAGTATTTACTGCATTCGTAAAAAAATATACGTCATTGTTAATTCTATATTCTATTTTACGTATATTATTTTATAGATTTCAACCATTTCGTGTGTATTAGACTTTTAAACTATATTATTAAATATTTACCGATGATATGTCTCAATAAAGTGCAGATCATTGATAATTTTCAGAATATAATGTTAAAATTGCTTATTACTAAAGTGGGATGTCAAATATGACACATCATATCTGAGCTCTTCAAAAAAAGACGTCTTGCCTCCGGTGATCCTCGAAACTACGACTTTTGGCAAACCAGGCGACAGCTCTTCCTGTTAAAGATAAAATTACCTAGGTCCTAACCTATGGAATTTGCGTTTTGTATGAAGATTTTTTTTTAAATTTTATTTTTCATAGTAACGTTTTTTTTAATTTTCTTAGCATCTATTTGTTTTAACACTATAAAAATAGTAGAGTAGTGTAGGTATTTCTTTCACTAGCTAAATATAGGAGGCATAAAAAAGAAAAAAAATTAAGTCCCTTCAAAGCTACAATGTAACAAAAGGACAATTCTGCAAACAAAAAAGTTAGTCAATTTAAAAAAAGATTGGGCGATAAAGACCCAAAATTAATAATCATTGTGCTAATTAAATGTGTATAATAATATTAACAACCGGTATCGACTTTTAGAAGTAATACTAATATAAAATAATAAGTGAGAAAAAAACATTGACATTTGTTTCTCTGCCAATTTTCAACTGCTTGTTTGTTGTAACCAGAGCGTGATCGCAAATGTTCAGGTACACCTTGATCGTTCGAAAGCCGTTCGAGTTTTTTACAATTAAGTATTTATCAGTTGATTTGGAGATGACACATCTATTTGTTATAAAAAGAATACTTAAAGAAGAGACTGATAAGAACTGGCTTTAGGGCAAAAGATGACGTTGATGAGTTACTTTATCAAACGTGCGAGGGCGTCTGATATGAGTACTCATCAGATATGAAGTACACTTCATTAACACCATTCCCATTTACTTCAATTTTGTAAGTCAAGTTGAAGTAAATGGGAAACGTGGTACCGTATTATAAAACATCATGCGTTGATTGACTTTGCTCGACCACTCTATGGCATGTCAAACAGTACACGTAATGTCTTAACCGTCTAACTAGAGAAATAATTTAACAGTCTCGACGTCAAACATTTTCACAAGCATGAAGAGATTCTTTTTTTATCTCACTGAGTCGGCAAACAAGTAGACGGTCACTACGTTATGCTGTCAAGGGTATGACTCGCGCTTTGCCGGACATAAAGCTTTAAGTGTTATGCTTCTACGCCTAGTATTTTTACTGGTAGGTTTATGGTAGATACGGATTATGGATATACATACGGGTTCTGTCAGTTTGTGCGGAAACCCTCCAGCTAGAATATACTACCATAAGGCTGACTAAATACTGGTTTCACGTTTGCTTAAATAATAAGTTGAACAGATTTAGATTTCGGAATTTTGTAAAGAAATATTAGCCTTGCAAAGTTACCGTGATTTATAATGCGCGTTAATGCTTATTAATATACGAGAGCATAATTTACATTTAAATCAGAAAAAAAAGATAGGAATCTAAATTTTAATTTATTGGTCTACTTAAATGCGCAATAGTCTATGGACTAACGGCAGGAAATAAATTGGTATGCATATAGAATACGAAAAAGAGTGGGCCGTGTATATTGTTGCTAAATTGCATACGGAAACATTCGACCGCAAGCTCATCGGATACTTACGGTGCGAGCAACCGCGGGCAGGACACGGCGACCGCAGTGGCCTTGTTGCGTTAATGCACCCTAATTTCACCGTTGTGAATGCGCCCAAAAACTGGCACGTCACTCTGTTTGCACGACTTGCGGATAAATTAGTGCCGTCCAGCGCTCCCGAGACGACGCGCACGACCCGCGCCTCACTGTAGCGACGAAAGCTGACGTCATAAGACGGTAAGTCCAAAATCTTGTCCGTGGTTGCCGTACAATAAGTTTGAATAAACCTAAGTAGGTACTACTATGCATTTAGCAGGGGAAAACTTTTCAACTTTTCTGATTACACGATTTGTAACTACAAAAGTTAACTAACTGTACTTATCTGACAGCTTTTGGTGTGGCTAAGTGGCTAATTTTCTTCTGTATCGTTACGTTAATTTTGATGGTGAACCTTTACTAGTTTAGTGAAAATTTTAAGAATATATCATAGATTTGATATAATAATAAAGATAACTATGTTTTAGATAAATAGCAGTGCTTTATGTCAGTCTAATTAATTTCGCTTCACAATCGAGAGAAAGTCGATTGCAGTTAGCAATATATTGAGTGCGGTGATGGGCCATGTAAAGCGGATTGTGAGCTGATTAGCCGAACGATTGAATCTTGGGCCGAAGGGCAGATCTGCGATAAGTCGGCGACGTTGGCAGCGCATGCGTAATTAGAGATAAACAGAAAATAATTGGCCACAGCCACGCGGCGCGGCGAACGTGCCGAGGCGGCTCCTTCGCGCTACGAGATATCGTTTAGCGGAAGCCTTGCGCGGGCGCACTCCCAACTCCCATGCCGTTTCAATGGTGATTTCCCTAATGCAACAGACTAATGCATTCGACACGAATCGAGACATAATTTGTGAAATTATAGTGCCCATGATTACCACTTGCCATTGCTAAATCATAGAGATGTACTTAAATGTTTTCTGCGAGCTTTATAGTCCCTTACATTAGCAATTACGAACAGTACTCTTTGAATACGTTATGTGCTCGGTTTACTTAATCCTTGGAGGAGTTTAATTTATCGTAATTAAATACCGTTACATAGCTCTTGGGCACCTGATAATGTTGAATTGAATGTTCTTTCTCATTAACGTGAAAGTAAAAAAATAAAATGTTAGGTGTCTTTTGTAAAATCATCTTTTATTTTAAATTTGCAAGTTATTTTATATATTAGTGTGCGTGTAGCTTAACTAAATCCTTTATAACAGTTCTTAATATACTTAATATATATGTTAAACGTTTTCTTGCTTTACAATGGAAACGTATAACATTATGTTACAAAGTGTCGAAATAAGCGAAGCATCAAGTAAAACGTATTTTGGTCACACTACGTAATTGGTAACACTTAGGCTCTTCACTATGTAACCCCATGTAACCTTCTGCGCCTCCCCGGGCGCGGTGTAATTCGGACGACGAGTTTTCTATTGTATAGATAAAAAAGTTTTGTTTTGTACATCTAGGGCCTTACAAATAAACAAAAGAATAAGCTTCGAATACGTATTCCGTGTTTTGTCTCTTATACTCTAATTTGAATTGAAGCTTACCTACATGACGGGAACAAAACGCAGAATAACTATTCGGAGCTCTGTGTATTTGTAAGGGTGCTAGAGTTTAGAATGCGATAGCACAAGATCAGTAAAATTAGAATATAGGTTTGACAACAACAGCTCAACTATTGTAGATTTTACAACACTTTGATTCCCGTCCCATGACTTCACAACACTGCAGTAACTACTGCTTGTAACGTTATTGAGGGACAAACGTGCAAGTTATGTATAAATTTAATTTAATCTCACACCGTTGCAGGGTCTAATCGAGTTCCCAGCTCCAGTTCAACCTTTGCACTTGTTGGGCAATAAACATTCAGCGTCGACCGACTAATTGGATAGAGATACGAGAGCTAATCCCGATACAAGTAACTGCGAACTCTTCACTGTCTTGTTTTAAACTCGAACCTGAAACAATTCAAATAACAGTCGAATGATTAGAGCTGCAACAAAACAAATTAGTTTTAAATGTTCAATTATTTCAGGTAAATTTGTAGTTAAAAACTTAATCTATTGTTAGTTTACTTCTTGTACTTCATTGTAAGGTTTAACCTTATAATGTAGTACATTAAAAACATGGTGTTTTGTTGCGCTGGGTAAAGTCATATTTAACTTACCGATCCCAATATATACAGGGCGTCCCACGTCTATGCCACACGGCCTTCCACGGAAACTACCTCAAATATTGATACTATAGGAAATTTTACTGAAAGAAGACTTCATTTTGATTTTAAATACGTGTGTTTTTTCACATTTGGCGGGTTCGATTCCCGGTTCAGAGAAGCAGTTATTTAAAAATCTGTATACGCAGTTCAAATTATTTTAAAAATCAAAATAAAGTATTTTTTCAGTAAAATTTCCTTATACAATATTGGGGTACTTTTCTTTCGTGAGGCATAGCCGTGGGACGCCCTATATATCCATATTCATATCATGCACGCTAAAATCCTTATGATGTTTTATACACTTAGTATAATGCTAATTTTCGCAACATACCCAAGTATGATTGCTCTAATTAGTATTCTCAACTTATTATACGTATGAACAACAATCAGAGAAATTTCAATATGACAATAACCGTTTTCCAAACTACAAAATACACAATTGTATTGCTCAATAAGAAATAAGCAGTTTGTAAAATCTTTAAATTTCTATACGTATCTGCTGTTCGTATTGTTTGAATGATGTTACTGTATGTGATACTAATATGTCTTATAGATTGCTTAAATTTGATTAGAGTGATTTGGATTAATGTGCCTATGCGCCACTCGCGACGTTCTAAATTAATAAATGCCATTCCATCGCACCAATAATAATTATGATATAAATATTTTATTACTAGTAGGTATTAGGTCCTTACCTATGAAATTGATGTTTTTTTCTCACTTATTTATAGGTGTATACTTCGAAAAGTCAATACCGGTTGTTAATATTATTATACACCTTTAATTAGGACTATGCTACTTAGTCTTCAGTAATAACAATGATTATTAATTTTGTGTCTTTATCGCCTAATTTTTTTTTAAATTGACAACTTTTTTTGTTCGCTGAATTGTCCTTTTGTTTCATTGTAGCTTTGAAGGGGATTTTTTTTCTTTTTAATGTTTGCTATATTTAGCTACCGAAACAAACACACTACTCTAACTTTTAATAGTGTTAACATAACTAGATGCTAAGAAAATTTAAAAAACGTTAGTATGTAAAATAAAATTTTATAAAAAATTTTCATACAAGACGTCAATTTCATAGGCAAGGACCTAATATTACTGACATACTTGAAGTTGTTATCTAATATTTAAAAAAATACTCTATAAAATAAGTATTGTTCTTTGTTAACTTGTTATAAGGTCTAACTGCTGGACAAAGGCCTCCCTAAATATTATATAGTATGACAAAAAATGATGTCAATAAATGTTTCTTATTCTTATATACGTTTAATATTTATCAGATTACAAAACTACTGGAGGTGTGTGAAGCAACCGAACCCATAATAATTTTATCACCTTTATTAAATATGTAATTACCTCTACTTATAATAAATCAATCGTGAAGCTATAAATATGGCAAACTGAATGATTTCTGAATGATATATATAACGGACGGTAATTAGTCAAATTGACACGGTATACAGGGTTTTAATTACACTGCCCATAATTTAGGATAACAACTTTGTACAACGTGTTTGCTAAGTATTCTATTTTTTGCACGAGTTATGTGTGGCTGGCACTATAAAATATATAGAAGCCAACTAACACAAACAACCTTTTTGTTATAAGGTACACGAAGATATGTTTTTAAATATATACAACGTGTAAGAGAAAGGTGTGGTAAAAATGAAAAGATCCAGAGTGTAACCGATATAGATCTTGTATGTGTTGTTACTAAGGCATAATATTTTGTTAACTTTAATTTGTCATGCAGTTGTAAATTAAATATTTATATTAGTGAAGTCATGCGCGTCTGGCGCGCATAAGCAAGCAGCAGTGATCATAAGTACATCCGAACCCTTCGGAGAATCTAGTAGGGCACGGGGACACGCGGGTGCGTGATGCCGTTCCCTCTAGAAAACCTCCGAAGGTGATTCGTTTCACGCGGCTTGAGGAACCCTTTAAGTTTCTCACCGTCCCCAAGCCCGGCGAAGCTGAAAATGCAGTTTGAGGCAATCAGCAAACTCTCTTCAAAAAACAACAGAGGTTACTAAACCACTAGGGCTGTGACTTGTGATGCTACCGGGAAGGCTAAAACGCCTACCCAACCCAGCCAGGAAACGAACCTGGGTCTTCCGCAATCCGGGCGGCTGCACTGACCGCTATGCTACCGGGAAGGCTGACGTAACGCTGAATTTTGTCACTTCTTTTGTAATTTTAGAGTGCTAATAGCGGCACAGCGCGCCATCTATCCAACGGCCATTGCAACCGATGGCTTAGCATAGCGGTCAGTGCAGCCACCCGGATTGCAGAAGACCCAGGTTCGATTGCTGGCTGGGTCGGGTAGGCGTTTAATTTTTTCACTGTATTTTATAAATATTTAATTTAGCAAATAGCACTTGAAAATAAAAAGTAAATATTAAATTTTAATATATCATAACTTTAAATACAGACAAACTTTTGATAAAAGAAGACACAAATGTTACAATTTTTTTGGACAAATTATTACACATTTTCTTAGCGTTTTAAGATAACACATTCACTCATATTATGTTACCATAAAAATTAATTACAACATTAATCACAATAATAAAGATAAAAACTTACTTCTGAGTTTTAAAAGGCTCACATAAGCCATCATATTTTAGTACTGACAGTTCTAAGGTCAGCCCGTAAAAATGCACGACTCAATATTTCCATGCATACACGCAAACTAATGTACTAATTCGTACGAAGCAGGGCCCATCCAAATACTGAGAATATTCTACGTTGTTAACCGCACAATTATACCGAACGGTTCTATAAGGCGGATACGAAGTCAATTTTCTCAAAATGCTCCTCATAAATTATATTAATTAGATTTCTTTCTTCTTATTAAAATATTTTTACAAAATAATTCTTAAAAACAAAATTTCATCATCAAGACATTTTAACAAATATTATATATATCTATACAGATTTACCAGTATATATTTTATATACTCAGACGCAATGAAACAAAGATCAAAACTATTAGCTGTCTTGATCCGTAAATAAATGAGTAGGAACGAAATTGAGGTTCGAAAACAAAGTGTTCATTTCGTCGCGAGCCCGCTTGATTGACAACTTGACAGCAAAAATGCCAGAAATCCGCACAAGAAAATGAGATTGTTACAAGCTCAATGCAATTGGGACGGCTGATTGATTCGAAAGTATGCTGTGAATGCATTGTTTTCCAAATAAACGAAACAATGGATCAATCACACAGGAATACGGTTAAAAATATAAACCTTAATTAAAATTAAGAGAGCCGTGGTCAAAGTTAAGTGTACAAAATGTAAAGTATTTTGTGGATATAAAAGTATCAACTTTTTGTTTGACAGAAGCAAAGGTAGCTTTGTTATTATTAATTACTAGCCGTCACCCGCCCGCTTCGCTGTACGAAAATAATGGATGAATGCTAATCAAAATAATTATTATGTTTACCAACATCATAAACGTAAGTGACAAGTGTCATATATTTTATTTGAAATGTCCTCGTCCATATATATTTGATGCCGCGCGGATAAAAAAGTTTAACGGAGGACAGTCATTGGCTGTCTATAATATCGTGACAGGTGACAAAACCTGGGTGTACTGCTTTGAACCCGAAAAAAAAAGCCAAGCCAAAGTCAAGCAAGTTAAGAAAAGTCGAAGCATTGGTAAAAAATTGGTTGCTTCTTTTTTTGGAAAATCTGGACATTACACTACAGAAGATCAAAGGACAGTGACTGCAGATTAGTACGTCAACACTTGCTTGCCCAGTCTCGCGAAAAGCGTCCTTGAAGCAATATTGTTCACCACGATAACGCACGCGATCCTCACATTCCGCTAAGGTAAAAGAAGGCTTCAAATGTGGAACTGATGACGCATCTGCCTTACAGCCCGGACCTCGCACCTTCAGACTTCTTTTTGTTTCCAAAAATTAAAGACAAACTTAGAGGCACACGTTTTACGAGCCCTGACTCGACGGTGAATGCGTTCCATGAAGTCATTGAAGAGGTCCCTAAGGAAGACTGGTCCAACTACTTTGTACAGTAGTTTCAGCGAATGCAAAAATGCATTAATTGCGAGGGAATATACTTTAAAAAATAATAAATGTATCTTAAGTCTTATATCTAGACTTATTTATCAGAATCCAGAAACTTTCAGTAAGCCCAAAGTATAGCCTATCATTTGCACAATCGCATGTTCTTACTACATACAAATTTTCATCAAGAGCCGTCACCCGCCCGCTTCGCTGAGCTTAAACTTGTAAATAAAATTTCATTTTTTTTAAAGGTTATCATTTGCACAATCTCGTGTTCTTACTACATACAAAATGTATTTATATGTAAAGTCAAAGTCAAATATATATGATATCAGATGTCTTTTAAATATTTCCTTGTCCAACCATTTAAGCTTTAGCAAATTCGTTTTAATATAAAATCACCCATCCGATACTCACACGGTAAGTAAATTTAAAACTCCACCAACACATTAAAGTTAACACCAAAACTGCAATTACAGTTTGTCTAGATTTAGCAATAAAGATTTGATTCTTTGCCGATTGTACAATGTATTATAACGGCGATACACGTCGTTATCTTTATGGGAATACGTGAGGTGAGCTTTCGGTGTCGGTTCTCACCTCGGCGGGACTGCGCGGCGGATTAACGACATAAAATCGATGTTTGTACACGTCCGACCTCTCCCAATAATGGGAGCTGATCGCTCTCGAGGCGGTAAATTGCCAGTGCCTGCTTAGGAAATAACAAAGCGGCCGTATATCATTGTGGCGGGTTAAAGAACAAACAAATATCGGGCTTGCAATAGGCGGACTGTGTCGTCACCTTATTAGCAAATCACATTATGCAGCGCACAGTGTAGCCAGAGTGCATGCATGTAGTCCATTCGTGAAGTACAAATTATGCTCACGCAACGAAATTAATTTTGATATATGTTCGCTTTGAAGAGTGTGTAGGTACACTTAAGTCTCTCTAGATATTTTTAATGTTTAATTAAAAGTTAAAACAACTAAAGAAGGTTGTCTATGTAGTAAACAAAACCTTACGCATTGATATCTAATTAAAACTTAATTGGAGGCTCGCACGCACCCGTAAACGGTTGATAATAAATTGTTCAAGGCAAGGATAAGCTCAAATAAATGAAGTAATGAATCAATCTCACGATGGTTTTCCAAAGACTTGTCCAAGCACTCAATCGTCGCCTGGCGGTGGTGAGCCCCTTAATTGACATGTGTCAGAATGTGTGCGCCTGACCCGCAGGTCATGCGTGAACATAGTTTGTAGCATTCCGTCGTAACTTTCGCCAATACGCCGCGCCAACGCTTAGAAGACGAACTTGTTTTAGTGCATTGTAACGGCGACCCAGTGACCTCAAGCACCAAGCTAGCCTATTTCACTGTCAATTATCTCGAGAAAGAGAACGGACCACTCATTTTTCTCCAGCGAACAGGCACAATGTCGCTTTTGACACTACGCCCGCCTGTCACTATATCTTGGAAGATCGCGAGTTTGGTCTTGACAGTTTGCAAGAGCACAGTCACGTTATTCGTTAAGGTATCGCCTTTGATAAAAGTTCGTGCAATTTGCTGTACTCATTACTATCGACCGATAAAAGGGAGTGTAAGACATGTCGATATAAATAGTGGCTAATCGTGATTTTGCGCAAAGTCTGTACCGCAGCACCTCGACGCCCCGCGCCCTCCCGCATTCCTCCCGAGTCCTGAACCGCGCTGAACTTTGCTCTTATTGTCAATTCGTGCTCACCGGTGCGTCGCTCCTAAACATTATACCTTTTAAGAACCTCTCAACAAACGGCTTTGTTCAAGGTGTGATTGTCGCCGAGTCCTGTTTTGGGATAGTTACGAGGAAGCGTAAATAGCTCTCCCTAAATGGGTAATTAAATTTTATACAGTATCTTGTATTCCTGAGAATGTGAGTTTTTTTAGCCAGATAATTTCTCATAAATGCTGTTATAAAAATCACAGATTATGTTGAATTAAATACTTTTTCCTAATCTAACGTTTCCAGCTCACTGTGGTAATGTAGGAAAAAGAAACAAGACGTGATGTTTCTATAATTGTCTTATTTGATTACACACTTAATCAGATGGTTATGTTAAACAACGGCCCGGTCTACCCGAGCCGAAGTCCGTGCCTTTAGAGGCGCCCTCGGGTGGTTCCGCTCCCCGATCCTATCCGAACCCTTCGGAGACTCTGGAAGGGCACGGGGACGCGCACTTTTAAGTGTGCGATGCCGTACCCCTCTAGAAATCCTCTGAAGGTGTTTCGTTTCAACACGGCTTGAGGTACCCTTTACGTACCTCGCCTCCCCTAAAACAAGCCCGGTGAAGCTGGAAATGCCCCTCGGCAACCAGCAGTCTCTCTCCAAAAAAAAAAAAAAATGTTAAACAACTTACATGAAAACAACGATCCTTCTAGAATATAAATTATTTTACCTACTATACTTACTTCCTATTTAAAACGAAATGTAAGGAAAATGCATATTATGGATACGATACACTTGTCCCATTGTGCAATCTGAATTTAACTATTTAGTAAACTAATTGGCAATAAGTATTATATCAGTCACGCAATAAATTGCTGTAACAATGGTGCGGTACAAATTCGATTCATTGTGCCTCGAGGCAGAGGATTCGTTGACGCAACACAAAACAATGGGGTTTTGGTTCAGCGACCTTTCGGGATCTGTGACATCGCAACTAAAATATGGGCACAGCTTGGCAAAGCTTGAATATTGCGTATTTGCCTACTAGTGTCGCGTGACAGAACCGTATTTAGGGTACGTGAGAGTAACGCTTGTCAACCAAATGTCAAAATAACTATATACTCCGCATACACACTGCACACTTAGACCATACACTTGAATAGCAACCTCTTATGCAAATAGTCATTAATTATAAGAATTCCCAGAGATATCGTGAGTACTATTAGATTATTGGAAACATTAAGTCAGGTCCTCATTTTGTAACCTTCTTATTTGTACCGTCATAATACCAAGAAATAAATGTATTCGTGAAGTTTGAGTGACTTTACATTATTAGTGTTATTTACAAAACTAACAATACTAAGTATAGTTAGAATGAGGCGGTTGTCTCCTTATAACAATAAAGTTAAACTTAAAACAATATTTTCATTTATTAGGGTATCTAACCTGGTATCTTAGGGGAAAACAGAACCCAGACCTATTTATTCTGTGACCCGGATTACTCTCGAACTTACTTACCATGTCAAACACTTTTAAACAATTGAAAGAACAAACTTTTTTGGTAATAAGTTTTTTTTGTTATTTTGGTCCCTGACAAAATTGTATGATTTTAATGTACCTAGATTGTATTTTTCAACAAAAGAAAGTCCTTCACCGATAGCTCCGGCCCTGTCGGCTGCCGAACGCAATACGATGACGCGATGAACGGCGCCCGCTCGTGCCGCGGTACGCCCCTCGGATGCAGAACAATGTGTTCGATTCGAAATTAGGACTCGTGTAATTGATACGACACGCCCCGCGACTATAAACAAAATACAAGTAATTAAACAAGTGACAAAAGCAAGGCTATCTGGTTGCCTATTATTTTGCGGATCACGGATGCGACGCTAGTTCCGGATAGCTTTGTATTTACCAATCAGCCGCCAGTTTAATAGCTTTATAATCTCATTAAAATGTTTCGCATAAACTATGCCAGTCGACTGCCATGATGGCATTAGGCTCACACGCAACCTGTAATATTCTAAGCATTTGAACGGTGCCCTACCCGTGCCAGCCTAAACATATTTTCGCATCGTGATAAACTCACATTAGTAATTCATCGTTCCTACACGAGGCCGGTTACACGGGTCGACATTAGTTCGTGGCGCGCGGCGCTCGCCCTGGGCGACCAGATAATGCAGGCCCGGGGCTCCAATAAGAATAATGTGGCCTCTTTACCGCTGCATGCAGACGTCTTATTTAGACCCAAACGCGGCACAAACGCCGTTCAAATTGAGGGCTTTCAGCGCAATTACCTCAGACCAACGGCCCGCGTTTAGCAGCAACCATCGAATCAACCATAGACTCCTTCACTTCAACCTGCGAGTTGTGCGCATTAACATAGAACAAGATTCGTACAAATAAGCCGTTTACACTGATCGCAATGGCATTATCGCGCTCGTGTATCGATAAGACCATTTGCACCCAGGCTTACTATTGCTTCCCTCAAAAGTTACGAGTCAAATATTTTGATGCTTACAAAATACAAGACACTTACGCACCTTTGAGTAATAAAATTATCAATCTAACAAAAATAAAAATGTTACCAAACAGAAGAAACTCGACTGAAAGGCAGATTGACTGCCATTTACAATAGTCGCACGCAACTCAGAAACTCCCGTTGCTAGATCGGAATCTTGGTGAAACAAAATTTCAATAACGGCCCAAGCGGGGATGTTATCGCGTTTCACAATGGTCGGCGCACAATGGAACACCACCGAAGTAGGGCGAGCGTCACCGGTGGTGAAACGGCTGGGGGCGGCGCCGCGCACGCCGCCCCGCCCAGCCCTTTCACCCGCCCGCCCGCGCTGCCCCACCCCCCACCGGCTTACGTAACCGCACCGCATGCTATTCCCAAGAATAGAACAGCCTCGGGCTTGCCCCATTCAGCGCAACAGACGTGGTTTACAACGGTGCGGTCAGCGGTCGGTACAGTGACTGACGAAAAGTTGTGACGTTACCAATATTTTGACCGCTCACTATCTAGCGAAATTTTTACGCAGATAATAATAGAGTGACATTAGAGATTAATAATAAAATTATGTTTTTTTTATTTATGAATTGTGTAGCGGAGCGGTATCCTTAATTTTGTAGGTAGGGACTCCATGCTCCATCTTGAATTAAAATCGCATAATAAACATGTTACTACGTTAATAATACTTAAGCGCAAGAGTTCATTGTCGTTTTGTAACAGAACGACAAAGAATGCGGAACAATCTTTAAAAAAACTAAATTGATAATTCGTTAATAAATCAAAACAGGTAGCTTTAAACTAACACTACTACCTTCTATCTAATATCTAGAAGGAACAATATAATCTACAAAAACATCAAAAGAGAAATAAAGTAGCGGACATTAATTCGAGCGGTGTGTAAACGACAAACCGAGCAGGTTTAAAAAAAAAACCAAATCCATTAGTCAACATCACAAGATCGTGACTCATAAAAAATTATCATCACCACCTACTTACAACCAGTTCGCACATTACTGCACCGCGTTACTGTTACTTACTTACTTTATAATGGCTTTTTTACCTAGTCTGTAGAATTAATTCCAATAGATTTAATTATTATTTAATACCTTTCGCCGCCCAGTAGCACGGTTCTTGTGCAGAACCGGTCCTGATGGTAACTCTCTTATGGATTTAAGCTGCCAAGCAGTACTACTAAGTGCCTATTGTGAGTTTTGTTTGCTATCCGTATTCATTCGATTACATTTCGAAAACTAAAATGTGTAAGTACCTACCTATGGCAAAAAAATTACTTTTCTCGGATGTCACCAGAAAGCGCTGCTGCAATGCTATACTAATAAAAAATGTTTCCCACACTCACACCAATTATCTAGCCCGATGAAAAGCTTCCTTAAGAAACTCGAGATATGGTTAACTAGACAACGGATAAACATACTTAATATACTTAAATACATACTTATTATACATAGGAAACACCCAGACCCGAAACAATTTAGAAAAACAGGTACTTATTTCTAAATTGATCCGACCGGGGATCGAATCCGGGACTTCAGAGATGGCGACACCAAGAAACCGGTGTGCAAACCACTCGACAAAGGAGGTCGTCATACTAATTCTTATTTTCGATAACGTGATCGAATGTCAAATGAAACTAATACTATAGGCACATGAGTAAAAAGTGAAAACATTTTATCTACTCTGTGCTATAGGCACCCGTCCAGCACTTCTTTGTTTCGGTTCTAATAGTGTGAGATCTCTTAAAGTTATTGAACGACACTAAGACTGGTTGTCTGGAAGAAATCGCTTAAAAGCGATAAGACCGCCAAATTGTAACTTTGTAATATTTTATTTTTTTTCTGTTCATTATTATGTTTTATAGTGTTGCAATAAAAGTATTATCTATCTATCTATCTATCTATCTAAGACCTAAGACTTCAGAGTCGACAAGACGCCCGCTATACCTACACATATCACTACAATGTCAAAATGGCACTAGTTAGAAAAATATAGCTTGTGTGCTTTTGTTTGTTATGTTATATCATCACCCAAACTGAAGACATCCAAAGCTAAACTTACAAATTCCTAAGAATAATGTAACAGGTATTACACGATCTTTGTTTAATGTCTTAAAAAAAACACTATCGATCCGTCATTTGACAAAATCTAATCTTTTTTGTATGACCAAGATCGCGACTTCGTCCGCTTCAGTAAACACCCGTGTCCCGTCGATACAAACGTTTTTTTGATACAAACATTGTCCTGAACACAACAAAAAGTAAATCCGCCTCATCGGTCGAGCCGTTCTCAATGATGTTATTTATTGTTAATATATATTAGCGATATTAATCGTTCGACTGTACATTAAAATGCGCCTTTCAACCCTCTGTGTAGAGCGGCGTATACCGCACATTAGCAACTGTAGGAAAAGGCATGGTTGCACGATTGCCCTATAAATCGGTGCAGCCAGATCGGACTTGCCGTGGGAGATCCTTTAATTATACATGCGCTGAAATAACAAACTAATGGCCCTTAGCTTAGATGTCATAATTAGTGGCATTGCACAACAAGAATCAAAGTTTAAATAAAACTAGTGGTCGCCCAGTGGTCGAAATTCGACCGTAATTTTATTAAGGCTGCACGGATTGTAATCTAAGCAATGAAAAATTTAAAAAGATAGAATGTAAGTTTGGTTTAGCATTGACAGATTTCGGCCGCTCCTCTTCCATTTTTGAACTTTTTGAAAAGAGTATAAATGCGTGTTTGTCAAATACTTAAGCGTGTGTGTCAAATACATGGTAGTGTGTGTAAAGTTTGTTTTATTGATTTAATGTATTTTTTGCACCATCATTTAAAAAAAATATTAACATTCTGTACTCCTTCTCTACATAAACTATAAGTGTGCGAAATTTCATACTTCTCCGTCCGCGCAATTTTCGTTAAAAGGGGTACAAAATTTTTGCTTCACGTATTAACATATACTTAATGTATTTTTTATGCATTATTTAAAAAAAATAACATTCTGTACTCCTTCTCTACATAAACTATAAGTGTGCGAAGTTTCATACTCCTCCGTCCGCGCAATTTTCGTTAAAAGGGGTACAAAGTTTTTGCTTCACGTAATAACATATACCTAGATTTTACTAGAAAACATCAACCGTCTCGGTAGCTCAGCGGTCAGGGTGCCTAGTGCGAGTTTCATTCGCCATTCGATCACGTTAACGAAAACGAGAATTTGTATGGTAACATTTAACTCTTCTCGTATGTCGCCAGGAGGAGCTGCTTCAATGCTGTACTAATTTTCGTTTACGTAAACGTAATCGAATGAATACGGATAGTAAACAAAACTCACACTAGCCACCCAGAGTATTGGACCGGTAATCCAAGGGTCGCGGGTTCGATTGCCACTCGAGCTTCCTGAGACTTTTATCTTGTAACCACATATAGCATTGCGAATGCAAAAATAAAAATATTCAAAGTTAACTTTTTTGTTTACGATTATTTACATATAATTTTACGCAAATATTGCAAACAAATTACAATTTGAAAAAAGACAAAGTGTTGAAAAAAAAATCTACGATTCGATGGATTTTTTTTCTTTTCAACACTGTCTTTTTTTTAGTTTACACGCACGCTATATACAATGAAACACTTTGTACGAATCTAATCGCGTTTATTTTACTTATTATTTTAGTATCAATATTAAATTTGTAATGTGTTTTTAGAATAACCAGTCAATTAAAGGCTTTGCATTTATTACAGACGATTTATGGATTAGTGTCGTACTTGATACATCGTTTTAGAAGGCTGAATAGTCTGATGTGAGAACGAGAAACGACCAAAACCTTCGGTAAGTACTTAACTAGTTTCTCTGTAACACAGACTCATATCTTAATATGCTCGGTTTGGATGACTTCGGGCTTGTTCTTAATCCGCCTGGTTAGATAAGTAGACCATCTTATCTAAGATTGTCACCATAACAACAATGCTAGCAGCATTGTGGTATCCCGTCAGTTGAAAGTAAGATAGCCAATTCCTCCGTTGTTGAGAATTTTGTGTTGCGCTTATATACCTTCGACCTTTTTGTCACTTATTCCCACCAGAATGAGATTTAAACGCTTCCCTATCGTGGAGTAAAAAGAAGTAGGCTAATCATTGCATTTGAAAAAATAAAGTTAAATGTTAAACGAGATAACAATAAAAAATACAAAAGCGATAGCCCAGAAAATGCATCAAAAGTGTACAGACTCAACTACAAAGCGCTAACCTGCAAAGATGTTGCATGAAAACGACTCGTTACGATTACGACGCTAAGCAGGGAACAATAAGTGCATTAAGTACCCGTATTATGTTTATTGTTCCTCAATGCTCGAGCCCAACATCGGATGAAAGGTTAAAAAGCTCAAATAAGCGTGCATTAGGAAAGAGGTGGCTCGCAGGTCGCGGTTAGAATGCAAACTGCCGCCCATACATTAAATCTGCTGCATTGGAATTGCAAAGTCGTGATTTGTCAAAGCATAATCTAAGGAACCGCAATATTCGCACATCGTAATTATTATCGCTAGTAAAATGGCACCCAAATCTTTTGCAGCATCTCACGCCTCCCATTCTTCGGTAAACAATATTGGCGACTAATATTATATCCAGAGCCAATATCAAACTATTAAAACTAAGTCTCATGGCACGGCTTGTGAGGTCGGCAGGTGCAGACCTCGCTATAAAGCGCTACTAAAGGACTATAGACAAAATTCCTTGTTCTTTATTCCATTATGATAATCACACTTTTTTGTATAAAAACTAAGACGCACATAATCAATTGATAAATACTGTCCATGTTTGGAAACAGTGATGACTTGTTTATAGACCGTAATAGGTAGTATAATAGGATACATAACACACAATTGATTTGGTTAGCTGCTCGTACATAATTCTCACGCTATTTATCGTTTTTTTTATATAACCACACCATCCGACCACCATTCCGATCTTATTGACATCTTTTGAATGAATGCATTTTTGTGCTATTGGAATGTGTCGCTATACGTCGTCATTGCTAACACCACCATAATTGTTAATAATAATTGTATAACCATTAGCAGTCAGGAACGCCTCGGTGGCCGGGTGGTAAAGTGTTCGGCTCGATATCCGAAGGTCCCGGGTTCAATTCCCAGGCCAGGCAAACTCTGTATCGGATTTTCCGATGCTCGGGATTGTGATCACCAACCCGCATTTGACAAGCGTGGTGATTAAGCCATTACCCAATAATTGTAGACTTGATATCAATGATGGAGGCCTTTGCTTGCCCAGCAGTGGGACAGTTATAGGCTACGAATCCTGAACCGCTTACAACCGCTTATATAGGCGTCGAGACGAGAGCAAAGAAGACATAATAAGCTCCTTAACGGTTCGCTAGAATCCTCGACGCGCTATCAGGCAGTTCTAAATTATTTACCGAGATATAACTGCACAACTAGAGCCGATAACACGCTGATTTATCACGCAGAATATTTAATGACACAAGACAATCGGTATTTATTTATAAGGCGCAGTTAAATGGTGTCTGTTACACATAAATTTGAGCTCGCGTAAGTATCACGTTTTCCATACAGCTTGACTCTGCGCACTCTCGGGGCTCTTTTGTATTCCACGATGGGAACTGTAAGGAGATATTGTGAGTCTCTGAATAACAACATTGGCACTTACCATACCAGTGTCAATAAGATATGCTTAATCAGCTTTGTAATTGATCATTTCAAATCAGCTACCTAACTATATTTGAAAAGAAAACTGATGATAGAAAGATGGAACAGAAGTAATAAATAATAATAACATAATAATAACAATAACAAGCAATCTCTTCCAGGCAACCTTGGACGAAAAATAATAAAATTGAGTAAATAAAAATGGGTGCCAGTAAAAATAAACAAATTTATAATAATAATATCAAATAAAGTACATGCAAAAGAAAAATAAATATATTAAACAGAGTTTATGCAATATAAATCATAAAATAAATAAACATAGCTAAGGTGAATTTAGAAAATGACTCCGAACCAGACCATTGAACGACTCCAACGTGCGAGCACTTCTGATGCGCTCAGCAAAGAATTCCATAACCGGACAGCATGCACAGAAAAAGAGTAGGAAAGGAAATTAGTTGAATGAAGAGGAGTCACAAGAGCCAGGTTATACGCAGAACGCAAGGTAAGACTTGAGGAAGTGCAACGGAAGGAGAAACAATTTTGAAGATATGAATGTGAGGTGGATAGAAAGAGGACAGTATACAGAAAGGAATGAACGTGTAAGTCTCTACGCCGGCGAATTGGCAACCATTTAAGCTGAGCTCGGAAAATCGAGACATGATCATACTTCCTCAAGGTATAAATGAACCGAGTAAATCAATCATCAAATAAATCAATAGATCAATCATCAATGATGTTGATGATGATGATTACTCCGACCCATTTAGGTCATGGTGGCCACTTCGACTCTAGTCGGTACAGCACTGGTGCGCCCGAAGATGGCTAGCTTAGCCGATCTAAGAATAAATAGTGCTACCTACAAAAGGTAGGGCATGGTTTTTTTAATATTTTGTATTATCTTATTTCTTTGGAGGCTTCTATTCATAGACATGTCAGCCTCATCGTAACCTAACCTTAATGTTTAACTTAATCTACATACTTATATAAAAGACAGGAAAGGGACTCAGTGATGTGACAAAGAGTCCACCAAAAATTTTGCAGCTTTCGAAGTTGGTTCTGCTAGGATACTTGTAAATGCCTCTATATCATATCTATTAATATTAAACTTTGCATCATTGAGTCCCATTCCCTTCGATATTTCTTACGTTCCGTATGAATGTGTTGAACATCTTCAACTGCACCACAGAGATCACAATTAGGTGCATTAACCTTTCTCATTAGGTAGGCAAAGTAGAACATGGTTATTTTCATATTGTGGTTTTGAGCCGAAGGCTGGACGCAAAAGAGCTTTGAAAGTGGCGCGAGAAGTGGACTGCGATAAGTTGATGATAATCATGACAATGACGATTTTGTTTACATACTTATTGCTTTGTTTATATTTTTTATTTATTTATTTAAATTATTTATTCAGACAAGGTCCACTTTTGTTAGTAACAATAATCCCTAAAAACTATGTTAGAAATTATAAATTATAACTATTTTCTATGATAGGCAGGGGATAATAACTATAATATGGAAACTGAAATAATCTCTCTCCAAAAACACAAATGTCGAAAAAATTTCTACGAGCAGGATTTGCACCTGCATCCTTCTGACATACCGGGTCAGGTGCTCTCCCAATTGAGCTATCGTGGTTCTAACCAGCCCGCCGAAATTATTCAACACTATTTACTTTTTACTTTGAAAGCCAAAGGCGCCCATCCAATGACAACAACTTCCGTCATTAACATCTGATCATAATTTTTTACAAATACTGAAGATCAGTTAAAAAGTAGGCAAGCAATTTTATAAAATGTTTTTGTTTTGTTTATTTAATTTTTAACGCAAATTTTGTTGCGAACAAGTTACAAAAACACAAATGTTGAAAAAATTTCCACGAGCAGGATTTGAACCTGCACCCTTCTGACATACCGGGTCAGATGCTCTCCCAATTGAGCTATCGTGGTTCTAACCAGCCCGCCAAAATTATTCAACACTATTTACTTTTTACATTAAAAGCCAAAGGCGCCCATTCAATGTCAACAACTATTTTTATATATATATTTATATTATATTATATTTTTATATTTTATTTGCGTTAAAAATTATATATACAAAACAAAAACATTTTATAATATCTCTCTTTAGTTGGTGCTCAAGGTGTACGTAATACCTAAGAATAATGGAATAATGGTGGTAAGATTAGTAAACAGAGCATTTCGAACAATGTCTCTAGTTTAGTAAGAAGAGCTTTCGCTTGAGTTGCGAAAGGTCGTAGGTTTCCCGTTTCAAGGGCTAAGTATATGGTCTGTGGTTTCATGTTATATGTTTAATGGTAAATTCATTTCATTCAATTAATCATTTGTTTACATTTAAATTTCTAATAGAAAATAATCTTCCCGTACCTGTGTACGGTAAAGCAAGTAAGTAAAGTAAGTTCTGTAACTAGGTTTGCTTTGCGATTTACAGACTTTACATACACATCTACCTACATACTACATAATACAATATACATAAATACTAATGTTATTATCTTCAAAAAAGAAGCACGCGCCCGCCTAATCATTCTCAAATTTAAGCACATAGATAAAATATTCTGAACATTTATCCTAACTGTCAGGCTACCTGATACTCTCTACTAAGATTGTTGATAAATTCAACCATTGAAATGTCAATAGTTTAAAAAGAATCATTAATGAACGTCGTCATAAATAGTTGTCGTAACTTTATAAGAAATAAGCTTTAAGCCGTTACAACTCCAAAATACTCTACATGTTTCAAATACATACCTACCGATAGAACAATCGAATTAAAGCTATCAAAATTGAATTGTCGTAACATTAATCTATTTGTGCGGTTAATAACAATAGACTGTTACAATCGAACGGGCTAATTTAACAACAGGTCGCATAAAACGATTACACTAGTCATTGGAAGCGTGAGAGCGAACTACCCTCGCTCGGGCGCAGGCGCAGTTGCAACAGGCACGAAGCACGACGCGGGCGCGGCGAGCGTCGCGCTCGCTGCGCGCGCGCCGTTGAGACCCACTCAGCCCGCACGCGATTTATTGCTCGGACAAACTAACGCGCACCTCCAATTATTAAGCATTTAATTATAGTCAAGAGTAAGGAGATAAATCGCATACAATTATTTCTAACTCTTAACGACGCCGCGCGGCGGGTTGCCCAACGCGCTAAAGCACTGCTCCAAAGACGATATTTCGCGCTACGAGCTAATAATTGAATTTCCCCCGGAGAACAATTGCCTCGATTACAGCACCGGCAGACACGGATCGACGCCTAATGAATCTCCCCGCTGTCTAGTTATTTACAGAGATAAACTCTGTGTTTACTGGGTAGGTACATGCGCATGATTGCACGAGCTACCAATAAATTAGATTTATCATAGCAGTACCTACAGTACCCTTATACACGAATTTATGTTGCCGCATTTTTTAAATTAAGTATTGCAGTGCAGTATAAAGTTCTAACACAATCATTAACATAAATAGAGTCATAAAGCAGTAGAATTTATTATTATGTCGCAAACTAATAGGTACCGAATATAAATGGATAACTAATTTACGATCGTCTCTTTGGTCCGCGAAGATGAAGTCATCAAATGCTTAATTTAACGATTTTAATTTAATCAGAATAGGAACGTACCGTGTAATCAACGCTCACCACGCTTGGTTGGTAATAGAGTTCATGCTTTAGCTCTTTTATGAATGCAATACACTATAAACAATTAACCTAAAGGGTAGAAAAAAAGGTAATCGGTATTTTTAACGTTCCTAAGAGCCAATAGTAAAATCAAACATTTTGTTAAATTCGACCAAATAATTTTGTAGTTTACGTCATTCGAAAGACGAACTTTCAAAAATTTTATAACTATGTGTCTTCCGTAACTTTTTGGACAGATGAATAAAATATAATAAAGTGCTGTTTTTGTATGTGAATGAATATCTAAGTTATTTAGTATTTTTAGACGGTTGTTTTTGTTGATCAATTTGAAAACAGTTCCTTTTTAGCTAAATTAAACGAAAATAGACTACGCTACGAAAAGCGTGAATAAATGTAAAGAAACATGGACTCGCAACTAGAAACGTGTAAACGTTATACAATCGAATACATACTAATTCCAAAGTAAACATTAACTTTATTTGTTTGGTTTCGTATATGAAAGTGTTACAAAATAGGAGGTCATAAAAATAATAATAAAATTAATGACCTAATCGATCAGACAATTGATAACTTTTTACGATGTATTACGGTTACTGTTTTATCTAAAATCTATTAATTAAATAGATAATAATTGTAATTTAAGTAATTTATTTTTAATCGGATAATTTTAGATGGTCTGTCATAATAGGTAAAAACTTGTATTAGCTGCAGTTTTTTTTAATATGGGAAGTTTAATTATTGTAATTTGTAAACAATATATAATAATATGTCTTTAAACTTCTACTTTTCCGCTTTCTGTAACTAGTAAAATAACACAATACTCAACTACTTCATAATTATATTACCTACCATTAAAAGTAATAATCCAGTTAATCATGAAAAATATTTAAGACGTCATACATGAGGTATTTCAAATTTAACAAATCCAATACAACTACTGTGTGATTATTAATCCGTTTCGTAGATAACGTACCAAGGAATCAATATCAGTGTCTGGCTGACGCCGCGCTTGGTTAGCCACCTAGTCTACTCTCAATTAATAGCCGTTAACCTCACACTCGACTCGAATTCGAACTCACTGGATTCGACCTCACGTCTACCAGCTTTAGTTTTGTATTTTTTGAAACGTTCATTCTGGACTATTGCTGAGACCCGGGAGGTGTATATGGTTGATCGATGGTCTGCCCGATCTACGGAAACCACCCGTCAACCGCCGCGCAGACTCCGAGTACTCCACGAGTCTTTCACGGTCCGCCGCGGTAGTTCTTTCGAACCTGCCTCATGCTAGACGCCTCACCCCCGGGTGCGGGAGAGGGCGCCAGACACCTTGAGGAGTTTTGCAAGGCGCGTGGGGATAGGGTAGTGACAAAGGGTTCAACACATTCTTCGTCATCAAAAAAAATATATTTTTCATTGAAATTTTACGACATGACAGCTAGAAAGCAGGTGGTATGTATCCAATTGTTGCTTAAGTCTAAAACCAGTAACGACCCCTATTTTTAATGATCATAGAAAAAAAAATCGATCATTGGTTCCTGTCAAACACTGGTGCCATTACCCTATGGGATACAACTAGGGTTGCCAACCATACTTTAAAATAACGTATCCTACGTTATTTTCCACCCGCATAGTTTATTCTTTTTAATAAAAATAAAGTATGGAAAATACTTTATTTCCGACTAATGCGTGCATTTGAACGGAATGTTCCCGTTGACTTAATTTCTGAACTACTGAATGATACTCAGACTCAGGTGAAGTGAAACGAAACGCAACGCTTAAATTTTGGAAAATACTTTATTTTTTCTCGAAATCCTTTTTTTATACTAGTTAGTGATAGATTTACTTTATTTTCCTGAATTATTAATATTAATATTTATTAAATAAATAAATAAATTAATTAATTATATTGTGCTCAATTTGTTAAGTAGAAGGGCTTGCTTTAAGTCCGCTTAGCTACCACCATCTTTCAACCGTCTGTCGTCGTCTGTCAATCTCCTGCCTTAGCCTCATACCATCAGAGCGCTACCTAAAGTGAAAGCTCTCTATTCTCACTTCCTTTAAGAAACAATACTATACGAAAATCATAATTTTCTTCCAATAACAAGTGGTCTATGGGAATATGCCTGCGGCTCCAATCAATAATATGCAAGCTCCATTTCACGATTTCAATATAATATTTTAATGAAATGTCAGCACTTAGTGAAATCTTACATTGTGTAAGGCATAAGCTAGACTCGTCCTCCCTCAGATATAGCAATCTGTTTTCGTAATGAAAACAATAAGACCGATTTCATAACAGCCAACGTTTATCTGAAATTGCATTACAAAACAATTTCAAATCAATAATAATATACAAAAAACTTGCCCCCTTCATCTCCTAAAACCAGTCATGCGAGGCGGTACATCATTCGAAATCTGCGAAAATAATCGCATGTATGCAAATTGCTTATCAAAATATTGCACACATCGGATATAATAAACACCGCTGTGTATTACAGAAGCTCCGCATAAAAAGCGGAGTGAGGCGGTCCGACTAGGTCGCAGGCTCGGTATCTATTAGCGGACACATCTCAGCGGCGAGATGGCTCTGGCCCAGATCCGGCCGGTCAGACCAGTTCCCGGGCATCATTGCGTAACAATCTTGCTCCGCTTGCAAAAATGCATTATCGCGCGCGCCCAAAACGCAACGCCCCTTAAAAGCTTTTTAAGATCCGTGAATAAAGATCACCCGCAACATACTACGGAGTACGAACCGCTGCTGAGATTAAACGTGAAATTGTGTTGCACAACGTGCACCCATTTCCAACAGGGAAATCGCATACTCGCCACTGCCACTGAGGTGTTATTATAAATCACCGAATAATAATTACGTAATAACTTCGCCACGCCCTAGGACGACATGCAATTCTGCAGTCGGAAATTATATGGGGACATTATTTATAGAGCATCTTTTGAATTGGCGTACCTACGCATAGTCTGGGCTGCGATCGCGCAAGTTAAGTAATTTTCGTAATGCCGGGTCATCAGTTGGGTGGCCAAATTAAAATATCAAGAGCTCTTAGGTGATTCGGTATTCACATTTAGTATTTTGTCCTCGTCGTTGTGGTATGCCAGCAGATGCTTTTACTCCTTATTAGGTGGCTTAAGTTATTTCGGTAACTTTCTCATGAATACAATAAACAATTTTGAAATTTATGTAAAAATTTAAATAAAAAAGCAACTTAAATTTATTAAAATTTTGTAAAACAGATTTAAAAACTGTATCGGCACTTAGGTTAAAAATGGAAAAGCACGTTTCTCAGAATCCCACACCACTGAGGAACCTAGCTATCTTATTTCTAAATGATTTGACATAACAATGCTGTTAACATTGTTGACAGTTAGAGTGCTGGCATAGTGACCAGCTTAAATAAGATGGATAAAGCGAGCCACGAGGACTAAAAAGAGTGCTGCCATAGCTAGAAATAGACCGGTGGGTGCTCTGACTGCAAGACCGCAGAAGCAGTTGCCCAACTCCAGCATCGACCAGTTTATTCTTATAGCTTTCATTTATAATAGGTTTAGGGCTGATTTTTCAGTCGTCAGTTAAAGTTTAGTACCTGGATGACCGGTATTTTTTTTGGTAATTTTCTAAAATGAAACCTAGCTAGATTGATTTGTGATTTTCGCCATAACATTTTGACATAATGACAGATTCTCTTCAGGAAATATGTCACAATGACAATGTTATTCTTTGGATAAAACTTATCTGGATTGAAAAATCGAGCCTTATAGTGTTTTGTTTTGTTTTCGGTGACATTCCTGCTGCCACTAAACATGAGCCTCCATACTAATCGTTGCGCAAGCTAATGAGGTACTATAAAGAAATTGCAAGCATATACAAAAACATGTCTCATGTGCTCAGTTCCCATGCTACTTAAAAGCCGCGCAAGACCACAACATCGGAACATGATCTTCGTGATAATTTATTGGTAAGAGTCTGGTGAGCGTGCGCGCGGCTGGCCCTATTAAATGATGCATGCACCAGCAAGGACGCGTAAAGCCAATATCTGTGTATCTGCTCAGCTCATGCGAGTGCTATATAGTAATTAAACCGTGACCCGCGCTTTTCAACAAACGTTTCTTTAAAATATTGCAAGGTTAGGATCGTAGATGCGCAACTTATGTTTTTTCTGAAGGAACGCTTAGGTACGCAACATGCAATAATTGTCCGCAAGAAAACGCGACGAAACACGAATAAAAACGAAACTTGCTATCCCTGTCTGAAAACTCCCAAAACGTTATTGAAACACTCGGTTAGGAGGTTAGGAAAGGTTAGCAGTGATCAAAACAAGGCGCGAGCCGAGCGAAGCGTGCCTTGCCGGCCGCTGCTGGCAAGGCACGCTTAAACAACAAGAAAATGTTTACATAATTGATTTGACTCACGCTCGTGACTGATAATTGTCCTTTTTAAAATACGTTGTGATGTGACTATTATTTGTAGCGGACCGTATAAATGTTGCGTGCGACTCAACTCCTAGAGATAGACAGATATTGGCTTTACGCAGCCAGGGCTGCGGACGCGCGCTGTCTGCTCTCGTTCGGGCTAACGGTTGGTAATAGGCAAACGCCTCTGCACTGAGGAAGATAAATTGATAATAAACAAACGCGCAACATGCTTTTATTGCTATGTGGTATTGGCGATTTATGTCAAAATAATTTAATTGAGAAATAAAGCTTAGTTAATTTATATTATTGCCATAGCATCATTCATACCTATCTGAAAATATACGAACTTTTAGTACCTACAAGTTGCGCTTTTTTTGTACTTTTAAGTACGAAAAACGTTAGTCATGTTTTTGTTTTATTTAGATAAGAAAAAGTGTTATGGTTTCACTTCTAGGGTTAGATAAAAAATTAGGAGAAAATAATGACATAATGTGAATAAGACACATTTTCATTCTATAGTTAATAACTACTAAAATTTGTAAACTTTCTTCTATTTTAGTTAAATCGTTTAGCCCGAAGGTTTGACGATTTTCAACCGCCGGAGCAGGCCGGGTTTCGAAAAGGCTGTAGTACCATGGACCACATTCACACTCTACGACAGATTGTACAGAAGACTGAGGAGTACAATCGTCCTCTTTGTCTTGCGTTTGTGGATTACGAAAAAGCCTTCGACTCTATTGAAACCTGGGCTATTCTGGAATCTTTGCAGCGATGCCAAGTCACCATGTTGTCACAGCCAATGTTGAAGTGCCTGTATTATGCCGCGACGATGACCGTCCAAATCCAAGATGCCCAAACAAGACCGATTCCTTTGCAGCGTGGAGTGAGACAGGGAGATGTCATATCTCCGAAACTGTTTAGCAACGCATTGGAAGACGTCTTAATGACACTAAGTTGGGGTAGACGGGGCATAAACATAAACGGCAAGTAGGTACATTTCACACGTAAGATTCGCGGACGACATAGTTATTATGGCAGAATCGCTGCGGGATTTGTATGAAATGTTACAGAGCCTAGACGTGTCTTCCAGACGAGTTAGACTACAGATGAACTTGGACAAGACTAAGATCATGTTTAACTCATTTGTGGATCCTATACCAGTTGTCGTCGGAAATGTCAGCATCGAAGTTGTTCAAGAATACATATACCTAGGACAGGTCATTCAACTAGATAGAAACAACTTCGACAAGGAAGCTGATAGAAGAATACGGCTGGGTTGGGCAGCGTTTGGGAAGTTGCGTCAAATCTTCGAGGCATCTATACCGCAGTGCTTAAAAACGCGAGTTTTTGAGCAGTGTGTTCTGCCGGTCCTCGCATATGGCGCTGAGACGTGGACATTGACAAAAAGCCTCGTTCATAGATTCCAAGTTACACAACGAGCTATGGAGAGAGATATGCTCGGAGTCTCTCTAAGGGATAGGATCCGAAATGAAGAGATTCGACGTAGAACTAAAACCACCGACATAGCAGAAAAAATTAGCAAGCTGAAGTGGCAATGGGCGGAGTATATTTGTCGTAGAGCCGATGGCCGTTGGGGCAGACGTGTTCTCGAATGGAGACCACACTCAAAGCGTCGTGTGGGCCGGCCACCCGCTCGCTGGACCGACGACCGGAAGAAGGCGGCGGGAAGTGGTTGGATGCGAAAGGCGGAGGACCGAGTGTGGTGGCGATCCATGGGGAAGGCCTATGTTCAGCAGTGGACCTCTGCGGGCTGAGGATGATGATGATGAAAGTGATCAATTTGAAATGTACAATTATAAAGTCCATCTATAAAAATCTAACTTCAAATGGTGATTATAAACGTATTCTTGATTTCATCTGTGCTTAAGTGACAAAGCACTGTGTGCCGTTTGGTAAACGATTCTATCGGGCGCTCGCCGGGCAGTAGGATCACATTAAATCTAACACTTGTTCATCAAACTTTTATTATAATGATAAACGAACTAACTACGTAGGTACGTTTATATTTTTTGTTTGACAGAAGAGAGCAAAGTAGGTATTAACCTAAATTGTTAAATATTATGCACGCTTTTATACGCCTTAATTGAAGTAATCTTCATTTCACTCCTAAGATTTCCAATACCTTTCGTCAAAGTATCACGACAGACTACCAGGACACCACCATAACGAAATTGCGACTTATTGCTGTTTTCTGGATTTGTTAATAAAAAATACTTATCAAATAACCGCTTTCTAATTAGTATACCCAAATATTTGAATAAATAACAACTCGACATACTGTATGGCAAAGACTCTCGTTATTTGTTTTACCTAGGGTCTAATTAGTAATTTGTTCGCAACAAAATTTGCGTTAAAAATTATATAAACAAAACAAAACTGATTTTGATTAAATAAATATTACTTAAAAACACATTTAAAAGCATTTTTATTACTGACTGTATCTCATAATATTTGATTTGTTTTGGGATTCGTTTATGAGTGGTATTCGTTAGGAATAAAAAATAATAACGTTAATAAACAAATACCATTGGTATTAGTTTGTGGTATTAGAAAGGAATAGGTCGGTACACCTACGCCGCAGTGCAAAATTGATGTAGTAAAAAGGTACCTAAATAAGGGTTCATCACTTCATTTGACGCTTTTCTATTTTAAGCTATAGATGTAACAACGTAAGGTACGTATCAAAAAACCATATATAGGTACCTACGTTAGCCCCTGCAGCTAAGTCGTAAGAAGGCGAGAGGGGTCAGCAGAGCGACTCGTGACTGCGGTCCTCACGATGAAGTACCTATACACAATCATCGGCTTGTCCTTCCATCCTTATCTTAAGGACTTAAAGGTCAGATTTGTAGGGCAAGGATCCTGTCAACTTAGTCGGACCATCACGAAGGCTTTCCGTCCCTTCCAAAAACATAAAAGTCATTGCCTCGCCATTTCACGACAAACAAGGTATATGTAAGTGTACCTACGTAGATTGATTTTCTCGTCTCGTAGATCTCGTAGCCAACAATACTTCTGACGTTTACTCAAAAGTCACCTACTTTTTTGTTTACTTACGTTTATTATAATACTTATCTTACTAGTAATATTATAATGCGAAAGTTTGTGTGTATGTATGTTCGTATATTTGTTGCTTCTTCGCGCTGCAACGGATGGATAGATTTGGATGAAATTCGGCATACAGATAGTTTATAACCTGGAATAACACATAGGATACATACACATACTTTTTATCCAGATATTCCCACGGGAACGGGAACCACGCGGGTGAAACCGCTAGCGGCCGCTAGCATTAAAATTAAATTAAAATAAACGTAAAAACAACTTTAAAATACATTTACATTACTGCATACATTTCGAATCACTACTGTCACTTATACGAAATATTCAAAATGTTGTGCTTACATATAAAAATATAGCCCAGTCAACTTAATCAATGTTAAATTCTTGACTTCACATTTTTTCTGTCCCGGGACATTTATCGATGAATTGACCGGATTGCACATAAGTAAAGTTAATGAGGCGAAAACCATGGCGCAACGCTCAGCATATCGACCCAAATATTTGTTACATACAACGACAATATATTTAATTAAATGAAAACACGCCAATGGTGTCGGCCAGCTTCATTTAAGTGGAAGTGTTAAAATTCGCACTTCAATACATTTTTACAGACAGCCAAAGAAATATTTAAGCCATTGATCATTGTACTCCCAAGGACTTCCAATGCGTCTTGATGTTGCCTACTTCATTAATCATATTATTTTTATTTCCAGGTTTCTTTGTTGATTATCAAACTTTGCATTTTGTTTTCCTGTTCTAAACTGCTTCCTTTTTAATTTGATGTTTTTATTTTAATAAAAGTTGAATTAACTGCTTATTTACTGTTTTTTCTTTTTTCTTTTTTTTAAGTTTACCTTTATTACTTACAGTAAAAGGAAAAAATATTAAATTCAATGAATATAAATATAGATTTGTCGAAAGTAAAATAATGTCGCATCACTTTAATTTAAGGACCGTGTTGCAATTCATATTGTAGATTAAATCGTTAAATCTGTAAATAACAAAAAGGGCACTAATTTCAAAACAAACATATTCTCATAGTTTACAAATATCAAAATAGACGATTAAAATATTTAATAAGTGATTATAAAATAACAAAATCAATAGTGATATGATATGTAAAGACGCTGCAAGACTACTTGATGAAAAGTGCATCGTCATTTTGTAGTTTTGTTTTACTTTCAATTAAATGTATTTCATTTTGTATAGGTATTACTATTAGGTAGGCACCTACTTTGTTTTCAATGCTGACATGAAATAATGGTGGGTATTATTAGTAGCCAAGTGTTATTGAATGTGTCTGAGTTGAAAAATTCAAGCACTTTAAGAAGTTGTAATTTGTCTATCTATTGTTAAACCATTTTATTTTTCTGCAGTACATTTTCCTAGATTTAACATTAGCACAAAACGCAACAAGTAACTAAAACAACCCAGTCTCTGTCTCGTGCCCCAAACCAACAATTTTGCAAATATGATTTTCCCGCCCTAGGTTGACAGCCTATGCTCTTCTCGTGCTTTTCATACCTACTCTAGACAAACAAAAAGTTTTACCCATTTTGAAACTGCCATTGTAAGAGGCACACTTAAAATGTTTTTGTTTTGTTTATATAATTTTTAACGCAAATTTTGTTGCGAACAAATTACAAAAACACAAATGTTGAAAAAATTTTTCCAGCAGGGTTTGAACCTGCACCCTTCTGACATACCGGGTCAGGTGGGTCGGCGGGGTGGTTAGAGCCACGATAGCTCGATTGGAAGAGCACCTGACCCGGTATGTCAGAAGGGTGCAGGTTCAAACCTTGCTCGTGGAAAAAAAATTTCAACATTTGTGTTTTTTAAGGCACACTTAAATTAAAGATGTAACGTAGTTTTTGTTTATACCTATTTGGTATTTAAGTCTTGGAGAAGTCGATTGAACTTTGTTATTTAGACATTTGGCTTTGAGAATCATGCATAATAAATCTCATACTTTATATATACAGCTATTATCATATTATCTATGGTTAAAGTCGAATAGTCGACAAACAAATAAGAGCCGACCTTCTTTACGCATCTACCTAGACTACAATACTAATAATTACTACTAATAATACACTTTCTCAAACGTCCCACCTTATCAGAACCTTGAGTTGAATGATTAGCTTTATCCGCGTCCACGGCCACGAAAACTTAGTTTGCGGATCCAATTAGAATTCTATAATGGCGATTACAGATAGTCCAGCGGCCATTGTTCAACGACAATAGCGACGCAGGCGTCGGAAGTCGCGCGCCGATCGCTCACCGCTTGTCAGGTGGTAATGGCCTCAGCATTACGCGTCATCCATCATTAAAAGTACGTTTTATTAAACGTTCCCTGATAACACAGACTAACAGGCTATTTGTAGTTTCGCCAGACCCACCATTGCGACACTTTGTTAACTACCAAAAACACGAGCTTCTGTTACTACTTCTTCACTGTCAAAGAAATTGATTGCCGCCCAGTAAAGGCGCATTTGTAATCGTTACGTCATTTTGAACTTATCGTCTCGTGAAGCCGATCAATCTATCAATCCCATAAAAAGGTTTAAACTGTATGCCGATGCATACCTATCTGTAGTTCCCGTTAATATACCCATACCCATAAGTGTTTAATGTAGGTATATACCACCAAACATCGGCGACACCATGTTCATACATAAAGTCGGCCATCACTGACAATTTCAGAGAAAAATACTATTCCCAACTCATAATACTAGTGGTCGCCCAGTGGTCGAAATTCGACCGTAATTGTATTATGGCTGCACGGATTGTATCCTAAGCAATGAAAAATTTAAAAAGGTAGAATGTGAGTTTGGATTGGCATTGACAGATTTCGGCCGCTCCTCTTGCATTTTTGAAATTTTTGAAAAGAGTATAATATGCGTGTGTGTCAAATACATGGTAGTGTGAGTAATGTTTGTTTTATTAATTTAATGTATTTTATGCATCATCATCTCAGCCATAAGACGTCCGCTGCTGAACAAAGGCCTCCCCCAAGGATCTCAACAACGACCGGTTTTGTGTTTTTTTTATCATACATAATTTTTTTTAAATATTAACATTCGGATAATCTTCTCTATATAAACTATAAGTGTGCGAAATTTCATACTCCTCCGTCCGCGCAATTTTCGTAAAATAGGGGTAAGTACGTTTTTGCTTCACGTATTAATATATAAATAATCAAATGCAAAAGTTTGTATTTTTGTTTCAATGTTTGTATCACGGAGCAAAGAAAAAGAGCAAAAGACAAATGGCCCCAAAAGTGCCAGCTTTATCTTTTTATTCCAGTAGAATACAATGTTCCCGGGCCACGCCATAAAGGATGAAGATAGAATTTAGATAGAATGTAGATAGATATGATAGTGATAGGTTAATAAGTTACTGTTATCTAATACTTGAAATGCTTTACAAGTATTAGTATAGAAGAAACTATGTTAAGTATGTAGGTACTAAATGTTTAATGTTTGCAGAACTACGTTTATTCACATTAATAGCTAATAGTAGATATGGCTGGTGCAGTAAAATTTAATTTTAATTTGACACCTGCAGAATATTACTAGATCTAGAAACGATTATAGTTTCATTAGCTTATTCATGACAAAACTATAAAATATTTCCTAAACTTACGTTTCAACACTCAAACAGTGTAGAAACACATATTTTACAAAGTAAGCTAAACGACTTTCCGATTATGCGATGTCGCAGACCTTGAAATGACAAATCGCGTTGATATATTCCTAACATTTTTTTTTCGTCTAGATATTTAATTTTATAAACATTAAGTTTTATTGTCAACTGCAGACCAGTTAAAAATTATTATTAAGATAAAAGCTTCAAAATCTGTTATCGAACACAATATATTCAAATTGCGAAAAATGAATAAAAACAAGCTAATACATCTCAATCTCGATGTATACCTACATTTTGTTGAAGGTTTTTGAATATTTATTTCAAAGACCTTCAACAACAATCACAACAAAATAATTATGCTAAAATATATAGACCAAATATCTAGAATCCAAAAAATAAGAAGTAACGTTTTGCTAATACAAGTATAGTTAATATAATTTCTTAATTAAGTCCTGCCACCTGTCTCGGAAAACTACGATAATTGCTCATTACTTACCTAGATACTTTGTCATGCAACACATAAGTAGGTAGGTAATCATCAACTGATGATGGGCTGATGCCCATACACGTCCACTGCTGGACATAGGCCTCTTCGAGTGCACGCCACTGAGCACGATCCGTCACTCTCATCCAGCTCTTGCCAGCCACCTTGCGAAGATCGTCGTTCTGATCGTAGTCTGAGGGCGTCCTACACACGTTTGCCGATACGCGGTCTCGACTCAAGAACTCGTTTATTTCATCGGTCATCGGTTCTGCGGCTAATATAGCCATGCAACACGGATTAGTGTAAACCAGGGATTCCCAAACTATTTTGGGCAAGAGACCCCTTTTCTAAAATGAACTGACACCTCAGACCCCCATAGCCAAATTACTTTAAAAATTTTATCTCTAGTTTTATTCCTATTGATACAAATTATTTACCAATTTAAAACCTGTGGTTGGTTAAGTAAACTTATACTTATACTTCTTACTAAAATATTAGTCATTGTTATAACAAGTTGGTACACGTAACACAACTTATACAGATACAGTATCTTGAACGTTTCAATTAAGAACATGTGTTAATTAAAAGGGTCGATTTTTAGACCTCGTCAATCCCCAAAATCAGTTTTAGTTCATGCCGACCCCTGGGAAACCGATTTTGTCGAAGGGGTCGATATCAACCACTTTGGGAACCCCTGGTGTAAATTTATATTTGAAAGGCGTCGTCGTCGTGAGAGTTTCTATGAAAATGTAGTACAATTGATTTTTTTAATACAAAAAATAAATGCTATCACTTTTTTGTTACTATATTTACATGCTCAATGTCGAAAATAATATTTGCACTTGAATAAGATGACTAGGTACCTCAGATAGGACCAGAACCCATGTTTTTTCGTTGTCCTTCCAAGAGTCTCTGTAGCTTAATATGAAGCGCAGTCGCCCGATTTGCGAAAAGTCGTATAACTTTGTTCTGAAATTCAATCTCATCACAAACGTAAACACGTACTTATTAGCAATAATTGAATTTTTCTGTCTTGTATATAGGTAATAATCGATTAAAGGCCTTTCAGAGTTCAAGTGAATTGTAATTGCGGAGTAAAAAAAAATGGCCGCATTTACATGATTAAGTGGAAATGTTCTGATTAATGGTTTCTCCTGTGACCCGCCGGAAAACACGGTGAACCATGATTAACTTTTTTATAAATATTCATTATCAATTTTATACTGTCCGTAATATCCGTATGGACTGGTCTGTTTTCTCTTTCGTCGAAATCATGCGAGTGCAAGACAATAAATCAGAAGTGTAAAGTCGCCTCCATTTACGCTCATTATATCAGTCTTTACGTGTAATTTGCCGTCAGCTAATTGTATTAATTAATGCCCATTAAGTTCAGATGCGACCGTAGGTACACATGTCGTTCCGGGCTTTTCTTAAAGCTCGGAACGTGTAAAAGTTCATAATTTTGTGCGATTCACTTTTACACAGAATCGCGCTAAAATTATTGTTAATTACCATTTTCATGGATGTTTATGTTAAGTTAATGTTGTTATCAGTCCATAAAAACTAACATACCTACTTACTTTTCATTTAACTGGCAAAAATATGGGCAGACATATATTGTGTTACATTATCGTCATACCTTTCGAAATCATAATAATATTCTGCTAAACATTGCCTTCTTCATAAATATTATTTTTCTCAATCTGTTAACGCCCACAAAGTGTTACAATTAACAACGTCACGCGGAGTCACGCCCATGCTGAGTTTCTTGCCAGATCTCCTCACAACAAGGCCAAGCCAAGCCATAGACCAATAGGTGTTGTGTTCTTATGATCTGAAATATAGTCAACATAAAGAATTTTAAAAATTAGGGTTTCTGATTGCAATTGTTATTACAAAAGTTTTTCTTTTAAGAAAGCTTTTGTATTTAAACCTTGCGTATGCGACCAATGCAGCTTTTTATATGAACGAAAATGACAAAGCCGTCAAAGGCGTAAGCCGCAAAGCGTAAAGCGGGCCGGCAATTGAACGTAATTAGCGATTTTGCACAGCGCTGCACGTCGGCGCTGCAGGCTGCAGCGGTGGATGCAGCGACCTCCGGCGCGCACTCGCCGGACCGGATGACCGCATTACACACCAACCTCACCCAAGAAATGTTAGGAATATCTCCAACGCGCCCCGCTACACTTACATGGTTTTACTAAGGAAGTTTTGATACGCTCATTGTACTTACTAGCCGTGGGACATTGCGGTTATCTGGGCCGGGGCCACTACACGCCTATCCACCAAGGCGGGGCGGTAGGCAAGCCCATTGGTTGCCGCCGGAGCGTGACAACAGTTCCATTGGACAATACCACGACAAGTGAAAGTGACGTAACGATCCTTCTTCGAACCACCTTGCGCAAATCATTATGAAATAGGTCAAACGCGGACCTATTTCACCTGTAAGTAAGTATGTTTTCCTACCAACTAAGTAACGGTATTTCTAGAAGAAAATGTTGTTATCCTTAACTTGATAAGTTTGCAGTGATAAGAAATCGGTTTTAACATAAATTCGTATATGGACAAGACTATTTACATAACATTATCAAACCAGCTATCTACAAATGTTATTAAATTAATGTTAATACTATCCAGCGTGCAACTATTTTAAAATAGCTTGGTAGGTGCTAAGAAAATTAAGATATTTTGATATTATAATATTTATGATTAAGTATAGATATGGTTGCGCTAATTTTGTTGCGAACAAATTACAATTTGAAAAAAGACATAGGGTTGTTGGCAAAATTATATTTAACCAGAATCATAAATATAGCTTGCCTAATTCTTAATACTGATTTTAAATATTTGTAAAAATATAAAGATGAAACAGTTGTCGGCATTGAATAGGGAGCGCTCCGTCGGCTTACAGAGTAAGAGTCTATCTACTCTTGATGTTGATTTATTTTGGCGAGTTGGAGCTACGATAGCATTGCTGGTAGTGCACCTGACTCAGCACGTCATGACATGCTAACATGCTGTCATGCTGTCATGACATGCTGGGTGGGGTGCGGGTTCGAATCCCGCTCGTGGAACTTTTTCAACCCTTTGTCTTTTTTCAAATATAATATTTACCTACATGAAGTAAATAAGTACTAACAAATAATAATTCAAAATTCAAAAATTCAAAATTCAAAATCATTTATTCAGTTTAGGCTACAAATGCTCTTATGAACGTCATTATGCCATCGGTTCGTAAGTCTCCCTGGGCGGGAGATCTTGTACTGAGAAGAACCGGCAAGAAACTCAGCAATAATTGGAATATCAGTATTTGGACAAATTGCAAAAGGTTGTAAGATCAATCAAAATGGTATCTACTTATTTTATCTCGATATAACATAATAAAATAATATAAAACATAAAATTATAAATTTTACTTTTTATTTTCAAGTGTTAATAGCGGCACAGTGCGCCATCTATCCAACGGTTATTGCAACCGATGGCCATGCAGATTCACCTTTACAGATGAAATACCACTGACAACACAACGCTATAGTAAATTTTTATTTTTATTTTCAAGTGCTAATTGCTGCACTGAAGCTAAATTAAATATTTATAAAATTATTATTATATTAGCACTCAAAAATTAAAAAGCAGTGACAAAATTTAGCGCTTACGTCAGCCTTCCCGGTAGCATAGCGGTCAGTACAGCCGCCCGGATTGCGGAAGACCCAGGTTTGATTCCTGGCTGGGTCGGGTGGGCGTTTAATTTTTTCACTGTATTTTATAATTTTTATAAATACATACAATTATATTTTCCTGTTTAAGAACTTAAGTACCTACATATTTGTTTATGTCAGCAACACTATTAACACTATTATTATTAATTACTCGTAAAATTTTAAAAGCTGTCACAAAGCACACTATTCATAGCTGCCTAGTGCTCAACAGTTCAGTTCAACTCATACCTAGATTACTATGAAATGTATAATGCCATTTGGTTTGAAAAATATAGCCTGTGGTGGGCCATACAATCGGCAATACCCCAAAGAAAATAATAACTGTGTACCTAAGCCAATTTTAAATAAATTCTCATGCTACGATTTTGTACAACAAAAAGCATTAAGATGCAAATTGGTACAAGCATAACAAGAAATTAGCATTATGAACGACAATATTGAACGGTGACTCAGCGCAGCCCATCGGCTCCGGCCGTATTGTGTGACGCAAGCGCACCTAAGCAATGCCAGTCGACAAGTAGACTAGCGAGCCCGCCCAAGCCCTCTGTCAATAGCCGTGAAATTCAATTATAAAAATTGGGGTCACCCAGCCCAGATATGACACAATCACAGTCATATCCCACTGCATTTGATAACAAGTGGTTGCGATGGCTCTTTGTTAGAAACACTATAAACAATTTTAGGTAAGTATCCTAATTACGCAACTTTTTATATTAAATATCCATTATGCACTAATGAAGTTAATTTATAATCATGCCGCATTAAATGTCATGCGAGGAGCTCGATGCTGGCGCAGTAGTTAACGCGCCCGGCCTGCGATTGCTAAGCTTAAGCCACTTTCGCAAAGGCTGGGCATCGGATACCTAGGTGACCAAAAATGTTTCATCTCGAGCTACCTACTCCGTGCTTCGGAAGGCACGTAAAGCCGTTGGTCACGTCTGCATTATTAATCTTTAACAACTATCAATCCGCACTGGACCAGGGTGGTGGTTTAAGGCCCATTCTCCTTATCCATCCATAGGGGGGGAAAGCTCGGGTCCCAGCAGTGGGTAATGAGCTGGTGGTGATGAAATTTCTTTCTGTATCATTCAGCCTAGGCGGCGGGCCCCGCGTTCCTCTGATACTAATTTAAAAAAATATCTAAGACAGAGGAATTAGGTAGGAATAATCGCCACATAACCAGCGGGTTTCCTCAGGGCCGCTGGTGTTCGTAACATGAATTTCTCCTTGTATAAAAAAGAAGGTTGACCGTGTCAATGTGGGGGATGGGAAACTGGCCAGGCACGAGCATATTATATATTAATGCGTGTCTGGACCGGATCTTCGTACCTACCTACTCTTCGGCAACGAGTACGGTGCGGTGTCTTGGACTTATGTACGAGTGGGCATGTGTCTAATGTAGCAAAGTGTATAGTGGCATTGGTAGAAACAGGGATGGGACTAACTATCAAGATTGCAGCTTTAATGTTGATCTTTTATTTTGACGAGCAAGCCGTGATTAAACTTAACTAAATTGAATACCTTTAAACGAGCAATTCTTGTTATATGTATATACTTCTACATATAATCTGAATCTCGGACACGGCTCCAACGATTTTCATGAAATTTAGTACCTAGGGGGTGTCGGGGCCGATAAATCGATCTAGCTAGGTTTCATTTTTAGAAAATTACCAAAATAAACCGAGCAAACCATGGTCATGGTCATCCAGGTACTACCTAATAATAATATTCAGTGCAAAAATAATGAAGATAACACGCTAAGTGGCTGCGGCAGCAGTTGGACGAGGAAAGGCGAAGATAGGGCTCAGTGGCGTGCAGCAGGAAAGGCCTATTTCCAACAGTGGATTGATAATATGGGCTAGGTGTGATGATGATTATGATGATTAAAACCACTTCTCTAAGCAAAAGACCTTTAAAGACTGTAAGTGGATGTTTTACTTACACCCACGGGATTGAGATTATAGGGAATGGAAAAGACGTATCACACAACTAACATTTTTTCAAAATTTGAGTTAGATACACATTTGGAATCAGGAGAAAAAGGCCTATCTGCTCATATTTTTTTTAAATTTTAGAAGCACGATAAACAAAAAGTACCATAAGCAAAAAAGGCACAACTGAGCCATTTTTTCTGTGATAGTACGTAGAAAGAGCACATCTAGCTTACATTACGTCAAAAGGTCACAAATGAATAGATGTGATTTTTATTTTATAGTATTATTTAAAGATTTATAAATAGTAAAGGCATAATTGATCCAACTTCAAATTGTAAAGGCCTATGTGGCAAATATGCCCTTTCATTTAAAATTTTACTGATTCTTTAACATAACATTTAATTTAAGAGAAAAGTCACAACTGGCACCTATGCCTTTGCTACCAAACATTTTCGAACAGAGGTGAGGTGAGGGGCTGAGTTACGAAGCAAATCGCGTCAGTTGTGCCCACAGTATGCTTGCTAAACTGTGGTTGTGCCTGACGTGTAAACGGCGAGTCCACGCTTGTCTGAGCCGCGCGGGTAATTTGTGATTCAGTTATTTTATAGGTATTTTGCTGACTTGTAATCTTCGAAATATTTGATGGTTTAGTTGTGATTTACTATGAAAATACAGCCTCATTGTACAGACTTACCTCCTTAATTTTGATCTACGTAGGTACTAACAAGCTAACGTATCATTATTAAAACTTCTGTATTGTGATACAACGTTAAATATATTAAGTTGAAATATATGGCTACGAATTTATGTTAGTGCTTAAAAAGTTACCTACCTCTCCACTGTTTTAGTAGGTATTTGTTGTTTGTTAGGAGCACGCGTGATCTTAACTTTGTGGCCTCATTAACGTAGTCAAACGAGAGACTTCCTACCTACTTAATGAAATGTGTGGTTAATAGATTAATTGAAATTGTGCTTTTTCGACCTGTCTGGCGCAGTGGTAGATATATCTGCCTACTACCCAAGGGCTGCGGGTTCGATCCCCGCTCAAGACAAATAGGTATAGTACAAATACCTAATATTGTGCTTTGACTCTCTCCGTGGCGCAGTGGATAGTGGCTAGCACCTTGATGCGGCAGCAACGCGGAGGTCATGGGTTCAAATTCCCGGGTCAGACCAGAAATTAGTCTCTGGGGTTTTGAGCTTAGAATTTCTCAGTAGCAGAACGGAGTCTGTAAGTTGGTGGTGATTACAGCCCCGTCTCGAAAGCACACGTGTTAATCATGGGATAAAATATTTTATCTACACTAATGTTGTAACATTCTACTTATGTTTCCAATACTTGACTTATAATTACTACTGTTATAGCGCAGACAACAAAACACTCAATTTAAGCAATTTCACATGATGGTATAATATCCACATCGATATCGTAAAATCTCATTATAACATCAATAAAACGCGACCAATTAACCTGGCGAGCCTTATGTCAAAATCCTCATACAAGTTGTATAAAATTTTGATATTAGGCTGGCTTTTGAAAACAGTTGGGTTATACGTGAAAACTTCGTCGAAACTACTAAACTTACATACACAAAACTCTTTGGTAAGATCTTGTGCCAATTAAATAAAAAAAGAACAGCGCGCGCTCGCTCCTGATTGGCCCTGCGCGCGCAGCTGCGCTCCCATTGGTTAGATTTTAATGGCGGAAATTTGTACAATTATTGTAAATAAACTATTGTCAGCTTTTACTCTTGTTGTTTGACTAATTGCATTAGTGAAGATAAAGTAGTGTATGCAACTGCATATAACACGGGTATTAAAACACTCGTTACTATTATGAAACTCGCTGCGCTCGTTTCATAAACTCACACTCGTGTTTTAATACCCTTCATTATATGACAGTTGCATAAACTACTATAATAAGATATTTCAAGGAATGTGAAATGTATCATAATGATTATTATTATGCAACTAGTTTCTACCCGCGGCATCACTTTCATGAAATCGAAAATATATTTGTATCTTATTTATTATGTTTGTAACACATAAATTATGAGCTTCTTTCATATTCAAAATATTGGTATGGATTGTTATATATCTTAGGACAGTCCATCATTTTAACATCAACAAGAGCGTCTAACAAACTATATTGTTTTATTTTTTAAGGATATTGCCACGGTTACATGTAACCGTTTTATATATGGAGAGGTTAAGGTTTTATTTTTGTTTTGATTACTTGTTTTTTTTTATTGATTATTGATAGGTAACTTTAAAAGTTATGAGAAAGTGCCATTTAGTTACGAACAGGTTCTTAATACCTATTCATATAGGTTATATTATATTTTTTATATTGTGATTATAACAATAAAAAGAAGTTCCTTAATAATGTGAATAACCGTTTTAAATAAAAGTTTCATATTTTTCAGATGTGTTTTTTTATTTAACTATTTACGATCACTATAACTTGTTAAGCTAGAATGAGAAGGCACAATTGTATAAATGAGCCTTTGTATTGTAATATTTAATTTTCTTTTCACTAAATGTTAGAATGAAAAGTCGCATTTGGTTAATTATGCCTTTTGTATGTAATATTAACGTTATTACTCTAATTTTTCTGTTACGTTGAAAAGGACAATGTAGATTATTAAATAAATGCCATAAAAATAAAAACTTGTAAATAAATAAACTTGTAAAACTCATACTGATGCTACTATTTTCATTCATACATTTCCGACAAATGCGATACTATCAAATTTATTCGCCGAAAACAAAGAAATTTTTCAAACCCGTTTTTCTCCTGATTTGCAGAATGTTAGATGTGCCTTTTTTAATTATGACGACAGTATACTACCTGCAGTCGGATGCTTTCTTATGACAGGAGAGAACTAAGTGCTAGCCGCTATGCCAACCCCACTTGCATACATAAATGGGGTAAATGCTCTACTTTAACCTATCAAAATTAGGGAAAAGTACTTGAATGCCTGTAAAATATTAACAACTCACTGTGCAAGTTCAAGTAAAACGCGAAAATATTTTTTATAAGCATGTAAAGTATATGTAATATTATTTATATTATATATGCCATAGATGCCATATTTCAAGCGAAATAAAAAGTCTAATAAATATCTATGTACCTACGTGTGAAGTGAAAGAACTGACAGATGTGAATCTTGTAAAATTCTTGGCGGGAAAGTGAAGAGTCATGTCTGCGATTTTGTTTTATTTTCTAAAATTTGTGTTATGTTGAATATTAATGTGAAATAATGGTGGATTATTAACCGTTAAGTGTTCGTGAGTGTGCATGAGTGTTCGCAAATGAAATAAAACAGTGCAATGGCACTTTTCAAATTCTCTCAAGAATTCCGCGTGAGGACTTAGTACAGAATAACAGCGCTTCTGTGTCATTCTGAACATCCATGAATGACACAGCAGCATAAGCTGAGACAGGACCCTTTAACTTTACACACTACCTACCTATTTTTTTATTTCTCATCTGATCTATTTTTTCTGTCTATCTGTTTTTCTTTTTCCCTTTATTGTTGTATAATTGTTAAGTGTGTATGTTAATAATTTTTTTTCTATTCTATTCTATTCTATAAAGCCCCACATCTTTACCTTAGTAACTCTCGAGGGGTATACTCGAGGGGTTGGAGGGTATATTATTCTTACTTTTCATTTCTATTTTCATTCATCATCATCTTATATAGTTTATTACAGATAGCACATAATGAATTTAAGAAACCAATGATATGGCAGCATGGTCTATGACCTTAGCCGGGTCCTCAGGGAACAAACTACACTTTAAAAATAAATTAATCTTGTCAAAGTCAAAGTGACAGTTCGTAAACGCTGCGACTGTGGGTTGTTTGTGTTTTGTTTAGTGATTCGAACTAGATAGAATAGCTTTTCCAGTAAAATGATTACAAATTTTAATAAACTTTGTTCGGAGTTGGAAAAACAAGAACTAGAGGTACGGAACATATTACGAAAACCATACACTAAAAGCCGAATGGCATTTATAGGTTATTTGAAGTAGTTTGAATTCGAAACTAATAATAACACATTGTTTGCAGGCTCCCACAGGAATAGCATCGCCTTCTACGTACGCACAGCTACTGGCCATATACTTATATCAAAACGATTTGTAAGTACCCTACCTAGACTAGTCAATTATTATGAAAACTTTAAACATTGTAGTCTTGTTGTTGAAAAACTTTATTCTTGTTCAAAGTAGAATTTATACTTGTTTCATCATATATACTGTCACGTCCTTATCCTAAAAAGGGACAGAGCATCATAGTCACAAATTTGAGTAAATTTGCCATTAGTCACCTCAACACCTTAGCATACAAGTATGCGTGCTCAGTGGCATGCACTTGGAGGACCTGGACCTATGTCCAGCAGTGGATGTGTGTAAGCTGATGATGATGATGATCATAATCAAAGTCCCTACTTTGATTATGCTAAATGCTCTGAGATGAAATAGATTACGTCAGTGATAGGTTGCTGTTCGCCGACCGATCAGAACCGACCGATCAGAACAGCCGATTGGCTGTTCTGATCCCAGACCAGCATGACATACTTACTTGTTTACACTTATTATTGTTGAAATAGATAACAATTACAGTTTTTGACATTGTGCTAGTATAACAAAGACTGCTTTTGTGCCGAGAGCTTTTAAAATGAACACCCTGTTTAACTATATAGATTAAATTATGTAATACATAATAATTACAACACCTTAACCAATTTTATTAATGCTGATGAGTTATTTTTTATTAGATCATATGATTTCCAGAGATGATACATAAAATAAAGGAGCGGTATTTCTAGTTTGTTTTTCTAAGTGCTAGTTCACTAATAATCTTTTAAACCTTAAGTGGCATTGACAATATTCAAATTGAAAATATGTTAAATTTATTTATTTATTGTAGCGTATAAAATTAATAGTTTTAATTACTTTGTGTAATAACTTTAACAATGTTTTCAGATGCAATGCAAAATTTTTATGGAAACGGATCCCGCAAAATATTACAAGCAGTAATACGGAGCTGGCAGCCATATGGGCCATTGGGCAGAAGCTGTGGAAGAAAGATCTCGCTGGCACGTATCAGGCAATAACTGCATATAACTGGTCGGAGCCTGAAGTAGCAAATATTGTCAGAGCCCTTGAAGGTAGCTAACATTATATCTTTTTAAACTATCATGGACACTCACATTAGTAATTTATTATTAGTATTAATTATTATTAACAGGATTATCACAATGTTTGGTTGTGAAGTTTTACCAATACCAATACATTCACATATTTTAACCGCCTTTGTGGTCTAGTGGTTAAGACCACCAGTTTCGACCCATAGGTCCCAGGTTCGATTCTCAGCGGGGGGGTACATCTTTGTATACTCAGTTTGGTTGGTGGTAGGGCTTGTTTTTCGCCTGGCTAGCTACCACCATCTTATCTAAATATGTCGCCATAACATCAATGTCTGTAGCATTGTTGTGTTCCGGCAACTAGAGATAAGATAGCCAGTGCCTCACTAATAGAAGATCCTGGGTGAAGTGCGCTTCCATTATTGGCTTTATCATCACATAACATCAGGTAAGATCAAGGCACTGTGCTTACCCGTAAATATAAAAAAAATATTTTAAGTATTCTCTAAAATTAAGAAGCCTTAGAAAGTTTAAATATATAGAGGAGTTTAATCGCGCAACTTCTTGCGTTTTGTATTTGCGATTGTGCCAGCTTAGTCACTTCCGTAATGCCAGGTATTTGATGAGTGACCAAATAAAAATAACACAGTTTTGGAAGGCACATTAAACCTATGGTCTTGGTTTTTGTCATAAGATTGTGATTAATAAACCCACAAACCAGGGTTAAGCCTGCATGCTGGGTAACAGCCCCAACTTCCTATGTACTATTTGTTCATATGGGATGGCTCATCATCATTGTGATGAATACTGTTACAACCACCAGTTCAAAGTTCTTTTGGTTTTATAATTTATATTATTTTCCTAAATAATATAATAAACTTTGCTGCAATATAATAGTAACCTACATTTACACCAGATAAGCTCTTTAAAGATTTTTTCCTGTTTACGTTAAACATTTTTGCTTCTCTGTTTAGGTCACAAGCAAAGCTATGAAACAATTTTTACCATTTCTGTATTTTTATCTTTAGGATAAAAAGGTACATTCTGTAAAACTGTGCTTGAGACTTAATATAATTGTAATGCTGCTGCTCTCCAGGTTATTTCAATTGTATTTATATTTAGTTGTAAAGATGTGTTTTTTAATTGCATACTTTTTTTTATCTACACTCATTTGTATTTCAATTGCAGAAAAAGTTCGTGAGCGCGCCTTCGGCTTAATCGGGCGTTCGTATAGCTCTATTTCGCTGGATACGGTTGTGTCAATGACCGGTCTGAGCCGAGATGCGGTGCTGCACGCGTGCTGCGACCGCAAGTGGGTATTGCAGGACGACAGCGTGACCGTCAACCCTTTGCCGCCCACACAACCAGCCCCTTTACACACCTCAAGCGAAGACCAACTATTCAAACTAACGGACTTTGTATCTTTCCTAGAAAATTAAGTAAGTCGTTCTATTTAAGTCTTATAACCAGTACGCTGTGGAAACTCACTCGATACTCACATGTATGAATGTCTGCTACTAAAACAAGGCAAGGTATTTACAAAATGTCTTTTTATTATAACATAAGACTTGGGCTGGTATGTAAACCAGTATTACACTTTCAAGTTTTTTTTGTTTTTATTTTCATGAACAGTAGCCTTATAAAACATAAAAAACGTTAATTTCTAAAGTTTAGTGGCAGTGTACAATTAAGTCCTTATTGTCTATGAATAAAGCTGTAAATTATCTAAAATGGTATTTTGTGATTTCACATATAAAAAACCTTGCTCCATCACGCGAGATGTATAATGTATAAAATATCATAAGCTAAGTATAATGATGTTTTGTAGTAAAAAAGAAAATTGAGAGTTTATATTTAGAATAATAATAATAATAACTACGTACAACTACATAAAATGAGTATCTACATTTCTTTATTCTAGGTACTTGTTTGTAAGTACTTTTGGCAGCTCATAGGAAGTTTTAGTGTGGAGCTCATTGATATCGCTGGAAGGAGACTTGGTTTTGCCTCGGCTGCAGTCGCATGGAGTTGTTGTCGTCGTCATCGCCTAAAGTGGTTTCGTACCCTCGATTGACCTGCCCACCGTTGGGCTCGGCGAACACGTCCTTCACCGAGATATTCGCCGTTGACGTTCGATGCCGTGGCACACCTAAATTATTGTTTAGCTGCAACATAATTTATTATTAATATTTTTATGAACACAATAAAATAGATATGCATCATAAAAATAATAGTAGAACTAACAATAAGACTAGAGCAAATACTCTATGCAAAAAAATATGTCTGCACATCATTGGCATACTCGTCTAGTCACGTAACTTTAACTTTCGACGATATTAAAAACTTATAAAAACGGCCAAGAGAATTTATAAAGTAGAGTAGTAAAGATTGAAAATTAAATGTCGTTAATATCTAATCTACATAATATTTAATATGATGGGGGAGAAGTCGATTGATGAGGTCTCCTTTTTCAGTTTTAGATACCATATTTAACATTTGTAGGGGTAATAACCCCTCTTACTATAAACTATAAATATACAGCGTAAGCTTGGAATAGTGATTTTGTGTTTAGTTTGTCACTCTAATATAATTTTGAATCATTTGAAGACAGTCAAAACACTAAATAACTACCAAGCTTTTACTCAGTTTATTTGTAAGAGAGTGGGTACCAGTATATCGGAAGTAGCTTGTTGTAAAGAATGCTTAAAATGATCAATCAAATATTTTACAATAATCAAAACATCGATTTTATGTTTTACCATTCCCGTCACGCCATACTCGTTGTTGGCACCGAGTGTCTGCATTTGTGATTTTCTTCTTTCTGCCATTACGGAGTTTCTTCTCGTTTCTAAAGCTTTTAGCGTTTCCCTTCGTAACGTCATCTTCCTATTTAGGACTGGTGTGCCTATAAAAGCAGAGGAATTCATTGACACTGAAACTATCATGTACAAAACTAGTAACTTAACATAAGCCCTTAAAGCAGTATTGCAGCAGTGTCGTCGCGGATGTGTAAACGATACGCATGTAGCAGGGTATATATACATGTCTCGTTTTCTCAACTGCAATAACGTTGCAGTAATACTGCTCATGGTAAGGCCACTGGTTTGTATAGGTATCCTATCATAACCGACACCGTGATAGCAGTTACTACGGCCGATGCAACTTAGTCGAAACGACTTACGTCTATTTAACTTTACAGTGGCGGTAGCCAAAGTACCTAACATTTAAAAAACGATAGCGAAGTTCGAAAAGAATAAAATGTATGAGATTGACATAAGATTGACCACGTGATTTAGCGCGGCTTATGTCAATCCCATACATTTTATTCTTTTCTTCTTTTCGTTTTCTTAATGTTACTTTGGCTAAGCATTTACGTGGTTATTATTATACCTGGTCCATCATTCGCGTTCATGTTAAAGAATCTCTTCTTGAACGCAACGTCCAGCGTTCCAATGTTTCGTTTCTTTTGTCTCGCTTTCTCCAAGTTGTGAATAGTTTTTCTCCTTCCAACATTGTGCGGTCCCGAACCGGAATCGTTGTCGTAATCATCATCTAATCCGTTTAGCTTTTGCAAGTCTTTCACTATTGCTATTGCATTCTTATCCAAGAGAGCATCCTGAGATAGGTCTTCAGACTGCAAAAAAAAGAAGAGCTTATAAAATAAAAAAATACACTTATAAACCTGTTACATTCAATAAATTTCTAATTACTATATAACTCCTAGTAATGTCCAAACTCTATAAACACAAAACAAAAATTGCGACATTTATAAAATTATTATGTAGTTGATCAATTACCTTCTTTGCGCAGAACCAGGTCAGTTCTGTGGATGCTAATATATGCGATAGAGTTCCAAATCTATGGAACAACATAGCCGAAAATTGGATCACCAAGATCAATGCAAAGAAGAACACGAACACCAAACCGATAGGTTCCAGTTGTAAATATTCCTTTGAGATCAACACCTGTAATATTCAAATAGTTGTTAAAGTAGCGCCGTTAATTTTTTCAATGTAAATTTTATTGACATTTTTTATTGAAATAATTATTTACTTAATAATGAAATGACTTATTGTGAAAACAGTTAATTTAGTACTGACACAGTTACAAGTGCAAATTGTTTTGTGACGTTTGTTAATGATAATCTGTGTAACTAAATAAGTGATTGCGATACAGGTGGTTTTCACACATAACATAAATTAGGATAACAATTATGTCCTATGACTATAATATCTTCAAAAAATAAATTTGGAAATAATAATTTGTTAAAAACATTTCACCATGTACTCTCAAGTATATTTTACATAAGAGAAACCAGTAACCCTGTTACCGTGTTTAATAGAAGAATATAGAAAAAATCCGCCACCTTAATAGACAGGCTAGAAAATTGATTAAACTCCACCTAAGTAGGTTCGGGGAGTGCACAATTTATTGGATGTGTTCAACAAGTATTAACCAACACAAGAAAGGATTATTAACGTATCATATTTTCCAGACACAACATTTGTGCTGTGTATTTTTTTTAAGGAAAATTATACTGCTTATCATCAGTTTCATGGACACTTAAGGGTAGGATATTTAGAGGGGCTCGGATTAGAGATTGTGTGGAAACATTATAGTGACGCCCAGGTAGTCGACTGTCTTCACCGCCAGGGCTCCATGCTGGTGCCATCCCAGGACAGACCGGTTAGAAGAAGGTCGTTAGACTTGTGACACACATTCATGGTAATCTGGCTATACCTCGCCTGTTTCCTCGATGTACGTAATGTTTGTCTTTATTCCAAAAGGCCAATCCACGTGGAGTTGATCTTTGTTGAGTTGTAACAAAAATACTATCAATATGAACAAAGCATTGAACATGACAAAGGCAAAAACTGACTTATTGCGAAGCTCTATCAAGTCGCCGGCAATGCGAGCCTGTAAAATTTAAATGAAACAAGAAATATTTAATTACGTTGCGTCAGCTTTCAAGGGTGACTGGGATCCTAGGGTATGTTGAGATCAGAGATCTGTGGTAAAAGTATTCCTGTTTAAAAGTTCAATGTCCCGAGTCATCGTTGAAGGCCGATCGCTGTGTAGTTGTCTCACACGTTACCTCTTGCGTAACCTCGTCATACGTTATGTTAGTTTTAACTCCGAAGGGCCATTTAACGTGAATGTTGTCCTTGTTCAGTTGCAGCAAGAATACAATTAGCACAAATAGAGCATTGATCATAAAGAATGAAAAAACGGAAGAGTCCCGTAATTCCTTGAGATCCCTGGATATACGGGCCTAAAATTGTGGGAAAGTTAATACAACGAAAAGTTGACAGGGAACATACACTGCTTCGATAAGATTAACTAATATGTAAGCCAAGTCAAAGCCCCAAAATTTGTAGAAGCAGCATTGGCAGTCTCAACTAGAGAGCTTGCTAAAGACCATCAGAAAAGTTTTTTACGTGGCATTTGATAATAAGAGCCATCACAAAAACTAAAACCATTTTTATATTTATTAAAAAAAACACGCCATTGCACTTGCATATTCCCAGTCAACTTTGGATAACAACAACTATGATCCTGAAATAAAAGTCATTTAAAAGTAACATTTACTTAGCAATTTTTTTTAAAATTGAATAAAGCCTTCTCTTATCTTATACCTATTCGTATCTTGTAAATTACCTGTTCCTCCTTATTGGCATCAATTGGATATAAGTACTTGTCAATAAGATCTCTCCAAAACTGAATCTCAGCTGGATTCAAAAAATCTACTTCTCCTTTTTTCATTTCCTGATCCTCAATCCAGTATGGATTAATAAGGTCGTCTCTCTGTTCCTGTGTCAAATAAAATCGAACATTAGTTTGGAACCTACTCACGCTGACATACGATATATTATCATAGCATCATCTTACCCTTGGTGATGTAGATAAGGTATCTGTCTCTGAGTCAGAATCATGATCGTTTTCTGGACCCTCTGCTAGGGGATTTAACAAGTGATCGCCATTGGTGCTGCCACGATGTCCGACCGACAGTTTGCGACCTCTATGCAGACCATGAGGATCTACTGATCTGTAATATATATATTTTTTTAGTTAAACATGTATAATACCACTATCTTTGTAGTAACTAGTAACTACAGATATTTGAATTTAAGACTAACGGTATCTTTCTTACCTTTCGACAACTTCTAGCTTCTTTTCTAACTTCTCTAGCGTGGATGCAATGTGTAACAATTGCACTTTCTCTTCATTGCCTTTGGGATGCGTACACAACAAACATTTAAAAAGACCCGCAAACGAGAATTCAATTGAGCCTTCTTCCTCGTTGCTATTAACGCCTGATAAGAAACCTAGCAAGGATTTCTGTTTTGCATTTTTCTTGGCATCCTCTGCTTCTTTCTTTTCTTGTTCTATTTCCTATGAAAACAGAATCAGATTATAAGTAACATTTTTTTTTTAATTTGCTCGTAACGTTTTCTTAATATAAGTAAACTTACCTTTTTGGTTTTTTTCACTTGCACCTCACGCGTACCCCACGATACAACATTCAAGTTTATAATAGAGTACAAAATCAAAAGCAAGTACATAGATGGAATCGATAATAAATAAATGATACCAGGCACGATACACCAAAACTCTTGGGGATGTAAGCAAGCCGCTATGAAGAACGAGCTAGAGAGAGCTATCAAGAAAATAGCTGAGGGAGAACCTATTCCGTCCTCGCCCAACTGAAGAGCAGTACCGACGATGACAGCCATCATTACCATAGCATAGGCCGTTGAAAGTATTTGCGCAACCAATAACTGAAAAAAAGAAACACGTTTTAATAAAATTAAACATACGACGACTTCTAAATGCAAAATAGAAAATACTTGACAATAATTAGATCAACAAATTCAAAAGTCGACGCAAAGATTGAAAAATTACTTGATGTAAAATGTTACCTGAATTTCGGATTTCATCGTGAAACATACGATCATGAAGCCCATAATGGGATACAAGTTGTATTCGAAGGATGTCCAATTGTCGATTCTGAAGGCGGCCACGAAAGCCCCCACCAACATAAGAAATATAGTTCCAGGCCCCAAGATCGTACCACCAATCAACATCATCTGAGGAAAAAATCCATATCAAACTTTGGTTCAAATTAAATTGCAATTCTTGTCAAAGCCAAATCAAAGTAAATTTTTTTTTAATCAAATAAACTCAAGAAAATTGCTTTTGAATCGTCCATACATTTTTTATCTACTACCAATTCAAGACTAGATTGAGAACCTCCTCCTTTTTTTGAAGTCGGTTAATAAGTCCGAAGTTCATATTAACTCACTTGGTATGCAATGTAAGGCGTCGAGATGTTGTCGTTGATTTTGATCGTGTGTTTGTAGTCCATAAGCAAATCCATAATGTTGGCAATAGTAGACGGTACCCATCGACGACGTTGGTTGTAGAATTCACTAAAGCCCTCGGGGCAATGAGTGTAAGCGTCTGATGCAGCTGAGTATTCTACACGATATCCACGTTGGAGCAATAGCGTACACAACCAACGATCTTCACCTGTAATAACAGTAACTTATTGAAATATAATCTGCAGAAAAAAATCTAACATGCAACCCTGCTTTGGTATTTTAACATCAAATACCTTGATCGTACTGCACGTAATGTCTGGCTTCGTCTGACCGCAGAGTATATTTCTTCATGACGTTATCATCCATAAGAGCTTTTCCTCTGAACAACGAGAAACATCCCGGGCTACAGAGTACGCAGCCGATCATGTGTTCAGTCGCCTTTTGCAGCCAATGACCGATAGCGTACTCGAACATTTGGTACCATACCATAGGACCTGTAACAAAGATAACTAAGTAACTAATGTGCATTAAGAAGTTGTATAATAAATAGGTAAAATTTTAATAAAGAAAGTGAAAACAAAACAGTTGAAGAAACGAATGAATCAGATATGAATTGTCATTGCAGGAGGTTAAGTAATAGTAAAGTTACCAGTGGCGGTAGCCAAAGTAACATTAAGAAAACGATAGCGAAGTTCGAAAAGAATAAAATGTATGGGATTGACATAAAATTGACCGCGTGATTTAGCGCGGTTTATGTCAATCCTATACATTTGATTCTTTTCGAACTTCGCTATCGTTTTCTTAATGTTACTTTGGCTAAGCCTACAGGATCGTTATAAAAAAAATAAATAGCTTTTTTATATTAACCATAAAATCAACCTTCAATCAACCAGAAATAAAGAAAAATACTTTTCCCACGCTTTAACATTAACAACGTCATGAACATTTTATCTTACCAGACCCGACAGGATGAATACGACCACAAGCAGCGCCAAGGTTTTTGTTCTTTTTCATCAAGTCAATGAGTAATCGCACAGCATGCGGTTGGAAATCAATATCTCCGTCAAGAGTCAGCAGATAGGTATTTTCAGCCATTACTTCCTTTCGATCTACTGATATTGGGAGCTCCATTAAACGGTGACCAAGTAAGTAGTACATGTACATAACCTGAAAAGAATTAGCTTTTTTTAGTTTTATAGTTCTACGGTAGGTATATTAAGAAGTTTTGTTCCAGTATGAATGCTACCTGAGACCAACGTTTCCTGTGTCGAATCTTAGCCTTGTCTTTCAGATGACAAATCATTTTCGTTTTTCCTGGTAAAACCCATGATAGTCGTCCACCGTACGGCGCCGGATATTTTATCGGAGGTCGTATACGAATGTTTGTCTGATGAACTTCAGACGCTGCTTCGTCGATAGTATCCACCAGAAGTTTGACAAACCGATTCACTTGAGAATCGTCGTCACTGTGATCTGATATTTCGAAAGCGTCGTCCAAGAAAATATGAGCTGTGAACAATAATGGTTTATATGAGATGCGGTGATTCATTATTAGGTCAATTATGTTTTGAAATTAACCAAAATATATTATTGTTTTGTTTATATAATTTTTAACGCAAATTTTGTTGCGAACAAATTACAAAAACACAAATGTTGAAAAAAATTCCACGAGCAGGATTTGAACTTGCACCTTTCTGATATACCGGGTCAGGTGCTCTCCCAATTGAGCTATCGTGGTTCTAACCAGCCCGCCGATATTATTCAACACTATTTACTTTTTACTTTGAAAGCCAAACGCGCCCATTCAATGTCAACAACTACCATCATTAAATAGGTTCAAAATCCTGCTCGTGGAATTTTTTTCAACATTTATGTTTTTGCATAATATATTACTTTCGAATTCGTAGTAATCCGGATCAACAACACGCAGATATTTTTGAGCGACACGGCGAGCGCACTGGTCTTCATCTAACCGTATGATAGACTTCAAGAACTCCATCATCTCGTCTTTAGTTTCGTGCCACATAGTGGCGCACGCGTAAATCCTGGTGATCTGATCGGAAGACTTGACATTTCTAGGTGATGTTCCCGTATTATCTGTATGAACTGATATGGTCTCGTAATATTCGTCGCCTTTCTCTTTTTCAATTTCAGCAAGGTCCTACGATAAAATTAGTAATTAGTTAACATTCACATCATCAATCCAGACATGCTCATTTCTTCGTCCAAGTTTTACTTACCTCAGTTTTTACATCCTTTTGGTCATCCCTCTTTCGGTTCATTGCCATACTTTGATCTATAAGTAATCCGTTGTACATGGGGATCACAAACAATTTCTCGGTTGCAGCTAAACGTTCAGCCTTTGGTGTCCAGATATGAATTGTGATCCACGTCTGTGACAAGAGCCATAATAACCACACCCAGGCCATTTGGCGGGTAATGAAGTCGCTTAATGTAAAGACTGAAATGAATTATAAAGGTTAAGTGAAATATGCAGGCCAAGTTACAGAATTACCTACTTATACTACAAATGTATCATACCTGGTGGACTTTCGAAGAACAGATAATCTGGTATGGTCCCGTGGAAAAAGCATGTGTCACCATTTCTCAAACCACAAGCAGCAATCAAGAAATTAACTACTAACGGAATGACCAGATTTATAGGGAATGCGTAACTGAACCCTTGAATTAGAATCTTGCAAGCGAACTTTCCAAAGATGTAACAGAAATATGCGGCAAATATTTGTATAAGCATGACGTAGTACGCTGACTTGTATACAGCGGCAACTTCTACGGAGTCTCCTGTGAGTGTTACATTTGCCAAGTCGGGTATAACTGTGCCACCGAGGGTGATTTGAACCTGAAAACATAGTGAACAACATTTTAGTAAAGTATTTTTAGACACTCGTGCAGTACAAGGCTAACAGTTATCAATCCTGCCCGTGCAAAAAAATATTAAAATAAAACAAAAACCGGACTAACATTAAAAATAAGAGCTTGTTTTTTTCTTTGCAGTTATTTTTTATGTTAGTCCGGTTTTTACGAGTATATAATTGTTTTTTATATAGTTGTTTTGGCAGCCGGGTTTTTTTTATTTTATTTTAATAATTTGGTTTATTGCAAACTTTTTTATTTTTTTTATTAAGTATATTCCAGATTTTTTATAGCCTATGTCACTCCCATAGTCAAAACAAATCTAACGACACCTCATATGTTAAAATCCACCATGCCGTTTGGGCTGTAAGGCGTGTCAAAGAAATAGACATACATACAAACATACACTTGACAAACATAACCCTCCTTATGACGCATTCGGGTAATAAGGACGTAAAGGACGACGTGTAAAAGGACGTACACTTTGCATAGTGTTTAATACGCGGTAACAGTCTATGATGGGTTCAGACGGAGGAGAGGGCGTAATGCATTTCCTCAAAATATAGTCTCAGGGTTATTATTTGACAACGAGTAAGCGCTTGGCCTTCCCCTTACCTGATGGTAAGTATCGATATGATCCAAAATAGAAGTGCACTTCACCTGGAATCCTGACTCTTATAGAACTTATTGTCTGTTGTTATGGGACAGACTTAGACATGGTGTTGGTATCTTGCTAGGCGGACTTAAAACTAATCCTATTATCATGGTTAATAAGGCGATCGACTTGAAAAGGTGGTGGTAGCTAGCTAAACGAACTAAAACTAAACCATACTACCAACCAAACAATACTATATCATATAACCGCTGTATAACATATAGTCGCTGGGAATCAAACCCGGGCCCTCTAAGTCTGTAACCGGCACCATTGTTGCCTTATTTAGACAATTAGCTTACCTCTTCAACGACAATGTTATGCGGGCTGAAGCCTGTGTTGAACATCTGGAAAAACATTGACGGTTCGTCGCCTTCCATCCATATACTGAAGAGGATACACATCATGAACAGTAGGACCTTCCACACTGACATGAATCTGTACGTGTAGTATCTCGATGAGTTTAATTCGTCTTTGAGGCGGCCTAAGCTTTTGATTATTCCTGCAAATAAAAATATGAAATAAATTAAAAAATGCTGCCGCATATAAACGTCGACGAAGTATGACAATTGAAGTACCAAAAAAAAACAATTATATTATGTCCCACTGCTGGGCAATAGCCTCCATCGTTGAAATCAAGTCATCGTTACAATTATTGCACACGTTACTACACGCTTGCCAAATGCGGGTTGGTGATTTCAAAACTAGCTTAAGCATCTCAAAAAAAACACTACCCGACTTAGGAACTGAATCCAAGAACTCCGGATTTCCAGGATTGGCCGCATTAATAGTTACAATATATGATTTGGTAAGTAAGTTAGTCAGTAAACATCTTATGACTATCCCACTGAAGGGCAAAAGCCTCCATAATTCAAATAATTGGTAATGGCTTAATCGTAATGGTAAGAATTTGATAGACTACAGCATAGATTTAATGCGATTCAACTGCATAAAAGTAATCACATCGAAATACTAGTGATAGATTATGTATGTGTGAAAGTAATATTGTAATGCATTTCTTTTACCAATAGGGCTTTGTCTTGTAACATAGTTCTCCCACCATCCAAGAGATATGCATAGTGATGCGACTGGAATTAACCACAACACCGGCTTGTCATCGGAGAGAGGCCACACAATGAAACCAGTTACTTGTGCTGCTATCGCCACCATATCCACGATCACTTTCACAAATCGTTTGCTGTCCCTCGAGTTGCGGGACAGTAGGCCGAGTATAGCGGGAACTATGCAGAGGCAGTTGGTAATCATTGCTCCCTTAACTACGTCCAGTTCTGGCAGTATCACGAAGAACAGGAGAGCCAGTCCTATCGTATGGAGAGATTCCGCTATGAACACCTGGAAATTGATAATGTGACGCATAAAATATCTTGTTGAGTTAAGCGCATAAGTTATCTTATCTTTTTCTTAATTACTAAATATTATATCCAAGAGAATCAAAACTGCATTCCCATTTCCGGAAATGTGTACTTTAATGATAAAGGTATAATTTTTTTTGTAAATCTTCATTAATGTTATGTGAAAAAGGGACTTTTCTTCCGTTGCAATTTTATATCTTATAAGAACTTGAAATAAATAAATAAAAAAAGTTGAATATTCTCAAAACTAACAGTTTTTGAAATCTGAAGTTTCAAGATTTACTTATATATATTCGTTAAATGAATCTTGCCATGTGCTGATGTGATAATGATGATGACAGTGTGGAACATGATAAAAAACATGTCTATCGAGAGAGGGCGTAGCGTTAAGACACAATTTCGATGGCGGGCTGCTTCAGATTTCAGACTGCAACTGCAGAGCGCAGATGGTTTGTATGAATCAAGATCAACACAATATATGAAGTGTTTTGTTTAAACCCGCTTGCCGCCCTTTGCATGCAACTGCTCTCCCAAAAAGGATCCCAGACTGAACGTTTGTCTTTTTTCTTTGTCTTGCTTTGGAATCTTAAAGAATAAACCCAACAGTAACAAAAGTATATATAAGCTTCAAATAGTTATTTCGTCTCTTCTCTTGGATTTGAATTTGAAGTTTACAGACGGGAACAAAACACGGAATATACATTCCAAGCTTATACTCTGTTTAAGTATCAGTAAGTCCCTAAGGTTATACGTTACTTACCACAACAAACTGTGTAAACGATGGCCTTTTCGATGACTTGAAGAAGCATATTCTAAGTGAACGAATGAGCGTACCCATCTCGGGAATCGCAAATGCTGCTAGTAACGCCCACATCCACGCCACACGCTCGTCGTCTGGTAAACTCACTAAAAATTGTTTATCTCTACCTGAAATTAGAAAAATATAGCATATCAATAACGATTCTCCAGTTACTTACGTATTGTAGTAATTAGACTATGTAATAGTACTAGCCCACTGCTGCTAGATAAAAAATTCTAACGTTGTAATCAAGTTGGGTAGCGCTACAATTGATGAGTATTGAACTCATCAATTCATCATGCTTGCCAAATTGTGGGGTTGTTCCCAGTTGTCACTACTGGCTTCGTTCCCACTGGTGACAAATGAGAAAAAAAACCCATTTATTGCCAGTGGTGACGAAAGGGAAAATGAAATCCCGGTTATCGACCATGGTGACAATCGGATGAAGGAATATCCTAATCGTGGTCAGTGGTAACGCTTGAGATTAAAAATTACCGATTATTACCAGAGGTACTTTCTTAATAATTCTTACTAAATTTTATTGTACTTGGAACACATTTTTTTTTATTTAACAATTTATGCACAAATCATACATTATACATTTTCCACGCTCTGAGAATTGAACCCAGGTCCAGTAGATATAGGGCGAGCGTTTTGCCACTTGGCCACTAAAGAGTATTGTATGAATTAAAAAAAATATAATAAGAAACGTTTATGTAGGGTAGTGTTTCGTTATGCCTTGCATTTCCACATTTAGTATTAGATATCGCAGAGTATATCGTTGATAATATAGTTCTTAATAACACGGTAGCGACAATTTGTTTTTTGCATTCGTTTTGCATCGGTCGATTTGATAAATGCAGTAAGTAAATGAATAACAATGCTCACCTAAATTCCTATTACAATAAGCTAGACGGCGGTCTTTCCTAAGCTGCGAGGTCATGAAGAGGACTGTGCCCTTCGCGATGACGCCGGAGCCGAGCACCACCACGAAGGTCAGTAGGTACGCCACCACCTTGAGGAAGCGCACCGTGCACTCCAGCCACTTCTGCGTTTCCATAGACACGCTGTCCTGCTTTGGCGGGAACTCCCGGAACACGTCCCATCCTTTCGTTTCTTGTACTGTTCTTTGGCTGAAATTAGAAACGACATAATTTATTTAAATGGTCCATAACAGTTATCTATATATTAATATGTGAAGCGAAAACTTTGTGCCCAAATTTAAGCACAAGGCGCGCACGGAGAAGTGTCAGATTTGGTATAGATAAAGTTTATTATGGTGAGATGGAGTATGAAAAATAAAATGAATATACATTGTATATTGTGAAACGATCGAATGTTGACCACTGTGCGACCGTTAGTAGGTACTAACGGTCGCACAGTAGTCAATATTTAGGTATTTCAACATTTTTTATTTAAAGTATAGGTATACTTTAAATATTAGTATTTGTAATGAAATATAACGAAAATTAAAAATTTAAATTAAAAAATTATTAAAATTTAAAAAAAACGTTAGTAAGAAAAATAAAATTTTATAAAAAGTCTTCATACAAAACTCCAATTTCATTGGTAAGGACCTATTTATTTGGCTTACACATATTACGTAGCGAAACAGCAAACATGACATAATCGATAAGTGAGTGCATTAAATTAAGTGGTTATAATTAGTATAGTAATTTAAATTACGGATACGGTGAACCGATGACTGATTGCGTAATAATTGGCATTATAATAATTATTAACAGGATTACTTCTATTTTATTTGTTGGCTTTGTCCATAAATACCCACGTAGTAACTTAAGTAAAGACTGCACATCAACCAATCCAAAACTGTCAATTTTTTTTCAATAAATGTTCAACCATGTACACGACGGCAGATCAAATTTCTGTCAAATGTCTCCAATGAATATTCATCCTTATTACCAAACAATAAAGTTCAAAATTGATTGTAGACATTTGACAGTTTTGGGTAGGTTGATCTGCCGCCGTGTGTACCTACCATGACTATAAAGTTCAAAGTCTTGAGGATATTTGACTTTGTGGTAGTCTGATGCGCATGCGCATGCGTGTGTACATTCGTGATAATGGTGCATGCAATTGTGCCGAAATATCAAATAAGACAACAAAATAAATGTTAATTATATAACTAATTTAATTAATAACATGTTTTAGTATCGTTTTTATACCCATGTTTCTCTGATCGGGTGTTAGTGTCTTTTATTCTGCAAAGAGAAATGTTTGACGTTTATCTCATCTGAATGGTAAATGACAGTAGCATATTTCACCCGGATCTTCAAGAGGTAGGTACTAATTTACATTTTTATTCAACTGACAGTCGAGCACAATATTAATAATTCCCCGCTGAATCGAACCCGGAAACGCTACGTTCAAGACCGTTGGCCTACCTACGAGCCCGAGGTGATCTTGATAGAGTTGTGTCGTGAAATAAAAAAACAAAAACTGCTTGAAATGTGTCACTTCACCGCTAGTTCGAACTGCAAGCTGTAGAGTCCGATTTATTATGACGTGTTTCATAATAATAAAATTAAACTTTCTCTTCTGTACAAGCCATTATACCTAAGCATACTTGTTGAATCGTATAGATGGACGCAACAGATTTATATTATTCATTCATAATGTTACAATTGTTCAGCATTCTCGTGCTATACAATATCATAGCAAAAACCATCGCACACGATCGCGTCAGTATTGAAGCAAGAAAAACAACTTTCACACGGCAACAAGCGGAGAGAGAAATCTGTGCAACGCTGCGCTTGCGTAGCTCGCATTGCTTCCTTCCGATATACTTCCGAGTTGTGACCTTCAGACATTCTTATTATGTTTGATGTAATGCCTTATCACTGGTTTGTAGAACAAAGGCCTTTATTTTAAGTATCTGAGATTGTGAGCGATGGGAATATGTAGGGCTTATTTTCCTAGTTTCTACAACCGGTTGTTCTACAGCTGGTAGTTTTTACAACCGCCTTATTGAAAACAATACCGGTACCAGAGTGCCTAGTGCGAGTTTGATTCGCCATTCGATAACGTAAACGAAATGTTTGTATGGATTTGGAGCCACCTAGTGAAACACGAGGAGAAGTAAAATTTTACCATACAAATTCTCGTTTTGGTTAACGTGATCGAATGGCGTATGACATTCGCACTAGATTCTATGTTCTATTGGGGCCGAAACACATAAACACGACACGACGTTGCGTCGTCGTCGGTCATACCACGATGCGGCGTCTGTCTAGTATTTGACAGGCAATAAGGTTTATACTAGCCTGGCGCAACGCTTATTTTTGCGGTGCGACGACGTCGTATCGTGTTAATGTGTTTCGGCCCTTAGATCCCATTCGAAACTTTAGGCAGATAATTATCTCACTACTTCTGATTACTTTGATTGTTTGCTGATGACCTCAAATAGCCTTTTCAGCATCACCGGACTTTACTGATTACTCGTATAAACAAAATCTCCTAGTTTCTTACATTCTCAAAAATAAACGTAGTAATTCCGAAAAAAAAACGATACGCCAAAATAAAATCTAAAAGATAAAGTGCTTTACTTCAATTTATTTTTGTTATAAACTTATTTAAATATAATGGTACCATAGTCGTTTTATACCAGTTTTTTTACTTATGCAACTCAACGCATATGATAATGAGTAAAAACAGCTTAATTTCGCACCATTAACTATTCAATTGTACGTTTAAATGAAATAAGAGTACAAAGCCATGGCGTAGCTCGTTGATGTCTTTCCCACGCGCAGTTTGAAACCGAAACTACGAGAGAAATAACTTTTTTATGTGAATTGTATTGTGAAAATGAAAATGATATATATTTAGAAAAGTACGTTATAACTTTATAATACTTGACAAAAGTGTACGAGACCTTAAGTTAACCCGCACACGAATCTCAGTATGTCAGAATCGATATGACGTCACGGAAAGATGTACTAGAGAATAAAAATACGTCAATACGAAACGAATGCCCAAATAAGATTCAATAAATCGTACATGTAAAAGTAGGTCAATTGTGTTACGTTAATTGTGTTGAGTTGAGTACCTATGCAAAATTAAAATAAAATTAATATTATAATAGAAATGGCTCGTACAAAATGATTGAAATACTCGCTTCTTTTCCGTAGTCCCATTGGATGTTTCATACGGATCTACTCGCGTTTATTTTAGATTTTACCTACGTTATTCAAACGGATGATTTAAACCCGTAACAATTTTAAATTATTATAAAAAATTGTTGATAATATTTGTTAATTTTTATATTTTTCATTTTTTTAACGAAACGTGTAACGAAAATTTTAATGGGAAATTGCTTGATGTTTTGGTGTAGTTTTTGCGGTTAACATCAAATAGAATGAGACGATCGTGTAATCTAATTTAAATATACTACTACTTACATATATTTTTGCGGATCAACTAACCGTTTCGTTGGATTAACTAAACACCTAAGGGGCAGTGGCTATGTTTCAACACGGTGGTACTGGCGTTGTGATAGTGCTTGCTTACGTAATTAAGGCAGGGCCTGCCAGGCTGCTATAACCCAATTAAATGTTACCGCCTTGCGCCTAGCCGGCATTGTCGTGAATACCGTCTACTTAGACCACGTTCTTAGTGCGAGTTTTATTCAACAATCAAAATTTGTATGGCATTGAAGCAGTGCCTCCTGGATGCATAGTTTGAGTTTTGACCATTTCGTCTTGAAAGGAAACGAGATGTTCTATGGTACAATTTTAACTCTTTTAGTTTCCCATAATGAGGTACTGCTGCAGTGCCATACAAATTGACGTTTTCGTTGACATAACCTAATGGCAATTAAAACTCGCACTATGCACCCTAGAGGTGAGACGTATTTACTAGAACAGATTCACGCACTAGGTATTTTTCAATACTAGGCGGCACCTATTCTAATTTTATAAATATACGTGTAGTATTTTTGCAAATTACACGATTTTCGACCTTACAATAAAACATTAGAGGTAATATTCCCATGTACACGTATTCGCCTATTGTGCACACCAAGTATTTCTTTCCATTTCACGAGTTTCGACTATAACACCACGGAATAAGATTTTTAAGTCACAATTTTGCCATACATATTTTTGTTTATTTTGCCAAACAAAATGACTTTTTGAAATTTGATGTCTTAATGTGAGAAATTTTGTCCCCGGTTCAAAAGTCAAACCACAGAAATAATAGAATTATTATTCTTATTCCATATATTTGTTTTCCTACTTGGTCTTTTTTTTTGGATAAAGGTTGCTTATTGCCTCAGACCTTAGAGCATTAAACCAACTCAGACGACATTTTCAGCTTCACCGGGCTTTTTGGGGGCGGCGAAACTTAAAGAATTCCTCAAGCCGTGTGAATCGAATCACCTTCGGAGGTTTTCTAGAGGGAACGCCCTACTAGATTCTCCGAAGGTTCGGATCGGATCGGCCTACTTGGTCGAATAAAAACAGTGCTATTAAACGCTGTGTGCCTTACAAATAAACTGAGAAAAAGTTTCGAATAGTTATGCCGTGTTTTGTCTCTCTTGCTCTAATTTGAAATTAAAATTTACATGACGGGAACAAAACACGGTATAATAACTATTATAATAATAACTAGGACCTCGGAACATTGAATACCATTAAGTGCACACGACAAAGGCTCTCCCGGTTATGGTATTAGAAAGTAGTTGATGTAATAATAACAGTTACGTATATTCGTGATGTGCATATGGTAATGTAACCAGGGAACTATAGCGAACCAATGTGTTGTAACGAAATTGTTGTAGGTATGTTTGTCATTTTTTGCCGCTTAATAATAGGTGGTTATTATCGGTGTTATGAACTGCTTCGTGTCCAAAAAATGTTTAATTGTTTTCTTATTTCAGTGACGTTTAACAATACTAAGTTGAGGTCTTTTAATCTCATACCGAGTTACCTGCCTAGAAGAATAAAAATAATATTCTACTTCTAAAAATTCTCATAATTAAAATTGTAAATCTTGAACCACAATGTATTTTAATAAGTACCTACTAGAATATTGATCCCACTATAAGTAGATCGACATACCAACATGCAACTTTACTGGACAGACTGTTATTATTATGGGAACATATCAGTCTTGCTTCACTTACACATGTTCTATGACAAAATAACCTCGCAACTGTTTACCTGTAAATACTACAGTAATGCAAAGTACCATTACTGTACACGGACGTATTATTCGGGAAGTAAACTGGCTCGTCGTTGTCATCCTTTTCACAGTAGCGTCTCCGTTCGTGTTCACTCATTTTCAGTCAGCAATTTCACCTGACCATCTGAAGAAACCTCTCTTGTATGCCGGAGAAAATTTCACAGAACATTACTAGAAATTCGACAGATTTGTTTTGTTTGAACTCAAACTTTTGAGTAATGTCTTCTCGATTGGTGTTCGATAACAGTTTGTGAGGACATCAAACGGAGCGTCCTCATCCACGACTGCGGACATGTGCGGACGGCACGCGCCCACCCCACCGGCCACCGATACTCTATTGTATACGGACGGCCGAACGGACAAAATGTGAATATAAATTTTTAGCACACTCGGGAGTTATGACCGTGCGAAAATTATTATAATAGCCAATTGGTTCCGTTGTTTGTGAACGATAAGAGAAAGAAAATTGGCGTTGATGGAAGACATTTAGACGTCTTTTAATTTATGTTTCGATAACGAACGCGTGCGTTTTCGTTGATTAGTTTTTAATTTCTCTTCAATCCCATTGCAAAATTATATTACCAACTAGCCACAAAGTAAGTATGGCTTTTAATTATGCTACTAGACAGTGTATGTGAAATATCCTAGTACACCGGTGGTAGTTTACCACACAAACATATGCCCCTATCACTAACTTCTTGGCCAATTCTTTGACCAACCAATCTTGTCGATTTTCAATTGTTAAAGGCGAACAGCAAACAACATTTCATTTATCATTTAGCATGTAATAGTTTGAAAGTTATACATGGCTTAAAGAGTCAATCCGTTTTTTCGTGGCTGACGATAAAGTCGACTACACAAGAGTAACAACACATCAAAGTGACTAAGTAACTGCTCTACTACTGCTGTAATTTTACCTAATTTCATATAACAAAACGTGAATCGTAAAGAAACCGATATTTTTTTACTAAAAAAGAAAACGTGATTTTTTTTTAATTATTCTAAATTGGAACAACTGTTTTCCTTTTGGTTTATGTTCTCTGTTGTGTTTATTGTTTTCTTGTGTTCAGCGTATGAGTACTGGATGGAACACTGTGCGGCGAGTTCTTCGTTCTGCAGCAGTGGGCATGTGAAATTATTTTGCGCCGTGCGATAATATTGTGACAGTGGTCGCGTACGCGGACGACCAGAATGAAAGTAAACTATTAATGCCTTTACAACATGTCACTAGTTACTTAGAAATTTTGTTATAACATTTTCTGTCGACCATATAGTTATTATACATATCTATTTTTTTTAAGAAAATTTATGTTTATTTTTGGTGTTAAGATAATCCATCAAAATATAATAAATTGATAAAGAGTTTCTGATTTATTCCTTTGTATTCGCCCAACTACCTATCTGGATGCCAAATTTGAACTTTCTAGGTCATCTGGAACTGGGTTATAGTTTTGATATAAAGGTCAATCAGTCAGTGATAAAAACGTCGATTTTTGGACGTTCATAATTAAATAACCTTTTGAGGTGTGTTTATGAAATTTAGTACCTATCTCACAAGTCTTAATATATGAGCCAAATTTGAAATGTTTATGTGAAACTGTTTTTGAGTGTCTCTAAATGGTTCGTGTAATATTACACACAGTGCTGCTCGCCAGTTCTGTTAGCTTGAACTTGGCTTGACACGCTGCCGCGTGTCTAGATTCTCGCTTGATTTACTAAAATTTTAAGACTGCATCTGCAAGACTCCAAATGTAAACTCCATAATTACTATATCTTGTTTCATTAACATAAGAACAAGAAACGTTTATTTACATTTTTTAAATAACTTTGGTGTTGCACCTATGGTGGGTACCTAAACTGAGTATTCTATACTGGGACGTTTATAGATGATGATGACTAAACTAATGAATTTCAATTCAATTTCAATTTTCTTTCTATCTACAAAGTACATGGTTCTTAACAACAATTTAAGTAATAATACAAAGCTGTTTATAAATGTTTTTGGTAAGTAATCTTTAATGCATAACACTAGACTGTGACATGACTAGGTACGTGTTTCAAAGTGATAGAAGGTTGACCACACCTATCAGCTGACCTTAAGTCGTAATAAGGAGTATTCATTTGAAAAATATCATATATTTTATTTTTATAAGCGCCGCTAGCCACGAGCATTTGGTCATAATCTGAGTTCAGTGCAAAATATTTTATAAAAATTGCGGTATAATATGGCGGTGACCTTCCGCGGCACGATCCAGACCGCCCGTAAGCGTCTAAGCATTCGGCAAAGCCTGCGCATGCGCATGTTAACTAACAATAGGCCACTCAATGTCGCTCGCGCTCACGAAAACTTGCGAAAGCCTTCGCTACGAACGCATGCCGAAGTTGTTGCAACCACGGATTATGATAGAGTGCAATTTCCTTGGCGAATTGTTGTTATGTAATCTTGCAATACAGGCTTATCGCTGCCAATGACACGTAGTTGTCGAAGTATCGGGGTTCTAGTTAAAAGCCTATCCAAAACTGTATTTTAAAGTCTTTGATAAAATAAAATGAAAATGGAATTAATTCAATTTTAAAAAACTACCTCAAAGCTTAGAGACTGTTAAGTGACGACTGCTTCCTCATTTCATTATACTTAAGGCAAAGTCATATTTAATTGTTGGTCAAAAGCTGTAGACATAGACATAATATTGCTTGACCAATTAACATATTATAAAACAGTATGCTCATATCCAATATGCGGCAGTGTAAAATTAAAAGCATACATTCGACGTGACCTTTAGACGATTGGGGCGTTATATTACCCACTATAACTCCTTTTGTATTTAACTATAAAAGCATAAAATTTTACTACATACCTTCTAATTGAATGTTGCGTTATTTCTGGTTAGTGAATAGACACCCTGCTACACACTACTTTTAAGTTTATACTGACACCCCCCACCAACCTCACGGTTATAAAGTTAGGTGTCACACATCCTTACGCAAGCACAAGGGACCATCTACGTCAGGTAATAACACCAGATCAGAACACGCCGGTTACGCATCCTTCATCCGGCACTTTTAAGACTAGTGTCTCGAGCTAGTTGCCCCGTGGACACGTATAGTCCACTACCTAATATCCAGATAGGTTACCGGAGCTGTAAGCTCGCTCACTTCTCGTTGCACTCTAAGAGCACAACTCGGGCCGTCAACTCTAAAGTCGACAACCAAATGTCCTCTTTGGTCCCGCAGATCTTTTCACTTCAAGGCCCCCTCCGGACTGCTACTAGGACCCGCTCGCTGTGCACGAAATGGAAGCCTGGCCAGACCTCAACCAGGCAGACGAACATTCCCACCTCTACAGCTAACCACAAGGCACCACGAGTCCAACCCATGTCCGGGGTCTGCCCCGGACATGGGTTGGAAAAATCACAAATACAAACAAACCGGTCTCCAACAGAAACATCATGCATATACAAAAATGCCATTAAGATTTGCATATTAATCGATTATGCAGTAATTATCGATTCAAAGTTTCTCATTTTTAGTCACGCCTCATTTAAAACAAATGAGGTATTTTTTGTTGACATCGGTTAAAGTTCCCAACATTTGGTAGCATCGGTTTGTTATGCGAAACATCACTTCCAGACGCATTTTTGCCCCTTGCCCAACGTCAGAGGTCGTCGACCGTCCGTTGGCCGACCAAGCTTATGCAGAACTTATGAACTTACTCATTTCCATATGTGTTACGGAGGCTAAAGATTATTACGTCACTTACTTAGACTGAGAAGTTACCGTCGCTTGTTTTTGTCTGATTTGTACATAAACACAGCCACGCTGGACTTTATATAGGTACCTACTCAAGCTGGGCTAGATATTTCAAGAGTCGCTAGCTGTTTATTAGACGTCGGTCGTATATCAACGGTCCGTCGTAACTTTTAATGCAGATCACGTGTGACCCCAGCAGTCGTCCCGTACGGGCGACACCTTTAGCGGCTATTTCTCTACTACGATTTTAACCTTTATAATTAAGCTGATAAGGTACGTACTTTTTTATGTAAATTTCGGTCAGTTATAAAGCTTCCAATTCTTGTTCAACAACAATCCGTTCGTGATACAGAAAAGGTATCTCGATCGGATTATTCAATATGATCTATTTTGATTACATCATGTGTATTACGAAATTGACGATTAACATAATCTCTGATACGTAATAAAAGTTGTAAACATTAAGATTTTATTCGCATAGAGCGTTTATATAAAAGCAATTTATTAAAACAAAATACAATATGCTATTTCTATGCTAATCGATCTGAATATTTCTAAACGTTTCAGAAACGAGTCGGATAAAACAATCATTCTGGGTACAATCGTTTACTGAGGCCGCGTTCAAAGTGGGGCGCAAAAATGTGGCGCAGACGCATTGGCCGATCGAAAGTTGTGTCGTCAGAGTTGTCAACCTTGGCATTTGAGCGGGTTCCGGGCCCGAACGAATCGACCTCTACTAGATACAATAGTTCATCGTTTTTATGCCTTCAATAAATATTACTCTTTAAATGGCTTTGTAAATGTTTCAATACAGTGATATTTCACTTAGATATTTTTATTTTCTATTTTAATTATTGTTACAAAATGGTATCTTTCTTAGATAGCGTAATCTGAAAGCGTTATTGAATATTTTGTTGTGTTAAGAATTATTTTTGAAAGGCTTTACTACACAAGAACTATTTCAGTATTTAACCTACCGTTTTATTATTAAAAACTCCAAACTTTCAGCACATCTTTTGTATCCATATTTAAAATGAAATCTTCTTAGCAAAATTCATTATTTAATTTTTAACGAAACCGGTATTTTTAAAACATTTTTATCGTTTATTTAATACTTTATATTGCAAATAAATTACTTTAAGTTAAAAGATAAAACCATATTGATTTGAATGTGCGCAGTACGGTCACCAAGACATTCTAATCATTCTAAGCCTTGGTAGCTAGATTAGCAACGCTCTAAAATCCACATCCAGTGCGATGTTTATTTATAAGTCCACGCGACACTGGCGTGCATTAAAAGCTCGTTACAAATCTGTGAATCGATTTTCCCAACCGAAGTCGTAGCCAATATTCATCATCATTACATCGCATCTTGTCAAGCTCGTGAGTGAGAGCTTAGGAGCGGAACCAATGCGTGTCATTTGGCCCGACTTGTTGCTCAATGCGAGATGACTCGGTGCGATAGTGTGATTCTTTATACCGCAGGTGAAGCATTCTACGAGAATACTTTTTCTTTTAACTGCAACTAATTTGTAGACTCAAATCAAGGGCACGTTCGATCCCAAAAATGAACAAAACAATTCCTATTCGAAATGCGGACTACTACCTGTATACTTTTTATTGTTTGGTCTAACCAGAAAATAGGTAGACTTAGGTCTTAGGCTTACACAAAATAAGCAATCCAAATAGGCTAGTATGGGGACGTCTGAAAGATAGGGAGATTTGTTTTAAGGAAAAATTAAGTATAATAATAATCGAAAGTTATTTTATTACAGTCGTTGATAGTTTCAGTTACATTTTCACGTCATCTTTGTAACCTTACCGTATTTGTATTGATCATAGCTAAGATAGTTCATAAGCACTGCATTGTACAAATAATAATATTTTATGGCAAAATAGTAAATAAAGCTACGGAGTCCCGTATCAAAAAATATAAATTATAAAAAGACTTTATTATATTTTACGAAAGATGTACAAATGCAGTATAAACGCAAAAGTAAGTAGCAAGTTAATAGTGTTGATCATTAAAATTGTAATAATAAATTACTTATTATATTAATAGCAACAGGTATCTACGGTAGGTGCCAATAAACTAGATGTCATTATAGAAAACCATTCAGACGACTTCATAATGCGTCACAACTGGCAAGATACCAGTTCCTGGTAACTTATAGGCTTATGACTATTCGCATAACAATGTAAGTGTCAATTATTAATAAATTTATTATCATCGCAGATCGCCTAACATTGTTGAATTTATACTCGTATTGGCAATTTCAAAAACGTGCCGTTTTAGTATTCTGTAAAAAGTTATGTACAAATGGAACGTGTAAAAATATCTCTTCCACGTCGGCCTTTCTTTAAAGGTTTAGCCTCAGTTTTCTGATCTGCATGTTTGCTTTACTTTACATTACTTTAAGTAAGACTAAAGCTGTTGACTATTCCTGTAAAAACTTTGTCTACATTACACACCACTCAAATATATGTTAAAGTTTCATTTATTATTATCGGAATTTTGCTAAAGTTTTGTGTGATAAAGTATACGATATATACATAATATTCTTGATCATTGCGCATAAAACTGTGCCGAAACATCGGATATTCAAGATTAAGAAAACAAATATTTTTGTTGATAACTAAGTGATCATGACAGTTTTAAGAAAAAACTTACCTAACTTAAATTATATAATACTAGCGACCCGCCCCGGCTTCGCACAGGTGCAATGCTGATGTTAAAAGCCGCATCAAAATCCGTTGCGTAGTTTTAAAGATTTAAGCATACATACATAGGGACAGACAGACTTTGTTTTATACTATGTATTAGTGATAATGAGACAAGCACCTACTGAAAATTAAGCCGTGTAGTACCTATCTACTCTTATTTATTTTAAATGTTATTTTAGACTTCTAAGACCCTATGGCGACTTCGTGGTCATAGGGAGACTAGACGCAAAAACGAAGAAAATTAATTTACGAGTATGTCCATTAAAAAATCAAAGTGCTTGCTAAATATAAGGTACCTATATTTTCATTTAAATAAAAATTACGAATTGAAGCTTCATTCCCCATCTTCTTGTATGTAGCTACATGAGTTTTCGTAAAGAGAATATAATTACGGGTATACATGAGTAACGTAAGAGGAAAACCAATTTCAACAGAGCTTTTTTTATTTTGGAGTGTATAAAAACAATACTAAACGTTAATACTAAGTACTTGGAAGCTGTATAACAAAAATCGTGTGTAACCCTTTCATCGCGGTCCTAGAAAACAATCATTTTTGGCGCCATATATACGTAGTCAGACGCACATCAGCGTCATACCTAAAAGTATTCCTGACCGCTCATCGGCGTCTTCATTATTAAAGCATTTCCATATGAGTTTTAACTTTTTTTTTATGATGCGCGCTTGCTATGATTTGTCCAGTACCACCTAATGTGATGTGTAACGAAAAATATATAAATATATTATATTAATGGAGGGTACAATGAGCCATTACATAAAAAAAAATTATAGCCAAATGTAAAATAAATAAGTATAATTCAATAAATTGTCTCAGAAAAAATGTGTGCCATTTACGAATGAGCCGTAAATCAGTTAATTACAAGAATTTGAAATATATTAACTAAAGGCTTACACGGTAAAATAATTTTTAATATAAAAGCGAGTTGATTCAAAACATATGTAGAGTGTTTCATTTCGAGTAAAAAGTACACCAAAACATAATATAAGACATATTCAGCCATGTAATATTTTGTTGCAAAAGTTTAAAATAAATAAATAAATAATAAATATAAGAAAATTTTTATTAAAGGCTTACAGGGTAAATAATTTGTAATATAAAAGCGAGTAAGTTCAAAAGATATGTTTCATTTCGAGTAAAAAGTATACCAAGACATTGGATTAATACAAAAAGTTTATTTATAAGTGATATTATTTATAACTCGTATGACTACCCTCTTAGATTGACTGAGCTCACAGATGTCAAGGTTCAAATATTCGGGTGAGAGCGTGGTGACGTGGCGCGGCTTTAGTTCGGGGCCTTGGCGTGGTGATGTCACCACCACCGAAGATCCGCTCATCTCCACGTAACCACCGTACGGATCGACCCACCTACCGTTATGTTAACGTACTACTGAGACGAACAAACAATCAATACCGCTTCGTACCTTAAGCTTGTGATTTAAGGAAGTGGTACAGGCTTTTCCGACTAATTTAATTCGTTTTTAATTATACTATGATTTGTTATTTTTATGTATTACTTTGGTACGGTTTTACCTTGTTAAGTAAAGTGACCCTTTTTGAATATCTCTCATTTAGATACTAACAAAAATAAATATCTATCTTTGCATACAATTCTCTAATTGCCAAAACTATTCTACTACTCTAAAGCAAAGCAGTTACCTTTTCTAGACCAAATTATGTAATGTGTTTCGCAGGTTTTCATATTTTATAACAGTTAAACATGTGTATTAACATTTCAAAACAGTATGAATGCAGTGAAACAAACTTAGTTTTTTTTTAAGTAAAATTGTTATAAAATTCAATATTGCACCGAAACCTATTCTAGAAAAGTAGTCGTACTGTTTATAGCAAGCCTAGACAGCCTGAACGACTTAAAGCAGCCGAACTTGAAATGACTTCTCGTAAATTCAATCATTTGTTTTGATTGTTTTTAACAATTAAAAAAAAAACTTTCCTACTCTCACACCAATTACTTAGCCCAAGAGAAGCTTCGTTATGACACTCGTTAAAATGGTTACTAGACAACGGATAAACATACTTAAAATACTTAAATACTTACTTATTATACATAGAAAACACCCAGATTTGAGACAATTAAGAAAAACAATAATTTCTAAATTGACCCGACCAGGGATCGAACCCAGGACCTCAGAGATGGCGACACCATGAAAACCGGTGAATAAACCACTCGACCAAGGAGGTCGTCAACAATATCGTGACCATATCAAAAACGTTGTTATTATATACGGTTTTCTAGAATATGAAAACCGTATTATAATAATATTAAGTATAGCTGTGCCACATGAGTAGATATATTTATTCACTATATCTACTCATGTGGCTATGCAGTATGAAATGTCAAAGGTCTATAAAAAGAAAAGAAAAGGTTATAGAGCGTCAAGGTGAATAAATGTTAGAATACGAAGATTATGTCAAATTACTCGTATAACTGATAATGTTAGAAAACAAAGATTATGTCAAATCATAACTGCTTTATTCTAAACTGCAGGTTGACGATTGAGACTATAGAAGTAAATATTATATTAAGTTATTTGAAAAAAGATTAAGAAACCAAAGTTTTCGTGCAAGAGTCGGTCATCGCAAGCATATTTGCTTAGTTAGGTAATATATCTCTACAGGTTGCTACGACAAATAAGCACAGCTACTTTTGTTTTTATACAGGGTTACTTTCCGATGGGTCGAGTTTCCTCGACGTATTCCTGGCTGGACGTAATAGAGGAGAAATATTGCAACAAATTTAACATAGCATATGAATGGGCAAAAGTTAATAGATTTGAAGATTTTTTAATTTAAAGGTTTTTCACGAAAGCACCCATATTTTCTCATCTTTACCGAAATAAAAAAAATATGCTTATTGGATGGAATTGCGTTTTTCTTTTATTTAAAGCTGAAAGTTTAATAAAGCTACGAAAGTCATTAGTACCCGAAATTATTTGACAGTTTTAAATCATAGGCCAACAAGAAGATTCAAATTTTTTTAATTTTCATTGTCACGGGTATAAACTGATGCCTAGGTCAGAAATTTACTATGCCACTAAGGGTACAAACTACTTAATTAACTTTCTCATTTAATAAACTATCCAAAAAGATATAATTGTCAATACAATGGAATGGAATCCATCATAAAAATCACTTTTGACTTAGTGCAGGTAGACTTCACCCAATAAAGGTGATTATTTTACTGGTACTAATGACTTCCGTAGCTTTATTACACTATCAGCTTTGAATAAAAGGAAAACGAAATTCCTACCAATAAGCAATTGTTTTAAAATTAAGGAGGAAGTTAAATTAAAAATTGAGGAAATTGGGTATTTTCGTAAAAAATCTTAAAATTAAAAAATCTCGAAAACTATTAACTTTTGGCCATCCATATGGTAGGGGAAATCTGTTGTAATTTGGCTGCCCTATCACGTCCAGCCAGAAATACGTCGTGTTTCCAGTAACCCTGTATTAATATACCTAATGGTACATCGAATTGATAATCAATAACATCTAATGTAACGTACAAACTTTAAATATTGTCACTAAGAGCAATATCTTCCGTACAACCCATGTGTTACAGGTCGTGTGACTGGTGAAACAACGGTATTATAAATGTTGTATTTTTACTTATGTCTAAAAACGAAGACCATCCCTCTGTGCAGGCAGTGTGCATAGCATAGTTTGCAACATACTTAGCATTGTTTTTAAAAAGATGACAAATATATATTTGGGTAAGTAAATCATTTCTAATTTTTGAGAGGACCATAAAGTCACTTGACTCACAAATTAGTTATCAGTGTGGGGTCAGAATAGATCTCCTAACCGAACCAGCGGTTGAGTGTTTCCGATCTGGGAGGTGATTTTTGAATCTCACCTGTGATCTCGATATTAAAAGTGACATGAAATACACTATGAAATATAATAAATATTTTGTGCAAGCTTTACCATTTGATTATAAATATAAATATCGTTCGAGAATTTTCGGTGACAAAAAATTAGTTACCCTTGAACTTGCATAAGAGAAAACAGAGCACCTGCAATTGCAATATCACAGCGTGAGAATCAGTCACTGGTTCAAACATCGCTCCCCTGATTCTGTAAGTGTAAACCGATCCCCCGCTATTTCTATTATCGGTTTTAGATCGGGGCCTCAAGTTCGCTAATTCAATAACGTCTTAATAGTGAAACACAAATTTCCACGAGCAGGATTTGAACCCGCACCCTTCTGACATACCGGGTCAGGTGCTCTCCCAATTGAGCTATCGTGGTTCTAACCAGCCCGCCGAAATTATTCAACACTATTTATTTTTTACTTTGAAAGCCAAAGGCGCCAATTCAATGTCAACAACTACCGTCATTAACATCCGATCATAATATTTTTACAAATACTAAAGATCAGTTAAGAAGTAGGCAAGCTATTTATAAATGTTTATATAATTTTTAACGCAAATTTTGTTGCGAACAAATTACAAAAACACAAATGTTGAAAAAATTTCCACGAGCAGGGTTTGAACCTGCACCCTTCTGACATACCGGGTCAGGTGCTCTTCCAATTGATTCCAATTGATTTCGGCGGGCTGGTTAGAACCACGATAGCTCAATTGGAAGAGCACCTGACCCGGTATGTCAGAAGGGTGCAGGTTCAAACCCTGCTCGTGGAAATTTTTTCAACATTTGTGTTTTTGTAATTTGTTCGCAACAAAATTTGCGTTAAAAATTATATAAACATTAATCAGTCACTGGTTCAAACATCGCTTCCCTGATTCTGTAAGTGTAAACCAATCCCCCACTATTTCTATTATCGGTTTTAGGTATCTGGGCCTCAAGTTCGCTAATTCAATAACGTCTTATTAGTGTATCGATAGCTTGATTTTGACATTAACACCACTGAGATACGATTGTGCCGTTTTGAAAAAGCAGAATCGAAGCCCAGATCAGAATCTAGCTGTAGTGTTATTCTAGCTGAATTTTGAATCTCACCGGTGATCTCGATATTAAAAGTGACATGAAATACACTATGAAATATAATACTTTGTGCATGGTTTACCATTTGATTTTGAATATAAATATCGTTCGAAAATTTTCGGTGATAAAAAATCAGTTACCCGTGAACTTGCATAAGAGAAAAAGAAGAACTTGCGCAATTGATATCACAGTGTGAGAATTAGTCACCGGTTCATAAATCGCTCCCCTGATCCTGAAAATCCCGCTATTTCTATTATCGGTTTTGGGTCTGGGCCTCAAGTTCGCTAATTCAATAACGTCTTATTAGTGTATCGATAGCTTGATTTTGAGATTAACACCACTGAGATACGATTGTGCCGTTTTGAAATAGCAGAATCGAAGCCCAGATCAGAATCTAGCTGTAGTGTTATTCTAGCTGCCGGATTCAGTTAGTATACACGCACCTTCCTCCGTAGATCTCATTGGCGAGCGGCGTGAGCTCGTCGTCCGAGTTGTCACTCCCTTCCTCCCGCCGTTTCCCTCCCGACGTCGCCATGATTATTTTAAATTCTGGAACAAAAAAAAACATTGTTAGTTTAATTTTACTAGAGATAAGACGTTAATAAACCGGTAAAATTATGCCAGTAGTTTTTAAATGATTACCCAATACAAATGTAAAATCGCATGTTCGATGGCACAGCGATTTACTCGTCTCGTAAGTTATTAAAACCCACCATCCCACCAGTACTTGCTACCGTAGAGCTCGATCTCCTCATGTGCTAATAATGTTGTTGATGTGGGAAGGCCTGAGCCCTACAGTGGGACGTTTATAGTCCAATGATTATATTTATAAAAAAATGATATACTCAAGTAGTTTGAAATGAGTTATACAAAGAAATTAATAAGATCACTATGTGTACGTGCATAGTGTGATCTTCATACTTGCAACTTATAATTGAGATGTTTTCCCACGATACCTTGTGACTCAACTTATCGTGACAAAAGTAGAAAAAAACCATGATTCATTTTTTAATTGTTATCGTTATTCCGCTCTTAGTGCCTTTTAATCATGCCGTCTGTCACCTTTGATATTTATGACTCTATCATTACGAATCTTTTACGGAAAACAGTATAAAATCTCTCTCATTCATACTCTGGTAATTTCATTTCATTTTCAGGCGTTGCGTTTCGTGGTTTCATGAACACAAAGCTACTTCAGTAAACCAAAGTAAAGAGCCCATATATACTGTCCCACGACTAGGCAAAGTCCTCCTTTTTTATTATCGCAACATAGATACAATAAGCTTAATAACCACGCTTAATTTTAACTACCACCACACCGAGGTGTCAAAACCCGTATCTTCGTGAAAATACCCGGGCAGACCACAAAGAACCGTTAGAGAAAAACATAAAATCATCCTTAAAAAATCCCAAATAACATTATATGCAAAGCTATGGTTTTTCATGCTATTGAAATAACATAACATTTAAATTCAATGCGAACTGCTTTCAGCTTGTTATCCGAAGTGTTGGTCGCGTGAATCATGCCCTCACAAAGCGCATTCCCGACATGCAAGCCTCCGACCTTGGCGGTCATTCATCCCTTGAAAGCACCAATGCATGCAAGAATCCATCTTGATTTAAAGTCGCTAGTTTATTGCTTTTTTATATGCTTACTTACTTTGTCCCTTTTATTGCATTTATATAAACAATAGCTGGCAACACTGACCAAATAAGCATTATAAAGGTAAATTGATGTAGGCAAGTTCATTATACTATTATTCTGTTTAAAAAAGGTTGTATAATTCAAAGTTAGAAGCACGTACCTAATCTCTATTTTATATCAAACTGGAACTTGTTATGTATGGGTATGGGACATGTTAGGTGTTAGATAAAGTGACAACCCTACCTATATATTTAAAAGTTCAAAACAATATTTATGCAGCCTACTCTGACGACGACCACGATAACGTTAGCAGGCCGAGGCTGACATCGTCATGTATCGGGTTTGATTCACGAACTTGTAAAGCAATATTTTTTAATTACTGTGTGTCTGAGTTTTTTTGCACAGTCGTTGTTCTTGATCACGGTTCAACTTACTTTTTTCGTTATCCTCAATTCTTTACCCCTTTTATTGATGTAAAAGAACTTTGTTTTGCTAGGCAAATGAGTTTTTACCACTTAACTACCCCTTTTATTGATGTAAAAGAACTTTGTTTTGCTAGGCAAATGAGTTTTTACCACTTAACTACCAGTTTGAATAATTACCTAAATTAGCACAACATTTTGGCGTTGACGCCCTCCTTGGTCGAGTGGTTTGTACACCGGTTTACATGGTGTCGTGATCTCTAAGGTCCCGGGTTCATCCCCGGTCGGGTCAATTTAGAAATTATTGTTTTTCTAAATTGTCTTGGGTCTGGGTGTTTTCTATGTATAATAAGTATGTATTTAAGTATTTTAAGTATGTTTATCCGTTGTCTAGTAACCATATAACGAGTCATAGTCATAGTCATAGTCATAGGTATTTATTGCGTTTCATAAAGAAGCTTCATAAAGAAGCTTCTCTTCTTCTTCTTCTTCTTCTCTAGGATTTTCATAAAGAAGCTTCTCTTGGGCTAGATAATTGGTGTGAGTGTAGGAAAATTTTGATAGTGCTTGCTTTTTAGGAGAGAGTTTACTGGTCGCCTCAGACGGCCTTTACAGCGTCACTCGTTTGAGGGCGGCGAGAAACTTAGAATACACACGCCTGAACATAACACTACCACAATCTGTCAATTTTCCTCAAAAGACTTTAAACTTTATGTTAATGGCTTATGGTTGAAGATTGATTGAAGAAATTTGTCAGTTTTGGATAGTGATGTTTTTTTTTTAAATATTTTACGGGTAAGCACAGTGCCTTGTTCTCACCTGATGTAAAGTGATGATAAGGCCAATGATGGAAGCGCACTTCACCCGGGAATCTCAACTAGTGAGGCACTGGCTATCTTATCTCTATCTGCCGAAACACAACAATGCTACAAACATTGATGTTATGGCGACGTATTTAGATAAGATGGTGGAAGCTAGCCAGGCGGACTAACAAGCCCTACCACCAACCAAACCGAGTACACAAACATGTACCCCCCGCTGGGAATCGAACGCGGGACCTCTGAGTCTAAACCGGTGGTCTTGCCGCTAGACCACAGAGGCGGTTAAAATGATGATGTGCAGACGTCTGTTCCTCAAGCCGCGTGTTCGAAACACCGTGAGAGGGTTTCTAAAGTGTATCACGCAAGCGTGTTCCTTTTCCCTGCTAATAGATTCTCCGAGGGGTTGTGATCGGATCACTCGAACTTGCTGTGATGGACTACTAAAGGTTATCTTCATGCTTTGCAACCGAATGTCAATTATAAGGTGGTAGACCAACTTATTTAGTCTACAGTCACCATCACAAGCCCATAACCGTCCCACAGCTGGGCATAGGCCTTCCCACTTGAACAATAGCACATACCTAGAGGGGCCGAGGAAAAACACAGTAATAAACTGTAAGACATACTCGTAAGTATTATCATTTGGATGGCAATCAAATGGTTTTCCTCCTACCTTGATAAGCGGTTTCAGGCTGTAGAAATATTTAATACAAATGGAATAGCATCTATATCAGATATTCTACCAGTAAATAGAGGGGTACCGCAAGGTTCTATCCTTCGTTCACTACTTTTTGTATTATATATCGCTGACATAGCTTCATGTATTTCTTATTGCAAGTTTCACCTTTATACAGATGACGTCCAAATATACATTTCTTTTAATCCTAATGAAACGATAGCTACTTTTGATAACTTAAACAAGGATCTTGATAGCATTGCTGGTTGGTGTAGTGCAAACAGTCTAGTTATAAATTCCCTAAAGTCGTATTTAGTATCTGCTTCCAAAGTTCATAGACACAGAATAATGAATTTCAACCCTCAAGTATGCGTGCGGGGAGCTCCTTTAGAACATGTTGCTGAGGTTCGAAATTTGGGTCTTTTGATGGATGAGTCACTTCGATTTGAAAACTACGTTTTGCAAACTGCTCGTAACTGCTTCTATAGGCTCTCAGTACTGTACCGTATGCGCGATTACCTGTCTGTTGAATTTCGTATCAAACTGTGCGAGGCGCTAGTCTTATCAAAACTAAATTACGTTGACACTGTATTTGGTGAATGTCCGTTGGGTCGCTCCAGGAAGTTATTGCAGCGAATTGAGAATGTCTGCGTACGCTTTTGCTTTCCAGTGCCACGTAGGGCACATATCACACCTTTTTTGAATGATAACCGTATGTTAAATATGTCAAACCGACGTATGTTACATTTTGCCTCGCTTTTATTTGGTGTTATCAAAAATAAAAAACCACTATATCTATAATATGAGAAACTAACTCTCTCTAAATCACATTAGATTTGCAATACGTCTGATTGGCTCTACATACACATATATACATACATAGTCCCTACATAGAACGGCGGCTTTTCATGGAAGCTTTCGGTATGCTGCAACAAAGTGTTGGAACAATTTACCACCGCCACTACGTAACTCTTTTTCAGTGGGTTCCTTTAAGGTTAACACAAAGAGATATTTTTTGAATTTACAGACAACTGATAATGTGTAAGATGTCGGATTAGGTTTTAATTTAATCTTACCTTAGTTGTATTCAACTGAGTTTGTTGGGATATCTCCAATAACAGTAACGACGTGTATTATAACTAGTAACTATGTGCTCATATTGATGTTTATGTCACTGTACTTTTAAATAATGTTATGTACAGCGCGACGCCGTGCACATTCACACAAAACTGGAGTCTCCACGGAAGATCAGCGTTGTAGTTTTTGCCCACTACTGCAACAAATGCTGAGTGGAGTCCTTTTAGAACACACTTTTAATTATAATTTGTTTGTTTTGTTTTTTGTACCTACATAAGTTTGTACTGTGTTCTAATAAATATATTTCATTTCATTTTAAAATTATTAACAATTTGTTTATTTGCGTACCTAACGTTCCTTAACGTAACTTTCAGTGTCAAATAATCACCGTTGATTTCAGATAGCGACGAGCAAGATAGAGCGTTTGCAATTGTTTTCATCGTTTAATAATTATTACTATTGATTTGAAAAGCGAACGCCTGCCGGTAGAATATTTGAAATTTTGCCTGTTCACTGTAGATATGCAGGCCGTATTGCTCATAGGCCCGCGAAGGCGATCAGAACTCGAAAGCCCAAGGTCAGCGACTTCAGAGGCTTCGACCGGCTGGACAATCGCCCCGCTTGTCTCCATTGTGCTAACACAATATAATGGACAATACTCGTTTCAAATAGATCGAATTGACCGCAACGATATCGCCATCTATCTTGAAAGGGATAACGTCTTAGTAGTACCTATCTGGTTTCTTAAATTATTAATTGGTAATTCTTTATTTATATCAAGCTACAATTTGAGCTATTATGAAAGTCATTACTCCATCTATTAAGTCTACGGCAGCAGACCTATACTGAGAAGCACAAAGGCAAGAAACTTAGCCAATATATTTCCTTTTTAACCGACTTCAAAAAGAAGGAGGAGGTTATCAATTCGACTGTATTTTTTTTTATATTTGTTACCTCAGAACTTTCGACTGGGTGAACCGATTTTTATGATTCTTTCTTTATTTGAAAGCTGGTGCTTCCCGTGTGGTCCCATTTTAATTTGGTCCAGTTCTGATGAAAAAAATAACATATAAATAGATCTTAGAGTATCTTTTGCAAATTTAAATCACGTTTTAAAAATAAAACAAAAGAAATGTAGAAATAATTAACTGTCACTAGAGCCTACTGAATGTAGATACGAGTATCTAGACGGGCTATATGTCTCGAAATAACGAAGATTTGATGGGTGTCGGGATATAAGAGTATAAGTGAACAATAGCCATATCCAACATCTAATCAAACCAAACACTGACTCAGTCTCAAAAGCTTGCTGAATATTATTGTACGCAAAAGTTCAACAAGCAATTGAGCACCTATCAAAGTAGGTAATTGAAACTCAAGTGCAACATAGACGTACGATGACAACTATCTGAAAATTACTTGCGATTTACATGTCCGCGATTTATGAAGGTTTTTATTACCAAAGGGTTTGGGATGGGCCAGTCAGTCAGTGAGTGAGTCAGAACTTTACTTTTTTATGTTTATGTATAGATAATTGTAAATGTCACAGACAGCTGCCCGACCTTACGTCCAAAGCGACGAAAACATGAGTGTCTTATGACGCGCTACGTCTCAGAGCCCTCCCGAGTTCTGAGTGCAAGTTTTATTTCACCATTCGATGTTAACTATAATGTAATGTTAATTAGAACGATAACCTGTATGGCATTGAAGCAGCGTCTCCTAGTGACAAAGAAGGTGAGTTACAATTTAAAGATCAAGAAAGGCCTTACAATACCTCATCACTGATTGGTAGCCAGCCACTAAATGCCTCAACTCGCTTAATTTGAATTTTCAGTTCGATGCTTGAATTTGGTTAACCTTTTCACCGCCCAACTATCCTGCACGCGATGTCCCGCTGTACGCCAACGTATAAATGTATTTTAATAAAGTAGGTACAAAGAAGAACTTCTATAGAAGTGCTGGCGTGGACGGCACGAAAATCTCGAACTTCTATAGAAGTTGTTGGCGGTAAAAAGGTTAAATGTTGAATTGCTGGTACGGTACATAATTTTTGTACGGGTAGAACTGAAAACTGACATACTAATTAATATGGTAATCTGCCATCTGACAGATAAATTTTATAATGCTGACTATAAATAAAGTAGAGTTTTTCACCAGAGTTCTTCCCGTAATAACACGTGTTGTGAGACTCCATTTTAATTTCTATCTACCGTACAATTATACCCTTACTACTAATAATAGAAAAAACACTTGAAATTGACTAAATGCTAAGAATTAATTATTAATAAATAAAGTAAATGCTTTGAGTACGTAATTTTATAAGAAAATGTAGGCAATTTTAATAAGACAATATTTTGTTACAATGTTACAATCTTATTAAAGAATGGACATAACAATACGTACGTAGTCTAAAAAGTATTTAAGCTCTTATCTAAACAGATTTTATTGCTTTGTTTGCAGACTTGGCGTGCCGCTGACTCTACCTACTCTACTTAATCGGTCCAGCCAATCTTATTCTTATAAAGCAATGCGATGGAAGTGGATGCATTGAGGGCCGGAGCAGGCGCTTGTTCACTTTCACTGTTGGCGGCCGCCAGCTGTTCCCCCCCCCTCCTTCCCCCCTACCTCCGGATCGAAGCCACCTCTACAGCGGACTGCGCAACACTGTCTTACATTCATACCTATCTGTACATAGTGTATGCCTCGATTGAATAGATACAGATTACGACTTTACTACATACATAACATAAAACTTGGATTGTTGTCTATCTGATAGAAGCTATTAGGTATTCACGTTACTGACTTTCTTGTGATTTTAGTCTTCAGCCTTTAAAAGGAACGAGGAGACACTCGAGTTTAATTCGAGAAATAGTGATCCAAGCCTCATATCCACCACCTTATAGATTACTGACGTAAACTACTATTCCTGTCATATTATGGGCTTTTTCGAGAGGTTAACAAGACATTCACTTGTTAGTAGCACTTAAATAAAAGTCATTAAAAAGAACGCTTTTTTCATTTTTAAATGATTTAAAAAAAAATAGCCAAATCTTTAGCATAAAAACAATAGCTATAACGTTTAAGCTAAGCTTTAGACATAATTTACAATTCGAGGAACCCATTTCATTATACAATGTACACAAGCTATTTGTTACCCATACATTAGCATCGCAATGATTGTAGTTTGTTACCAATAAATCAAGACGTTTTTACCCGCGAACGTAACAGCGTGCCAGAAAACAGCTGAAGCGTGATCCCTGTCTACTGTCGATCGGTGACCTCGTCAAACACCGTCCAAGAGACTGATCGGACTTTAAGAAGACTGGGTAGAGATCACATTTGCGTAACTTAACGCGTAATACATTTGACCTTATGTGACGTTATGCACTTGTCTTCAAATGTTATGCTTGCAATGCGATAATGAAAGGACAATTACATGATATTCATAATACAACAAAGACTTTTAAATATAATAGACAACTTTTAAGGAAAAATTAATTGCTCTAAAACAAAACTCCAGATTATAAAAAGATTTGTGTATATTTAATGTGTAAGTAGGTATACTAAGTATGAAAGTTAAAACATTGTGGATACAGACATGGGTCTATTTTTAACGATTTTTGTGGATTCAGACACTAACCATGAAACGTACGTATCAAAGCAAAAAGTTTCAAGAAAAAGCGACGCCTACGACCGCCTTTGCGACTTTTGCGATTTTTGCTGAACGACTGTATTTATACGTGTATATAACCTAAATATGCATATGTTTAAATGTGGATAAATAGTGTTATTTAGATATAAGAAAAAATAACGTAGCGATATTCAACATAAATAGTAAAATTATGAGATTCTGTTATCTATAGGTAGCCGACTGAATTCTGATATTTAAAAACACGATTTAGTATCATTAATGGAAAACTTATCATTTCAGCAGATGCTCTACTCTAGTGGCTAGAAAACCCACCAAACCGCATTGGATCAGACTCAGCGTGGTGACATAAGGGCCACTCTTTCAAATGTTTATGATGATAATGATGATGATAATTAATGATGAAGTTGATGATAATGACTTTATTTATTATTGTAATTATTCCAATTACGTACTTTATGCTTAAACCTAGTAAGCAACTCACAACTTCTTAAAAATACCAAGATACTCTTTATTGGCAATTCTTTAAATAAATGTTAAGACATTGTTGCCTCATAACATAACAAGCAAAAATAGAGTAGATAATTTCCTACACGTATGTAATAGTTATTGTTTTCTATACGCCGTTATGTTCTCTGATGCAACACGTTTGCCCATTACTTACTTTAAAATATCTATTGTCTGAGCCATCGATAGGCCATAAGCAAGAACGCGAGAAAATTTACACAAAAAAGAGAAAGTAGGCCTCCGCCATTGACGCCGGTTGACAGCCGACAAGCGAACCTGTTGTTACAACTATTTTGTGGCAATATAATTATCTTTAATCATTTGTTTGTGCAAACAAAGTCCTGTTGATTGTAAAAAGTAAAAAAGTTCAAAGAAAATCGGTTCAAAAGCAAGTAGGGCTCGCGCCTTGAAAGTTTCGTACTATTGCACGTTTTATGTTTTTTTCAAGAATCTAAACTTATTATATTGCTTGCTGTTTTGTAACATTATTGATTAAAACATGAATGAACGTTTTTCAAATAAAAAAATGTATACAAGACATTTTGTATGTCCGGTGCATAGCATACTTACTTATAGTCAGAATTATCAATGAATAAGTGCTTGCGATTTCGAAGTTAGTATACTAACACAAATTTAATTTATTAAGTCTTAGGTATTTCCATATTTTAAGAATTCCGACAGAACACCTAACGGTATCCGCAGAGGCACCTACGTTTTTAGTGACAAACTGTTATTTAGTGGACGCGGAAAACAATCAAAACTAATATTATAAAGAGGAAACCTTTGTATGTATTTATGTATGTATGTATGTTTGTATGTTTGCAACGAATAAACTCAAAAACTACTAAACCGATTTTAAAAAATCTTTCACCATTAGAATGCTCATTAGCGCTGAGCAACATAGGCTATATTTAAAAAAATGTCCACCCGTGCGAAGCAGGGACGGGCCGCTAGTAATAATATAAATTCAGCCGTAAATATAATTTTGACCCATAATAATTCAACGCCGCATTCTAAGGTTTTTAATTTCTTAAATTGTGATTAAAAGAGTTTTCTCTGTGAAAAAGCCATAAAGTTAATAATTAACTATGGAAAAAACTCAAGTACAAGTTAGGTCACGTAGTGACGTTGCTGAACTTCCTATACATTACGGCTTACAAGTTGAAATGTGTGAAGTTACGAGATAAGTCGTGGTGGTCAGTAGAAACGTACTATGTAATTTATTTATACTTACATGCAATTCTGACTGAAATTCTACAAATATCTTAATTTTAATAATCAAAATCTTTAAATTGCAAAATAAGATCAGTTTATAAATAACTATCAGTAAATATCATTTTAATTGTTATTTTGCATAAACAATGATCTCAAATATCGAAAGCAAAGAGTAGATTATATTTAAATCGTGTCTCATGTCGAACTCAGAAGGTCAAATATAAAATTTTGAACACCAAGACAACCTTGCTCCCTCTAAACGTCTGTCTTGCAGCGCTGCCGCATGTAGGACGAGCACGATCTCGTTATACTATGGGTAAGAGTAAAAATAAATAAATAGTAAAGTTTGGCAAAGATCAATAAATAATATTAATTGGATCGTATACATTTAATTATTTTTTTTGATACTACGATATTTAGTTGTATTTTATTTGATTAAGTACTAATTTTTCAATTGTTAGTTAAAGCTTATTCATTGAATAATTTTGACATAATGACCAATATGGCCTATATAATGATTATGACATAAATGGCCTAAAACACACACTTTTATTGAAAAATTATCAATAACTCATTAGCTAGGTATTGCAAACTATAGTAATTCCATTTAAAAATAAAAATGCTTCAAAAATCGCAACCGACCATTTAAAGTAGTACAGAGTGGGTGTGCGTTGAAGTCTTTTGTAGAGCAGTTGCGCTCGCGCAGCTTACGACACGCTTCTCTATATGACGTACTTATTCTAGCCATTACTTCAGTATTTCATTGAAGTTTTATCACTATATCTCTAAATAATGTAAACAATGTCAAGGTCATACTGTTAAATAAATCTTGTTATTGTCACGTGTAATCAGTAAATTGTGTCTACAATCAACATGCATAGAAACATTATTTGGAAATAAAAATGTATTGTTTCTTATTGCCTTTATTTAAGGGCAAATTTGAGGTGGTGGGCAAGGTTGTATATCTATACAAAGACCTATACATAAGCAAAATGCTAATAACAATCCACTTTCTTTCGGTCAAAGCCAGTCAAGGCCTAGCAGTACTTAATCAGAGTGCTGCCTACATTTGTATGAGCTTATGAACAGAAAAACTTACAATTACTGTAGACTGATTATCACCTCTATAGCTGTGACAATAAGATGCAAATTGCGTGATTTGCTTGGGCTGGTAAATATACTCTACTATTACGATTTCACAACTCTCTACAAATTACGGCTTAGTGTTACATTAAATTGTCTGTAACGAAAACTATGCGAAATTGTTTTTACAAAAACCAAATTAAGTTGCTTATAAATACATGTACAAATTTATTAACAGATTATTTTGTAACGTACAAGAAACAAAATCCAAAGTTGATCGTCTAAGAATATTAGGATTTATAAATACTCGTTAAACATTGGTATTGTGTAGATACTATATATAGTAATGCCTACTAAGTTTCAAATAGTGTTCTAATAAAATGTTCTTTGTCTAACGTATTTTAGGTTTGCCCACTCAAAATCATTATTGCCATGTCATAATGCCATGTAATCTGTAACATTCCTTGAATCTAATTGTGCTTTGTAAGTATTGCACGTTTAACTGGTTTTGCGACTTGCGTAACTGATAATTAGCTAATTCGCTATTAATTGCGTATATAATAATTCGTTCTTGACGAAGTGAGAACGGCCCTCTGTCGGAACCGGAAATAAATGTGGCCTTAGGGTACTGCGCTACGTTGATTTTACTTGAATGTCGATATTTTAAGGCTCTCACGATAGACAATTACGATTGTGATAATGATAACAATTTTCAAATTACTACAATTACCTGTTTAGTACCTACTTATTACTGAAAATACATAAAAGTGAAAAATTATTCCGTACAATTTTAATAAAATAATAAAAACACAGTACACAATAAAATGCGAGATATTGGTCTCTTGTACATAAAATGCTATCTCGATATTACGATAGAAAGGTAAATAACTTTGATGAACAATCGTATAACGATTACGAAGAAAACATTTTTGATAGTTTGTTTATTGGTTTAGCCATTACTAACCATGTGGTTACCGATCGTATTAAAAACTATTTATTGTATACAACGCTATCTCTTTATCTTATTGTTAAGATATCTTACCAATTAAATTTAGAGGTCAAGTAAAACCAACGAATCTGCTCTTTGTTTTCCCATTCTCTCATAGCGAACCCGCCTACATTCACTTTTGTTTACGATTACAAACATACACGCGAAACGAATTCCGAAGCGAGATTTGCAAATAAGTTAGCTGGTACTTTTCGTGTCTAATAATAAGTTTGTGCATAATTTAAGTAAAATTAGAAAAGTTCATTCGTACGTTTCGTGTGACATATGAATTTCACATGAACAAGCTGATTTCGAAACTTTCGAAAGAGAAACCATGCAACTCGCTCTCGATAGAGCCTTGCAAGTTGAGAGTTACCGTTGCAGGGACTTTTACTAAGTAACGGGTGTATGTCCTGATCACTTACCGATTATGCAATTGGACACCGATTACAGAAACTTTTGCAGCTGATCGTGTGTAGCCTCGGGGTAGGTTCGGGTGGAGGGCTACTGCTTTTAGAGTTTAAAGTGTGATTGATGTGTGAGCTTACCGTTTCTATAGGTGGTATTGTTGGGGTGCAATCCTTGGGTTAGTAAGTCACTTCACTGCGATGGTGCGGTCACTCGCGGCGGCGCGTGCGCTCGCATGGTCGTCGGTGCGGTCGGTCGGGTCGCCGCGCGCTCACTGCGCTACTGCGCCCGCGCAAGCGAGCGAGCTCTACGACCCCTCACTTTCGGTAGTGCGGTGACTAAGCCGAACGCTTAGACGTTCAGGCTTTTTGGTAAGTTTTCCCGAGTTTTTGATTTTTTAAGGTTCTGTCTGTAAAGATTTGGATTAACCTCTTTTTTGATTCGAACTGATTACATTTTTTATAGGAGATTCATATATAGTAGATGGATGGATGGCTGGATGAAATTGCTCTTTCTCTTTAACGGTAAGACCGCCATTTGTATAATTTCTTGTGTTGTCCTCTTTATGTTAAAAAAGAAAGTCCAATAAATAATTTTTCATTCATTCATTTTATTTGATTACTGGAAACCGACTATATTTATTTTTTTATTAATTTATTAATTGACACACCAACAGAGCAGTTTATACACAATACCAAATAAAACATGTTAAAAAAACTTTAAGCAGATATCTGCGCTAATAACAGGTGCATGCAGCATTTAGCAAAGAACACAGTTAAAAAATAATAAATAGCTAAAAACTAATTCCATGCATTTACATACAATGCACTTTATTTAGTAAAGGTAAAATTTGGAAAGTGAAATATTTTTTATTATTATATTTTGTTAGATGTTGTATGTCATGAAGTGACTCATCACCGTCAGCCTACAAACGTCCTACCGCTGGGCTCTGGCCTTCCCACATAAACAGTAGATCGGTAGATCGGGTCATAATCCAACACGCTGTCTTAATTGTGTTTGGTGAGAATAATATTCTAATAGTTCAAAGTTACTTTTACCTGCTCCTGCCTAGCCTGATTCATTTTACCTTCGGCTTCTGCAGTGGTGTAGGAATAGGAATAGGAAGGTTATAATTGTATTGTCATGAAACACAAATTACAGTTGTCATTATTATTATATTATTATAATTCATTAAACAATGATAACGCAGTAAAATACAAAATTTAAGTTATTTATAGTAAAAACATAAAATAAATGTTGAATAGGATTTCTAAGGTAACCTAGAAACTTTCAGTTTATACTGTACGCACAGCACAAGTTAGACTAAACTTAGGGACGCATCCTAGAATAACAAAGGTAACGTATTCTAAAAGGTAACCTGCGATTCACAAAGGCAACCTGTGATTCTGAATGATAGCCTGCGTTCGTGAAAGGTAACCTGTGATTTTGAAAGGTAGCCTGTGATTGATTATAAAAGGTAACATGTGCTTCTAAAAGGTAACCTGTCATTCTAAAAAGTTAATTGCGATTATTAAAGGTGTTTTGTTTTTCAGAAAGGTAAGTAACATGATAGTGCATGATAATCTGTGATTATTAAAGGTAACTTAAGAATTCTAGTAAGCGAAGTTGTCGCGGAAGCGCACGGTGCTGCGGCGTGGCATCGGCGCGTCCTCGTCGTCGCTGTCGATCGCGGGCTCGTAGCCTTTGTTTAGAAACGCGTTGGTAGGCCGCCGTTTGCTTACCTCCGGGATCTGGAGAAAGATTATTTATTTAAATTAACTTTTAATATAATCATTTACATATAATTTAACGCAAATATTGTTGCGAACAAATTACAATTTGAAAAAAGACCAAGTGTTTGAATTGAATAGGGCTCCTTTGGCTTATAAAGTAAAAGTAGATAGTGTTGATTAATTTCGGCGAGTTGGATTGAGCCACGATAGCATAGTTGGCAGTGCACCTGACCCGGCATGTCATGAGGTGCGGGTTCGAATCCAGCTTGTGGAATTTTTTCAACACTTTGTCTTTTTTCAAATTGCAACTTTTAATAGTTAGGTTAGGTTAGGTTAGGTACACACGGCGGCAGATCAACCTACCCAAACCTGTCAAATTTCTCCAAAGAATATTGATCCTTATAACCAAATGGTAAAGTTCAAAATTGATTGTAGAAATTTGACAGTTTTGGGTAGGTTGACCGTGTGTATAGTCGACCATGAAATTGCTTTATCACTTTTGACAAAAACTTCCATTACAATAAAATTTCGCTAAGGCTCAATGTCAATGATGACAACGTATCTGTCACTTGGGTCTTTTAAACAAAAATAGAACTTGTTGTTTTATTATATGCAAACTAAATTCACTTCTAAGGTGGTAAAGCGATTTCATTGTCGATTATACCTATTTATGAAAAGTTTGTATAAAAGCGCTCGGCCCAGTATCTGGTTAACCCGTTTCAATTTGCAGAAAAGGCAATGTTTGTCGAATTTTTTGATGGCCGGATACGTAGGTCCCGGATTTATTATAGCCCGGGTTTGTGATTGATCACCAACCCACCAACAGTAGGGCCATAAAATGAGCCAGTTATGGCATGCAGCTTGTATATCGAAAGGTTGTCAGAAAGCGATTACTTTTATTCAGAACAGCGATTTGTACGTCTACTTACCTATGTTTCTTTGTCAATACATGGCCCGGGTTAGTGATTACTAAGCCGCATTGGCTGGCGTGGTGATTAAGCCATTTCTCATCAATTGTAGTAATGACTTGATTTCGATGATAGAGGCTTTTGCCCAGCAGTGGGACAGTTATAGGCTATTTACTTTATTGAAACACTTTGCACTGAGTTCCTCGGTCGTTTATTTATTTATTTTTTTATTTATTTATTTATTTATTTATTTGATATATATTTGCAGGCGGATTTACTCGAGTTTCTTTTATATGCATAAAAAGTGTACTAAAATAAGCGCGGAGACAGGCAACAGATGATAGGCCAGCTTGTAACGGATTTCAGAAGAGTAAGAAAAAGTCTTAATGCTTATAAAATACTCATATTCAAATAATAGAATATTGCTACCCTGAGAACTTTCTTTCAAGAATTGCGACTATAAATATTATTATTTCTTACAATATTTTTTCTTTTTTAGGGGGTGATCAACTTACCGTAGCAACAGGCGCGTTGTATAGATATTCGCCCGACTCGCCATCCGGTTGCAACATCATCTGCGAGCGACGTTTATCCGCTAGTACCGATTCCCGCCGCGTTTGTAGAGCGCGCAGAGTGGCGCGACGCATAGCCGGGTTGCCGCCCAGAGACGACATGCGCGCGATTATGTCTACACAGAAGATAAAACGTTTTATTATGAATAGTGTTCACTTTGAATTATAAGACATAAATAAAAAAAATAAAAAATGTTTCCCACACTCACACCAATTATCTAGCCCCAAGAAAAGCTTCCTTAAGAAACTTGTTAAAATGGTCAACTAGACAACGGATAAACATACTTAATATACTTTAAATACATACTTATTATACATAGGAAACACCCAGACCCGAAACAATTAAGAAAAACAGGAATTTCTAAATTGATCCGACCGGGGATCGAACCCGGGACCTAAGAGATGGCGACACCATGAAAACCGGTGTGCAAGCCACCCGACCAAGGAGGTCGTCAATAGATGGATAATACTTATATCGCAACACCATAAAAAATTTAACAAAAAATACCATGCATAACAAGCACGCAACTGTGCCGAAAAATCGGATACTTATAAACAACAACAAAAACATGGTACATAATCCTTAAAATTATTCAAATGTAAGTGATCACGATAGTTAGTAAACAGTTGTATCGTATATCAAGTTTTCAAAACAATACAATTGATAATATAACAGACAAATTAACTTTAAAATCAAATATTTTTTTAACGTCATAACCAAAGCAAACGGTGGCGGAGACCTTGTACCGAGAAAAAGAAAATAAACTCGCGAACATCACGTTTGCTAACATAAAGGAGCTTATTAATAAACAAAGTGTAAGCTTGGAGTAGTTACTCCTTGTTTTGTCTCTTTTACTCTAATATGAAATGAAGTTTACATGACGGGAACAAAACACGGAGTAACTACTCTATGCTTACACTTTGTTTAATAATACGAGGGAAAGGGATTCAGTAGAGTCTCACCTGCTTCAGGATTCTGCAGACGCCTCTTGAAGTTAGCGTCAAGATTAACTATGTTATGTTTCGTCTCCCTCGCTCGCTCCAAATTGTGCAGAGTCTTTCGTCGCAACACATGGGATTCGTCAACGCCCGCCCGATCTAAGTCGTCAACGTTCAGCTTTTGCAGGTCTTTGGCTATCTCTATGGCGTTCTTCTCGATGTGTGCGTGTTGTGTGACCTCGTCAGTCTGGGGAACGCAGGGAAGCATTATAATAGTCTCATCATGTACCCCTTAGGTAGGCTGGTAGAGAATGTCATTTGGCATAAAGTTCACCTTTTGTCCTTTTTTTATTGTGTAATAAAGGTTATTGTTTTCTAAAGTTTACGCGAGCACTACACATTGAAATGGTAACAACTTTTACGGATCTACTCGCGTTTATTTTACACATTACTTATTTAATGTTTATCCTGACGTTTCGAGCCCTTTGCGGGGTCCGTGGTCACAGGGAGACTCTCCCTAATGTGTAATGTGTCCAGTAATGTGTAATATAAACGCGAGTAGATCCGTAAAAGTTGTTTCATTTCAATAAAGATTAAATAAATAAATAATTGCACACACATCTGCATATCAGACTGCCACAAACTATTAAATTTCATAAATAGGCTTTGAACTTTATAGTTACGCAATAAGGTTGAATATTTATTTAATAATATAAATAATAAATTTATTTAATATTCATTATTGAAGAAATTTGCCAGTTTTTGATAGGTTTATGTCGCCTGCACATACGCTGTACTTTGATATCTCTTATTTCAAATTTCCGAGTAACATAAGCAAATCCGAATTTCGAGTCGAGTACTTTGCCACTACAGTGATATCCGGGTTCAAATCCCAGGTCAGGACATCTGTGATGCGGATGCATTTGCTATTCATAGCCCAGCTATTTAATCACCAATCCGCATTTGGCTAGTGTGGTGATTTAGTCATCAATCAGCATTGGGACAGTATATAATATAGGTAGGCTAACCCACCTTAACTACTCGTATATGTTATTTTTTTTAATAAGATTTTATAATTATAATAAGATTATATTTACGTCAGAGAGTCATTTATTTTATGCATGAATAAATTTTCTTGCATGAATAAATGCATTTATTCATGCATCTTTCGCCGGATACTAATAATATAGCCGTTTGTTGAAAACTCTTTTCGTTTAAAGAAGCTCGAAACTGAGAGTAGCAGCAGTTATCCATCCAACACACCATTTTCAGGGTGTGATGACATTTTCTATATTTTTTAGACATTTTGTTCAGACACTTACCTTTTTAGTGAAGTACCAGTTGAGTTTGACAGTAGATAAAAGATGGGACAGAGTGCCCATTCGGTGGAATAACATGGCGGTGAACTGAATGGCCATCACCGTCCCGAAGAACACCAGGAACAGAGACCCAATAGGCTCCAGCATGAGGTAGTCACTTTCAACGTGTATCTGTGAGAAATTGTTATACGGTAAGTCATGCTATGTAGTACAAATCCATAGGGCCACATAGCGGTATGCGCTTACGCATATTGCTATATGGCCAGTCGTGAGCTGCACTGATTCAGCGGCTTACAGCGCCCTTTAAGAGGTCGACAACTAGACGGTTGATTATGATGGGTAAGGTGGTATTAGGTATGAAATAGATTCGATAGGCAAAGTGCAAGGGATGAGACGAGTTGGACGAAGGAGAAAGTCGTGGCTGTGGTGTTCTACAGCCACGACTAGAAAGGAGAACCTTTAGAGAGTGAACAGGCATTACTTCTATAGAACAATTGCCCTATCTGGTTGGAATGCAAAAAGCTAGCGACCTACGACAATCTTTCAAGATTTAAGAGGCACAAGAAAAAGAATACGGTTGTTTTAAAGCAATTAGCGATTGTTAAAAAGCTGTTCGTCGGATTATGGATGTGGAAAGTGAAACTTGCTTCTGCTGTCCCTGCCCGGGAACAAAGCTTAATGGGAGGGGTGGCTTTTGTTATACTGGAAAAATGCTTATGCACTTTGCAAGGTCAGCACTGCGCCCGGGGTGACGCAGATGTTTACGTAGAACTGTATTATTTATTACTCATTAACATCTTATAATAGACAAAGAAAATATTAAACAATATCTATATCACATTGGTACTGGCTAAATATGCAAAGCCCAATATTCTACAAAAAATGTGTCTTACGATATTGGCGTCGTCGTCATATTCAAGGCTGACGCTCTGCCCGAGCGGCCAGCGCAAATGCAGCTGATCCTGGTTGAGCTGCAGCAGGAAGATCACCAGCACGAACAGCGCGTTCAGCATCACGAACGCGAACACCATTGTGTCGCGCAGGTTCTTCAGCTCCATTTTGATGCGCTCCTGACAATTTCATATCAATAATAATAAATTTATTTTGTTCTAACATAAAAATACCATAAATATTGTATTCTAAGTTTACGCGAACACTACACATTGACATGAAACAACTTTTACGGATCTACTCGCGTTTATTTTATGCAGTCTCCCTGTAACCACGGACCCTGAAAGGGTTCGAAACGCCAGGATAAACATTAAATAAAACTAATGTATAAAATAAACGCGAGTAGATCCTACTACTTAGTTGAGATAACCAAACACTGAATAACCATTCAAAGGTAAGCTTATTTGTAAGAGGGTATTTTTCATTAGATTTTTACTTTTAACACACTTTTAGACATGGCTCATACCTGATCCTCTTTATTCTCTTCGATTGGTCTTAAGTAGGTGTCAATCAAATCTTTCCAGAACTCTGTTTCCGCTGTCGTCAAGAAGTCCACTTCGCCTTTTTGAAGATTAGGATCTTCTATCCAGAACGGGTTGATCAGTTCGTCACGCTCTTCCTGTTAATAAATGTGTAGTCATAAAATAATTAGTCAATAGAGAAACTGTTCAGCACCTGTCAAAATTATATTCTTTCATAGAAATTGTATGGAAATGGCGACTTATGACGTCACTTTTATGAGCCATGTAAGTTTTTTCACATTTTAGGCTAATACGTGTTTAGGTCAAAACAAAAATTGGTAAATTTTTGGAATTTATTTAACCTATTTATAAAATTTACAAAATACAGTGAAAAAATTAAACATCCACCTGACCCAGCCAGAAATCGAATCTGGGAAAAGTAAAATTTACTATAGTGTTGTGTTATCAAATTTGTGGTATTTCATCTGCAAAGGTAATCTGCATGGCCATCGGTTGCAATAACCGTTGGATAGATGGCGCACTGTGCCGCTATTAGCACTCAAAAATTAAAAAAGCAGTGACAAAATTTAGCGCTTACGTCAGCCTTCCCGTAGGCCACAGCCGGTAGCATAGCGGTCAGTGCAGCCGCCCGGATTGCGGAAGACCCAGGTTCGATTCCTGGCTAGATCGGTTGGGCGTTTAATTTTTTCACCGTATTTTATAAATTTTATAAATATTTAATTTAGTTTCAGTGCAGCAATTACCACTTGAAAATAAAAAGTAAAATATATTTAATCTGTAATTTTGTTGATAAGATATAGAGTAAGCTCTCCCAAAACTCCCGAACTGTTGGTATATTAAGTAATTTCGTTTTATTTATTTATTTATTTCTAATAAGTTATTCTTAAACAACAATAGCCGTTACGTGATGTCAATAGTACATTTACTGTTTTGGAATAAATTGTTCTTTGTTGTCAACATCTCTATTAAGACAACACAAACCGGAAACCGGTCTACCAAATCAGACAAAACTTAATATAAATAAACTAAAATAAATAATATCAATGGTACTGTGGAAGACTACTATCTTGCCCACCGTCCATACTTTCAATAAACCGCAAAGCCTTGAGTGTAAAACCGCACATCAAATAGTTGTGCCGGGACAATCAACGCTCGCTTGTGTGTCATAATTTATTCCATTAGTCCCGCTCAGTCAATTCATAGACACAATGAACATGGTCATACATCGTTAAAGACACGAAATTAAATTTAATTTTTAAATTGACATCCATCAAAAACACAAGTAAAAAATAACCTAATTATAAAGATAGATACGACAATATTTTTATTGCAACATCAGAAAAAAATATATGAAGAAAAATAACTTAGCACAAATACAAAGCCTTATCGCTTAAAAGCGACTGACAACTACACGTATAGGAGAGAAGTTAAACATTTATTTTTAGTTTTTTTTTAAATATGTAGCGTCAGCTCGGACTTTGTATCTAGAGCACACACACTCGCTGTTTCCAGCTGACGCACATACTTAAGAGCGTTTACGCCGCACACTAGCGCCACTAATGAAAAAAAAACATATCTAGTAATTAGAGATAGAAAATCAAATTATGCTCAACAAACTATTTGAATGAAGTAATTTAGCATTTTTACGGCACCTAATGAACACCTCACAAGTTATGGTTTAGTTAAATAAGAAGTTACGGCCACTTTTAACTATAACGCCATATTTAACTAAACCATAACATGTCAGGTGTTCAATAAGTTACGTAAAAATGCTAAATTACTTCATTCAGATAGTTTGTTGAGCATAATTTGATTTTCTATCTCTAATTACTAGGTATGTTTTTTTTTTCATTGGCGGCGCTAGTGTGCGGCGTAAACGCTCTTAAGCATGGCAATAAAACTTCTCTTTGCCCACTACGGTCCAACAGCTGCGACGTTTTCTCGGAATGGTCAATTTCTACCGCCAGTGTATACCTCACGCTGCTGACAAGTATGTCAGATACTTATTGAGCTCATCTAGTAAGATGAGCTCAATAAGTATCTATCTAAGAAGAATGACAAAAGCACGATCAAGTGGACACAAACGTCAAAAGAAGCGTTCGAGAAGTGCAAAGAAAGCATAAAAAGCGCTGTTGTACTATCTCACCCATCCATTTCTGCTCGTCTAGGATTAATGACAGATTGTTCAGCCATTTGTGCAGGAGCAGTACTACAGCAGCACTTGAACGGATAATGGAAACCCCTATCCTTTTTCTCCAAAACACTGAGCGAGACACAGAAACGTACAGCACGTACGACCGGGAACTACTTGCTATTCACATGGCAATAAAACATTTCCGTCACATGATAGAAGGCAGAGAATTCACTATTTACACAGATCACAAACCGCTTACGTTTGCTTTACACAAAGAAAAACGTATTATGAAAATGTAAGTGAATAGTCCGATTTCGTCTTGGAAAATCTAGTAAAGAACGGTGACACGCATACTAGCTGATGCTACTCTCTCTATAAAATTTCTGACCGTGTTTCGATCACTCGACTAGTGGAACCCTTTAAGTTTCTCGCCGCACCAAAAAAAGTGCTGTGACGTTGAAAATGACATCTGAGGCAATCAGAAAACTTTCTCTCAAAAAAAAAGGTGAATAGTTACCCTGGGCTCATCTTCGGTGGAGATCTCGCTGCCTTCATACTCGGGGAGGCGTGAAAGCGTATCGCCTCGCAAGCCCATCGACGAGCGGCGGCGAGGCGTATTCTCAGTCGTATCAGCAGGAGCACCCCTGGCAATCAAACAAAATTGAAATTCAAATTATTTAATAATAATATAAGCCTTCGCAAACGCTTACTTACTGTATCTTTATAGCATATGATCACCAACCCACATTTAGTAAGCGTGGAGATTAAGATAGTTAAAAGAATCAGGCGTTAATTTGCGTAACTCCATGGCATACAAAAATGCAATTCAAATAATATTTAGTGCTAATTGCGCTAACTTATTCGTTTATTAAACTTGCAAACACGCTCTCCCGTCCGCAAATATACTTGTGCACATGCAGAAGGAGCAGACATGCATACCTTACTTATATACCTGATACCGTGTTCCACCCCACCATGGGGACTCCTCAGGAGCTGTTGACTAGGCGAGAGTAATGTAACTGGCGTCTGTGAACTTCTACGCAAACTATTTCTACTAACTTTGCCTCCAATTTTATTTGTACCTTTCCCATGCTGTTAGCTATCTGCAGTAAATGTCGATCATCTTTATGATTCTAGGGTTGGTGCAACACATGCATCGGAACAGGCATAACAACCATACTACAAACAACTTAGTACTACTCACATTGCCTCCAATTTCTTTTGTATCTTCTCTATGCTAGTAGATATCTGCATCAAATGTAGATCATCTGTATGATCCTTGGGGTTGGTGCGGCACATGCATCGGAACAGCCACAACAACCAATACAACAAACAACTTAGTACTACTCACAGTGCCTCCAGTTTCTTTTGTATCTTCTCTATGCTAGTAGATATCTGCAGTAAATGTAGATCATCTTTATGATCCTTGGGGTTGGTGCAACACATGCATCGGAACAGCCCCGACACCCCGCACTCCATAGAGCCTTCTGTTTCCTCCGACTTGCCAAGCCATCGCAGCATGCTTTGATTATTCATTTTCTTCTTGGCGTCCTCCGCTTGTTTCTTTTCCAATTCCATTTCCTGAAATTATGTATGTTTATAAGCTGAGTTTTTGTTAAAGAATGTCAAATTGTTTACCGATAGCAACATAAGTTCCATTTAGGATCTAAAGTTGGTTTCTCAAGTTTGTCACTAGGTGACGCTAGTTAATAATGAAAAAACTTAGCACTACGACGTTTTATATAGACAATTTCAAAACGAGGCAAAAGTTTTGAGAGACTAAATAAATAGATATTATTATTTTTTATACAACTGAATTTAGAATAAAACTGCTCTTTTTTTACCAATATAATAATATTAAAACAGAAACTAAGAATTTTAGGTTTTATAATTAACTCCGCCTTACCTTAGCAGTCTTCTTTTGAGCCACCTCACGAGTTCCCCAAGAGACGTTGTTCAAATTGCACAGGGAATATATAATCAGCAACATGTACATACTGGGAATAGTAATGTAGTACACGCCCAAATACATCAAGCACACTATCTCTTGCGGATGCAATGCCGCTGTTATGAAGAACGATCCAAATGTAAAAACTGTAAATATACTTGAGGGCGCGAGCCATCCGTCCTCGATGATCTGTAGTACGATTCCGACTATCACCAACATCATGACCATTGCGTACGCGCATGTTATTATGTTTGCCAGTAAGAGCTGAAAATAGAAAATAGAAAACATACAATTTAAAATTAAGAAATATATTCGTAGATTAAGCATTAGAATAAAAATATTAATTTACTAGCGGCCGCTCGTGGTTTCACCCGCGTGGTTCCCGTTCCCGTGGGAATATTTGGATAAAAATTATCCTATGTGTTATTCCCGGTTATAAACTATCTGTATGCCGAATTTCATCCAAATCCATTCAGTAGTTTTTACGTACCAAGCATCCATCCATACTTAAAAACTTTCGCGTTTATAATATTGTATTTTACAATACATATGCTAATAATATGCACCATTAGGATTTTAAGGCAGTTACACTGTAATGATCGCCCAGCTTAAAATCAGCGTTGTAACAACAGTTAACCAGATGCGCCTTTTCGGCACCCTTTATAAGGCAGAGCATGTATGAAAATTTCATAAGTTTTCAATGTTATCTCTATCACATAAAGTTCAAAATTAGGTGGAAATATACAATTATGCATTAAAATGCAAACTTTACGTTACAATGTTTTTCTTTTGTAGTTTTGTATTGTTTTCTAAAGTTTACGCGAACACTACACATTGAAATGTGTTTTGTATTGTTTAAACGATTCATAAATTACCTACTTACTAATCATACTAATATTTTAAAGGGGAAAGCTTTGTATTTTTGTATTTTGTATGTTTGCATGTGGCATCCGCCGTGTGGTGCCGGCCTAGAATTGCACCACCCCAACTCTTCCCGTGGGTGTCGTAAGAGGCGACAAACGGACAAAACCGGGGGGCGGGCAGCAGCGCCCCCTGTAGAACAACTCCATCACCACACACTGAACTGTGATCCCCAACCCGCATGCCCAGCGTGGGGATTATGGGCACTACCCCCCTTATGATGATCGTACGAAATAGGAAACGGCCCCTAGTTCCCGGCCGCCTCGCTATTCCTGGCCATGGCAGCGGCCATGGTAACGGCGGGGCAGGGGGTGCTAACAATCACCGGGCTACCTCAGGCTGCCACAAACAACTGACCCTGGCAACGTTTAACGGACGCACTCTGAGGCTTGACCACCATCTAGCGCAGTTGGAAGTGGAGTTAGAGAACATTAAATGGCATGTTCTAGGGTTATGTGAAGTTCGTAGAGAGGGGGAGGACACCGTAACCCTAGACTCGGGCCATCTTCTCTACTTTCGCGAGGGTGATAAAACATCCCAGGGCGGCGTAGGCTTCCTCGTCAATAAGGTCCTCTCTAACAACGTCGAAGAAATCTCCAGTGTGTCGACCAGGGTAGCGTACCTGATCATTCGGCTGTCAAAGCGTTACAGCATGAAGGTCATTCAGGTATACGCACCGACCTCGGCACACTCAGATGATGAAGTGGAGGATATGTACGAAGACATATCCAAAGCCTTGCATAACACCACTAAGGCTCATTTCAACGTTGTTATGGGAGACTTTAACGGCAAGGTGACCGCATGGTTATGGAGTTAGGAATCACAGGGGGCAAATGCTTGTCAACTTCCTCGAGAAAGAGGGGCTGTTCTTAATGAACTCCTTCTTTAAAAAACAGCCTCAAAGGAAGTGGACATGGCAAAGTCCCGATACTGTGACCAAAAATGAGATCGACTTCATCATGACGGATAGCAAGCACATATTCAGAGATGTCTCAGTGATCAACAGGTTCAATACCGGATCTGATCACCGACTCCTCCGAGGCTCTCTGAATATCAACTTAAAGCTTGAAAGAAACCGTCTGATGAAGTCCACGCTCCGTCCTAACCCAATCCAAATCATGGCGGGCACCGAGAAATTCCAGCAGCTTCTCTCTCGGGCTGATGACAAGAAGACGGAAAACCACCCAAGCGACTTCGTCGGAGAGGTCAGACCTGAACAAGCGAATTGCGAAGATGGTACGGCGCGACCTTCGGAGCTCCAACACACGCCTCATTGAAGAGGCGATAGAGCGAAACCGAGGGTCCAAAGTATTCACTCAACAGCTTGGCAGGAGCCACCTGACGAAGCTTAAAACGCACGACGGGAGGACCGTATTGTCGAAGCCGGAGATCTCCGCCGAGATAGAGGATTTCTATGGCCGATTATACGCTGCACATGCCCCTCGTCCCCGACGAGACGACCACGATTCCAGAGCCACCTTGACACGCCACTACACCGACGAACTGCCAGACATCAGTCAAGACGAGATCGTGTTAGCTCTGAGACATCTTAAAAATGGAAAAGCCCCCGGTGAGGACGGAATTACATCAGAGCTTTTGAAAGCTGGAGGAGCCCCTGTTATACAGGAATTGCAGAAGCTCTTCAACGCCGTCCTTCACAGTGGGAGAACTCCAAAAGCGTGGAGCGGGAGCTTGGTGGTGCTCTTTTTTAAGAAGGGCGATAAAACTCTGCTTAAAAATTACAGACCCATCTCGCTCCTGAGCCATGTCTATAAGCTTTTCTCACGAGTGGTCACGAATCGTCTCGCCAGGAGACTCGACGAGTTCCAGCCACCGGAACAGGCCGGGTTTCGCGGAGGATATGGTACCATAGACCACATTCACACAGTGAGGCAGATTATACAGAAGTCTGAAGAGTATAATCAGCCCCTGTGTCTGGCTTTTGTGGACTATGAGATGGCCTTTGACTCTGTCGAAACCTGGGCTGTTCTGGAATCCTTACAGCGATGCCAAGTGGACTGTCGTTATATCGAGGTGTTGAGATGTCTTTACGAATGCGCCACCATGAATGTCCAAGTACAGGGCCAGCAGTCCAAAACCCATCCAATTGCGCAGAGGAGTGAGACAGGGGGATGTCATATCCCCGAAACTGTTCACAAGCGCGTTGGAAGATATGTTTAAGACGCTGGACTGGAAAGGGAAGGGCATTAACATAAACGGTGACTACATCTCACACCTGCGATTCGCTGATGACATAGTCTTAATGGCGGAGTCGCTAGAGGAGCTGAACCAGATGCTGGACAGCCTAGCTTCAGCCTCGCGACGCATCGGTCTTGGCATGAATTTGGACAAAACCAAAGTCATGATCAATGGCCACATTGATCCGATACCGGTCGTCGTACATGGCCACCTTCTTGAAATCGTTTCTGAATATACTTACCTCGGGCAGATTCTGCAATTAGGTAAAAACAATTTTGAGAAGGAGGCCAAGAGGAGGATCCAGCTGGGCTGGGCAGCGTTTGGGAAACTACGTCGAGTCTTCTTCGTCAGCATCATCGCTTGCAGATGGACGTGCCATCTGCTAATTAAATTTTATTTACACATTAATTTCTATTAATTAAAATCTGTGTCAAGTAACGTCCGCGTAAAACTAGGCCAGCGCATGTTAGTCATGCAGATATTGAGAATAGTGTTGTTCTGTTGTTTTATTGAATATTAATTCAATAATGGATAGTCCCTTCAACCGGAGTACGAGGACTAGCAGGAGCCCACCACCATTACCGCAGAAAAGACCAACTGAAGGAGCAGAAGGACCAACAAAGATCGAAGCTGTATCGACCCACGAAATTCAGCAATGGCTCTCTTCCATTGAACAGTGCTTGAACGAAATATGCACAATTTCAGGCGAGAGTAAACTGAATACAGAGCAAAAGCTGAAAATAAGCACCGTCAGCAGAAATGTGATGGGAGGTGTATCTCAATTGGCCGTTCAGTATCAATCGCTGAAACAAAAATATATTACAGCACAAATAACAATCAAGACCTTGACCGATCAAAAAGAGACTTCTACCCAACTTGACGATCAGCTCGAAGTGATCAAAGAATGCATTCGCTCTGCTCCAAAGGCCCAGACACCCAGCATATCTTTCGCAGATGTGGTAAGAACTAGAAATAGTTCTGTAATCCGACCCCCCAGCACCAGTACCATTGCTATTTATCCAGCGAGCAAAGATAAGTCGAGCGAAGAGACTAAGAAGCTCATTCAGACCATCATCAAACCGGAAGAACTTAAATTACATGTCCGAGGGATGAGGAAGATCAAAGGTGGAGGTGTATTAATCAGCACCGAAGGAAAAGACGACCTCGAGAAGTTAAAGCGTTCCGAAAAGCTTAAAAGCTCAGGTTTGCAAGTGGAAGAGACCACAAAACGTAGGCCTAAAATTATATTGCTAGGAGTACCCGCCACCACTTCTGAGAAGGACCTATTTGAATGCTTATATGAACAAAACATCTCGGACAAGCATCATCACCTGGGTCGCGAAAAGTTCCTTAGCTCGATAAAACTGAGCCACAAATCAGGTAAAAAAGACGCGGCACATTGTAACTTTGTACTGGAGCTAACTTCTGACCTTCGCAAAATTATCATTGATCAGGAAAGAGTCTTTATCAATTGGACTTCCTGCCCAGTAAGAGATTACACATTTGTGACTAGATGTTACAAGTGCCAACAATATGGGCATTCGGCGAAATATTGCCGTGAGACCGAAAGTACGTGTGGGCACTGCGGCCGCGTCGGTCACTCAATAAAAGAATGCTCAAAACAGCAAGAACCCGCAAACTGTGCTACGTGCCAGCGCTTTAACAAGCCCAGCCACCACAAAACCGGGGATGAACAGTGTCCAGCAAGAAAAATGGCCGAGTCACGATACATGAGTTCAATTGACTATGAGGGCGCCTAGAGCGCCGCACATATAGTTTAACGCAGCACAAGGATGGGTAATGTAACTCATGACATTATTAAAGAACTAGACTCTTCATATGAATATGACTCATTGGTCTGTGAGCCACTGCAATATGAGTCAGTGGCACATGACCTAGACAACTTAGACTTGTCTACTATTTACAACTCGGATGACGTTAATAAGTTAACCGAATACCTTTTATCATCTTTAACTAAAATAATTGAGTCTAATACACGCACTGTTTTGTTATCCCGCCGTTATAAAATCATGAAACCTTGGATAACTCCTGGACTATTACGCTGCATTAAGCATCGTGATAAACTTCACAGAACACTTAATAAAAACCCAGACAGTGAAATAAATAAAATTACTTATTACAGATATCGGAATTTTTGTAATAATTTGTTAAAGAAATTAAAGCGACAGTACGAAAGGAGTCAAATTCATAATGCGGGTCACGACAAGAAGAAATTATGGAAAGTCATTAAAAACATTACTTACACAACTAAAACCAAACCGCCTGCCCAAAAACTCATTGCAAATTCTGCTACGCCTGCACATTTCCTGAACAGAGTAAACAATTTCTTTGTCAACATCGGGAAAAACCTAGCTGCAAAAGCGAAAGTCAGTAACATGCAGCCATTTTCCTGTATCGCACCCCCTTCCAAATTACCAGTTTTAAACTCGTTTGCCTTATTCGACACTGACGAAACCGAAATTGAACAAATTATTATGACTTTAAGAAATGACTGTTCCACTGGAATTGATAAAATATCTTGTGCTTTCATAAAAAAATTTAAAGATAAACTTACTCCCCCGCTTACATATCTTTTTAATTTATGCTTCGCGAAAGGAATCTTTCCTAATGTATTGAAGAAGGCTCTTATTCACCCTATTTATAAAAATGGAGATAATAGTTGTTTAAATAACTACCGTCCCATAGCCATACTGCCATCAATATCCAAGATCCTAGAAAGACTCATTTATAAAAGACTTGTAAAATACTTAGAAAATAACAAACTCTTAGCAGCTACTCAATACGGTTTTAGAGCAGACAGATCGACTGACGATGCAGTACATCAGCTCACTGACTATATTGTAAGGCGACTGGACTCACAAAAAAAGTGCTTAGTCATATTCCTTGATCTCGCAAAAGCATTTGACACGATTTCGGTATCTATACTTCTCGAGAAGTTATATGAACTTGGTATAAGGGGTGTTCCACATAACCTCATCAAAGATTATCTTTCTAATCGGACACAACGTGTTATGATAGATGACACTATGAGTGATGAACTGACTGTTGAATATGGTGTTCCTCAAGGGAGCATTATAGGACCCTTGCTATTTCTTACCTACATTAACGACTTATGCCTCCTTCCTCTTTCCAAAAGCGGAAAAATAATATCATATGCCGATGACACAGCTCTGCTCTTCAGCGCAGACACTTGGAACGAGGCTTACAAACTAGCTCAATCTGGATTTAATACAGTCACTCAGTGGCTTAGAAATAACCTACTGACACTTAACATAGATAAAACAAAATATATGACTTTTTCCTATAATTCACTATCCCAGCCTATCCCAAACTCACATTCAATAACAGCCCATCTGTGCAATGATTCGCCTGACACTTGCTCCTGCCCTAAGCTCAGCTGCACTGACAATATTAAATACCTAGGGATAATAATTGATAAGTATTTGAAATTTAAACCACATATTGAAGCCCTTACATCTAGAGTTAGAAAGTTAATTTACGTCTTTAAAAATCTTCGGCATGTTGCATGCGGTAGTCTACTAAAATCAATATATCTGACACTTTGTCAGTCATTATTTGTATATTGTATAACATCATGGGGCGGTGCACACAAAACTATTATGATAAACTTAGAAATAGCGCAGAGAGCAGTTCTAAAAGTCAGCACATTCCGACCAATACGCTTCCCGACGGCAGAGCTCCTTACCAAATGCGATGTCCTATCCGTACGCCAGCTTTTCATATTACTAACAATCACTAAAAAACACTCATTAATGCCCTTTAACCCTGCGCTCGAAACCAGCCGAAGACGTGCAGATATTGTCTGTTCTACTGAGCGATTCAGAAGATCAAACACGCACAGATTCTTTTGTCATCTGAGTAGTTTTCTGTACAATAGATTAAATTTTTCTTTATGTATTTACCCCATGAACAAAGCACAATGTAAAAAAACCGTACAAGATTGGCTAAAGGGGAAAACATATGATGACACAGAGAAATTATTATTAGTAATTACATAATTTTTAAGACCATCTAGAAAATTCTAATTAAGTAGAGCAATTAATAATATTATTCAAGTACTTTCCAGTTCCGCATTTAAAATAGTTAGTCATTATTATTGTGTAAATGTTTTATTGTAGAATAAGCACTAACGTTCTGTTCTAGATAGATACCTAATACACAGGCAATATTGATTGCTTAGCATAGGTATTACGTAATACATAATATTATATACACTAACCCCAATTACTTTACATAAGTCTTTTGTATCTAGGCTAAGTTTTTATACAGCAATAAAATTTATCTTATCTTATCTTATCTTATCTTCTCGTCATCCATACCGCAATGCTTGAAAACGAAAGTTTTCAATCAGTGCGTCCTACCCGTCATGACCTACGGAGCTGAGACGTGGACACTCACGGTAGGGCTGGTCCACCAGTTTAAAGTCGCTCAGCGAGCTATGGAAAGAGCTATGCTCGGAGTTTCTCTGAAGGATAGGATTCGTAACGAATACATCCGACAGAGAACCAAAGTCATCGACATAGCTCTAAGAATTAGCAAGTTGAAGTGGCAGTGGGCCGGCCATATCTGGCGAAGAACCGACAACCGCTGGGGTAAACGTGTTCTTGAGTGGAGACCACGACTCGGTAAACGTAGTGTAGGACGCCCTCCGGCCAGGTGGGATGACGTCCTGCGAAAGACTGCAGGCAGATGCTGGATGCGTCAAGCTGAGGACAAGGCGCTATGGCGCTCATTAGGGGAGGCCTATGTCCAGCAGTGGACTAAGATAGGCCGATGATGATGATGTATGTTTGCAACGAATAAACTCAAAAACTACTGGACCGATTTTAAAAATTCTTTCACACTTAGAATGCCATATTAAAGCTGGGCGCTGAGTAATATAAGGCTATATTTTTTTTAAATGTCCACCCGTGCGAAACCGGGACGGGCCGCTATTAAGGTTATAAGCGGAAAAAAATCCTTTAAAAACTGCTCTTTACCTGCGTTTCAGACTTGCATGTCATGCAGACTATAATAAATATGGAGATTGGAACGAGGTTGAGGATCAAGGCGTTGATGTTGCTGATGCCGGTGATAGCGTTCATGGCACCCACCATCATCAGGAAGATGGTGCCCGGTCCCAGAACAGTGCCCACCATTAACAACATCTGAAATATACAACTTCTTTAATCGACTTTAGTAATATCTTCTAATTCAGTCTTTTTTGATGACATCTGATTAATGAACTTGAAACATTAAAACCTTTTTTTTAAATAATAAAGACTTTAATAGTGAAGTTTGGGATTTTTTGTAGTGCCAGTGCGTGGTTGCAGGTAGGCTATTTAACCGTAGTGTTCAAATTTTGCAGTTTCCGTCGTATTTCGACGATTGATGCAACATTACTTATGCTGTTTATTTTAGTCTTCGCATAGAAGAAAAGCAAACCATTCTAGCATGTGCTTAGAGTATGTTTTGTCTAACACTGTAAAGTTTCTGCAGTTTTCGTTGTCACTTCGACGATTGACGCGACATAAGTTGTCAGTCTTATCATGGAATTTAAGGAAAGCATACCTTACTAAAAATTAGCTTTAAGTCCGTTTTCAACAAACACTGTAAAAACGTTTGCTTATAGCAAAAAAAACAAACAGCATTTTCAAATCAAATCAAATCAAAATATTTATTCAGTTTCAAATTAAAAGTAATAGACAAAAATAAAATATAAAATAAAGAAGCGAAACCGAAAAGGACCCCACTCACCACATGTTGCAGCATGAACATCACCTGCAACGCTGATATTCTGCGGAGCCCTATTGTTTGTGTGTGTGTGTGCGGACCAGTATAAGCAGAAGGGGCCAGAAGCGCCTCGTTTTTACTCTTTTAAATAGTTGGTAACATTTTGAAATACACATTCAAAGTGATTTTACTAAAATATCTTTTTCACCATTTAGAGTTTGTCGACCGTATTATTACTTTTTTCTAATTCTTTCGTAGCATTCACTCACCTGATACGCGATGTACAGGGTGGATATATTATCGTTGATTGCCACAGTGCCTTTAGAGTCTGCCAGCAAGTCGATAATGTTCGCCATAGTGGAAGGCACCCACCGGCGCCGCTGGTTGTAGAACTCGTCGAAGCGCTCCGGGCAGTGCGTGTACGCGTCAGACGCGGCCGAGTATTCAACTCGGTAGCCGCGTTGCAGTAGGAGCGTGCAAAGCCATCTGTCCTCGCCTGCGATAAAAAGTATATTTCATCCAAAATACAATAAAAATAAATGACATAGCTCAAAGAATTAGCAAGCTGAAGTGGCAGTGGGTTGGTTATACAACGTGTACCAGAAAGGTGTGGTAAAAATGAAAAGATCAAAAGTGTATCCGATTTAGATCTTGTATGCAGAGTTACTAAGACATCATTATTAACTATAATTAGTTATGCAATTTTTAATTATTTTTTTTTGTGACGTCATATCAATATAAACAAGTCACAGCCCTAATGGTTAAGTAACCTCTGTGTACTTACATTTATGATCTGCTGCTTGCTTATGCCTGACGTGCATGACTTCACTAATATACATATTTAATGAACAATTGCATGACAAATTAAAGTTTATAATTATGTCCTAGTAACAACACATACTAGATCTAGATCGGTTCTGTTACACGTTGTAAGATGTAGTATAGTCAAGAGCAAAGGTAACTGATGATTGGTCAATTTTCAAAAAAATTGAAATCAGTATGAAAATCGAAACTTTTTAAACGCATATCGAAAAATCTTCGAGTGTCTACTAGTATCTGCAGACTTTGACTGTAGTTATATAGAAAATACCGACTTACACTATCGAAACTTAATTTTGAAATCTAGTAAACATACTTTTGCTGTTGACTGTACCGATAACCGTTGGGGTAGACGTGTTCTAGAGTGGAGACTGCGACTCGGCAAACGTAGTGGAGGACGCCCTCCGGCGCGGAGGAGCGACGATATACGCATAGTGGCTGACAGCGGTTGGATAAGAATAGCCGAAGATCGGGCTCAGTGGCATGCATTGGCAGAGGCCTATGTCCAGCAGTGACTGACGAGTAGGCTGATTATGATGTTGATGGATAGTAAGAAACTGTTATTTTCTTTATTCCACATCGGCGAAGTGCTTGGCTTTTATTCAATTCATCATTTTATCTTGACGACCTCCGTAGCCGAGTGGCTTGCACGCCGGACTTTGGGCGGCACTAACTCTGAGGTCCCGGGTTCGATTCCCGGTCGGGTCAATGTCGAAAACGAACTTTTCGATATTGTGTCGGGTCTGGGTGGTTGTGGTACCGTCGTTGTTTCTGATTTCCATGAAACGAGTGCTTTAGCTACTTACCTTGGGATCAGAACAATGTATGTGATGTTGTCTAAATATTTTTTTAAAATATTTATTAAATTCTTCTAATTTATAGTAAAAACTTTATAACTATCAATTATTATTAATAACATTATTTTATAATATTACAACAACAACATTACACACACATCACGGGCTCCCCTGAAAATCAGCGTTGCAGTGTCTGGGAGCTGAAACTTATGCTGCGAGGAGTCTAGTTCGTCGTAGCATTTTAATTTTATGTATTAGTTGTATTGTTAGAACCTAAGCCCAACTGTGCTACGTCGAGTAAATGTTTTGGATTCGAATCGGAGAATAAGCAGACAAGTTACCTTGATCGTACTGAACGTAATGCCTCGCCTCATTAGAAGTGAGCGTGTATTTCTTCATAACGTTGTCGTCCATGAGCGCTTTGCCGCGGAACAGAGAGAAGCAGCCCGGGCTACAGAGCACGCAACCGATCATGTGCTCGGTCGCTTTCTGCAGCCAATGGCCGATCGCGTACTCGAACATCTGGTACCACGCCATGAAACCTGCAAACAATATTATTACTGCTAAAACACTCTACTATAAAATAAATAATAGAAATAGACATACGTATGCATGTTAGAGTTGCAAGGTATGTGTTCTTCTTACGCCATTAAAAAAGATTTCGTCCAAAAACCAACCACCAACTCACCAGAGCCCACAGGATGAATTCTTCCACACGCAGCCCCCAACTTCTTGTTCTTCTTCATGAGATCGATGAGCAGGGTGACGGCCGTCGGCCTGAAGTCGATGTCTCCGTCGAGGGCGAGCAGGTACGTGTTCTCGGCGATCACTTCCTTGCGGTCCACAGATATCGGCAGGTCCATCAGACGATGTCCCAAGAAGTAGTACATGTACATCACCTTAAAAATTAAAAACAAAATATAAGAGCAAGGTATAGTAGTCGCCTTTATCCCGTACGCAATAGAGGCAGTGTTTGCTTTGATACTGTTACGCTTGAGATTCGGTCAACTTTACTATATGACGTTGAATAAATTCAAGTTATATTAAAGTCTATAATATCTATGACTTTTAATAAAACACCCGATTACTATGCTTGTTTAAAATGTATGACACATGAATGAATAAATAAATAAAATAAATAAACTTTCCTACACTCACACCAATTATCTAGCCCAAGAGAAGCTTCGTTATGAAACTCGTTAAATGGTTACTAGACAACTGATAAACATACTTAAAATACTTAAATATATACTTATTATACATAGAAAACACCCAGACTCGAGACAATTAATAGAATGAGTTAATAGAATTTATTGGTTACATAATATGATATTAGTCTTCTTTTTTTAGGTTGCAAGAGCTAGTTTAGAACTAGTTGGTCTAGCTAGAATCATTAATTTCACGAGTGCAAATATTTTTAATGAAAAACCGGTTGTTGAGTCTTTTGGCTTAGAAGATGACGATGATGATAATGATGACGGGTTACTTAAAACACCAAAGCATACCTGAGACCATCGTTTTCTGTGCCTGATTTTCGCTTTGTCCTTCAAATGGCAGATCAGCTTGTTCTTCCCGGGCATCGTCCATATCAGCTTGCCGCCATAAGGCGTGGGGTACTTCTTTGGCGGTCGCAGTCTGACGTTCGTGAGGTGAACCTCGGACGCCGCCTCGTCCACAGTCTCCACTAGACATTTCACGAACCGATTCACTTGGGAATCTTCGGCGCTGTGGTCGGATATTTCGAACGAATCGTCCATAAACATGTGGGCTGGAAGCAACGTTTTGAAAAATATTGTAGGTGTTATGTTAGAATCGTATTTTGTAAATTTTGATTTAACCTTTTCACCGCCCAACTATCCTGCACGCGATGTCCCGCTCTACGCCAACGTATAAATGTATTTTAATAAAGTAGGTACAAAGAAGAACTTCTATAGAAGTGCTGGCGTGGACGGCACGAAATTCTCGAACTTCTTTAAAAGTTGTTGGCGGTAAAAAGGTTAAGCATTTTTTCTATCAAAGTGCAACTATCTTGGTAATTGCCAGCTTTCTCTCATTTTGAACCAGCCTATGGTAGACCGACTCACAACTATTCAAAATAACCTTTGATCTAAAGTTTACTTAAATAAAAACTTTGCCCTATAATTCACAAACCGCTAAAACGTAGGTTCTTTTTTTAAATATTTATAAAATTTATAAAATACAGTAAAAAAATTAAACGCCTACCCGACTCAGCCAGGAATCGAACCTGGGTCTTCCGCAATCCGGGCGGCTGCACTGACCGCTATGCTACCGAGAAGGCTGACGTAAGCGCTGAATTTTGTCACTGCTTTTTTTAATTTTTTGAGTGCTAATAGAGGCACAGTGCGCCATCTATACAACGGTTATTGCAACCGATGGCTATGCAGATTCATCTTTGCAGATGAAATACCACAAATTTGATAACACAACACTATAGTAAATTTTTTTACTGTATTTTATAAATATTTAATTTAGCTTTAGTGCAGCAATTAGCACTTGTAATCTAAAAAAGTAAATATTGATTTTATTAAATTAATTTAGTTCAGTCTTCAGTATCAGCTAATTCTTTAACACTGTAACTAAAAACTATCAAAAACAAAAAACTCGTACCTTCCAATTCATAGTAATCAGGATCAATAATGCCCCAGTACTTCTGCGCAACGCGTCTGGCGCTCTGGTCTTCATCCATGCGGAATATGGACTTTAAGAAGTCCATCATTTCGTCTTTCGTCTCATGCCACATAGTAGCGCACACATAAATTCTGTCGATAATTTAATATTTTAACCGTCTCATTATGTATTTTATAACTGGGGGTGTTTTCTTTTAAATCAATAATTTTAATAATAACATCAATTTATTCAAATTAAAAATTGCGTATGTTTATTATTTGTAAACACACACGCCACTCTAAGATCAAAGGTTCTCATGATACCGGCAGTGTTACGCACGTTGCATTTACATGGAGTCTCTGAACCAAGTATGACCCGCAGCGGCGATCGTACCCACAATCCACTAAACGATGCCCAAATTTGGCAATAAAAGCTTTTGCTTCCGTACCCCACATCAGAAGGCTCTACAGCAAAAGGGATAAAAAGTTACTGTGACTTCAAGCCCGCATATTTCAAATGCTTCTGCCTCGCGGCACTCTCAGCAGCACAGCAGACCCAGCCATCCGCATTGTGCCATGAATGTGCGACGCCGCGAAGGTGCGCGCTAAACACGTCGCATTTAATTTATACAATTTGAATTATTGACAATGAGAAGTTGAAACAACTTATAAGTTTTATTTTCGTTGAGAACATGTTTGAATCGGTTCTCAAATTGATTTACATTTAATGTGGTCGTTTTTACCTGGTTGTATAATCTGCGGGTTTAGTGTCTTTAACTTTGTCTACGCTGTTTATAGAAATATTGTCCACGTCTTCATTGAGATCCTACAACAAAGAAATATATTTTAGTCATTGTGTTGTTATTATCGTTTGATCAACCTAACATCCTCCTCTGTAGATTCATAATTAGGTGTTCGATTCTCAAAAGAGAGAGAGAAGCAAAAATATTTTCGAACAGTAGATTAACTTTGCAATCGTTGTAAAGAACGCTTGACCGTTGTGCCATTGACCACCTCTATTCCATTGATAAATTATGTGTTAAAATTTATATTTAAATAACAAACAATTTATCGTTACCTTTGTTAGCGAAAATAAATTTTTCCTAAAATACTAATTAGACGTCATTTGATTAGTTTAATCATTTCCTACAGTTGTGAAAGATTACTTTAGTATGATAACAGTTATCACTTACAGAATCTCTCTTTATGCTTCTGAGAAATCAATATTGGTAGCTAAAAAACGTTTTATAATAACTTTTTCACTAAAAGTGTAGTCTGACAAGTACAAATAATTCCTAAAACAAATATGTAACTCGACGGCTTATTGCTCCTTTTCTATCTATTTCTAAATATAAAGAAAATTTAATATCTATTTCGATGTTATCGCTTAGGTAGTTTTTTCGTTTTATCGCTTCTACTTATCTCATTGTTTCAATGTATTTATTGCATAGTCTTAGTTCCGCCTTGCAGTATTTACACTTAGTCGGTATGAGTACCTAAGCATATCTAATTCGTCACTAAAATTAGGTTTTTTAATTACCTTCCAAATGATTCTACCTCACTTATAACATGGATTTATAAGTTTCAAACCATATTTTTCTAACAACATTTATGCATATGAGCTAAAAGTAAGCAAGCTCCACTACCACGCTCACAGATCCGGGCTATAATGTATCGAGAAATCCGAAACACATTTTGCCCGCCCTGTGAGTTCATTCAATCCAGACTTTTGTCCGTTGTATAAACATTTATGCAGGGCTTGATACCGTTGCCAAATTCCCTTTATAAGTACCGGTTATTGCTTTAAAAGTAACTTGGTACCGTTAATGTAAGTAACGTTATCTAGATTAGTATCGCTACTTTGTTCGTTACCTAATGCGCTTTAGCCAATACGCGTAGAGCGATTAGTTAATTTACCGGTAAAATGCCACCCAGGTAACGATACCAAGCATACCGGTACTTTTTTACCCGTATCTTCGTTTGACAGAAGTATCGATACCAATTTTATAATGGTATTCAAAGCTCTGCATTTATGTTCACACGCCTGCACATCAGACCAGGACCAGGGGCTGTATACCGGTATGAATATGAGTATATTATTTTTTCTGTATGACGTCATACATTTAAATTTGGGTAGCATTAAATTCTAGTACAGTAACTTTTTTCTGTATAAAGAAAGTAAAATTTTAATACAGATATGTTTTATACAGTACTGTGTTATTAGTGTGTAATTGTAGTACTGTTACGAAACTTTGACCTTGGTGTATTGAGTTTGTTTTATGAAATAGATCATAAGCCCGCGCCATTTTCATTTCAGTGCTTCCTTGCTTGTTGTGATGTGAAGTGGCGAGTGATGTATGAAATTAAAACTTTCATAGTATAATTAATTCGTACCCCGCGTCCCGCACTCACGCACCGTCATAATATCAGTACAGAAATTTAATAAAATATTTAACTAACTGTCGAAAAGAGAAATATGAGTACAGAAATTCGACCGGTACCTACCGAATTTATGTACTCATATTTTTACTAGTACTATACAGATATTTTATACCGATATGCAGTCCCTGCATCAGACTACCAAAAACTGTAAACTGTAAATTTATATATACTGTAAATTTGTCAGTTTTCAGGCGTCTGTACGCTAATACGATATAAATAAAAAACGAAATTAAAAAGTTTTTACCTCTATGTGTATTTCATTGTCGTCATCCTGCGTCCGGTTCATAAGCAGACACTGGTCGACCAGCGTGCCGCAGTACCAGGGCTTGGTGAACAGTTTGTCGGTGGCAGCCAGCCTCTCGCACCGCGGCTGCCACGCGTGGTAGCAGACCCACGCTTGAGAAACCAGCCACAGTATCCACACCCACGCCATCTCGCGACCGACGTAGTCTCGAAGGTAGTACACTGCAAACGCAAATGGTGTAGATAGATAGACAAACATTTTATTGCTCTCATTATTATACAGAAATCAAATATCAGAAAATTATAATATCAAAGTAGGCAAAATCGGTCTTGTATGACAAAATTGCAACTAAATCGTTTATTAACTGAATGCCTAATGTGAGTTTCATTCCATTAGATAACATTAAAAAACCCGAGAATGTGTATGGCGTTAAAACTGCGCCTTCTAGTGATACTGAGAAGAGCTATACATTTTGTCATACAATTCAATTCAATCTTCTCGTATGTCCACAGGAGGAGCTGCTTCAATATCATAATAATTAACGTGATCGAATTGTGAATAAACACTAGGCACTCTGATGAAATAAATAGTAAATGAAACACTTTCGCATCTTCTAGTGTTAAAAATATGGCTTATGAAGGTTTTAAAAGTTTGTATGTATTTTGGTTGTGATTGTACATACAATTACGTTAAATACAATCACTAATCCATGATACATACAATGATACATGTATTAGTCACGCAAACCTTGCTACACCTACGGAAAAAAATTATAACATATTTTTAAGGGATTCAGACGATATAAATCGCACCAAATAGATCTTAAAAAATACAGGCGCTTAACACAATGGTAAAGTCAAAATTTAAGTTATCTTACCTGGCGGAATATCGAAGAACAAATAATCTGGTATGGTGTTGTGGAACGCACAAGCGTTTGCATTCCGCATTCCACAGAAGACAATCAAGATATTTATAGTGACTGGTCCAACAAGAATTAGGGCGAAAGTAAAACTGAAGTTCTGTATGAGAATTTTGCAGGCTAACTTCGCAGTTGTATAGCATACGTAGGCAGATACTACTTGTATCAGCGCCACCCATAGAGACGAAGCCCAATTTGCCGGTATGTTTAAAGTCTCGCCAGTTATAGCGTATTCTAATAGGCCGTCATATGCGTCTTGAATTATAACTTGAACCTGGAACATATTATTGAAAGATTAGTTTGCTACATAATCCCATATTATTATGCCGGTGTTAGAGTTATGCACTGACCCGTCTGGATGTCTACAACCCTGTCCTATTTTTGCCACCAATCAGCAGTGTGCTATATTACTTTGTTACGATTTGAAAAGCATATAAAGACATACGAGTATAACGTAGAAACAATAGGCATAGAGGCATAATATAACAAACTTATACACATGACCTCACTCAGATTCACCAAAACCGGTATCGTGCAACTTATACCTATGGTGTTACAAAAGTAAATATTTTTTTTATAAAGATATGTTCTATGGTAACTACGAATATTTGAAAGGGTTTTATATAAAGAAGTCAGTTGTGTAGTAGGTAACTGATCTCACGCGATTTAAATTATGTAGTTAAAAATTTAAAAGATTAGTTTAGACGACCAATAAGGTCTAGAACAACATAGTGGGCTTTTCAAAAATAACTCTTTAGGCGCTGCGTAAACGTAGACACTTTTTGTTACCGACACAGCACACCATCGAGTTGCTGTATCCAGTGGCGGCGATCGGACGCTCTGTTACCGACACGGCACACCATCACAGGAAACCGAGTTGCTGTGTCCGGTGGCGGCGATCGGACACAGTTGCCGGTTGCGGTAACAATTCGTGTTTCATCTCATGAATTAGTTTCACGATGGACGTTGATGAAGAAACATTATCTTTGCTGGTTGTGTTGATTATACGTCGACGTAAATATTTACAGACAAATCAACCACGTCAACTCCAACGGTTTCATCAGTTCTGGATACATCCTTTTCTTAGAAATCGAAATCTATTTATAAATATTAGTGAACTTAGAAAATATGAAGCAAAATTTAAACGCCAATTTAGATTATCTATGAAATGTTTTGATGAGTTACTGCTTCTATTACAAGATGATTTAAAATAACAAACACGGTGATGATGAGAGATAGCATTCCACCATCAGAGCGACTTTATATCACCCTACGGTAGTAGTTAATTTTCTATTTTTCTAGTATATATTTAAGTTAAAACGGACATAATGTCACATTACGTTATTTAATTGTTGTATTGTTTGATAAATAAAATTCACTTCAACATTATGTTACAAATGTTAATTTTACTATACATAGATATAAGTTTTTGAATTTAATAATTTAGATAAATTACATTTTTTTTTAAATCGAATCAAAGAGAAAAATTATGCATCCCTAATTTCGGGCTTTCGGCTCGCCCCGCGCCCCGCCCGCGCCACCCGCTCGGTGTGCGTGGCTTGTGTCGCACACAGGATACGGACACCGATTGCATCGTTCGTTTGCGCAGATCAGTACAATTGTAAGGAAGTTTGTTAATGTTGCTTGTGTCTTCAACTGACGACTTTGTGTGTCCAGTTACCTACACCGAACACTTTTTGATTAGTGTCAGGTGGAAGTAACTGGACACAGAAAGTGTCTACGTCTGCGCAGGGAGTGCTGATTTCATATTCACTGGTAGCTTGTGTCCCACACAAGACACAAAAGTGTCTACGTTTGCGCAGCGGCTTAGTTTTGTTCTTTTTAAATGACACTACTTTGTTTCGGGACTTACAATATTACACACGCCTAGGGTTGCCACTTTTTTTCAGGAAATTAAAGTAAATCTATCACTAACTAGTATAAAAAAAGGATTTGAAAAAAAAATTAAGTATTTTCCAAGTTTATTTATTTAAATGTTTAAAAACATATTTCTTTGTATTTTTGGCACTATCTAATAATTCTTTATTGTTTTATAGCGCGTTCAGAAATAAGTGTTGCGTTTCGTTTCACTTCACCTGAGTCGTGAGTATCATTCAGTAGTTCAGAAATTAAGTCAACAGGAATATTCCGTTCAAACGCACACATTAGTCGGAAATAAAGTACTTTCCATACTTTATTTTAGAATAAAGTATGGGGACAGAAAATAACGTAGGATACGTTATTTTAAAGTATGGTTGGCAACCCCACACACGCCTGCACATCAGACTACCAAAAATTGACATGTTTCCTCAATAGACTTTAAACTTTATGTATATGGCATATGGATGAATATTTATTGAAGAAATTTTACAGACGTCAAGCATAGGCGCGAAAATAAGTCTGCAATATGCGAACATTCCCTAGAGGGGCCCAACCATTACATCAGATTTGATAAACCACAAATACTCGCTAGAGAACAACGATTCATCCCTAGGATGATACGCGAGGCTATTGACATTAAAAACATCCTAATTTCAATAGAGAAGATGGTTGGAATCTACCACCAGCCTGGGATCCCATCATACAAAATATTAAACCTAGCCCCAACACCATACTGCCAGATCAAAAGATACTGTAAGCTCTTTCTGCGTAAACCGGAACGCACCTGATTAAATTTAAATGAGGGTATACAAGTTACCAACTAATTATGAGACAACCAACACGTCAGTCTCCCTGCGACCACGGACCCTGCAAAGGGTTCGAAACGTCAGGATAAACATTAAATAAGTAATGTGTAAAATAAACGCGAGTAGATCCGTAAAAGTTGTTTCATTTCGAAATTTTACAGTTTTGAATAGGTTGAAGTGCAGGCGTCTATACATTGAAAATAACACTCACCTCATGCACGGTGTAAGTGCGTGGTCCGAACGCTTCCTCAAAATGGGTAAAGAAACTGAATGGGTCGTCTCCTTGGTAGTGCAGGGATACGATTATGGCTGCCATAAACACTAATATCTTCCATAGAGACGTTAACCTAGATGTATAGTAGCGTGTCAATTTGAAGCCGTCGCGAACTTCACCCAACCATATTGCATAAACTGTAAAGAAACATTATTTTCTTACGAACTTGTAAACTGAGAATTCAATAAAAAACCAATCCTTGAACTTTCATTAATCATATTAAGGTTTAGTACACAACTGAAAATACAACTTTTAATATAGGTAAAAGCCCAGATAGGAACTTTTAAATACTTGTAACCATATTTTTTTTACAAGTAAACCATTTTATCTACAGATTTTATCTTTAGATGCCAATTTAAGGTAACATATATGCACCTTATTTAATTGCAATAAGATTGAAAACCAACTGTCAAAGCGTTAACGTTAAAAGCTTTTCGTGCATGATTCGTAAACGAAAAATCAGAATTCTAATAATACCTTGCGTTTGTTTTTCCGTAGGGCCAAGAAAGGTCTCCCACCAGCCGAGAGATATTAAAACGCCAGCAACCGCAATGAGCAACAGAGCGCCGTCCCCTTGAAGAATAGGCCAGACTACAAAAGCCGTGGCCTGAGCAGAGGTCGCTAGTATATCAATCATCATTGTGATGTAGTAGCGCGGGTTTGAGGTATCTCTCGTTAAAGTATTAAGGACAGAAGGCACAAAACACATAGCGTTCATCAACATAGCTCCTTTGACTACATCTATCTCGGGAAGGATAAGAAGCACCAGTACTGAAACGCCAACAGCTTGAAGCGTCTCTATGATAAATGCCTGAAAAACAATAACATTAAATTAGTTGAAAGCATTACTAAAGTATGTAGGATTTAGGCCCACCAAAAGCGGAATGAAAGCGGTGAACAGCTTATTGAATTGAAAGCAAGAGAAGTCTGAGATGCTTCTCTGAGCGCCTCGCGTAAGGGATGAAAGCATCGCCATCAGGTTTCACAAGTTCTTCACTAGAAGGCGAAGCCTCTATTCCATAATACGAGTATATGTAGTAAACTGTATCTCAACGATTCAATAGTGAAAAATATCGCTTAAATTATCGCAAAATATAGCATTCACAACGCTTTCAATGACCATATAGTTACGATATAATACTACTTACTCCTAATAACTGCATGCGAGTTGCTTTAACTGCAGTCTTAAAAAAACATATTCTAACAGATCTAAGGAAGATGCCAAATTCTGGGATGCCGAAAACGATGAGCGCTGCCCATAGCCACGTTATGCGTTCTTCTAGGCTGTGAGTTGTAATAAACTGTTGATCCAACGCTGAAAACAATAAAACATAATATCTTCAGCCTATTCGACAACTGGGCATAGGTATTGTCACGTGAATAAAATAGATGGGGAGAACCGGTCATGACCTACCACGCTGGCCGAATGTGGATTGGTAGGATTCAATATAACAACGACCGGGACCAATGGCTTATCGTGCCTTTCGAGCGAGACGAGCTCGAGAGATTTTTATATGGTCTCCATCCGGTGATTGGCTTTGCGAAGGTGCTTAACTTGCAAGATTTTGAATCGACTACCGAACACGCTAGCTGATGCGCCAGTGAGCTTTTCTATGCTCGATATATTATCTCGATATGGATTGGTTTTTTTTAGAAATCACCTACTTTTTAGGGTTCCGTGCCTCAAAAGGAACAAACGGAACCCTTATAGGATCACTTTGTTGTCCGTCTGTCTGTCTGTCTGTCTGTCTGTCAAGACCCTTTATCTCGGAAACGCATAGAGGTATCGAGTTGAAATTAAAACCATATACTCAGGTCTACGGTCCCATGAAGCTGTGATAAAATCAAACTTCTAAGTTAACGAAAAAAAGATACGGCCGATATCGATACGGTAAAGATACGGTAAATGTACGTTTTTTTACAACATAAACATGTTGCAAAAAACGTACATTTCGACACTCTCAAGGGAATCAAAATTCATAGGTTACTTGCCGTTGACCTAGAACTATGAAGTTTGGCAAGTAATATCATCTTATACTACAAGTACAGGGAAAAATCTAAAAACTATACATATTTAATGAAATCAAAAAAACAGGGTCTTTATGCAAGGGTCCAAATTTTGAAGTAAGTTAACCGTGTCATGTGGGGTATCGTATGAAAGGGCTTCATTTGCACAAGCTTAAACAGATTTTTAATTATTTTTATGATGTATTATTTTCGATACCCATAAATTTGTACGGAACCCTCGGTGGGCGAGTCCGACTCGCACTTGTTCGGTTTTCTACTTAAACAATGTTAAGTAAAAAACTACTAAAATACTTGGCATATATAAATTTTAATTATTAATTACCTAAACCTAAGTTACAATGCGGTATTTGCCGGCCTTTTTTCAGTTGTGACGTAATGAAGAGTAGCGTTCCTTTAGCAAGGACGGCGGATCCCAATACTATGGTGAATACCAGGATATAGGCCACAAGCTTAAGAACCTTGACGGACGCGTCGACCCATGCGGTGGATATCATCGACCCACTCTCCTTCTTCACGGGGATTTCTCGGAAGAGATTCCATCCTTTCGTTTCTTGAGCTGTCCGCTGGCTGTGGGTTTGTACTGATTGTTAGTTGTAGTCTCGGCAGGTGGATAATCATTACTAAAAAACATGTACTACAAAACAGTTAAAGTTAGACAATGGCTAAAGACGTGTTTAAAATATTGTTTGTCTAAAAATATTAGCTAAAAAGTGACAGCATTTGTTTTATGCATTGTCTAACTTTAGCCATCGATTTGTGGTAATGACTGCATTACACGTACATTGCACGTACTGACGTGTATTAAGAAAAGGTTTACAGTGGGACAGGGACCGGGACCGGTTAGTTACTATCAATACATAAATATAACAACTGAAAGTGTACCTTAACGTCAAGTGATAAGGTTGATTTCTGTCCAATATTCAGATATTTTGCTTATTTTGAAATCTCAGATTAGAAGCTGACTGTACAAACATTGAAGGTCAGCACAAACTGCTTGCTTGATCATTGATCACTTATTGCGTCATAATTTAGCTCCTACTCTGATAAAGTTTTGCTATACCTTTATTGATAGTTTGCATATGGTAGGTATAGGAGAAAAGCCCCGTTATAAGATAAAATCATAATGTAGGTTATATACCTACTGCTTTTACTGTATTATATAGTTCTAGCCAGCCAAATTTATCAATGTAATCAAATAATTTATTTAGAGATTATCAGTCATAAATACAATACATACAATATCAATATCATAACAATAAAATTAAACGTAAAACATACTCTGGTTCATCTAAATCGTCGAACATAGGCGAGTTTTCTGAATCGGACACATCACTGTCTTCATGGACTGTTTTAAGTCCCGGTGTTGTCGAATTCATTTTTCTGTAATTATCATAAATTATAAAGTATCGAAAGATAAATATCATTTAGTCTTATTATCAAACATAAAATCACTAGGTACAATTAGGCTCATAATGGTAAAACTGGATACTTTTTGCTATTTGATAAAGATAATTAACAAAGACAAGAATTTGTATGGCAATCGAGCAGAGCCTCCTGGAGACAGAAGATTTAAAATCTAGAGCGGAAATTTAAGGGCGCTACTTAAGTCTAGGTAAAAGTAAAGTTAAGAACCTATTATTGTCCCACTGCTGGACAAAGGCCTCCATCCTTCAAATAATAATGAATAATGAATAATGAAATAATTTATTGCCTCAAGAATTAAAATAAAATACATAAAAAAGTAGCACAAGGTGGCAAAAGGGAAGGGCTCGGCTTTCACTGAGATTTCCTCAGTTTTCAGCCGTTCCCCCTTTCCCTGAGATGAAGAGCGGGAAATATTGTAAAGGAGGAGAACATTATTTTTAAAAACTCTGAAAGTGTGTGTGTTTGTATGTGGTGTGTAAGTATGTATAAGGTGTGTGTGCGTGTGTGTGTATGTGGTGAGGGTGTGTGTGTGTGTATGTGGTATGTGTGTGTGTGCTTGTTTGTGAAGCGGAGAGGAACTAATCAAGTCATCACTACAATTGATGGGTAACGGCTTACTCACCATGCTTGCCAAATGCAGGTTGCAAACCCGGGCTATGCATCGAAAAATCCGACACACACTGCCCACTTCCACATATCCACACTTTATATAAATATTTTATAACTGTATAATATCTAACTTTGTACTATTCTTTTATTATTGATGAACTTATCAATAACACACATTTGTTAACGCTTACTGTTCAAACATACATTTAAAAAATAAAAGTAATTAGCAAAAGATTAGGTTTACCTGGAATTCTTTCAAAACTAGAGCACAAAACACATTATTTCCGATGTAATATTACTGGCGGCACACATTAAAATTATGATCCCTTGACAAACTTTGGTGCACTAATACGATTCAAGTGGCCGTCGTCTTGATAATTATTCATATCAGTTGTGCGCCGTCACGATAAAATTTTGATTAAATTAATCAACGATTAGTATATAGATAATTCTTGTATCTTGACCGTGATTTCAGTATAATGTAAATATTTTGAATATTTGTGGCACAAAGTGCCTACCTACAATTCATTTAATCAACTTCGCTATCCAAAACTTAAAACAATAGAAAATAATATTTTTATGTATCACATGCGAGTCATGGGACAGGAAAGCTGTTAATGATGTACGCCCAGAGGGCCTATACAAGTGGCATAGCGATAGTAGAATAGAAATGGAATAGAATAATAAACGTATGGGATTGACATACGCCAATCAAACGTCATTTGTATGTATCGTTAGATTATGTCAATTCCATGCGATAATCATTATATTCCATTTCTATTAGCGCGCCCGCCCACGTCCGATAATCGGTGACCAATTTTTAGTCGGTGAAAATAAAACGTATGGAGTTCTATTTTGCAACGCACTCGTCCTACAAAGAGTCGGTCACAAAATCGGTGATACAACCTCGGCAAAAAAATCGGTCCGATTGACGGTCCCACAAAAAGTCGGTCGTGGGCAGGCGCGCTTAAAGTTAAGCCACTTGTCAAGGTCCTTTTGTGTCTAAGGGTATGGCTAACGATATACGACAAAAAATAGTCATGAAACAACATTTAAACATTCCAGTCCAAATTTTGGAAATCAAGCCTCTTGTTTTTGTCTCCTTAAAAAATAACAGTTTACAAAGAGACATTTCAGTATCTTCCTGTCATGATGACCTAGACCTAGATATTTCTATACCTTCCGAATTTTCTATCAATATTATTCCAAACCAGTTGGATATCATAAAGTAATAAATAATAAAAATAAAAAGTCCCCAAGAAGCAAAACAAAAGAAGATAAGCGTAGTATCACAATACCTACATACCGGAACACATACTATTTCAGTATTGATGGTATTGATAAAGGTGCATAAAGATATTAGGGCTTATCTTTCATGTTGATAATCATAGTAGAAGAGGCAATAAAATGAAAACTAGCCATACATGACATACTTTTATTATTTAAAATTGTATTATGCTTATATATATTTCAAGTAAAATAGCACACAGAATACTGACAAGAACGAGAATAGTACAAACTCCATGTACGATAGATTATGCCACGCTTAAAAATAATAATGTTGAATAAATAATAAGTAATAGGTGTATAAAAGACTTACATAAATCGATATTTACAATTACGAACCAATTCATCAGCATTAGTGCCCGACCATTTTGACAGTTACAGATTACTAGTTTAACATACCAATAAATACTAAAGATCTTAAATTTATTAATTTTCATTGTCTGTACTAGCCCCTTTATTCATGCTATAGTCTTGTTCTTTCCCATAATCTATTGGTTCATCGTGTTTAGAATAATTTCCCATTGCCACTTGGGCAATAGTATCTACAATGCTGGATGTGTTTGGATACAAATGACTAGAATGGGCCATCGACGACAGCTCTTCGGATTTAGATAGTTTCAAAGGCTGACTATAATCAGGCATATAATCAGGCATTGTGGTCTTTTTAGTTAATTCTAGCATTTGATTTAGAAACGATTCGCCGCCCACTCTAGGCGGCATGCTGAAGTCCGTAGCCTGTGCATCGCCGCTATCAGACTTGGATGTGTCAGATTTCGATGAACTAGGTTCGGCGAGCTTCATCGGATCCAACGGGGTATTCTCAGATTTACCTTTACCGATACTTCCGAAATCTGGAGGGAGATAATCTTTATTGCCTTTCAATAAATCATGGGGTGATTTCATCAATACACTTTGATCCAAACCTGCTTTCGTAGCTATCGGGCTGCTGCTAGAAAGTGGTTTTATTAAAGACTCTTGCATCTTCATCAGAGTTGGAGATAGAAACATATTATTAGCTGCCAGGGTGGATTTCGACATAGGATCTGGTATGCCTAAGATGCCGGCACTGGAATACTTGCTGGCTGAAAACAGTGCGTTGGCAATATCAGCGGAACTCATCATAAGATTGGACGCAATACTGGCAGGTATGGGAGTACTAGCACTGGTGCTTGTGGAAGTACTAGTTGCAGGCTTATCATAGCCAATGCTGCTGGTAAGATTCTGCAAAGATGCTGCATATGAGGGTGGATCAGGTAGTTTGCTACCTGTCAAAGTAGCTGCCAGAGTAGACGACATAGAGGGAGACAGACCTGTCAACATACTGTTAGCTGCAGCCAAAGTCTCCAAAGAAGATGCTCCTAAAGACAAAGGCATGTTAGAAGTGCCTAAACCTAAGGCCATGCTAGTCAACATATCCAGACCAGTGGGGTATGATGAAGACATAGAAGAACTTGATTTCGATGACTTAGTTGAAGAAGGGACTGGTATATTCAATGGAGGGGTTTCGAATTTATGCGGCGAGCTTGATCCAATTCCTGATGAAACATTGATGGGTGGGACCCCAGCCGGTCGGCTTACCATCTGTTGGAGGGTACTCACTGAAGGGAAATTAGGAATGTTCGTTGATAGGCTCTGCTTAGACACCGGTATAGGTTGAGGTACCGCCAAAAGAGCGTCTAGATCCATTTTGTCGTCTTGCTCGGAAGAACATCCTAGCTCATCTCGAATGAAATGCCATAGTAACCCGTCACTCTGTTCCCTCGGAAATTTGGAACTTAAAGTGCATTTTAATTTATCTAGATAGGTGATGTCTGGTTTAAAGGTATCCTTGAAATTGACAAATGTGTCATCAGCGAAATTGAAGTAATATTTAATGCTTCTCTTTATTTGTTCCATAGCGTGTGTAGATAGATGACTGTCATTAATCATATTATACTGTAATAGTAGAGGTCGTGGGTATTCAGTAGGCCGTTGTTCCGGAGGCGGCGTCACCCAAAAGAACGTGAGAGACGACTCCAACACTGGACTTTCTGGATTGTAGGGAGCTGCAACAAATAATAATTATTTTTTATTTATTTTCATCATTACCATACATACATGAACATAGCACATGGGGAGCCAATCTCCCCTCATTACCCCAACACCCGCCACGCTGGTTTAATTTGAGCTGGTAAATTTCAACTGCTATCGTACTAAAACAATCGGGACCAACCAAAATTACTTAAGAAGGGCAACCTCCCATTAGAGACATTTTAATTTGTTCACTCAACAGATAATCTTGCTTAAATTGCAAAATGAACGCACAAGGCGCTGCGCCATCGAGCTAAACAGTTTTGTATTAAAACAACAAAAAATATGAAATATAGGTACTTACAGCATATAACACCAATGCATGGAATGTAGGAGATTTCAGATGGACCCCTCATCTTGATTTGATATTCTAGCTGATTGTCACAATCTCTGAGGCTAGGCATAGCGGGATTGGTTGGATGCGAATGATACCACCCCAGCAAGGTGAGACCAAGCTTCTCTATTTCCATTTGAATCTCAAGTTCTACTAAAACCCTTGGCCTTGGATCACTTTTGCTTACCAAGCATGGGAATGCATGTGTTATGAGGAGATCTGAAAATTAATTATGACTATAATTTAGTATAGTATGGACAGCGCCGGCCCAAAGGTACAGCGAGTGGAGCGGTCGCTCCAGAGGCGCCCGGTGGCAAGAGGCGCCAAAATTCAAAATCAGTCAATGCAATATCAGTCAAGGGGTTCAAGGCGCCCATGTTGTGTTGGGAGAGCATTCTTCCTTTTCATAGGGCGACAAAGAGTTGATGCACAAAATTTCTTCATTTCTGGTTTAAAAGCCATAGGCAGATAAGAAAAGAAATCATAGAAAAAAGTATTTATTCTCATAATAATATCATGATTTTAAAACTTACTATGACTATTCAGATCCCAAGTTCCAGCTAAGTAACCATAAATTTCTTCTTTTTTCAAGTGGCAATGTATGTCAAGAACGAGACAAGCATTCGAAGTTACTGATACTAGAAACGGTTGCACTTTACCCACTGACGAGAAAGATGCTGCCTCTATAAGCATGTTGGCGTCACTGCAACAGCAATACAGCAATAATAAAATAAAAGTAATGCTACAGACCTTCTATATTTAATTACACCTAAAAAAATTATGCCTTCTTACCAAGTAATCAAAAAATAATTAACGATAACCACAGAATGCTGATGATGATGATGATGATAAATATTATTAACGGGATTATTACCATGTTTATTGTCGTGTTTGAGTATCCGATATTTCGGCACAGTTGCATGCGCCATGATCACGGATGTACTGAAGTTATTGCGGGTGGGGTGATTATGAGCAGACAAAACGATCTACCCTCTTCCTTAGTCGTTTTTTGCGCTCAATACTCGTACCACTGGCTCCTAAGTCACTATTCACTCGAACTTGTTCCCGACACACTACACTGACCGTATCAGATCGCGAAACGGCACTTTTGTTCTTTTTGCGGTCTTTACATAGGCTAATCACTGGATTCCAGATACGCGACAGTTTAAACCCATCTTCGCGATTGAAATTTTTGTATTTTGTAATTTCAATCGCTTCTCTTACCAATCTTGGTATGTAGTGACGTTCTGTTGAAATTATGCCGAAAACAACTGTGCCGAAATATCGGATACTCAAACACGACAATAAACATGGTAATAATCCCGTTAATAATATTTATTCTAATGTAAGTGACCATGATAGTTTAAAAAGTTATGATGATGATGATGTAGAGAAACTCTCATATTTTGACATTTGATCACGAACCAAGGAAAAAACATACCTCTTAGATTCTTTAAGATAATACATTTGATGACGACCTCCTTGGTCGAGTGGTTTGTACACCGGTTTTCATGGTGTCGCCATCTCTGAGGTCCTGGGTTCGATCCCCGGTCGGGTCAATATACAAATTATTGTTTTTCTAAATTGTCTCGGGTCTGGGTGTTTTCTATGTATAATAAGTATTTTAAGTATGTTTATCCGTTGTCTAGTAACTACACTCGGCGTCAAAAAAATCGCACCTCTTAGAAAATCACTTTCAAATGTCATTTACTCTTGATATGCACATGCAGTCGCATTAATTATGATTTTATTTACAAGGTTACTTAATTAACTTAATAAAAAACATTACTTTTCATTATCAAATAAAACCTAATGCAACAAATAAAGTGTCACAAAAATTCGATGCAAATTTTGCTACCCGTGAGAGTTGCTAGTTGCGCTTCCTTTGTGGGTATAAAACGGTCAACACGGGTTCAATGTGGGTCATTCGCTATTCAACCGTTGAAGAGGACACACGCACAGATTTTGATGGATACCACAGCTGATAAAGCCGCTCAAGTGGTTGCACTACTGCAATCAGGGGTGCGGCAGTGTGATGTCGCCCGGCAACTGAACCTGAGCCGTTATTCCGTTCGAAGAGTGTACCAGCGCTTCATAGAGACCGGTGGCTATATCCGCAGACACGGTTCGGGTAGACGTCGCTGCACTTCGGAAAGAGACGACCGGTTCGTTGTGTCGAACTCTTTGAGAAATCGTTTCTCCAACGCTGTTGAGTTGCAACAGCAGCTCCAGGCAGTTCGCAGACGTACCGTAAGCGTATCTACGGTTAGAAGAAGATTGAAGGAGAAGAAGATAGCGGCCCACAGAGCTGCTACGGGTCCAAAATTGACTGCAGCGCATCGGCGAGCCCGCTTGCAGTTTGCTCGTGACCACGTCGATTGGACCCTTGAGCAGTGGAGAGCTGTTCTCTTCTCAGACGAGACGCGAGTGTGTCTTTTCTGCAACGACCGACGGAGAAGAGTATACCGGAGGCAGGGTGAACGTTTCGCCCAAGCCTGCATCCAGGAGACGGTGGAATATGGTGGCGGATCCTGCATGTTCTGGGGCGGTATGTCTGCTGCCGGCAAAACCGACCTTGTCTGCGTCTCCCGGACTGGAGGTGCTCGCGGACAAGGGTCGCTGACTGCTCGCCGCTATGTCACTGAGGTCCTGGAAGTGCATGTGGTCCCCTTTGCCGAATCTTTTGGCGAGGGGTTCACATTAATGCACGACAACGCTCGCGCTCACACTGCAGGCATCGTGAGCGACTTCTTGCAGAGGTCCCAAATCTCTGTGCATCACAGTGGCCAGCGCGAAGTCCGGATCTGAATCCAATAGAGCACCTCTGGGACCATCTTAAACGTAAGGTTCGATCTCGGGATCCAGCTCCTTCGACTCTACAGGAGCTCCAAGACGCGGTGATTGAAGAATGGGGGCTTATCCCTCAAGAAGAGCTCCTGAAGTTGGTGAGGTCCATGAGGGACCGTATGGAAGCCGTGATCAGGGCAAGGGGGGGTAACACTAGATTTTAAGTTAATTTTAAGACACTTTTTGTACATTTTTCTTTGTAAATTATCTGTTGTTAATTAGGACTTAATTAAGGATTTTTATTATTTTATTAATTTTAATGTTGTTTGTATAATTATAATTAAACAGAAAGTTAAATTTAATTGTTTTTTGATACTCCTTTTTGTTACCTTTCTAATGATACCCAACACTATCCTCTACATAAGGTTTAAGAATTTTTAAAGATGATTTTTAAAAGGTGCGATTTTTTTGACGCCGAGTGTATTTATCGAGTTTCATAACGAAGCTTCTCTTGAGCTAGATAATTGGTGTGAGTTTAGGAAAGTTTATTTTATTTATTTATTTTGTACGTAGTGTATATTTGCGCTAAATTAACTTTTATTTATACATTAATTTATTTATTCCTCTCTCTCTCTCTCATGGTGGCACTCCATTACTAGAGATCTGCCGTCAGTTTTCTGAATTTGCCTTTATCCCTCTTTATTCCCCCCCTTTCTTCCAATTAACCTATTTATTAACTACAATGTCATTACTTACTGTTGCATCATTCTATTGGGTACAGTGTTGTGTTTCATCACAGTCCTTTGCGGTGGTGGTTCTGGTGGGCTCTCCACTTCCATTTCAGTCTCCTCTACAAAACAAACATACTTATTACAATTATATTATACGAAATACAACTATGAAACGAAAATGAAATAAGAACTATGTAAGTAAACTAGGTAAAATAAATGCAAAATTTTGTGAAGTGCTTTGTGTTTATTCCATTTTTTTTTATGTATAATACGTTGAAATAGAGCATAGAGCCACAATAGCATAGTTAGTAGTGCACCTGACCCGGCATGTCATGGGGTGCGGGTTCGATACCTGACTTGTGGAAATTTTTACAACACTTGTTTTTCATATTGTAATTTGTTCACAACAAAATTTGCGTAAAATTATATGTATTGCATAAATTTTTTCACTGTATTTTATAAATATTTAATTCAGCTTCGGTGCAGCAATTAGCGTTAAAAAATAAAAAGTACAATTTACTATAGCCTTGTAAATATAAATTTGTGGTAATTCTGTAAAGATGAATCTGCATAGCCATCGGTTGCAATAACCGTTGGATAGATGGCACTCTGCCGCTAAAAAGCAGACAAAAATCAGAAAGCAGTGAAAAATTTCAGTGCATACGTCAGCCCGGTAGCATAATGGTCAGTGCAGCCGCCCGGATTGCGGAAGCCCCAGGTTCGATTCCTGGCTGGGTCGGGTAAGCATTTAATTTTTTCACTGCATTTAAAAAATATTTAATTCAGCTTCAGTGCAGCAATTAGCACTTAAAAATAAAAAGTAAAATTTATATGTATTACATAAATATAAATTAAGAATAGAGTTTAAAAAAGTATTAAGTTCTCAAACTAGATCTTTTCCCTTTTATTTCGATCTTTCCTTTACTGATCCATTTGGGTTGCATCTTTTATAAAATTGTTTTATGCATAAACTTTACTTATGTCTTTCATGATCAAAGCGAAGAGCAGAATAGGGTAATCTATATTAATAAAGATCAATTACCACATGTCTGTCAGAGCATCACTTGAGAACGGCTTGACCAATTAGACTGATTTTTTTTATTGTTTTTGTAATAGTCAGAACAAAATTTGTATAAAAAAAAATGTTTTGAGCTGATAAAACTACACCGGCTACAGGTGTTTGCGCGGAGAGTATAGCTGGCAGGCCGCTAGTGTATAAATAAATATATTAGAGTGCAAACTAAATGTGTGGATATACAAATATAAATATATAAAGTTACCATCTGAGTGCATTGTTTCCCTCTGTATCTGCTTCTTCCTGAGGTAAGTGGCTTTAATTGTGTCTAACTTCTTTCCCCTATACTTGACCGAAGCCCAACCACAACCTGATCTCTTGTCAGGATTGATAATCCTCTTGCAGTGTATAGCCCAAGCAGATGGTGAACAGAAGATCGTTTCAGTCTCGTGCGATTTAATTTTACCGTCTGACTGCAAGTCTCCAACAAATTTCTGGCCCTGAAACACAATATTTGCTTTTGTTTACTAACAATGTTTAACACAATGTGCTGTTTGTAAGTAAAGGCCAGCCATACCACTATACAACTTCTTATTAAATGTCAATAAGTTAAGCTATCAACTTTATTGCATAGATATAGGTATATAACATGTAGGTAATAAAAGTGTGTGAGTGTTGAAACTGGTATTTAACCCAGTTGTTACTGAAACTATTTTTGATCTCTGATTTATTTATTTATTAGGTACACAAAACAGATAGAAATTAAAATATAACAAAAAAGCATGATTACTTGTATAAGAGCTAAATTCCTGTCTAAAACATGTGTACACAACACGATTAATAATAAGCGTTCATGTTAAAGTTAACCTAATCTAAAACTATATCCAATTAAAAACTAATTAAAAATATAACAAATTGAAAACTTATTCTAAGCGAATGTTGACAACTTTATGAAGTTTTCTTAATAAGTGGGAGATGCCGAGCCGAGAATTTCCCGGATTTTTTTTAAATTCATGTATTTTCCATGAAAATACATGAATTTAAAACATTTGTCACAACAGTTTGTTTGTTTAAAACAGTTGACATTTGACAATGGGATTATAATATGATGTATTATTTTTATAGACATTTAGTACAAGTAAGAGTCTTAGGCGCCCGGGTTCGATACAAAGTATTTATTTGAATTAAAGCAAGCAATTCAGGGAAATCGACTATTGAGTGCAATATTTTAAACAAGTAAATTGAATCATACTGTTCTCGACGAACCGTAAGCAAAATCACACCAAACTTAATCATTCGAAGTTCGTAAGAATGAAGTGACCTGCCAAAATGAAAGCAATAAGATAGAAATCTTAAACACTTTTTCTGAATGCCTTCAATACTTTCTATATGTATTTTATAGAATGGGCTCCAATTTCAACTCCAAGTTTATCATCAAAAATAATACCAAGGTCCTTTGCAGTAGTGCATCGAGACAAAGCGCAATGAGGATCAGGAAGGTTTTTTGTTTTTAATGTAGTCCATGAAAAATGCTAAACATTGGTGTAATTAGTTTTGTTATACGACCAACAATGAGCGAGTAATAACCAATTGAATGCGCCTCACGCCAAGTTGCCGCCGCACGACGTGATGACGTCACTGGGTCCGAACGAAGCCGCCCGCGCGCGCCGGCCGGCCGCCTGCGTCACTAGCCGTTTGCCGCGACAGAGCGTTCAGCTTCAGTGTTTCTAGGTTATTAACGTGTTTTAAAACCAACTACGGATCAATTAGAGTTCGCCTTAATTTTTCAACATGTATAAGTATTGTATAGTGCCTAAATGTACAAATACTTCTGTTAAAACGCCAGACAAACTATTTTTTTATGTGCCAAAAGACCCAAGATTGCGTAAAAAATGGTGCTCGGTTTCAAAACGAGACGATAAGACTCCACTGTCATCTCAGTCCACAAGACAGTGTTGTGAAGATCATTTTGATGTAAGTATTAACTTTTAAATTTAGTTTAGCTTAGAATATAAATATATTTGATATTTCATAAACTTAACCAAACTGTCGAATAGGTACAGGCACACACGGCCAAATTCATACAAGTGAAAAAAAAGTGTATAGGTATTATGCTCGCAACCACGCACATTTGTGCAAAATGGAATAATAGATAGTGAAAACACTGAAATGTTAGGTATATCTCACTTGAATTTACTTCACCGATAGGTGAACTATACCTATGCGAACTTGGTTTCTAGTGTAAGTACCTAAGATTATGTTATTTGTTTAAGACAGCTAAAAATAGTCAAATAGGTACCTACCTAGTCCTAGTAATAAATAGTAGTAACAATAATAGGTAAGGGGTAGGTATTACTTACTACCCCTTAGGTACCTACAATTTATTGAGCTTTATGGAGAATACCTACGTATTCTATATTCAAAGTGCAAAACAATAACGCAGAGCCGTACTCAGGGATAAGACAAATTACTCTTAAGCATAATAGCTGTTATAATCATTTATTCAACGCGGTACGCATACGATTACGTACATAGGTATCTACCACAACCACAGAAGAAAGACATTAGCACAACTAGGTATTATTATAATGTTACAATAAATGTTAATGTGTACCTAGACATAATATTTTTCTGTTTTAGTTAGAAGAAGACATGGAAAACTACGTCAAATTTAAGTTGGTTGGAGGAAAACTCAAACTGAAGAAGGGAGTTCTGCCTCATAAATTTGAATGTCAACAGCCCCCAAAAAAAAATATTACTAGGGTTGGTTTCAAAAAAAGACAAGATATAGAATATTTTGAGAGAATTTTAAGTAAAGATATTGTACACGAAGACCTGTTGTTACATTCCATTGAAGTAGTAGAGTGTGAGAATCAAGATTTCAGTACCACCCAAACCAGCGACCCCCTTAATATACCTGAAGAAATAGGTATATTAGAGGGATCAACCAATACCGAAAGAGGTCAAAAAACATAGGCAGTGCAGGTTAAAATAAAACCAATAATGAAAACTAAATCTTCTAACACGCCCCCCACATGGAAGAAAAAAACTATAAATAAAAAATCATACCCCACAGATCTTGATCCACACGCAAGCTTCACGGACAGCCACTCAACTGACGATACAAGTTTTTTTAGCGTTCGTACTACTGATAACGAGTCAACTGAGTTAGAAATAAAAACAGTGATGGGCAAAAACTTCAAAGAATATATGCAAAAGGGTGCTCTAATGGCTGTGTCTCGTGAACCAAAATTACTTATAGGCATTCCTGCCCATTCATACGTTTGTATTACACACTTACAAAAGTTTACAGAAGTATCACTTATTGAAATCTTAGTGACTTTACGAAAAATCCGATGGCATGAACCTAACACAATGCTGGCAATAAATTTTGGCCTTTCTAAAAGATCTATAGCTAAATATTTTAAAGAATCCCTTCCAAAAGTTGCACTTTGCATGAAACAACTTATTATTTGCCCCTCAGCAGATGACATAAGATAAAACTTGCCATTAGCTTTCAGAAAACGGTATTCCAAAGCTATTTCAATAATAGATTGTTTCGAAATTCAGATTCAAAAACCCAGCAATGCCTTACACCAAGCGCTTACATGGTCACAATATAAAAACTGCAATACCATCAAGTACCTGATTTCAATCACATCTGATGGTTTGATAAATTTCATCTCGGATGGCTATGGAGGGCGAACCTCAGACTCATTAATATTTGAAGATTGTGGAATACTTGATATATTGCCCGAAGGAAGTATTGTGTTAGCTGACAGGGGTTTCAAAAATATTTCCCATTTGCTGGAACAACGTGGTTCCACACTTTTGAGACCACCTACCGTGAGTTCCAACTCAAAACCTACAGAAGAGGAAGTCTTGCAAACTAAGAGGATCGCTGCTATAAGAGTTCACGTTGAGAGAAGCATAGGGAAGCTAAGAGACTTTAAAATGATCGGACCCCATGCTTGTGTTGATATTTCCTATATAAAATTTTTGGATTTTATCGTTATAGTAGCTTGTGGTTTAGTTAATCTACAAGATTGTCTATTTAGTAATCAAGTGTAAAATAAAACTACATTCTGTATTATATCTTTTTATTTTCAATAACCTGAAAACTACTTAAGAGGTATTTTTATGTCTCAGCTAGTTTTGGAAACACTGATGTTTTCCAAAAATTTGTAGACTTTTCTAAAAGATCCAAACAAAAATGTTCATCGTAATCTTCTTCGAATATATCTACTTTCTTATTTGTTTCAAAGTTTTCATCAGCTACACAAAATAGTCCTTTAAGTTTATTACAAAAAAACATTTGCATCTGAATTTGAGCTTTTGATTTCTTTGCGAGAACATTATTCTTTACGAAACTTTCTTTTCCTTTCTTTGTCGAGGGACATTTTATTTCTATTACATATTCATTAGTCAGACCATCTGGAGAAGCACCTAGATGAGACCAATCGGGTTTTAGAAATAGGCCACCGTTTACAATGATTATTTTTCTTATTTTGGCTACTTCTGCTTTGACGTCGGATTCTAAGTGTTTGCCTCTTTTCATCGCCGGGGTCTCTCGTACAGAAGCACCAAATATTTGTTCAGTCAAAACACCATCAGGAGTCTTACAATGGGCAGCTTTATGGACTTTAGAGGCGGTTACTCTACAATATCTTAGCTCATGCCATAGCGGTGAATTAGCTTGACAAACTGTTTCTTCTTCTACTTTGTGACATTCTTCTGTAGTAATTTTTATTGAGCAATAATGAATAAATTCATCTGCACTGTTTATATTATTTCCTCCTTTTTTGTATTCATGAATGAGATTATGCAATGACAATTTTTTAAACTCGTTTTTTGTAACGTATGCCGACAACTGATTTCTAATAGAATTTTCTTTTAAGCTTTGCACGACCGCTTCAAAAAACTGGGTTCCATTAGTGTTATCAATGTTGTTATCATTAGTAGTAATAGAGCTGGAGCAAATATCTTTAGCTTTTATAAATTTTACAGTCGTGCCTATAGTAGCCAGCTTTGGTTTGGCCCAATAACATTTTTTTTCAGTGGGAGATGGCTCCTCGCTGCGTCTATGAAGCCACATCAGAAATGCTACGCTATGTTTGCACCCTCCCTTTTGAGCAGCACAGTCTTGACAATCTACGGTCGAAACCATTTTTTAGCTTTACTCTTTATTTTATGTTCTGGCGTTATTTTTGCTTTAACCGTGCAAACATGTCCCGATCTTTGGACCTGCACAAATCCCACGGCATCATCACCATATGTTTCACGTGCCGATCTGTAATATAATAAGTAAAAAGAGATAAAATACAATATTATTTTTGATATAAGGCAAACTTACGGACACTCTTGAATGTTTGAAAAACAAATCATATATGAAAATGTACTTTAAAACGTTGAAAAAACGGTTTTTGTTGTCAACAACTTTGTACGAGCTAGTACGTACATACAGTAGGTACGTTTTTTCCTATTAGCACTTATTACGTTGTGATTAAACCATTGCACAAAATTACATCACATAAATCAGTTCGCATTTAGCTATTTAGATTACCGCGCGTACTGACTATCATAATACCAATTAGTCTTAGAAATCAGTATAACTATAACTGTTCTTCATTTATAAATAAGTTTTAGCATTATCAAATTTTATCTATCATTCATCAATGATCAATGGTTTTACCCTTTAAAACTCATTTATAGATTAAATAGTTGTCTCTAATATAATAATAAACGTTAACAAAGGAAAGTGAATAAAAAAACCATTTGCTCATCAAGTTATACAACAATCATAACTTCTGAATCCGTCCCTGAGATCTTAACATTCCACTGTCACGGTAAGATACGATCTTACCGTGCCATTGTACCTAAACTATACATTCTTTCATATTCATAACTTAGATTAAAAACTATACTACCACTGTATGGATACTTACAGTTATGTAGGTACCTACCTACTAACTAGCTTAATCACAAAACGCTCAATCAATAACGAGATTTAGGTTTTATATTTTTTATTTTATTCATTCTTACCTAAAGATAAATAACAAGGTGAGGTAGAAAAGATACTTCTCTTACCTTTGCAGTTTCCAACCACGAATTTCAGCGCTGGTGAACTTCAGATGATTACTTAAATAATCAAACACCATGAAAGAATCCACTTTTGGAAGGTTATCTGATTGAGCTTGTACAAAACCAGCTTCTACTTTATTAGTTTTCATAGTTATTACTTATTATGTGCTAGTCTAAGAGATAGATAAATAACGTTTTACACGTACGTCAATTAACACGTATTTATTTACACAACAACACACGCGTAGTAACTGAATGCATGAGTTGAACTGCACTGTACTTGCATAGCCACGCAAAGCGAATGAACAGCGAGCGCGCGTTCCGGCCCTGTGACGTCACGCATATCCGCGGCACGCTGACTTTCGCGGCCGGAGCGGCCCAAGTTTAAATGCTAATATCTCTGTAATTAAAAGGCCGATTTTGATAATTCAAAAAGCTATACCATTTGTATGTCATATACAACTTGTTGATTTGCATTCACGCCATATTCATAGCAGCGGTCGTAATGCTTATACTTATTATTACAAATAAATTATAAAAAAAATATGAAAAAATAATAATCATATTTTCAAAATCTGTAAATACGAATCGCACGTCTGCGTAGCACTAAAAAATAAACGCTCGTTCGCGTAAGCCCGCTCACCCGACCACGCATAGGTAGCAACAAGCTCGAGCTTCGCGGCGCGCCCGCAGCTTTGTCGGCGCGGCGAGCGCCGGCGGGCGGCGGGCGGCGGGCGGCGGGCGGCGGGCGCACGCCGCATGCATCAAAGCCAGTGTGCCGCGCAACCCCGAACGAGTGACACATTTCTTAGCCCTAGCGAATTTGGAGCGAAACGTGTTCTTAGGTGTGTTGTTTGTGTGTGTAAAAAAAGTTAAATGACAGAAAATTATTCTAACGTAAAACTTGTGGAGATGGTGCGATTATACGCAATTAGTGGGAACAGTCTACGTCGAGCCGTGGTCATGTTTGTGGAAATGGTTCCAAACAGACCAACTCCATAGCGCGAGATAATGCTTGCTGCCACGCAACGACTGAGGGATCATGGCCAGTTCAACGTTCCTCGACATGCGCAGGGTCGCGGCAGTGTGGGCCTCTCAGTCGATTTGCAAGAGCAAATACTCGAATACTTCGAGAGGGAACCACGTGCCAGTACTCGTGATGCTGGCCGCCACTTCAATGTCCACCACACAACAGTCTGGCGGCTTCTTAAGTCGGAGCAACAGCACCCGTTCCACTTCAGAAGAGTTCAAGAATTGAACGAGCAAGATCATGCCGCCCGCATTACTTTTTGTCACTGGGTACTAGAACACCGAGAAGCCAGCATTCTATGGACGGACGAGTGTATGTTTACGCGCATCGGTGTTTACAACGTCCACAATGAACATTGGTGGGCTCACCGCGAACAGAACCCGCATAAGACCAAAAAAGATTCGTTCCAGCATAGGTTTAGCATCAATGTGTGGGCTGGCATTGTTGGTGGACATTTACTCGGGCCCTATTTCATCGAGGGTTATCTCAACAGCAACTCGTATTTGCAACTTTTGCAGCACGTAGTTGACGTAATGCTTGACGACGTGCCACTAGCTCTTCACCGGAATCTCTTTTACCACCAGGACGGGGCGCCTCCGCATTATGGACGCCAAGTGCGCGATTATTTGGACGAAGTGTTCGGAACCCAGTGGATTGGTTGAGGTGGGCCAGTGCCCTGGCCTCCGAGGTCGCCAGACTTGACTCCGTGTGACTTTTATTTGTGGGGAGACATAAAAAGAATGGTTTATAAAGACGAAATCACGAGTGTTGTGCAGTTAAAACAAAATATTTTAATGGCTTTTGAGTGTGTAAGGTCAAATCGTAGTGTGCTGCAAAAGTTACCTAGAAACTTAAGGCGCCGTGCTCATTTGTGCATAGAACGTGAAGGTGCCCACTTTGAGCAGTACCTGCGAGTATCTTAAACATGATCAGTAAGTACCTAATAATAGTTTATTGCAACAAAGTATACTTATGCGTAAGAGTAAGCCACTTTACCACAGAATACATAATAGTACCTACAAGTTTACGTAAGTTCATCGACTTAATGTCCGCCCGCTGCGCTCTTATGTACCTACTACGGTCTGCACCCCTATTCTCGTCAGTCGACGGTCGCTATTCTAATTTACACTGAGATCATTTTATTAATCAATCGGTTCCTTATTACTTTCTCCGTGTTAAAAGTATTTTTTAGTCATTAAGTGTACCAATTACGATCAGCTGTAAAATTATGGCGGGAATGCAAATCTACAACCTGTAGAAAACGTGGATCTAGTATCCTAACGAATTTGGCTTAGTGTTCCGGATCCTCGTTCAATTTGTAATTATAATTTTGTGGTATTCGTTTTCTTGTAAAAGATATGACAAAACATTTATTAGGTATTATATAGGTACATATTATTGATTGATTACGCACCAATCTTTAACCATGTCAATGTCTTTTTGAAGAGCGCAGCAGTCATCAATGTTTTTAATACTCGTGAATATTTTAAGGTCATCTGCATAAAGTAGGCATTCACAGTTTTGTCGGCCAATTAGATCGTTAAGGCGAGGTACGTAAAGGGTACCTCAAGCCGTGTTGAAACGAATCACCTTCAGAGGATTTCTATAGGAAACGGCATCGCACACTTAAAAGTGCGCGTCCCCGTGCCCTACTAGATTCTCCGAAGGGTTCGGATCGGATCGGGGAGCGGAACCACCCGAAGGCGCCTTTAAAGGCACGGACCTCGGCTCGGGTAGACCGGGCCGTGGAGGATAAGCGCCCAGGTACGTCTGTACCTGGTATAGAGCGCGTGTGAACCGGTTCTACGTACCCTTGTTCTACGAGTACGGTGTCTTAGGCCTAAACTAGTGTGCATCTTTAGTGTATTCTGTAAATGTGTAGTGGCATTTAGAGGATCGGGCGGGGGGCGTTCGCAACTGTTACGGCATCGTCGGAGTCATCTGGGACGTGTTTAGGACGTCTAGATGTATACTGTTTTATTAGTGGAAGGCCTCCAACATTATAGTTGGCGGCCGCCACAACAAGCGGGTTAGGGTGGTGAACGTTGTAGAGTCCACTTGGCCACCAGCTGCAAAAACGTTACATAAATAGTTATTATATTCTAGGAGATTAGTAATAGTAGATTGTTAAAAATTTTCCAAATATTAATAATTACATATTATGTAGTACATGGGATAAAATTAAAAAAAAATATAGTGATCCTGGAAAAGCTGGAAAATGGTGATCGTTATAACGATCAGTAGTAATACAAAAAAATGTAAACTAACAATACATTTTTGATTGTTATAACGATTGGTAGTAACAACTGGGTTATGTAAATGCTGTTATTTATACAGAACTCAATTAGTGTTATACTAAAATAATACAGCAGTAGAGAGATGGTATTTGACTTATGATGATCGATTATCTTTAATATTATTATTTTAATAACATACAAATGTTTAACATTGAGACACACACATAGTGTATTATTTGGCAATGAGTAGAATACCATTTGTACATATCTTCCCATTGTTAAATAAAGAAATGAAATAAACAACATAAAACATTTACCAAATACTCAATAGTCATAGCAGCAATTCCTGGCTCCAACATCTTATCTTCCAACAGCATTTGCAGTGTGACCCCTCTGCCTGGCATAGACTTACTGCCTGTCTGGGTTTCTGACTCCTGTAAACAATAATAAAATCAGATTAATATCTATACCATTGGCATTGTGCTTGCAAATTACAAATAAAATATTTTAATTACTTAAGTTACATTGAATCAACTCATCAATTCATTACACGGGAACACTGTAATCACAGACTCTGTTTAAAACATCTTACCAAAATAATATAATATTAAGAAGATAGTGTAAAGTAAAGTTATTTTTTTTAAACTATCATGGTCACTTACATTAGAATAAATATTATTAATGAGATTATTACCATGATTTTTTTTGACGTTGAATCACTCTTTACCAACGTGCCGATAGCAGACTGTCAGGACGTCGTCAAAGTGAAGTTGCACAATAGCAATATCCCGATGGACTATGACAAATTATTGGAGCACTGTTTGTAGACTAGCTATTTTGTGTATCAAGGTCACCCGTGGCTCCAGTGGTTGCAAATATTTGGATAGAGCATTTCGAAGAACGGGCCATCGCCACTGCACCCGTTCCCATAAGGTTGTGGAAAGAGTATGTCAATGACACTTTTTGTATACAATTCGGTGGTCAGCCCAAGGTCTATTCGGCGATTTTAAATGGTATCCATCCTAAAATAAAATTCACCTACGAAATGGAAGAAGACAGGAGTTTGGCTTTCCTTGACATCAAGATACGAGCAAGATCAAGAGCAACTGTCGACAAACTGTTACACAGTTTGGCAGAAAATATAAAATGCAATGTTATTATTATTTCTTGTGGGGATGTCGCCTGCCGAACGGACGATCCACCCGCGTTGTTGCGGGCCACTATACTTTCCCCGTTCTTCCTTTTAAAGGGAGAATGGGAAAAAGTATATAAGTATATATTTTTTTTTAAATAAATAAATAAAAATAAAGATGCGAGTATGAGATAATGGTTCACTTGGCTACTCTGTACATAGGAAAGCTACACACACAGATCGCTATCTCAATGCAACCTCTCATCACCACCCAAAACATCTGAACTCTGTAGTGTCATCGCTGACCAACTAGGCTTACAACTTGTGCGATGATTAAAGTTATCCCATGTCCTGCATGTTTTGCAGAAGAACGGATACAAGGGGAAGGTGTTATCATCCAGACACAAAACCAAACACGATAGGTTCAGGGTAGAAACGCAGCCACTTTTTATGTCGTATATGAAAGGAGTGACAGACAAGGTCTCAAATATATTCAATAAGTACTCAACTAACACCATCATCACTCTTTTTAGAAAAGTAGCTCGATTGCAGCTGCGGTAGCTCCTACATTGGCCAAACAAAACGTACAGTATCCTGCCGAATTAAAGAGCATATCAAAGCTGTAAAGAACATTTGATCCAATTGGGTCTGTGGCGGCTCCATCTACCGCATACGCCGCACAATTTTCGACACGAAACAAACACCTTCTCAACCGTGTCAACAGATGGCGCCACAGACGCAAATCAACGACGTCGCCATACCACGACGTAAAATAGTATGGGAAGTCTGCATCGCCGAAGCGAAGTTACACCATCTCCTTCGCTATATATAGCACCTCCTACCAACATCCGTTGGACCTCGGTCCCCGAGCTATACCACCCAGCTCGGAGGAAGATCTTCCCTTTGCCTTTCTCAATGTGGCATCCTACCTACCATCGGCTCCCCACAGTGGTGACCCCGACGTGATTACTTACCACTAGCTTCCCACAGGTCCTAATCATTGGATTGAGTTTTAGAACCCCCAGATAATTTCAACAGAATGCCACTACATACCTAGATTGATTAGAGAAGCGATTGAAATTAAAATTTACATAAATTGTTGCGTATCTGGAATCCAGTAATTAGTCTATGTAAAGACTGCAAAAAGAACAAAAGTACCGTTTCGCGATCTGATACGGTCAGTGTAGTGTGTTGAGAACAAGTTCGAGTGAATAGTGACTTAGGAGACAGTGGTAAGAGTATCAAGCGCAAAAACGACTAAGGATCGATCGAGGGTAGATCGTTTTGTCTGCTCTTAATCACCGACCCGCAATAACTTCAGTACATCCGTGATTATGGCTCATGCAACTGTGCCGAAATATCGGATACTCAAACACAACAAAAAACATGGTAATAATCCTATTAGTAATATTTATTCTAAAGTATAGTTATGTATAATATAACTATTTAATATTTAATGAACTCAAGCAAAACCTGTAATCTTCATGCTGTAACTAACAAAGAAATAATATATGCAAATCAATTAAAATTATACCCCAGGGGGTTTATTAATAAACAAAGTGTAAGATTGGAGTAGTTACTTCGTGTTTTGTCTCTTTTACTCTAATGTGAAATAAAGTTTACATGACGGGAACAAAACACGGAGTAAATACTCCAAGCTTACACTTTGCTTATTAATACGGGGGGATAGATATAATTGTGTATTTAAGCAAAATCTTGTTATTAAATTTTGGGGAAAGCAACTTGCATCAAAACAATAGTAAACTCAAGGAATTAAAATATTCTTATGAAAGAGCAAACACTTAAATCTTGTAGGAACTTTAGTATATAATTAATATCTATGGGTTTGGTACCTCATCAGAAAATTCTTCAGCACCACTCATATCTTCTTTATCCTCCTCAGTCTGTTCTTTTTGAGTTTCGTTTGACTTAACAACTTTAATTTCTTCATTAAGAGGCGCAGATGGTACAGTGACTTCGGGTAAAGGATTACTAGGAGAAGCGCCCGACATAAGAGCCGCAGCCAAATGGGAAGTTTGCAAATCCATTTTAAATTATGAAATCACGTCTGAGACACTTATAATATTATAGTCCGCTGGTTTATGTAGCAAACCTGGCCACAAAGCCACATTCAAGAAGTTCTATGTACTGAATACATTGTATCTAAGATACAATTAATATTATTTTTGGTCAGTGTCGTCTTACTTGTTTTGTGACATATAACAAGTTTGATTTCAGAAATGAGCAATCTGTCTCTCAAATTTAAATACCTCATTCACCAAATAACACTACAGGATCAATCAAACAAATACAACAATCGTGAATCAAAAAAATGCCAATTGCCATTCCAAACAACTTTTTCTTTTTTTTTTCTTTGTTTGCTAAAGAAAAGGAAAAAATTAATACAGCCATATTTTTTGTTTTAAGAATGGTGTCCGTGAGGCTGGCGTACACATAATAATTAGACAATTTGTTAAGGACGGCATCAAGGAGTTTGCATAAAATACTCTTTTGCTTGTACATAGTCTTACCTCCTCGTATTGATGACGGACGTTTTGTTTTTCTATTGATGTCACTTGTCTTGTAAAAGAAATAACAAACTGTTTTGTTCGAATAGATTTATTATGTGAAAATACAATAAATAATTGTGTATTGCGCATCGAGCTTGTGACTATATTATTCCTACTCTATCTTCCTTTGTTCTTCCACATTTTACCTTCCGGTAAGCGTCACTCTATAAGACAATTCACGTTTGTTGTTATGCTCTCTTTTAGTGCGTAATAAGTGCGTAATTAATGCAATCATAAAATAATTAGTGCCTCTTTAGTTTAAGAAATAAAGACCTTTTTTAGTGTGTAGTAACGAAATTTACACACACATTTCGTGCCTTGTTAGTGCCCCCGATATGCAAAATTTTTCTTATAGGAACGGAGATATTAAACAAGACTTGTGTTTTATGTGACATTTCGAACTGGCGTCTATAAAGCAGCGTACCCATATTAGTGCTTACAGAAAGCGAACTTCTCTTTCTATGCTTGTTACCTATATGTTTTTTTAGTGCATGAAATTCTGAATCTGTCAGTAGAAATAATATAAGTGAATTCGCAGTGGAACTACGTAAAAAATATGTAAAGTTCTATTCATACTACAAGTACAGACAATTTCATAAGTGTTTTCTCTACCTTTAAGAAATACTGTTTTAGAAATACTGAATTAAAATCAAAAACTAATCTAGCAGGAGATAAGATCGTTATTGCAGTTAGCGCTCAATCTGCGGTTGATAAAGTAAAGCAACATTCGCAAAGGCCGGTCAAAAAATATGATTTAGATTAAAAGTTAGTATCGATAAAGTTTACCAAATGTTAAATTAGATTTAATTAGGTATAACTTTGTTAATAATATATATAAAAAATATGATCTAAGACTAGTTTCTTTGTTCTCCTTTTATAGATTTAGCGTATATATTGCCCAAGTACAAGTGTATAGATTTTATGTTAGTATCGTTATAGTTTACCAAATGTTAATAAACTAAGGTTTAGTTGGTTTAAAAGTTAAGCATAATATTGTATTTATTATGGAGCAAATATTGACTTTATTGCTGGTTCCTAATAATTTACCTACTGCGTTTTAAACCGGTGCCGGTGTCGTGGTAGAGCTCCGATTAACACGTTCGCGGACACTTGGGCCGAATATTTAACATTACTTTGACACTACATTTTTGTATGAAATGCTATAGCCGCCCCGTCGCTGGTAACATTTACCAAATATTCAAATAAGACAGCACCGGCTATAGCCTTCGTCTGCTATAGCCGTTCTGTCACTAGTAAATAGTCAATAAGTATACAAATAGGATGCACCGGCTATAGCCTTCGCCTGCTCTAGCCGTTCCGTCACTGGTAAATGGGCAATAATATACAAATAGGACGCACCGGCTATGGCCTTCGTCTGCTAGAGCCGTTCCGTTACTAGTAAATAGTCAATTAATATACAAATAGGACGCACCGGCTATAGCCTTCGCCTGCTCTAGCCGTTCCGTCACTGGTAAATAGTCAATAATATACAAATAGGATGTACCGGCTATAGCCTTCGCCTACTCTAGCCGTTCCGTCACTGGTAAATAGTCAATTAATATACAAATAGGACGCACCGGCTATAGCCTTCGCCTGCTTTAGCCGTTCCGTCACTGGTAATGGTCATCAAGTACACAAATACAGCAAACGCGTCTATAGCAAAGGCTACAAAGTCCTCTTAGCTCACAAATTACAACAAACTGTCATCATCATCTCAGCCAAAAGACGTCCACTGCTGAACAAAGGCCTCCCCCAAGGATCTCCACAACGACCGGTTTTGTGCTGCTCGCATCCAGCGGCTTCCCGCGACTTTTACCAGATCGTCGGTCCACTTTGTTGGAGGTCTGCCCACAATGTGCTTTCCGTACGCGGTCGCCACTCAAGGATTGTTCTGCCCCAGCGGCCATCAGTCCTGCAAGCAATGTGCCCTGCCCACTGCCACTTGAGCTTAGCAATTACTGTTCGGGCATGGTTCGGGCTATGTCGGTAACCTTTGTTCTTCTGCGGATCTCATCATTTCTGATTCGATCAGAGAAACCCCGAGCATAGCCCTCTCCATTGCTCTTTGAGTGACCTTGAGCCTTCTGATAAGGCCTAAGATGATGATTGATATGTACGAATCCGTCGCTTTTTTGTAGTCATTCGAATTTGGTCCGATAACCAACCGTAGCTGATAGGTTTCGAGCTCTAGTCCTGAAGACGGACTCACATAGTGGCGCTTTCATACAAACACTTTAACACTTCGATGTACCTATAGTCAATTTGGCACCGCTGGAGAGACTGTAGCACGGCCCATGTTTCAATCGACTCGAAGGCTTTTTCATAGTCCACAAACGCTAAGCAAAGAGGCTGGTTATACTCTTCGGTCTTTTGTATAACCTGTCGCAGCGTATTTATGTGGTCTATGGTGCTAAAGCCTTTTCGGAAACTGGCTTGTTCGATAGGCTGGAAGTCATCAAACCTGCGTGCCTGACTATTCGTTATGGCTCTCGAAAATAGCTTGGTGGCTTAGAAGAGAAATGGGTCTGTAGTTCTTCAGCAGGGTTTGTCGCCGTTTTAGAAGAACAATACCACCATACCTTCGTGTCACGTCCCTGGCGTTCTACTCCCCAGTATGACGGAATTAAACAGCTTCTGAAGAGCTACGAGTACCGGTCTTCCGCCTGATTTCAGAAGCTCGGCCGTAATTCCGTCAGCACCTAGTGCCCTGCCGTTCTTGAGCTGTTTGAAAGCCATACTAATCTCGTACAGGCTGATGCCCGGGATGTCTTCAGTATAGTGCCGGGTTAACTTAGCTCTAGGGTCTTTAGCTAAGCTTTGTACATGTGGCCGAGTGGAGGTGTAAAGCTGTCCATAGAACTGCTCAATCTCTCCATTAACATCGGACCTGGTCGTGACAGTTCTGCCGTCATTGATTTTCAGCGTCGTCAGTTGGCACTGCCCAATACCCAGATCTTTTGCGAACACTTTAGAGCCTTTGTTCCGCTCAATGGCCTCTTTAATACGATTAGTATTAAATCGGCGCGTGTCGAGTCAAAGACTTCGAGATCTGCCTATTTAGCTGCCGAAACTGAGACGTATCACCTGGGGAAAGCAGAATCATTGCACGCCGCTCTTCCATTAGTTTTAGGGTATGGTCTGAGAACTTTTTGGTTTCTTTTGTACGGTGGGTTTTCAAAAACTTGGACCCAACCGTTTGAACAGTTTCCACAAACCTGTTGCTTTATTCGTCCACATTTACGAAATCATTAAGCCACTCGAGGCGATTCTGCAATTCGAACTGAAAGCTTTCCGGGTTTTGCATTTGGATGGGTGCAGGACGGCGGAGCGTAGACCTTATCAATCGACATATTTCCAGCTTAACGTTGATATTCAATGTGCCTCTTACCAACCGGTGATCGCTGCCAGTTTTAAACGCATTGATCTCAGTGATATCATTGAATATTTGCTTCCTCGTCGACATAATAAAAGTCAATCTCGATTTTTGTTGCACCATTGGGACTCATCCAGGTCCACTTGCGGTGTTCAGCCTTCCCGAAAAAGGTTTTGTCATAGAGTCTCTCCTTTTCCAGAAAGCCCACCAGCACTTGGCCCCAGGAGTTCCGATTACCAAGCCCAAATTGTCCCACTCTCATCTTATCGCCGCCGCTTCGTTTGCCTAGGTTTGCATTAAAATCTCCCATGACAACGGTGTAATGAGTTTTGGAGGCTTGTATGGCTCAAGAGATGTCCTCATACGTAGCCTCCACCACATCGTCAGGGCGTGTCGTAATAGGAGCATAAACCTGTATGACCTATAACCTTCAACGAATACCATTTGGTTATTCTGAGTATAAGGTACGCTTCCCTTGGCGAGACACTCCCGGTCTCGACAACGTTGTTCACGAGGGACTTGTGGACAATGAAACCGACACCACCTTGGGACAGTTGTTTGTCAGTTTGTTTGTCCTCCCTCTCTACGGACTTCAGATAATCCAACTATGTTCCACCGTATCTTGATCAATTCTTCCTCCAATACGGGCGAGCTTATAGGTATGCAAATATTGAATTATAATAGATATTGTTGTTTTAAAGAACTTTGATTTAAGTAAATGTGTTTAATATTTACTCAGAAAAACGAAATATGTTCATCTTTAACGTTGATCAAAAACCGCGCGCAAACCACTCTCACGTCACGTCCACTCAGCGGCGCACTTGCCGGTCAAGAGAACAAAACACCATACAATTGCCGCTGCTATAACAGCTGCGGCAGTGTGAGTGCGCACACTAATGATCGTAATAGAGACATCTTTGAAGGTGTAAAAATACATGTTAAGTGACACCTAGGAAATTGAAGAATCAAATTTGGGGACACTTGATATTGAAATATACGGTAGTATTTACTAAATTCGTTTGCTAAAGCAGTTGTGGCTCTTAAGTGTAAAAAAATATCGAAGGCTATAGCCGGCCCGTCATTCTGCACACTTCTTTAGTGAATGCTATAACCGGCGCGTCCGTGAACGTGTTAATAAAATAATAGTACTGAGAGTGACCTGACTTTAAAAAAAAATATTTTTAACTTTTCTTTACTTTTAATATATAATTTTAATATTATATCCATTTTTGTTGTTTTTATTACCACTTGTCATAGTATTTACACACCAAAAAGTTCATTCCGATCAGATAGGCACAAAGTGTAAATACGCAAACTGTCTTATAATTGAATCTTGTGTGGCACCCACAATCCCATAAGCAAAAAGCATGAATCACAGGATTCGCAGTCACTTTACTATCTTGGATTATGATTCCTCCATATATAAAACCAGCCCCTAAATAAAGTAATAAAAAAATTTACCAAGAGATTCCTAGTATATAAGTCCTGATTTTTATGAATTTAATAAGGGTTACCCTATACAAAGATAGGTATCACCAGAAGAGTGAGATAGCTACATAATACTTGCTTTTGCAACTAACAACATTCCTTCATGTGGTAAAGTTGGAGGATTTCACCTTAGAGCATGATTTCACGGTATAACATCCATACCGTGCCTCATACCTACCAACCAACTACCACGCTGCTGCTGCACACCGCGCCACCCACGCTAAACCCACGTTACTGCCTACTACATACACTAAACTTTCCAGGAAAATTTCCATTCCATACGAAACTTTCCTGAAAACATCTTACTGAATCCTAATATTATACAGGGTGGGGCCTGTAACACGAGCAAAAACTTCTTGTGCAGATTATTTCGAGCACTTAAAGTTACTCTAATGTGGTCCGAATAGTTCAAAGAACGTCGCTTAGGAATAAATTTAATTTAAAGTTAATACCCATAATCGATGTAACTTCCATTGCGATGTTATCGTTTACCGGTCGTAAAGTAACGTGGTACCGGGCGCGGCCAGGAAGAACTACTTACAAACAATCAAGACTGATCCTTATTGTAATTACGTTAAGAATGAAATAGGTAATGTAAATTAATATCAATCCTCTTTATTTAATCACAGTTGAAACTCTTTTCAAGCGACAATCAGATTATTCGAAACATTCTTCAAACGTTATAATGACAATGTCAAGTTGGTAATTTAAAAATTACATCAAGAAATAAATAAAAATATTGAAAATGCCAAGAATAATTTACGACGCTCGTGAATTATGTGACATGCTATTAATTTATGGTGAAGCAGGAGGTAATGCTAGTTTAGCGCTAGATTTGTATCGGGAACGCTACCCGAATAGGAATCACCCGAGGAATGGTCGTGTAATCACCAATGCAGTGTTCAACGCGTGCGAGACAATCAGCCTGTGACACAAGCGGCGCAACCAGCTGGAGTTCCGGGTGCAGTGGTTAGACCGGCGTTAAAACGAAGAATCCTTCGTCATTTTCGTCAACGTCCTACGACGAGTGCTAGAAAAGCAGGTCGTGTGTTTAATATTAACCGTCGTACCGTGAATAAGGTGACCGGGCACCTGAACCGGGCGAAGCAGCATGATTACAAATTTCTTAAAGTGCAAGCTTTACTGGCACGTGACTACCCAGTGATATTACACTTTTGTAACTAGTTTTTGGCACAGTGTCGTGAAGACGTAAACTTTGTGCGTAATGTGATATGGACTGATGAAGCAACTTTTACCAACAATGGCCAATGGAACCGAAAAAATACGCATTAGTGGTGTAGAAGTAACCCTCACGTAATGAAACAAACGGCCCATCAGTATCGATTTTCACTAAATGTATGGTATTCATGGAAGCACTGTAATTGGTCCAATTTTTATTAATGGTAATTTAAATACCACACGCTTTATGCAATTAATTGATGACACCGTGGCAGATTATTACAATAATTTGCCAGAAAATGTTCAAAGCTTAACTTGGTTTCAACTTGATGGAGCACCTGCTCATTCTGCTGTGGCAGTAAGGCAAAAATTAACACAAATTTTTGAAGACAGGTGGATTGGACGCTTTGGTCCTATTAGATGGCCAGCGAGATCTCCCGATGCTTAGATTTTTTTTGTGGGGAGCCATCTATTCCGTAGAAATGGACACAGTTGAAATGTTAAGAAACAGAATCGAAGAGGCGTTTGATGTTGTACGCTTAACTGATTTTTCTACACTCCACCGAAACACGATTTTACGTTATGGCACGTGCATAAGAAGAAACGGTAAACACATAGAAAACATGTTTAATTAGGTACAGTACTGGTAAACAATGTTGTGCTAGAGCTAAGTAATAAACACTTATCCTTTCCTCTCTACCTTGCCGCGGTGTCATGACACCGCGGCAATATCTTTGCTTTTTAATAGTTAATCTCTAACAAGCTACTTGAAATACAATAAAATATGGTAAACACAAACGCAATAGGTATGTTTGTTCGTAGGTTATTTTTCAATCAATTAATTAGTGTGCACAAGTTACCGTAAAAAAACTGTGATATCAGCAAATAGTTCATGTCAACTAAACTATCAAGAAAGTTTTTGGCGCTACATCAACTAAATGTCAGTTAAGAGTGTTTTGAATAAAATAAAATGTTTGCCGTCCATTGCTGGCGGGATTAATTTTGTTAGAGATGATCCACTTTTTTTTAATAATTTTGAAGGACTAAAACCACTAGGATATGAATAGTAGTAACTGAAAATGCCTATATTTAAAGTTTTTGCTCGTGTTACAGGCCCCACCCTGTATAAGGCTATTTTGTTAAGAAAACTAACAGTGAAGGCTGTATGGCCTTCTCTTTTGTACCATGAAATAATTAATGAATTAAAATAAAAAAATATTGACAGCTTTTTGTTGATGGAATTGAATGAGAGGACTTCTTGGCGGGAAAGTGAAGCGTCATGTTTGCGGTTTTGCTTTATTTTCCAAAATTTGTGTTATGTCGAATATTAATGTGAAATAATGGTGGAATATTAACCGTTAAGTGTTCGTGAGTGTGCATAAGTGTTGGCAAATGAAACAAAACAGTGCAACGTCACTTTTCAAATTCTCTCAAGAAGCTCGCGTGAGGACTTAGTAAAGCCCCACATCTTTACTGAGATACTCGAGGGGTTGGGGGGTATATCATTTCTCACTTCCCAATTCTAATATCATTCATCATCATCATCATATATGAAAATATTGTTTATTTATGTATTACTTAAACTAATGACATGGCAGCATGGTCTATGACCTTAGCCGGTTCCTCAAGGAACAAACTACATTAAAAAAAAAAAAAAAAAAGGAATTGAATGATTAATTCCGCAAAAAATGAATTAATTTTCATGAAATCTAAATGCCATAACTTCGATAAATGTTTATAATTAACCGTATGGTTATCAACCATACGCGTATTGCGGCTTATTTCATCTGCTTTTAACATGGCCGTAGTAAAAACACCAGTGCTCAAAGTGATACTGTGTGGTGAATATGGTGTCGGGAAAAGTTCAATATTCCGTCGTTTTATCAATAACACTTTTGTTCCAAATTCAGACAGACGAGCTACATTGGGATTAGACCATTTCGAGAAGTTGTATCAAGTTGGAGACAAAAATGTTAAGGTGAGTTAATAATATCAAGAACTACTCAAAAATATGAAGACTAAAACTAATCACATTGTCAATAAGATTACCGATCAAACTGAAACTTATTTATCTGTGTTCTAGTTGCAGTTATGGGATACTGGAGGAATGGAAAGAATTGCTTCTGTTACATCCAGCTACTATAAATTTGCTGAAGCTGCAATTTTAGTGTTTTCATTAGACAATTCATCTTCATTTCACGTACTAAGTCAACATCTGTTAGATATTGTCACATATGCAGAGAATGCCAAAATATTTTTATGTGGAAATAAATCAGATTTGGAAGGTACATCACCTCAGGTGACTGATGCTGATATTGAAACTTTCTGGTGAGAAAATATAATTTTATTTTTTTTTCAATTTCAGCAAGATTATCAATCATTCAATTTTAATTATTTATATCTTCTTTAACTAATCTTTTTCTATTTTAATTTTCTTTATAGTGAGCAATGCCATAATCTCATCAATACTACATACAAAACTTCATGCAAGACAGGAAAAGGGTTGGAAGAAATGTTATCTGATATCGCATTGCAACTGGTGGAGTCAAATCGGTCTAGAATTGAACTGCAGACATTAGATCACAACAGCTTTAAGATATCAAACCCTGAACCTCAGGAAGAACCACCTTGTAGTTGTTAATCTTTTACTAAATGAGGAACTCCAGTATTGTGGGATTAATAATTTGGTTTCAATAATTTTGCCTAACTATTATATACGATTATTATTAACCTTTTTACCTCCAACAACTTCTATAGAAGTTCGAGATTTTCGTGCCGTCGACGCTAGCACTTTTATAGAAGTTCTTCTTTTTACCTACTTTATTAAAATACATTTATACGTTGGCGTACAGCAGGACATCACGTGCAGGATAGTTGAGCGGTGAAAAGGTTAAAGAACTTTGAACACTTTTTTTATAAAATAGTACCTACCTACTTAGACAAAGTATATTAATTGAATAACTTTTAAGTTGAATATTTTTATTAATCTCACTTTAATACCAGTGACCAGTATTTTAACTGTGTTTACTATAATAATACATTGCAATGTGTTTATTTACTTACTACAATAATACAAATTAAGTCACTTAAAAAAAATACTATTACTTTTTATCAATAGTATAAATCAATATTGTACATTTAATCTATTACTATAGCTTTAATTTATGGCCAGATATTTTTACACTGCTGTATTTTCTATAATTTGTTACGGTTTATTTTATGATAAAGCACTTGCTCTAGCACACATGCTATTTAAAAGACTGAATTTCAATAAAGGTCATTATTTTATTTGATAGTCTGGACAAGCAAAGCCAGTAATCACATAGTATGCACAAAGCACCTTTTATATCTATTTTGGATAATGCATGTCAAAATTGCCATATTTTAATAAATCATATGAAAACATTTGCATTACATTAAGTGGAGTTACTACGAGTATTACATTATTATATCCATTAGAAATTGCTTAACATTCTAGATGAAGAGTGGATGGGTAAAGTTGTCATTGCAAGCATTTTATTACAAAAACCAGCAGATTAAGCATGTGTGCTGAGCTGTGACTTACAAGATAATTAAAATTGCAAATTAGTTGAATTAATGTGAAAGAGAGAAAACAAGTTTATTTCATGGTGCTAAATGACATTTATATATTCTGATCTGAACAACCAGACTACGTAATTCGTTGTTAATCTAGATTTAAGAAATAGTAGTTGCTAGCTTTGTGTGCTGAGTACGATTTTTATGTTAATAAATGATTACCCACTGATATGCAATATAAGCTTTTAATTAACAAAAATAATATCACTTTTAATATTCAGTGCTTAACAATTACATGATAAATACATAAATATTATAACAAATTATGTAGGAAATCTAGACAAGCAATCATATTTTATTTACTTAACAACACATTTTCTTTAAATAATTCCTAATAATTTAGTATCACAAATGTTTATAAAGATCATTTGTTTCAAGCATTTAGTTATTAAGACAATGTCAATACAAAAATTGCACTTTATGTACAACTTCAACAAAGGTGCAAATTAAAAGTTATGAGTGCTGCAACTTAATTGGTCTGACATTAAAAACTATTTGGAATAAAATTATAGAAGTTCTACAACTATTCTACAATAATTTTAGTGCTGCGACCACTGAATTGTCTTTATGTCTACTCCTTCCTGCACCATTTCCCATAGTGGACTCATTTCCCTTAATCTTTCAACATGTTTGATAGTCTTCTCAACTGTGTAATCCACTTCTTCAACAGTTGTAAACCGTCCTAATCCAAACCTGTAATCATTATTTGGGTGTCATAATACACTCGCGAGCAAAAGTATGAAATCACTTGGAATTGATTCCGCGCGATCTTGAGTACTAAATAACAAGTTAAGAGTAATAAAAATGGCACCATTTTAAAGGTTATGTAAACTTTAAATTATTTTTTTTGCCGTTTTCAGCTCATTCACACTTGAAGGAACAGGATTTCTGGAACGAACCCTCCTCTTCAGTTCATCCCACACATGCTCAATGGGATTCAAGTCCTGGCTGAGCGCTGGCCAGTCCCATGCGATACCGACTTTTTCGAGATATTCAGTTGTGGCACGGGAAGTCTAACAAGCGTTATCGTGCATAAGGAGGAAGTCATTACCGATATATCCCGTATAGGGAACGACATGTTCCAGTAGATAATCGAAAATGTAGCAGTCTGAAGTTAGACCGCCCCTTGTCCTCCGCCAGACACGAAAACAAGCTCCGTTTTGAAGCCAAGAAATGCCGGCTCACATCATACAAGAACCGCCCCCATAAGCCACTGTCTCAGCGAAACAGCACTGCGCAAATCGCTCTCGCAAAGCGGCCTGCGCTTGTAGACCCGACCTCTTCGGTCACTGCCGTGCAAACACATTCTGCACTCGTCGGAGAACAGGACTTTCCCCCATAATTGCAAATTGAAGGCGTGCTTGTCGGTGACCTGCCGTCAGTTTCGGGCCTGTAGCAGGCCTTTTTGGGGCCACATTCGCTTGCTTGAGCCTTCGACAAACTGTCCACTTGCTGACAGCTACCCCACGAACATTTCTGAGCTCCTGCTGGACGACACCAGTCAAATGACGACTTCGAAGAGAGGTTGACACGATAAAACGGTCATCCCTCTCCGATGTGCACCGGCGCCGTCCACTTCTTGGTCTCGGGATAATGCCACCAGTCTCCCGAAAGCGTTTAGAAACTTTCGAAACACAGGACTGGCTTATGTGGAGCTTATGTGGAGCTTATGTGGAGCTGACGTGCGACAACCCGCTGGCTGAGCCCTTCTTGCAATAGGGCGACGATTTGTGCTGTTTTGCTGCTTCTGTAGGTAAAGTATCCATTTTCGTCCAAGGTCAAGGGTCAAAAGTAGCGGAGATGTGTACGGGTCAACGTGTGAAAGCCGGCTGATAAACAAAATCCGATAACACGTGCTTTTATAGGAGGTCACAACTCGCGACGTATCATACAATTGAAACATGTCTTTTTTTCCTTACTTCTTCACGTAATCCGGGATAGCTTCTTAAATACTGACGTGATTTGAATGAATTTGGTATCAATTTAATGTTAACAGTTGAACCTTTAAAATGGTGCCATTTTTATTATTATTAACAAATTATTTAGTACCTACTCAAGATCGCGCGGAACCAATTTCAAGTAAGTGATTCCATACTTTTGCTTGCGAGTTAGTTTCAAATTTGTTTTTACAATGATAATGAGAAAACCAATGTTTGTGCGAAAACATATATAAAAAAAAAACAATTATAATCATTATCATAACCAACATTACAAATGCGAAAGAGCCTTTGTTTGTTAATCCTTCCTTTACATTAAAACAAAGCAATAGATTGATTTAAGTTTACATTTACATTGAATACATTTTATTCCTTTGGGAATCTGCGACAGACTAGAGTTCCTAGTTATTACATAATATTTTGTGTTATCAACAAAAGCGCTAGCCGCTAGCTAAACCATTTTACAAAGCAACTTAACATATACCTTATTGAGCTGTGTGCTAAATCTTCATCAGCCCCTATAGCTCTTAACACGTAAGATGGCTCCAGTGATGCAGATGTGCAAGCTGACCCACTTGACAGTGCAATATCTTTTAAAGCCATCAGCAGTGATTCACCTGAAATAATAACCAATTTAGTGTAAATACTGTAAAAAGCTCTTCTTATATGACTAACAAACACACCATGAAAGTAAGTTAATAGAAGCGATTTCAGCCATTTTTAAATAGGTATATTTTTCTATCAAACTGATAAAGTTAGTCATTTAAAAATTCAAGTCGATACCAATAGAGAATGAGAGATTTAGTAACACCTTATTGACTTAATTTAAGTATTAATTTCGTTTGCTTTGGCTGTTCCATAAATGAAAGACTGCAAAGATTTACTTCATTTTAATATTTATAGTAAACATTAAACAAGACTAGGTACCTTTAAAAAGAATGGCCGAAATGTTAAATGTTTAGTTTATTATGTTAAATGTTGTATTACATGAATATGTATTATAATCTTATTTGATCACCTACCTTCGACATAGGCAAATGATAAATTTAAACATCCAGGATATGTATGTACAGGATCTCCATTCCTTATGACATGTGTAAGTTTTGAATATATCTTATCCAAGAACCTTTGGGACAGGGTTTGCATCCAAGCATGATCATACTCCATTTCGCGACCAGAAAGCTCACAAGCTGCACCTGTAAAAAAACTGTACTCACAATCCTGTTCTTTTATTGATGGTAAATGTAAAAGATCAAACGCTTCTGTCTATCTTGTCTATCGCCATATCATCGTTATCAAACAGCATCGTTGTGTAAAATAGGGGCTGTATACCGGTATGAATATGAGTATATTATTTTTTCTGTATGACGTCATCATTTATTCTAGTACAGATACTATTTTCTGTATAAAGAAAGTAAAATTTGAATACAGATAAGTTTTATACAGTTATTTATTGCAGTACTGTTACGACACTTTGACCTTGGGTGTGTATTGAGTTTGTTTTATGAAATAGATCATAGGCCCACGCCATTTTCATTTCAGTGCTTCCTTGCTTGTTGTGATGTGAAATGGCGAGTGATGTATGAAATGAAAACTTTCATAGTATAATTAATTCGTACCCCGCGTCCCGCACTCACGCACCGTCATAATATAAGTACAGAAATTTAATAAAATATTTAAATAACTGTAGAAAAGAGAAATATGAGTACAGAAATTCGTCCAGTACCGAATTAATGTACTCATATTTTTACTAGTACTATACAGATATTTTATACCGATATGCAGTCCCTGGTGTAAAATAGTGAAGGGGATTGCCAGTTCTTAGATGGTTAAGGAATGTATGAGGGAGTAAGTGAACTGCACTCCCACCTTCGGATTTGTCATTCATCACTTACCATGTTCTAATGCTTTTACACTTCATATGGTGCAAATGTGCTATATGCACATAGCCGCGGCGATACCCTCCCTCTCCACATTTTACACTTACCTAATCCAACAACCAATGGTGTTGGGACTGTTCCACTTCTCATGCCTCTCTCTTGCCCTCCTCCACTCTGAATGGGTTCCACGCGAACTCTGGGTCTACGCCTTATAAATAAAGCCCCAACTCCCTTGGGACCATACACCTTGTGACCAGAAATCGACATCAGATCTATATTCATTTCATTTACATCTATAGGCACTTTTCCTAGAGCTTGGGCAGCATCAGTGTGAAAGAATATTTTTTTACTCTTACAAAGTGCTCCAATTTCAGCAACAGGCTGTTTTACGCCTAAAATAAAATATAATTTAAATCTTAAACATCATATAATTCACTAACACTGGATATTAAGTGTCACTTTTTTATTTATCAAATCTCATTATTTTTATTTGCACAAGGTGTGACAACCACATCTATTGGAAATCGTAAGCCTCTGCATTTGAGATCATAGTGAGTGATACCATGAACTAGACCAGGGATGGGCAAACTACGGCCCGCGGGCCATCTCCGGCACGTGAATGATCAAAGTCCGGCCCGGGACCATCAAACAAAAATTCAAGTGCGTGTGTGTTTCAGAAAATGCATACCTATCAATACTTTTATTTCACAGAAAAAATATTTATTTATTGGAAAAAAAAACCGACTTCAAAAAACAGGAAACTCAAAAAAGTAAAAACAGCTCTAAAAAGCAAGAAATAATATTGAAATCATATTAGCTAGATACCTAGATACGCATGTCAGTTTAAAAAAATGTCTATTGAAGTCGGGTGGTTGGTGGTCAGCTGGGGGACAATTTTGTTTCATTTAAACTTTTATAGTTGTTCCATTATCTCCACTTTTTTATTGTAAAAGCCCCACCCGACTTCAGTAGACATTTTTTAAAACTGACATGCGTATCTAGGTAATTAATAATATGATCTTATTTCTTGCTTTTTAGAGCTGTTTTTACTTTTTTAAGTTTCCTGTTTTTTTTGTTAAAAATTATTTTATTTTACGATTTTTAGTGATGGGTAGACGTAGACCTAACAAGGATGCTTCTCGGATGAGGAAACGACGGCTTAGTAGGTAGTGGTATTCCTATGTAAAACTTGAATCTTAATTAGGTATTATTTTTGTACTAACTAAACATTTTGGCATATTGAACCATATGAAGTAAGCCCAACAAAATGGTAACTGCTGTAAATCGTTGAGGAATTCCCTCGACTGTCTATGGTCTCCATCATCAGACCTGTAATGGCACTTATAACCCATATAGGTGATTAGAAATGAATTAAGACCAAACCCAAGGTAGCTACTGCAAAACGTTGAGGAGTTCCCTTGACTGTCCTTCGTCTTCATCATTAGACCCCTAATGACAGTCACAACCCATCTAGGTGTAAAGTTCTCATCAATACAAATTAATCAAGCCCAAACACCATGTATTTGCTGTAAATCGTTGAGGAGTTCCCTCGACTGTCTTTCGGCTCCATCATCATATCGACTCCAGACCTTCATTAAGTAGTGGTGCTTTAAAATACTTAATGTAAACATTAACAAACGCACTAGTCGCCACTACGATTTGCGAAAGTTCTCCTCGATTTCTCTGGGATGCCATCATCAGATCCTGGTTTCCTTATCATGGTACTACCCTTGGGATATCTCCTTTCCAACAAAAAAAGAATCATCAAAATCGGTTCATAAACGACGAAGATATCCGCGAACACACATTTAAAAAAAAATATATATATATATATACAAGTCGTATTGAGTAACCTCCTCCTTTTTTGAAGTCGGTTAAAAAATACAGCAAAAAATTCAATAGCCTGGCCCGCCATAGATTTTGTTAGTAAATATGGTCATGCAAATGAAAAAGTTTGCCCATCCCTGATCTAGACATAGAGCCATTTGCAAGCCTTTGTCCTCCTCTCAGATTCTGACAAGTAGGTATGTTTTTAAATATATTTTAAATTAATGGCATATTTAAATTATCCATTAAACTTTATTTTAAAAATACATAAAGATTCAACTTTAGTTTAAATATTTATACAATCTAATTTAGTAACTAAACACTTACCTATTTCATTATTAACCATCATTATTGATACCAGGCTGGTTTCTGGTGTCAATGCATTTTCCAGATCTTTCATATTAATTATGCCATTTGTTCCTACTGGCAAATAGGTAATTTTGAACCCCTCTCCTTCTAATGCACGGCATGAGTCTAGCACACACTTGTGTTCCTGCAAAAAAATTAGAACAAGCCCTTTGTAAAGTTCAGTTTGAGCATTTTAGTTATCTAACCTTCATGGCTTTTGTATAATATTACATTTACAGGCAGATATTTACCATGTAATCTACTTAAATATTCAAAAATAATATATGAAGTCAAAGTATTTTTTTTTATTAAAAAAAACTTAAGAAATGTACTTTTGAATCGTCCAAACTTTTTTTAGCCTACTACCCAATCAGGACATCTATTATTTAGCTTTGGAAAAGAATGGGCGCACAAAACTCCAATACTTCGTACTGAATCAAATATATCCGTTTACATGATAAGCAATTTAAAACATAGTAAATATATTGACATATACACATGTAGTATTATTTACACATAAAGAGAAGCAGGTAAAGTTGGCATTTTTGGGGTGCGATTTTGCTACTGAAGTAACTTTTCAATGTTCAATCAACAGATAGAATTCATGTAAAAAGTTCTTAGTGCAGCAGTGAGACATTTATGGGCTAGCAATGATATAGATTTATAGGATCTTACTATCTGTGTTGTGATAACATGCTTCTTTCTTGGAGCGTAAAAACGCGCTACACCTTTCACAGATATATTATTAGACTCAGTTGCTCCTGATGTGAAGATGATCTCTTTAGGATCAGCATTGATGAGATGAGCCACTTGTTCCCTGGCTTTCTCTACAGCAGCCTCACTTTCCCACCCGTAGGCATGAGTCCTTGAGTGTGGATTACCATGGTAACTGACAAGATATGGCAGCATAGCATCAAGAACCCTGGGATCCTGAAATAATAAGAGATGTTCTGAAGATAAACTACAAGAAATAGCAAGAGGGACTATTAAGAATATTATTTTATTTTGTTGTCAAACGTTTATGTTAAAGTTGTTGTTGCTAATTGTTGCTTTTAAACAACACCTTGTCATCTTGGCTGTTTGATTCATCTCCCACGCTAAAACCTAAAATTTAAACAACTTATGCCATTTTTAACCTAAGTTTTAGGTGACCCCTAGGCAAATTTAGCTAGCATGGCTTAGGGGTCAATGGTGAAATCAGGCATTAGTCTGCATAAAAAAACAACTTACTACAGGTGTTGTAGCTTGAGCATCGAAATAAAGTGGTCTTCCGTATTCTTCAGTCTTTATTGAAAACTTGCCGTCTAAAAAAGAAACAATAGCATAATTTAAATATATATTGAACGAATAAAATTAGAGATGAGATGAAAGTGCCAAGGAAAATACAACTTTTTGGTTATATCATAAATATGGAATCATAATAAAGGAGTTAAATTTTTGGCTCGATTAGGAGACTATATAATAAGAAACTGATCCATTACATAAAAAATAAACACTTCATAAAATTGTTGCACAATTGATACAAAATGTTTACCTGCGGCGGCTGACGAAAACATTCGGTTTGCCTGTATTAGAACAAATACGTTGTGCTTTTTCGGATGCGTAGATTGATGTAATGTTTTTGCCATTGCTGGCACGATTTTTTTTGTTAATCGAAACATTTTACAATTTTTTTGCTATAGTTTTTCACTATTCCGTATTTGCGGAAAATCTTAGCCCTTCCATCACATGAAAATGAATGAGTGAATGATGAAACCAACTAGAGATGAGTCGTTCATGAATGAATCCTTCAATCAATTGGACTAGTCCACTTAGCTCTCTCGTTCATTCGGCTCCCAATTATTTTACTTCATTTTAGTTCACATTTCACTGAAGAAGAGTAAAGCGAACAGATAGATTACGAACAGCGCGTGCAGAAACGAGACAGTTGCACCGGTCGTAGTCGGAGTCTGCCCGCACTCAATATGACGTCTTACAGTATGAAACATTAGGCTTATTTTTACTTGATTATTAGTTGACGGCGTTATTTGTTTACGTTTTCATTTTACAATGTTATTTTTATGTGATAATTTTTAAACAAGAAAATATACTGAAAAAAAGCAACTTGTCTCATATCGCTCTGAATGACTGTAATTTTATTACTCCTATCTAATCATTAGAATTACGAAACAGATTTAACTAAACGAATCAAATGACGCGATTGAACTTAATGACAGGACAGGGTGACTCAAAGGGACTATGTTTTGTACCTGAAGTACTGAGCCAAGTGAACTAGATGAACTAAACGAACTAGATGAGTGATATACTTCATCTAGTCCAATTGAACTATATCATTCTTTACACTTCAGTGAAGTATTTTGCGCATGTCTAAAACCAACCAAACCACCATTAACCAACCAGACGACACGGAACCGAACAAGTTTTTTTTTGTGTATTGTTTTATGGAGAATAAATGAATGTGAATATCTCAGTAAAGATGTGGGGCTTTACTAAGTCCTCGGGCGGACTTCTTGAGAGCCATTGAACTCTCATGCACACTCACGAACACTTAACGGTTATTAGTCCACCAAAATTTGTTTACATTAATATTCGACATAACACTTTAGAAAATAAAACAAAACCGCAGACATGACTCTTCCCTTTCTTTCCCGCCAAGAAGTCGAACAAGGCAAAGATATCTAATTCACACGACCTTGTTTTAACTTTATTTTCTTTGTGCGATGATGGTAAAAATCGTAAAAAAATCCGATAGAGTGATAGACGCCGATCGATAGTATTATTATGAAGATATACATATTTTTTTGGTATTCTTCGGTAGTGAACAGGGTTTGATAATTTGGTAGGTATCCAAAATAATTCATTCAGTTCGTTTTCGTTTGAGTACTGATTGATGTGATGAATTACTATGAACGCACCAATCCATTTCAATAACCAGTTACTGAGTAACTTGGTTGACTTGTCTTTAACTGTATAAGAAACGGAAGGTTTGTTGTTATCGCCAGGATGGTGGTTGCCAAGAACAAAATCTACCACCAACAAAGTACCTACACTAATGTAATGAATCCCTACTGGGAATTGAACCCGGTATCTACTAAATATAATAATAAACATCAATTGGTACTACAGAGGAGTAAAATAAAATTTATCAAGAGTTCCTCCATAACTTACCGCTCGCCTCGGAGGCTCAGTGGCAAGCGCTCGGCTTAATATTCGAGGTTCAATTCCCAAGTCAGGCCATGTGTCGGATTTTAATACCCCTGACCCCTGATCACCAAGCCGCAGTAGGACGAGGAGGTAGTTGGACCACAAATAATAATGGGTTGATCGTACATATATATATGGGTTGTTTTGTAGCAACATGTTATCTACTTCCATATACTAATAATATGGCAGATGGGAATAAGTAAAATAACAAATTTAACAATAACAAAACATTTATTTTAAACTTTATACTTGAACTAGCTTTTGCTAGCGGCTTTGCTCACAACACTACTTGTAATCGTTTTTATAAAAACCAAACTTATTAAAGGTTAGTATCTGTAGGGATAATCCTGAAACACTTCAGAATTTCTAACCAGGCCAAATACCTAATTCTTATAAGTTACAGGAATATCAGATAGATTTCCATTTAAACTTTCCACCCTTATTTCACCCGTCTACTCTAGGGGAAATTTCAGTCCTTTATTTATTCGAACATATCGTCGTATGTAAGTAGAGTGCGTTTCGCGTCTTTAGGCGGCGGCGGGTTTCGGGGCGAAGGCGCCGGGGTCCAAGCGCCGGTGGGCGGCGGGCGGCGCGCCGGCGTCGCTTTCCAGCCTTCCTCGTTACCGTCGAGGGCAGTCTGCGCGTGCACTGCTATCTCCGCCGTGTCAAATGTTAGGTACACCCTGAAATCAGAGTAATAAAGTATTAGGTTAGAACGTAATTATGCGGCATGGTCACATAGTGGTCACATACATAACTGAAAATGATTGAATGGAGCCATATTCAGTTATGTCTAAAATTAAATAATACTTAAAAACTCTTTTCTCTATTTCTTGTAGGTATATAAAATTATTTTGTCATCAATTTTATGCTTCAAGTATTGGTGATTGTACTCTGTTGTATATGTAATAATGCATACTTTTCCTCATCATTCTCTTGAATGTAAGTAAATGGTTCAAATGAAGCTAAGCGACGTCTGATGACTTCCTCCGTTATCTTTGTGCCAGCTACCAGTAGAGTGCTACTTTTGACAACATTTGCATTAGGAGTTTCCCCTCCACTGGTGTTGCGAGGCCCTTTTTCTTCCCTGAAAAACAGAGTTGATTCATTTCTATAGACTGAAAAGTAATATGGATTTTTTAAGCTCATGTTTTTGCTATCTATGATTGTTTCATAACTTGTGATTATAATATCTAATTTATACATTATTCATGTATTATTTATATAATCATACTAATATTATACAGAGGAAAGCTTTGTATTTTAGTAAGTATGTTTGTAACTAATAAACTCAAAACTACTAGTTCGATTTAAAAAATTCTTTCACCATTAGAATGCTACATTAGCGCTGAGTAACATAGGCTATAAATAAAAAAAAATGTCCACCAGTGCGAAGCCGGGACAGGGCCACTAGTTATCTATAAAATTAAAAGAGCATCTATGCTCTAGCACAGAGCGTTTATGGCATGAAGAAATTGTATTACTTACTATAGAGACATGACAAGAGTGTCTTACAAATAAATTGATTATAAGCATGGCTTTGTTATTTAGTGTTTTAATTATGTCACACATATATAATTTTAAATTGTCAAAGAGGCAAACCACTGAATAACTATCCCAAGTAAAGTTTTTTTGGAACAGGGTTCTGGTACAGATTTTATTTTATTATGCCTAAAAGAATCTTCGACAACTAGAGTTAAGTACTTACTTCTCTCGAGCTGTCACAAATGAGTCATATAGATACTTGACACGAGGAGCTGGCTTTTCCTCGGGTGGAGGAGGCTCTTGTGATGCACTGAATGGCTGATATGAGGCCACACCCCCTGCTGCACCAGCTGAACCACTTAATTTTCGTTCTCTTCCTAAAGTGATTTTAAATTTTTGTGTCAACAAATTCTACAATTTACTAAATGTCATAGTGTTTTTGTTATTAGGTAGATCAGAAAGACAATCAATAATTTATTTTTCATTGCTTTTCAATATTATTTCAAGTGATATAGCTGCCTGCCTTCAAAAAAGCTGGTGCTAAGTCATTGCTATTTAATCATATTTTAAAAATCTTTACATTATAATCTGGTTTGCTTTTCCCAAAATTTACTCGAGTGTTTAAAACAAAACGAAATCTATAGTACAATATCACTAAGACTAAGGGCCTCTAGTAAAAATCACATCTGAGTTAGGTACCTACCTGCCCGTGGTCGCTTGAACGTAGCATTCTGTGGCTGTGGGGGAGGGCTTTTAATAGCTTGAATAGCACCACTCTTGATCAATTTGCGAGCAATTTCTCGCGCATCGCGAGCCTCAGTGGGACGCTTTGGGAGAATCGGCTTTTCTGGCTCTTGTTTAGGCGCTTTGAGGGCTTGCAGTGCTTTTTTCTTTTTCTTTAATTTCTGATACTTTGCTTGAAGCATCAATTCCTCCTCTGTTAGATTAGATGGAAAGTGTAGATACACCATGTTTCTGCTAAAACTTTTGTTGTTATTAGTAAAATAAAAACTTGTGTTGTTTAACTGTTTGACACTTGACAGTTGATTGACAGGAAAGGACTGAATTATCTAAACGCTCTAAAATATGAGGAACGAGGAACTTGGAGCAGCAAAAATAAAACGTTCGCTATTTTACCGTTCCTCATTCCATTATTACGAGATTGTTCAATTTAACAGTTAAAATTCACCATCCAGTTAACGAAATCGATCCTAGACACGTTATTTTTCAGAATAATTCTGACACCACACTGGTTTCAAACGTAAATTCTAGATGAAAGAGAGTGCTTGTAGTGATGGGTAAACAGAATAAATAACTCGCACTCAACACTTGAACCGAGCTGCTAGTTGGGACGTGTGGGTAGGACTGGAGAAAGCTTAAAGAAAGCACAGGATGCCTAGTGCGAAATTCATTCGCTATTCAATCACGTTAACGAGATCGAGAATTTGTATGGCAAAATAATTTTGCCATACAAATTACAATTATTGTAAGTCTTCTCTCTAAAGTGTTAAACTGTGGTGCCACTACGACACCGAATCTTTTATTATTGCTCGCTTAATAGGTAGGATAATGGTATAGCATCATATTGATCGATGCGACCGACGACGTAAGCGGTCATTCTTACAGTTTTTTTTGAGACAGAGAGAGCTGATTGCCTCAAACGGCATTTTCATCGCCACCGGGCTTTTTGGGGGCGGCGAGGTACGTAAAGGGTACCTCAAGCCGTGTTGAAACGAATCACCTTCAGAGGTTTTCGAGAGGGAACGGCATCGCACACTTAAAAGTGCGCGTCCCCGTGCCCTACTAGATTCTCCGAAGGGTTCGGATCGGATCGGGGAGCGGAACCACCCGAGGGCGCCTCTAAAGGCACAGGGCCGTGGAGGAGGAGAGAAGCACCCAGGTACATGTTTGTACCTGGTATAGAATAGAGCGCGTGTGAGCCGGTTCTACGTAACCTTGTTCTACGAGTACGGTGTCTTGGGCCTAAACTAGCGTGCATTTTTAGTGTATTCTGTAAATGTGTAGTGGCATTTAGAGGATCGGGTCCTTACAGTTGATGTGATTTGAGATAAGATTACGTTATTGTATAAATATGCACTGATAACATTTTTAGCTATTAAATAACGTTTTTAATATACATAAATATGAAGATATGTTTTTTGAGCATAGTATGCTTCGATTGGCTGTACTTACACCTAGTTAGTAGTTACTTAGTACGAGTAATAAGTAGACGATTAGGTATGACTAAGGAAGCCTAAATGAGTAAACAACATACTATTGTTATTGTGTTGAAACAACGTCACGTCTAATTCCTAGAAAACAATTATTAATCATAATTACGAGTACCTACCCTCGGAATGAAATAAAAATTGAGTCATTTTTACCTAGGTACTACGAATCTAGGCAAAATTGCAAACAACCTACCGATTAATCATTAATTATGTGCCAACGACAGCTAAGGCACAAAACTAGAATACTGCAGAAGGTAATGTTCAGTCGGCGGCAGATCAACCTACCCAAATCTGTCAAATTTCTCCAATGAATATTGATCCTTACAACCAAACAGTAAAGGTCAAAATTGATTGTAGAAATTTGACAAACAAAAATTTTACAAACGCACTCGAGCAACGCACACAGATAGACAACCTCTCACGGACACAGAATGTCACAAAGGGCGGATCCAGGATTTTTTTCTGGGAGGGGCACAAGGGGGGAGGGGCACAAGGGGGGAGGGGCAAAAAATCAACAATGACTGTTAGAAATTAACATGATAGTATCATACTTCAAGTTTATTTCTACAAGTTCAAGTATGTATGGAAGGTTTATGCTAGTAGTCACTGCAAACGTGCACAGCAATTGACAAAGAGTTCTTATATTTGGCAGCACCGTTGCTCTTTTGGAGGCATCTGCTGGAGATACTACAGTATGGGCACGTGCCCCCCCCCCCCTTAAATCCGCCCTTGAATCTAACAACAGTTGCGCTCGGACTTATTTGAGATGAACTATGATGGAATCTCCACAGTACACAAAAATCCCGTCTGGTGGGGGGGAGGTGGGTTCAGGTGCCCGTGACATTACGTGTCCGTGAGAGGGTATATGTGTGCGTTGCTTGAGCGTGATTTATGTTAAGCCTACCTTCTGGGGTCTCCTTATTTTATACAACGACAGTCAAGACGACACAGATATTATAAGTGGACGCTACAACTTGACCTTAAATACATTATTAATTACTTAGTCTTTGTGTAAGCACGCAAGTCTAATGAGTCATTGTTATAAGCCCTTTCATAATATTTAGTGAGTAACCACCACTGACACTAAATCGACGTATAATCTGTGACGGACCAAAGGAGCAGTTATACTTAATCATGGAGTTTAAAGTGTGTGTGGTCTTCGCCGCTATATTGTTCGTTGGTTTAGCACGAAATACTGTAAGCTATCCAAAACATAGTACAGTTGTGAAATCGGAGAGTCTGCCTGTTAACCAAGATTCCGTTAATACGGAGAGAAAGTTTGATCAACAAGTTATTTCGAAAGGTAAGTGTATTTTTTTAAGAATCCAAGTGTCCGCCACCATCTAATTATCTACCTAAAAATTTACAACATATTGTAGTTATATAAGCATGAAAATATGCCTTGTCATGTCGTACGGCGGTCTTCAAGGCTTATAAACTAGGTAATTGATTTATAATAGGTACCTACCTATACCTATAGGTTTCAGTGTCTATCAAGAATAACGGTATGCATATAAGAAGTAGCATACTAGTATAATAAGGGACACAATATACCCGTTCATCATCATTACCTATGCTTATAAACGTTCCATTGCTAGGTTCAAATCTTCTCACATGAACAATAGTGAAGAGATAGCTACGGCCTTAGTTTTTTAAGCAGGTCCAATGCAGTTTAACGGATTAAAATTGGATGTAACAATCACCGGAACTAACTCATAATTGCCTTTTAATAAACGGTCACACATCCGGCATTTCGAAAATTGCTAGACTTGCAAAATCGCAAAATTAATGCGCAATCTTATACGTAAAGCTTTCGAAAAAAAATTAGTAGATTACCTACCTTCTTAAATTGTTAAAATCTTATTTAAGTATATCTACACGCCTGCATATCAGACTACTACAAACTGTCAAGTTTCCTCAATAGATTTTGAACTCTATGCATATGGCATACGGTTAAACATTTATTGAAGAAATTTGTCGCTTAGGTTGATGTGCAGGAGGCGTCTGAACCTAGTCACGAGTCTCGAAATCTTGTTATTGTATAGCTATAAGATGTGTTGTAGTTGAACTGGTTTTAATTTATTTTTTAGAGCACCATATTCCCGGACGTGCGTGGTGTCAGCACGACGGCTCCGAACCCACTGAAGATGACGTATGCCTAGCACATTGTATCCCCAAGGGGTATTCCTATGGTCTTTGTATAAGCAACACGTGTAGCTGCATCTAGAATAATCTGGATGGATAGATTAGGTACTTATCCTACTTCTTAGCAATAAATGTATTTAACATTGAAAGTAATTTTCATATTACCGACAGAAATAACTAAGTACAGTCGGCGGCAGATCAACCTACCCAAATCTGTCAAATTTCTCCAATGAATATTGATCCTTATAACCAAACTATAAAGTTCAAAATTGATTGTAGAAATTTGACAGTTTTGGGTAGGTTGATCTGCCGCCGTGTGTACTTAATAGTTATTGAAACAAAATTACAATGACTGTAAACATTGAAGAGTTCAACTACATCAATTGTAAAAATGTAAAAATATAAACAATTAAGACTTTTGTAAATGTTTTTTTAATTAAAAATCTAAAATAATTGGGGTTTCTTTATTTCGTAAATTATTTACATATATTTACAATTACTAATGCACACTGATCACATATTTTTCTAAACATAGCATCAAAAAATAGTGGTCACGAATCACAATTTATGTTGCAAGTAGTTTGTACTTTATTAAAACTTATACATTTGGGAATAGCGTAATTTTGGTATTTTGCTAATCCCACCAACTATATCTCTGGCCAATTTTCAATACTGCCTAGGTACTTTTAATCATTAAACTACTTGAAAGTAACTTATAAATTCTATCTTAAATAGATTCTAGGTCACCGGTATGATTATTTTGACTTTTCGCAAATATTAACAGTTTCTATGTGATTTAATGCTGGAATTTTAGGTTTCGTGTGCATTTCTTCACAACTGAGTAGATTAACTTCTTCTAAGATTTTGTTCCAACTGAATTCAATATCCTCTTTATTCGTAAGGCGGGAGCAAACTACGAAACGGATCATATATCTGCCCCTGTAGTTCCCGGCTACCATGTAAACTTCCTTTTTCTTTGTCAAACTGTCTAAAAGCTTTTTTGTAATTATATCGCCACCTCGCAGCCTAAAACATACAAGACCCATTGACGGTTCAGGCTCTACCAAGAATCGGTCATCCAACCGCACTAATTTCGCAAAATGTTGAGCTAAACTTATATGGTTGCGAATATGACTTCTTAGTCCTTCTGCGCCGTATATCCTTAATACAGTCCATAATTTCAACGCTCTGAATCTTCGCCCAAGAGGCATCTGCCAGTGTCGGTAATCAGGAATTTTCGTGTCTGTTTTTATATCGTCCAAATATATTCTTTGCACGTCGAAAGCTTTTATGAGATCGTGCCCATCTTTCACCCACATAGCGGAACAATCGAAGGTAACGTTCATCCACTTGTGAGGGTTGAAGTCGAAAGAATCGGCGTATTCTACACCTTTCATCAGATGCCTGTATTCAGGGCAAATGAATGCAGTTCCAGCGTAGGCTGCATCAACATGCAGCCAAACATCGTACTCATTGCACACCGGTCCAAGTTCATATAATGGGTCAAAAGCACATGTACCAGTAGTGCCCAGGTTCGCGATGACGTAGCAAGGTATTAATCCTTGTGAAATATCGTCTTCAAAGGCCTTTTTGAGCGTTTCACCTCGTAGTCTTCCGTCTGCGTCAGATTTCAATAGCCTCATAGTCATAGATCCGAGCAAACCAGCCTTTTCGACAGAGGAGTTGCATTGATCTGAAGTGTATGAAACCAGTTTCTTCTTGATGTCACCTTCGTCCAGGCTTGGGTTGACTTGAGTGAGTTTACGAACAGTTTTATCCTTGGCGACAAGTAAACCGACAAGAGTTGCTTCGCTTGCTGACCCCTGAAATGAAAAACAAAAAGATATGAATGAATGGTTTATTTACAAAAACACTGTACCACGTCTACGCAATTATTATTATTCATAACTTGTTAATAAACTGATCTATCGTCTTATGAGTGGCATATTATTAGGAGAACCTGATGAGCACACACGTCGAACGAAATGGGGAGCATTTTTGAACCGTTGACTAATTCTCACGCTATGATAGGTATCAATGTATTTCATGTCACTTTTAATTTGAGATCACCGACGAGATTCAAAAATCGCCCTTTTCCTGGCTGCTTTACTAAGCGATATGTACCTGTAGGTATTCAGTGTACGACGTTACGTACCTGGATGACCCCGCCTCCTCGACCCGGCGAGCAGTTAAGGAACTCTTCGGGTAGACCCAGTAGTTTGCCAAGCCAATTCATGGTCACAACCTCCAACTCCGTGCACGCTGGACTGGACATCTAAAAAAATAGTTTTGTTTTCGTTATTGTTCGCTAAAGATTATTTGCTGTTATTAATCTCTTATTATAAGAATGTTTTAGAACTTTCGTGTTACAAGCTCTGGTATAGGTACGTAAGGCAACGTAATGACAACGTACCTACGTATTTCCTCATGCGTATTTTCAGCATAGTGTTGTCCACTACTGGACGTATGCCTCTCCAATTTTCTTCCACATTGTGCGATCTGTATACTACTATTTACTCAAACAATCAAGTCATCGCTATGATTTATGGATACTGGTTAACTCACCGTGCTTGCCAAATGGCAGTTGGTGATCACAAACCCGTGCTGGGCATCTAGAATACCGAAACACAATAAGCCACCCACCACCCTTACCTGGTTGATATTCCACTTCTGCGCACTAAGCGTTTTGCTTCTACATTTATAATGCGTACAGCCAAAGAGTGGAATTCCCTACCGGCGTCTGTGTTCCCGAGTGCATATAACCCTAAAGTTTTTAAAGCCCGAGTGAATAGGCTATTTCTGGGCAAGCTTGTTCCATCGTCGGTCTCTTCTTAGCCCTAGGGATTAGAATGAGGCCAAGAGCAAGCCCATCTCTAAATAAAAAAAAAAAGAAGCCCTACCAGGGAATTGAAACACCAAGTTCAAACATTATTTTTATTAAATCCACGTAAAGGGTTAAAAACCTAAGATAAAATAAGTAAAGGACTAGATACTCCTTTTTGAAGATTTGTCGTACGTTTTCGCCGTACGCCGTATACGCCTTATGCTGTACGCTTAACCACTGAGCCATAGAGCTTCATCTTAATACAAGTGTACCTAAAATACTAACCCAGCTGAAACCGATGACACCCAGTCCATCGCCGAGTATAGTCCCCACAATGCTAGCGTAGGATGAGCCGGTGGGGTAAAACGCGTGGAACCTCGGTGAGTGCCAGTGTGTAATCTGGAAAATAATGAAAAATTTGGAATTTTCTTAATCATCTTTTAAAAAGGTGCTTTGGTGACTACGTTGGAAGTTATGGCGCCATATTTAGATTATAGAAAATATAGTGGTAGTTAGCCAGGCAGACTTAAAACAAGCTCTATCACCGACCGAAACTGAGTACAATAATATATTGGGTATCGAGCCCAGGATCTCTAGGTCTAATACCTGCCGGTGGTTTTAAAAACAATCATCATCATCATCATCATCTCAGCCAAAAAACGTCCACTGCTGGACAAAGGCCTCCCCCAAAGATATGAGGGGTATTTGCCGTAATCGCCACGCTTGGCAGGCGGGTTGGCGATCGCAGTAGGTTGAGGGTTACCTCAGAGAGATGCTGCTGCCCATCCTCTGGAATGGTCCCTTAGTCGGCTTTTACGACACCCACAGGAAGAGATGGGGTGGTACAATTCTTTATCCCCGGCACCACACGGGGTAAAAACAATACATCATCATTATCAACTCAAAACGCTCCACTGTTGGGCTTAGGTATTCCGACATGAACAATTCCATCCATCATCAAACATAGACAAACACTTACACAACACACATTCATCATCCATCCACATGGGCGCATGAGTAACCCAATACGCTGTCATATTACCATTTGGAGAGTTCTAACGACTGCCGTATTAAAACAAAAATCAGGACCAGCGGCTTATCGTGCCTTCCGAATGTATGGACTAATACTATTGAAATGATAATAGGCAGGTATATTGCAACTTACGCCAGGTAAGATGGCCTCATTGAAGTCTTTGATGATGTCTTTCCACTCCTCTGGCTGCTCGGGCGCATTTTCTGGTAGAGTATTAACCAAATATCCCGGTTCTACGGATGGCAGGACATCCCTGCAAACAAACAATAGTTGTTGTGATGAAGACAAATGCCTCATATAATAAAAATAATATTTCTATATTACATATAAGCGAAATTTCACTGAATGACTTATATAATGACAAAATCGAGATTCCATCGTGTCTCAATGCCCCTGATTATGGTATTTCCTCCTTAGTCCAAATGTCAAAATCAGCCCACTGAGACACGATTGTGGACGTTCAAGAAGAGAGGGCCTGTTCTTTGAAACCGTCTTTAAATTAACCTACGGTATTAATCAGATGTTTGATCTGATTAATAACAGAATTGAAACAACTGCTGGGATGTAAATAATACTGCTTTATTAAATTATTCAAAGATGGCGGGGACGCAGCCGCGCGCCATAGACACAAGCACATACACATTCCTCCCCAGTTCATAACTACTTTAGATAACAACAAAGAGATTAACAGAAACGTCGAGACGATGACCGTGGAGGGAGTCACAGTTTAAACAAAAGCTTAGATCGCGAGTAGTTAGTTAATAGTCACACATATTTAATTTTTATATATATATATATACGAGTAAGCACAGTGCCTTGATCTCACCTGAGGTAAAGTGATGATAAGGCCCATTGTTGGAAGCGCACTTCACCCGGGAACCTCACCTCAACTATCACTAGTACTCAACAACTAGTAGTCAACTATCACTAGTAGTAGTACTAGAAGCTAGAGATAAGATAATAGCCAGTGCCATATTTCTTCAAAACCCCTGATCTCCATACATTGATTCCCAGCAGGCCCTATTCAATGTCGACAACTACGTCATCAACATCCGATCTTAATATTTTTACAAATATTGAAAAATCAAATATTTATAAAATTTATAAAATACAGTGAAAAAATTAAACGCCTACCCGACCCAGCCAGGAAACGAACCTGGGTCTTCCGCAATCCGGGCGGCTGCACTGACCGCTATGCTACCGGGAAGGCTAACGTAAGCGCTGAATTTTGTCACTGCTTTATAATGCTTTTTGAGTGCTAATAGCGGCACAGCGCGCCATATATCCAAAGGTAATTGCAACCGATGGCTATGTAGATTAATCTTTGCAGATAAAATTCAGCGCTTACGTTAGCCTTCCCGGTAGCATAGTGGTCAGTGCAGCCGCCCGGATTGCGGAAGACCCAGGTTCGATTCCTGGCTGGGTCTGGTAGGCGTTTAATTTTTTCACTGTATTTTATAAATTTCATAAATATTTAATTTAGCTTCAGTGCAGCAATTAGCACTCTAAAATAAAAAGTAAAAATTTACTATAGCGTTGCGTTATCAAATTTGTGGTATTTCATCTGCAAAGATAAATCTACATAGCCATCGGTTGCAATTACCTTTGGATAGATGGCGCGCTGTGCCGCTATTAGCACTCAAAAAGCACTATAAAGCAGTGACAAAGTTCAGCGCTTACGTTAGCCTTCCCGGTAGGATAGCGGTCAGTGCAGCCGCCTGAATTGCGGAAGACCCAGGTTCGATTCCTGGCTGGGTCGGGGGTAGGCGTTTAATTTTTTTACTGTATTTTATAAATTTTATAAATACATATTTAATTTAGCTTCAGTGCAGCAATTAGCACATGAAAATAAAAAGTAAAAATTGAAAGATCAGTTAGGAATTAGGCAAGCTATATTTAAGATTATTTACATATAATTTTCGCAAATATTGTTGCGAGCAAATTACAATTTGAAAAACGACAAAGTGTTGAAAAATTTCCACGAGCGGGATTCGAACCCGCACCTCATGGCAGTGTACCTGACCCGGCATAGGTCAGGTGCACTGCCAACTATGCTATCGTGGCTCAATCCAACTCGCCGAAATTAATCAACACTTTACTTACTTTTACTTTATAAGCCAAAGGAGCCCTATTCAATGTCGACAACTACGTAATCAACGAAATTTTTCAACACTGTCTTTTTTAAAATTGAAATTTGTTCGCAACAATATTTGCGTAAATTTAAATGTAAATAATAATTTTATTTTTATTTTATTTTATTTTTTGAAAATTTATGTTGAAAAGGTGTAAATTTGACAGATTTGGATAGGTTAATGTGCATGTGTCTATACTCTAAATCGGGTGCGTTACAATTAATCTTAATTTCAAAATTATTATCATCATCATCAGCTTATTTTGTGTCCCCACTGCTGGGGCACGAGCCTTCCTTATGGATGGATAGGGGGGACTCTTTGACTTAGGTACTCGTGTACCATCCGAGGCATGCATCGTTTCGTATAAATAAAGTGTTTTATTCAAATAATGCTAAAGACCCATAGATAGCATTGTATCCGATGTTTGTTAACTGTACGAGTTAAGTTTGAGTTATGTATGTCAGAGACAGGAATAAAAGAAGTATGTAGAAGATATAATGGAGTTCACAAATGAGTTAGCGTTACAGTAAAGTAGCATTTGTGTTGCGCGTTAGATGACAACTAGTTCACGTTAGCCTACGTGACTCCGCGTCGCCCTCAAAATTACTTATACAGCAATAATTATTGAGGTTACTTATTAATTAGAATAAAATCAAAATACCAATGTTCGGTTGCTAACCGTACATTAATTTTAAAAGACAATATTAAATGAATTATTAAATTATTAAACTTAAACAAAATTATTTTACCAGAGCTTATGGTATTTTTTCTCTTTTGATGAAGTTAAACCTGCCTGTAAAGAAGCAAATTGTATTTTAATATTTAGTTGCGTTGCGTTTTACGAGTATAGGCGTGGTACTTACTTATTAGCATTGTTCGTAATTATGTGGCGATCATTAGAATAATAGTTTAATTAGAATGTTTCGTGTTTCACCTTTCGTGACAGCAAAAATTCAACGCGGCTATTAATCAATATATTCACTAATTAATTGTAGCCCTCGAAACCTTAAAAAAGGTTTTGCCGTTACTAATTAAACGGTTGAGATTTAATAATGTGTTAATACTATTATTTAGTAATCTATACTAATATTATAAAGCTGAAGAGTTTGTTTGTTTGTTTGTTTGTTTGTTTGTTTGAACGCGCTAATCTCAGGAACTACTGGTTCGAATTGAATAATTCTTTTTGTGTTGGATAGTCCATTTATCAAGGAAGGCTTTAGGCTATATAACATCACGCTGCGACCAATAGGAGCGAAGCATAAGTGAAAAATGTTGCAAAAACGGGAAAAGAGCCTAAAAAATTAAAAATGCTGCCGAAAGTCACTATTCCACGCGGACGAAGTCGCGAGCACAGCTAGTTCATATATAATTTGAATAATTTGCTATTAACAATGTTGACTAATGTATTTTATTTGTTTAGGCAGCTTCAATAAAAGTTAAAGTTTGTTGTTACTTGGCGATCATTAGATATTTCGTATTTAATATATTAATATAATACAGTTAAGTATATATATATTTTTTCATAATTTTATTAGCAAAAAATAATCCTACTAATATTATAAACGCGAAAGTTTATAAGTATGGATGTTTGTTACTCTTTCACGTAAAAACTACTGAATGGATTTGGATGAAATTCAGCATACAGATAGTTTATAGCCGAGAATAACACATAGGATACTTTTTATCTAGATATTCCCACGGGAACGAGAACCACGCGGGTGAAACCGGGAACCACGCGGATGAAACCGCGAGCGGCCACTTGTAATATATAAATATATTATACTATCTTTATATATAAATTATTTGATATATTCTTATGTCCAGCAGTGGAAGTGTCTAGGCTGATGATGATGATGATTGATAAAAAATTTCCAACTCGTAAATAAAGAGAAAAAAAAGGAAAATCCTGATATAATAACTGACAGATTCATCAATGCCCGGCCCAAACTATTGGTCCTAGAATGTAATGTTTTATTTTTAAATGTAAAAAGATAATATTATTAATTTATTGTTTTTTAAAGATTACGCGAACACTTTACACATTGAAATAAAACGTTTACTGATCTTCTCGCGTTTATTTTACTTGGTTATTATATTAAATTGGAGTTAACTAAATGAGCATTTCTCGTCAGGATAAACATTAAATAAGTAATGTGCAAAATAAACGCGAGTAGATCCGTAAAAGTTGTTTCATTTCAATGTGTAGTGTTCGCGTAAACTTTAGAAAACAATATGAGCATTTCTCGTATAAAAATGTTATTCGCTAACGTTCTGGCTGGTTAACTAATCACTCGGGAGCAAAACACTTGACATTGGGCAATTAGGTAGGATATCATGGGTAGGATATCATGGGTAGGATATCATGGGTAGGATATCATGGGTAGGATATCATGGGTAGGATATCATGGGTAGGATATCATGGGTAGGATTTTGTATACGATTGTGTATACGTTACTTGCATGGTTTAACTGACATTTAGGTGATTTTGAGTTGCAGTCATATCCTTAATAGGATAACTCGGACGGGATCACGAGATATGTTTGTTTACATAGACGAAGTCGCGGTTGGAATACTGGTTGTAGATAATCAATAGTGGTTTACTTTAGAGATGATTGTTTAAATATAAGTTAGTAGTATCTTAATGCCTAAATTAGGTATGTCTAGATACTAAGTGCGATTATGATATCTAAAACTTTTCCAATCCACAAATCGAACTAACTCATAATAACAACGTTTAATATTCTTTGCTTATATTTATTTATACAACTTAATAAATGACTACGGGTAAATTCTTAGCTATAAGATGGCTATGGAAGAGAAGTGTTGACCGATTAGACTGATGCAATAAAAAATAATTATTTTATGGTACTTATGTAAGAAACGTATAACTAACAGGTTAAGTAGTTAAGAAACAATTAATTGTTATCGTCCGCTACTGTCTAATGTTTTTTTTATAAGAATTAAAAGTTGTTATTGATACAAAACCTAATTTAAATATAATGAAATGATTACATTTTGCAGCACCGATTATTTCAAACTATTTATGAGTAAGTAAACCAAGAACGTAACGAAACTTTAAGCTTTTATAATATTATAAAGTGATTATAATTTCTGGTGCCAATCTTTTGTTTCTACATGGTCTACCAAAAAATGTAATGTCGTTTGTATTTATAAGAACAATAACTAATTATTTTCTAATAATTTATTGTTAAACTTTAAAGAGTAGTAAATTTTGTAAAATAAACATATTGATATTAAATTTTAAACATACAAACAAAAAGTTGAAAAGGAGTTAATTGTTTAATTTAAAAAATCTGTTTGTGTTTTGTTTGCGATCAGATAAGAACTTAAAAATATTTTATTACTATATTTCCTAATTAATGTTTTCATATAACTGAATGTTAACACAACATAACATTAACTTAGATTAATAAATCAGTAACATTATATTTATCTAACCTTTGCCTTATATTTTCTGTATAATCAGCTATCAAATCGATTGCCGCCTTCCCAAACTCTCGAAATTCTTGTGCATCCATTTTTGTTGCACCGAAACACTGTTCACACTAATTAACCTCTTTTATAAAACAAGTTTTAAACAATTAAAACAACACAAAAGTTTTTATTAATATTAAAAAGTTTTAAATTAATTGACAGCTTGCAAGAGCACTTGGTGTTGTGATGTTGTTCTGTGAGATAATGGTGGCACCGGCTTACCGAGCTAGATTTATAGGCGCAAGCGCAGATCGGCTTTCTACTGCGCCTTGTTGAGATCGTTGTTTACCAGATCGCGAGGGAACGTGCGAAAAAACTTGTAGGAGTACGACGATTAACCGCTTGTTGGACATTTTAAAATATTAATACACAATACACAAAAATAACGGGTATTACAATAGTAAAAATAACTTTTATAAAAAAATATTTGGGATATGTACACAATTAAATAATCAACGTTACGTTACGTATGTTAAATAATAATGTATGGTTAAAGAGGCATATAACATTTTATAATTAAAAAGAAACACGTATTCATTATTATTATTATTATTATTCAATATGTAGGCGTACTTATGTATCTATTTAAATAATTAATTACACTAAAACGTTGAAACACGACGTGTTTTCTTATTTATATGCTACTTATTCATAATAAGGTACCAATTATTATATTTCTAGATTATCCATGGATTTTATCCACTTAAAAATATGATCACTGCAATTTAGGGTTTTCAGGAAATTAAAGTAAATCTATCACTAACTAGTATAAACAAAAGGATTTGAAAAAATAAAGTATTTTCCAAATTTATTTAAACGTTGTATTTCGTTTCACTTCACCTGAGTCTGAGTATCATTCAATAGTTCATAAATTAAGTCAACAGGTATATTCCGTTTAAACGCACGCATTAGTCGGAAATAAAGTCCATACTTTATTTTTATTAAAAAGAATAAAGTATGGGGATGGAAAATAACGTAGGATACGTTATTTTAAAGTATGGTTGGCAACCCCACACACGCCTGCACATCAGACTAACAAAAAATTAATCAAGCAATCTAAATTTCGGCTCCGTTTGAGATGGATTTCCCTTCTTCTACATTCCACAATTGTGTGTTAGTGGCCGGATATCTTTAAACATTTGGACATACGATAGCAGAATGGCTAGCTGAAGTTCTATTAACGGTTTTGTTTTATTTAACGGTGGAACGAGGTAGCAGACGAAGGTATACCATAATCGTCACCCTATACTAGCCCACTGCCCGAAATAGGCGTCTCCAAGTGCACGCCACCGAGCACGATCCACGACGTATTTTACTAATATTCAATATAGTTCTATATATTCAAGAATAGCCACTTGCATTTAACTTTAAGATCTGTAATACATTACTGCATTATAGTACATAAAATTTATACAATAAGTAATAATTTATGTAGTGCATAAATTGTAAGTAGACCTGGGGCCCGACCGCTTAATCGATCGCTTTGACTTCGTGTGTGGTTTATGACGTCTTCTTGCCATCTGGCACCGCCTATTAAAGCAATATCTAAAGCTATAGACTTTAGCTTTTGATATTGCTTTCATAGGCGGTGCCAGGTGGCAAGATGACGTCACAAACTATACGCGTAGTCAAAGCGATCGGTTAGGCGGTCGGGGGGCTGAATAAATTAAAAAAAAATATCTTCACCACCACCGACACTATCAGCCAATACTAGTCTTATGACATAGGCCTCTCCAAGAAACAAAATCTATATATTAATACATGAAGCAAAAACTTTGTACCCCTTTTTACGAAAATTGCGTGGACGGAGGAGTATGAAATTTCGCACACTTATAGTTTATATAGAGAGGGAGTACAGAATGTTAATATTTTTATTTAAGGAGCGGCTGAAATCTGTCAACGCCAATCCAAACTCACATTCTATCTTATTTAATTTTTATTGCTTAAGATACAGTCCGTGCAGCCTTAATAAAATTACGGTCGAATTTCGACCACTGGGCGACCACTAATTAAATGTCCTCACTGTAGGGTTTAGATATTTGCAAATGAACAGTAACTTTCTGCGCTACTGCTCAGGAAGTCCTACTCTAAGGTTTTCATAAACATCATTCAAATCATCATCATTAGTCCTACTTTAAGGTATTCATAATCATCATTCAAATCATCATCATTTTTCATTCCAGCCAAAAGACGTCCACTGCTGGACAAAGTTGCCTCCAAGAATCTCCACAAAGTCCGGTTTTGTGCTGCTCGCATCCAGCAGCTACCCGCGACCTTTACCAGATCCTTTAAAAAGGACAAATGCTAATAATATTTAAAAAATACGCTTATAAATTTCTCGGTGGCCGAATGGCAGAGCGCTATTTGGCAAGCGTGGTGATTAAGCATTTACCCATCAATTGTAGTGATGACTTGATTTCAATGATAGAGGCCTTCGCCCAGCTGTGGGACAGTTATATAGGCTATTTACTTTACTTTTTACATTTATAAGTTATAAAACAAATACAAAAGTCATTAGTGATTGTCGGTCACGGCTGATCGGAGCGGTCAAGGCGGCGCCGGCGCATGGCGGTACTCCTCGGTGCCGGTACAGCCACGGTGTGCAACCTAGGTGCTGCGGTCTGCTGCAACTTCCGCTACCGGGTGTACCTGGATATAGGTACCTTATGTGAGTCAGACTCAGAATTATGGGCATAAATGTCAAGCGAACGGTAGCCGAACAGATATATTCACGGGATGAATGCGAGAAATCGTGATTCAATCCCCACAGGTCCCAGACTCTGACGTAAACCACCATCCCATAGATACCTATAAACAAGCGTAGGTATTAGCTTTTCTGCATGAATTTACAGGATTAATGTGTTAACTGCTAATAATATAAGATAAAAAAATCTTGTACCTACATATTATTATACCATTGTGAATGCAAAAATTAAATAATAAAAGTGCTAAATAATAATCTTTATTAAGTTAGCTTTTGAGTTCCTCAGTAGTGAGGGGCTTCGTTCTCATAATATTATATTCTCAAAATATTACATTCGCAAAACATTTACATTCGCAAAATATTATATTCTCAAAATATTATCTCTTGTAAAATGAAGTACAAAAGTATTCTCCATATAGCAGAAGATAAACATTATTCTCAAAATATTTCATTTATTTTGACCCGCCTGCTCGTTTGCCTCCTTCTAATATGAAATAAATAAATAAATTTCATTCAAATTGACGATAAAAAAAAAGCAATTAACTTTTTATGGTTTCGGTTGAAGAGCGCTTCTACCCACAGAACAGTTTCTTCTACCTTAGGCCTAATTTTCACTTACCATCAGGTGTTATGACGGCCAAAGGCTTCTGTGTGAAATAATAATAACCTAATTTGAAGGCATACTGCTGTTTGGTGGAAAACGGAAAATATTTTTATTAATGCATAAAATTATTTTGTAAAATAGGCATAAATAAATAACAATAAAGCGATGAAAAAATCTTTAAATAAGTTTGATATATTTATTGAATATTTATGAACCATAAAATAAGGAGTAAATTTGTAAAATTTAGTAAATTAAAAAAAAATAACAACAAATTTATAAAAAAATAATCTAAAGCAATATAAAAAATGTTACAAATAATAAATAAACACAACAAAACAAACCAGTTATTATTCTAGTTTAGTACCTTTTAAATGTCTCGATTTAATTTGACTGTAATAAAAAAATACTTTACTATGAATACCTAGTTTGCCTAACGACCACGGTATGCACGGTACAATATAAGACATGCACAATGCACACAGTAAATTGAAGAAAGATTTGTCCTAAATATAGGTAGGTTTATGAAGGCCCAGGATACAATTTTGTTATAACAGTTTAAAGAAGTATAGGTAACCAGCGTCAAGGCTGTTTAACCGCTCTATACACTTGTAAATTATACTCGATTCGATCCGGTCATTACTAGGCTGTATAACATGCTATGCGTACATTGCGTACAAAAGCCAAGTGTCATACTGGACTATACCGATTGCTTGGTTCTTGTTTAGTTAATAATAAGAACACCTAATTTTATTCACGCTTTAGTTAATGATAAAAGGATTTGTAAAGACACCCCATAGTCCTTAATTTAAAAGTAACTACACATTACATACATACATCTACCTATTATTATTCATTATTTACAATGCAATGTTAAATATTTTTTTCAAAGCCGTTTTTAATTGGTACCACTTTTTGAACCTTTCTCACAATTAAGTAACCCGTCAAAAAGTTTATATTTATATTTACTAGCCTTCAACATTTTTTAAAATATTTTACTTTCTTATCAAGACAGTCCGTCAATTTGTCTACCAAGTATTTCAGTATTCAAACGTGCACATGGCGTGTGGTTTAGGCTTCACACGTTGTTTCTATAAATATGATCCTGTAAGTCCTTATGTCCATTCCGCATTCAGAGGTAAACGTTATGGAATACTTCTCGAATTTGTCATCAGCGGGCACAGTGACGGGCAAAGCGAGCATAGCACCGGTGTGTTGTGCCATGAGGACTCTGTCAAGACGCGGCAGTAGCGCTCGAGAGCTTATACGGTACATCGTTTCGTTACGAAGGATGTGTTCGACGTCAGACATGTTCGTGCCACCTTCTGCTAGAAGCATGCCGAGCACTATCTTGCCAGTTGGTGTTTCTGGAAAAAAAACGTTACAAATCATTGTAATGAAATATGCAATCGTCGATCCAATGATCCGTTAAGACGCAAGAAGTGGTCAATATTACTTTCAAATAGACAAATCAGATAAAATTTTAATATTATATATACTCGTAGCTATGATAAACAAAAACTACTGGCCTATGAAAATGTTTGTAAGTACTTTAAAATTTATTGTGCGTTACCTATTAGTTGATCATAAACTTGCATCATTATATCAGACGCGTATTCGAGTATGGCGTATCGCAGGGACTTGAGCGTCAACTCGTTGTGATGTGGTATCACCAGAATTGTGGTCCTGTAACATTCACAAGCCTCGCCACAGCTGCAAGGATCCATGGGCCAGGACCGTACTTTGGCTTGCAGTGTGTCTATTGCTAAATCCCAACGAGGCTGCGATGTAACTTTTATAAAAAATTCTCCTATTTCACTTCTAAACCAAATCCATGAATTGCCGATCTGTGTACTAAGACAAATCATTTGCATATAAAGTTTATGATCAGGCACATCTTGTCCGCTCTCTTTCGGCAAACCAGTTAAAACTATTTCACTATCTATGAGATTTAGTCGCCTTAAATAAAATTTTGGTTTACGTACTTCTTCAAAATTTACAGGAATAATAGGTTCGTCGTCTGTTAAAAATATTCGATACGTTGCAGAAACAACAAATGGAGAAGATACTAACACATCTACTCTATTAGGTCGATATAACGGTCCAGTTACTTTACATTTCCGTATTGGATTTAATGATCCTATGTAACCATGAAGCAAAAATGCCATGTACGTGTCAAATACTCTTGTTTTGTTGTAACCGTGAATAAGAAGGATACACGTTTCTTCTTCAGTGAAATTCGCCATGAATTTAACACTAAGGTACATTTTTTTCCCGTTATCTGCTGCAGGTGCCTTTTCAACTACAAAGTTATTTTTCAAATTATTAAGAATCACGTAGTTGAATACCAATGATTCTTGACTCGTTGGAAAAATAGCCACTTGCCGTGTGGAGCTTCTGAGAAGCGGCGGATTAAACTTTACAACATCTTTAGGTTTAAACATAGGTAAAGTTACGTATAAATGAATGGAAAAAAATAGCATTTGTATGAAGTTAGGTTCCAGAAAGTCTACACTTTGCAGAGGAAAATACATTCTCAGTAAATTCATCGCTTCTATAATTAGACAAGCATTATTTATAATTCCTGCCACTCTTTCATTTTCATCGTCCACATCGCAGAAAATTGAAAAGTGTTCTTTGAGAAAAGTACAACAGTTTAAAATAGCCGATATTATTGCGATGCCATCTGACAAGTCCGTTGTTATATTTGTTATAACTTTCCTAGGTTTCTTTTCGCCAAATAGTGATTTATGTTGTAAATATATTTGCTCGTTGTACCAGTCAACGAGAATCTTGATAATATCTCTAGGTTCTGTGGTAACACAAACGCATTCAAAAAAGCAACTGTCCATAATAAACACTTTGTAACTTTGTAGAATAAAATCTATCCAACATTGCTTATTAAGTCTATTAAATAAGTTTCCATTAGCGAGCAGTTCCCTGTTCAATATTATATCAGCATTGCATTTTGGAGTAACATTTTCTGTGAAAATAACAAATTGATCGAAGCTTAATAAAAATTTCGCCTTGAGTATCCACAAATCAGCACCACGTGATTTCAATAAATTTATTATCTCTCTATAAGTATCATGTATTTCCTTCACATATTTAAAAGGTTCGTCCACACCTGTGACTCTAAAAATATGAAAAAAAAAAATATTTATCACATTAAATTAAAAGCTTAAAAGCAAAGATTACAAATTGTGAAATCTTACGTGATTTTACGTATATGTTTCATTAGAGGACCAGCAATTCTTTTCACAAAATTCAAATAAGAAACGTTAATTCCTTTGCCTTTTGATGTTGTGGATGGAGAAGATATAGCTGAAGAAATTGCATGAAATGTGTCTGGTATAACTGGATATAAGTCTCTATGAAATCCTTGTTGAAACATCCATTTTTCTAGAAATTTTGAACTTGTGTCTAAGTAATCGTATAGTTCGGTTTGCGAGTTAAGAGGGAAATAAGGGTAGGGATTATCTTGAGGTTGCACTTTATGCAGTGTATGTAGAGTTAAGGGACAGTATGTAAAACAAAATGAAACTTCCACATCGCAACCTGACCCACATAAGTGATTAAAGGATATGTTCAAATTTCTCATATAAGTTGCTTTGCAACAAATTTTAATCTCTACTGTCACTTTAGTTTGGAGGCTTTCTTTTTCATATTTTTGACATTCAAAATCAATGAATTTTACTACTAGATTCGGTTCTTCTCGAGACATACATGAAAAACTGTCTCTGCTAGAATAATCTTCATATGTCAACGTGATTCTGCGTGATAATTCATTGCCTACATGACACGGAGGAAACACTATTCTGTAAGCGCTGGAAGTTAAAGCCGGTGTTTGCCGCTTTCCAATGAATGTAAGGTTGTGGTATGGAGTAGTCATGTTTTTGTCTAGATATAATAGGGCTGTTGAAACAAATCTGCCGTGGCTTTTAGGATGAAATTTTAAAGTAAACGAAGCTTCGCTCTGACGATCTAAATCGAATTTTGTATGAGTTTCATTAATAATGGACTGATTGCCTTCTGAACATAAATCTAACGAGAAATTTGGAGCCAGTTTTGAAGTCAAAATTGCAACGTGTAAAAAATATTTGGACACATTTTTCATAGTAAACTCAATTACATTGGCAGTTTGTGGTTTAAAATCTATTTCAAAACGTTCTACTGAAAATTGAATCCAAGGTACAGTTATTACTCCAGCTATTCGACAGTAAGGAATGTCTTTATTGATTATCTTCAGTTTAACCTTTGGATTATTCTCATATGATCTGAAATAAAGCTATTATTAGTAATTACAAAACAATAAAACTAATCTAATTTAATTTTGGAAGTAACGTAACGTACTGTTCATGTTCTCCAATGTAGCTTTGAAGTTCTGTTGACCATGAGTTTGAATCCGGGGGTCCAAGTAACCCATTAATTTTAAAAGGTATATAAATTTCATATTCACGTCGAAATATATCATACACTTTTATATATACAATTTTTGATTGCCCACCATCTATTTCAAAGTTAAGCAATCTTTGCTTTTCATTACCTTGAGCAACATAAACATCAAAAATATTATCATCTCCTGTATTCATTATTTCTACGAAGCTTTTTAAAGTGCTAGTATTTTGTATCGTGACTTGAACGTATGAAATCATGTTACATGGAACACGTGACATATAAATATTCTTTGGATGAATTAATAACTTAGGCTCTACTACGTTACCACTTACGGGTAAAATAACATTTTCTTTGTTATTGATTTTCACATAAACATCAAAGGAGAATTCCAAAATACAGGAGATTTTTACGATAATTTCAAATGTTATTAATGTTTTTGGCCGAATTGTTCCGCTCATGGGCTCAATTTTAAAACCTGGTATAAGAGGTTCCATAACGTGGAATAGGGCTATTTCTCGTGATGAATTCTCTAGTTTTACTCTTTCTATAGTTTCTATATTTAAAGCAATATCCTTGAAAATTACAGCGGGCTGCAAGAATTTGATTGACAGCTTTCGGGTAATTATAGTACATTCAATGGGGAAAATCTTTTGCGTTCTGCTTATTGTAACTAAGTCAATTTCATGTGTTTTTGACTTTGTGGCCTTGCAAACATACAAAATATCACATATTTTACACGTATGATTTTTAATAGTCCCAGTAATAGGTATAATTTCAAACGGCGTATCAGGATATATTTCATCCCATCTAAATGTGACATCCACGTTAAAGTTATTGAATATCCTCACTGGTACAGATGTAATAAAACTTTCAGTTGTAACCATGCCAAATTTTAAATTTGTTTCTCCTACCATCAATCTAGGATTTCCAACTTGAACTCGGTATCCGTGTTTTCGGTGGTATTTGCCATCAATGCTATATTCAAAAGTCCCATCATAAATTCCCTCAATATATCCTAAACAAAATATCGTTACTTGTGTTGAGGACTTAGACTTTAGTTTCATTGAAAAATATTTAATTTTTTCATTTGTGTATACAACACATTCGTCGTTGAAGAAGTTAATATTAATATCGTATCTAGTATTGTTTTTAATAGTAATATCTTGTTTTCCATATGTATACAATCCAATTCTACCAAAGTCGATGGCAAATGGAAGAAAAATAATATTAAACACTCCGTATGTTGTTATTTTCTTCGGAATATATTTACAAAAATCAGCTCCATTCTTTTTTAATTCTACAGAATATTCGTGAATGCATTTGTCTCTACCCGTACTGTATTTTTCTACGACTGGTTTTCTTTCGTGTAGTCGCTTTGATATATCTAAATATTTATATGCTTTATCCTTTCTATCTAAATATGTAGTTAACTCTTTATTTAAATAGGTATACCTAGGATGTTGCTCGATTAATTTGTGCAAAGAATCTACGGTAACTTCTTTTGGCCTTTTATTATATATGACGTTTGCTTCTAAAGCAATTGTATAAATTAAATAATTTTCGTCGATTTTTATTATTTCTTCTGTAGGACAATGAGGATTACGAATTTGAAAGGTTAACTTATTTTTTAATAGCAGACAAGTAGGTTTAACGGTTATAGATAAACGCTTCGAGGAATTGGGAGGAATTGTAAAAATGTTAGGTGTCACTTCAAATCCAGTTATTCGGATGTACTTCATTTTCGCCGCTATTTTCTGAGATTCGTTTTTTATACGCACATATTTCGTGACTTTGGTATTGATAATAACGTCTCCATAGCTGACAACGCCTGGGTGGTGGGACAGAGTACAGTACTCAAACTCTCCAGAAATATAGTAACGTCCCACTTCCGAGTGCAGTTCATTATCACAACATCGTGATCCATCTATTTGTATCAAACGTAAATCAAATACAAATCTATTATCGAAATGTTTGTTGTGCATAACTTTTGAAATACACTCACTCTTTGGAATAAATGTGATTGCAATTGTGTGATTGTCAATTGGGCTTATATCGAAAGCTCTATGAGAAGCAGATACTTCTCTTGCTTCCTTGAATTTCTGAAACCGATAGATCAATGTAAATCACCATGCTTTTAATTAAACAATAATTAAAGAAATGAAATGGAAAAATCATTACCAACAGTTTACCGTCGCACATAGTCTTAAGGTAAGCTGAAACTATTAAATTAACTTCCACATCTAAAGCTATTTCAGTTGATAGTCCCACAAAAGAAATTGGAAATTCGATCATTTTAAATCTATGAAATACGTTATCTGGTTTGTATCTGGAACATCTAGATGCTCCCGCTTTCGGAAACATATTATACGAAGAAATCATAATTGATTAGTTTAAAAATAAATTATAATTTCATTGTAAAAATCTAAAAGCAAATAATTTATGACAGTAAAGTCGCACACAATTTTCCTTATGAGTCGTACTGACACTGACGTTTTTTTTTATAGACGATCTTTTGTGTCGATCACGGTTGATTCGCTCAGCTATTTTCAAAATTCTTTTTTAATTTAGGGATCTTTTGACATTATGTGATTATATTACACATGCATGTAAAATATTATTCCTTATGCCACACAACCTTAGAGCATACACAACTCGTGACCGTTACTTGCTTATTGTAAAATACATTTATTATTCTAAATGAACTACTGGTAGATTTTTGTTAGCGTAGACAATATTGAAAAGATTGTTGCCTGTTTATTTGCCATAAAAATTATTTTAATAGCATCCAATTTCTTAAGTCTATTGTTTCGAAACGGTTTAATTGATAATATGAATCAAATTTAGTATAGACAACCTATGTAGCAACTACAAAAAGTAAACAAATTAAAACAATTATTTAACTTTCGTCCATCATTTACTTATTAATACAACCTTATGTCTATACCTTCGTGGTTGCAACGCCCAACTTTTTGGAAAATAAAAAAAAGTAAGTTGCTAATAATTTTGTGCTAGCATAAAAAAAAAATGGGACCGACGATCTGGTGAAGGTCGCGTGAAGCCGCTGGATGCGAGCAGCAAAAAACCGGTCGTTGTGGAGATCCTTGGGGGAGGCCTTTGTCCAGCAGTGGACGTCTTTTGGCTGAGATGATGATGATTAAAAAAATATATTTACCTACTAAAAAAATGTTTCCTTCAAAAATAAAATAAATACACAAAAATCACGTTTTTTATATAAGGATTTTATAGTATGAGATTTAAATCTTACCCCGAAACATAAATAAAAACTACAAAAAAGGACACAAAACAAAATGGTATTCATTAACGAAATCCTCGAAGAGGAGAAAGTATGAAAGCGACTTTAATTTCAGAATTCCCTTTCTTCACTGCGATACCAGATGAGTAGAAACGAAGTGCCCTCGCGAACGGGATAACTTGCTGGAGTAATATTGTAGATGGATGTAAGCACCGGGGGTGTGTCGTGCGACTCCGGAAAATTAGTTCGGGGCGGGGGGGCCCCGTGCACGGCGGCGGAGGGTTTATCAGATACGGGGGGTGAAAAATTACTTCTCAATGGGAGGTGGGGTAGCGGGGGGCGCGGGGCAGGGCGTGGGCGGCGCCGCCACGTGGGCCCGGAACGGAGGCGTCCAGATACCTACGAACAGGTGCGGTGTTTACGTTGGTACGGGATAGCGGGATCGCGGGATCGCGGGATCGCGGGATCGCAGTGGCTGGATGTTTGCGGTGCGCGCTCGGTGCGTGGTAGTGGGATGGAGGCAGGCTTCGAGGAGTGCGAGCGGCCAGGCCCGCTGGGCTCTCCGATGGGCGCGCTCAACCCTCCACCGGCGGACGTTCTGCTCGCGCTTCTCGCCAGAAATAAAGCACTCGAAGGTCAGTTTCGGCATTGGCAGTGAATGACTAAGAATAAAAAAGTCAAAGAATACCTTTAGAATACAGAGGAATTGAGTAGTAATTTAAAAAAAGGACCGGTTCATTTTCAGTTGCTGCACAAAGATATATAGCAAATAACGAGAACTTCTCGCTAGAAATATTTGTAGTACTTGTACCTAGCTCAGTGTGAACATCGGCAGTTAATGACAAGGCCTAAAAAAACTTGATAGGAGATTAATGAAAAACTTGAAACTTAACCTAGTGTCTATACAAACTTGAAACAAGTTTGTATGGACACTGGGTTAAGTATTTGTACAGGTAAAATAAATCAAAGAAATAAAATAAATAATCAATTACAAACATTAATTTTTCAAAATTATTTAGCTTTATTTTGTGGTTCAAAACAAAAATATTATGTGACATTTCAAATTTAACAACGGCGAACGTCAATGTCATTTTGACCATATGAGTTTGACGTCCTAATCACGGCTTATTTTCATGTTTTGTCTCAATAACTCAAACTCTCCTATCTTAGTTTGTTTATTGCTAAACTTCTTCATACAAAAGTACTGTACATAGACTCGGCCCAAATTGAAACATCTCCTTTGATTTTTTTGTTAGATACTTACCTACCTATTTATACCTATTTACTGGGGGTTCTCTCTAAGGTCAGGCGGTACTTCACGCCAGAACAGCTGCTCCAACTTTATCAAGCACAAGTTCGATCATGTATGGAGTACTGCTGCCACCTTTGGGATGGATCAGCCAAATACCATCTGGCTGCTTTGGACTCGATTGAAAAACGAGCTAAGAGACTCATTGGTGACCCTGCCCTGATAGACGCCAAGCTGCAAAATCTAGAACATCGGCGTAGGGTGGCTCGTCTGTCGGTCTTCTACAGGATTCATTTCGGGGAGTGCGCGAAGGAGTTGCACGACCTAATCCCACCATCCACTTTCCGCTATCGGAGCGCGAGGCGCGAGTTCCATCCCTATGTTGTAGATATGCCACCTTGTCGCACGAGCCGATTCGGTTCAACTTTCTTAGTGCGTACAGCTAGGGAATGGAACGCGCTGCCTGCGAATGTGTTCCCTGAAAGGTATAATCTGGACCTCTTCAAGGCTAGAGTGAATAGGCTATTTCTAGGCAGGCATGTTCCATCCTCGACCGCACCGTCACTTAACATCAGGTGAGGTGTAGTCAAATGCCTGCCTATAACCAATAAAAAAAAAAAAAAAATAAAAAAAAAAAAATCAAATAAAGTTACGCTTACTTATAGTTTTTATTTATACCAAAAAAAAACAATAAGCAATAAAAACGCAATACTAGGATATCATGCCAAAAATTAGCTAAGCTAAACCATTGTATCTTCTTACTAAATGATATTTAAACTGTCAATGCTTAACCTTTTTACCGCCAACAACTTCTATAGAAGTTCGAGATTTTCGTGCCGTCCACGCCAGCACTTCTATAGAAGTTCTTCTTTGTACCTACTTTATTAAAATACATTTATACGTTGGCGTACAGCAGGACATCGCGTGCAGGATAGTTGGGCGGTGAAAAGGTTAAACAACTTCTTTGTTTTTGTTAGTTCTATGCCATTAAAAACATACTTGTAAAAAAAAACAAGTCTCGCAACTCAGTTCTTCTACCGTAAAAAGATGTGAGATCCATGTTATTACATGGATCTCACATCTTAGGGTTTATTTTTATTCATTCATCCAAGGGTTTATTTTTATTCAGTCCCTATTTATGGGACCTTCTTTTTTAAGTTATTACGTAATAAGCTAACCTAACAACATCTTATAGTTACCATATCAATATTAAAAATCTTTTATGTTTTAAATAAATAGATTGACTTAGCCATCGCATGAAAACACAATGTATCTCACAAGTAATACATATATTATATTAAATTAGACTGTTTAGTGCGATTGCCATGGCCTGAACTGTTTCGAAAAAAGGATTGTACGGCCGTGCCGCTTTTTTGCTCGACTTACACTGCCGTGCCCCCAGATCCAACGAAAATATATGAAAATATGGAATTTTTGAACTCAAATAGAATTAAGGTAGGCATTATACAATATTAAGACGAACAAATTCTAACAGAATACAGTATTTTTCTTTTTAGCCGGCACTTTTATATTTGGACCAAAAAAGTTGATGTCCTTTTGTTAACATATTTTTTTAGCGTCTACAGGTGAAAAATAGTTACCCATTATAAATTTGAATACTTTATGTACGAATTTTAGTGATCCGAAATGGATTTTCCCTTTTTTATTTTCCATAATTTTTATTTTACCGAAAGAGCAACTGAAACATTTTTGAAATTCCAATTTTTAATTGTTAATTTTATTAACTATTTACTATTGTACGTATAACATAAATTAATACATAAATTAATACATAAATAAATACATACACTCAATTGAATAATATATAAGTATTAAAGTAATTGAATTGAAATAAATTTTATATTTAATTTATTTAGGTATTACATAACATTTACTTTGTAAGATGTTATGATTTTAATTTCTTTGTCACTAATTAAATAATTTTATTAATGTAGTGTAATTTAATTGATTAAATTTATTTTTAAAATTACCTTGGAATATTTTAAAAGTTTTAGTATTTTGATGGGGCCTGAAGCCGAGTCCGGGTCTTCTCGGGTTCCCTAATCACACCCAACGGCTACCCCGAAGTGCACTTTCCCCCGAGGAAATACCTGTTTTCTCCAGCAGCGAAGACGCCGACATCCAACCATGGGATGGCGAATTGTACTCCCGAAGCGATTCGCTTACGATTTACACACACACAAGACACAGATTGCACAATACACTTAATTTGAATAATACGGCTCCAAATGCCCTTATTACTGCTTAAAATCTATTTAATTATCAACACACGATAACCTATAAACCAGCCCTGTTGTTTTCCCGAAACAAGTACCAAAAAAAAAAAGAGAACAATTAGTGAGGGGGCCATTATGCTACTAAATAAATTGAATATCGATAATCGATTCCCAAATCGATCCGTCCATAATACAAATCAAAGTTTTATTTCCAGCAAAAATAAATGCCTGTTTATTTGCAACAATACTAAATTAACAAAATAAGATTAATCTTCGTCATTATCAGAAAAATCTGAATCCATTATATTTGTAACATCGACAAATTCAATGTTTTCTTTATCCAGTCTGCTATCAGATAAAAGAAGAAGCCTCATTTCGTCAGTTACCTGTCTTTTATTATTTTTATTCAGCACTGGTCGAATGCTTGCCAAGTATGGATCTGAAGATATAGTGAATCCATTGAAGAGGTCTTCCGCGTATGGTGTTCTCTGATTTTTCTGAAGTCTTTGACCTATTGGCAAAATACTGAAATGTTTAATGATTTCTGCAGCATGCAACAAAAGTTTATGGACACTAGCAGGCATATAATACCAGCCATAAAGCTCCACATACAACTGAGCAGTTTCTTGTGCGAAATCAGCAAACGTATCAGTATTAATAGGCTGCCCTGATGACACAACACGTAGGATAACTGCAAACTTTGGATGAGCTCGGGGCTCAATCCGGTGATATCTGCAGTCTTTTCAGGATTTCTGAAGAGTGTTCTTGCAGTGTTACCGTCGTTTGTGGTTCCAGCACCGATTTTGAATGTAATTTGAATGTATAATTAAAACACAATGGAAATTGTTTATGAAAAATTGAAATTAAAATAGTTTTTATGTCAATCATTCTATTAAATTTCTACTAGAGCGTTATGCCACTTGTCTAGGCCTACTGGCTAGAATCCATAATTTTATCTCAGTGTATCGCCATAACAACGAAGTTAGTAGCATTATTGTGTTCCGAGAGTCATTAAGTTCCTCAAAGGTTGTCTTCATCCGGGTAAAGTGATCTTCAGCCTTATCGTCTCACCATCAGATGATGATTGATGATGGAGTTCACTGTTCTACAAAGAAAAGTCTACCCAACTTAACAACAGCATACTCTCAATAATCTCTATACTTAAACGGCAGACTAAGGCTAACACGCTACAATTACCGCCCACCGGCCGGCATCGTCGGCACGTGGCAGGGTTTTTGAAGGACGCATCGCCACGCGACGTGTACCCCTACCTTTACATTTTTCTATGGACTCGAACACAACTCGGCTTCATGTAATCAAGTTAAGTGCTCTTTATAAGTGCGGCGCGATGAGCTTTTTTCGATTCGATCGTGAGACAAGAGCTAGCAGCCGCCTTCCAACAATAACATCGCACTTAGCAAATTGTTCTAATGTGTATTAATACCATTTAATCGGAGCGGGAATGTTTATGGTGGACATTCTGACACTTGTCACGATGTATGTAGTTATACAGTGTGTGGCCTAGAACTGGGGATAATATTGAAAACAGTGACTCTCTAGAGTATTAGTATTTTTTTTGAAAAGATTCCAGTTAACCAAAACCTATGCATTACATACAATAAGAATTTGAAGTTAGGATTCATAATATAATCAGTGTAATAATGCAATACAATATTATCGCTAACGTTGTCAATGTCGTATACAGGGGTCTACAAGTTGTGTCACACAACCCTCAGAACAATAACTAAAGCTGTTATTATTCTGAGATACAACCTATAAATTATTTTCAAAGAGACTTTGTCAGAATGAATTCAATCGATCGAGTTGAGTGGAACTATTGCATTGTTTGCATTACATTGAATTTACGATTAAGTTTGTTAGAAAAAATCAAAATGTAAAGTTTTGATTTTAATTAGTTGAGACCATAATGATTCAATTACTAGTGTCTTAAAGAATCTCTGTTTTCTATATTATCCCCGGTTTTAGGCCACACACTGTATAATGTGATATTATAGAAACGTTTAATGGTTACTTACATGGTGTCCGGCATAGTGATGTACTGGCACTTCTAGAAATTCATGACTAAGCGAATGGAATTATTTATAAAAAATAAACGTGTGACTGCTTCTTATCACTGAATCTTATCACGCCTTTATACACAGCCAAACATGTAAAAACAAATTGAAATGAAACAACTTTTACGGATCTACTCGCGTTTATTTCATACATTAGTTTAATTAATGTTTATCCAGACGTTTCGAACCCTTTGCAGGGTCCGTGGTCACAGGGAGCCCAACACCATACTGCCAGACCAAAAGATACTTTGAGCTCTTTCAGCGTAAAACGGAACGCACGTGATTAAATTAAGTAAGGGTATACAAGCTACCAACTAATTATGAGACGACCAAAACCTCAGTCTCCCTGTGACCACGGACCCTGCAAAGGGTTCGAAACATTAGGATAAACATTAATTAAAGCTAAAGTATAAAATAAACGCGAGTAGGTCCATAAAAGTTGTTTCAATTGAATGTGTAGTGTTCGTGTAAATTTTAGAAAACAATAAAAAAAAAATACATTGCTTAATATGGTACATACTTAATATTAAGTACGTTTATACTTAGTAGCCCATTAGGTATTGACTATTACATTACTCAAACTTCAAGACATGCTTAGAGATCTCTTCCATTCCAGCAAACCCTAACCGCGGTGCGGAAAGATAGTGGGTATTATTAAAAAAAAGGTGCATAACTAAATATATTTTCACAAATTGGTATTTATTTTTTATTTTTATGCATAAATAGAAACTTGAAAAAAGACGTCTTTTTTAATACGTTTGCAGTGTCTTTATTACTAGACGTAAGTAAAAGTAAATGATTGATGGCCTCTGGCTATGATGTCAGGCTCAATCACCTCACCTGCATCTTATTTTATCTAGCTATTTTTATGTAGCATTGCTGTTTCGGCAGCACGAAACACACAGTTGAGGGTCCCGTGAAGTAACTACGCTTCCATACGCTTGACCTTAAAGGGACTGTCACAGAAGAGATACTGTGCTTACCCAAAAGATTTTTTTTAACTTGCCAAATGCAGTTAGTTGTTTACCACAAACCCGGGCTATGCATCGAAAACTCGAAACATAATTAGCCCAGGCTGAGAATTTACTCCAGAAACTTCGGATATCGTGCTGAGCGCTTTGCCAATCGGTAACTGAGCACAAATTTCTATTTAAAAAACTATGTTGTTAATATTAGAGCTGCGTTTTAATAGCGTTTTTTATATGAGTAGACCCCTTTGCGAAGGCGTATGATTACGCGGTTGGGGTGCGGCCGCCGCCGCCCGCCGGCGCCGTCGTCGGCAACCACGACCGGTTGTTATTTCACTAAACTTAGTTCCGAATGCTATTGTACTGCTATTGTTATCGTAATACAATCAGTTATTTACGTTTCAGCAAAACAATCCTTATGGGACTTAGTTGTACTTAGTTTCTGTATTCCGTGGGAAATAATAATTTGCCAATGTTAAAATGATTGATTTTAATATTGAGGTGTGTCCAGACTGTACAACAAAATATGTTATACTCGTATAGCAAAGTTATGTAGCATGTTTCATAAGAATTATAAGTGTGGACGAAAAACGTCAATAAAACAACCTTTTGCTTATAGTTTTCTATCTAGCTTACCTATAACTTATTATAAGTACTTATTACGCCGCCGGACCCGGCGGACTTCGTCCCGCTTTGACAGCATCCATCAAGTGATTAAATTCTCTTTGGTTTCCATGACAACAAAACAAACAAATCATTTTTCCTGTCACAAGTGTTCTCACACTCCAAAGGAGAGAATCAACCTCTGAAATTTTTAAAACTGATTTGTTGTGATAAATAAATATTTTTTTTTCATTTTGTATTGGAAAATTAAATTGTCGTTTTCAATATATTTATAGTGTGATTCCCGTAAGAATATGGGGATAAAAACTATCCTATGTGTTAATCCAGCTTATAAATTATCTGTATGCCGAATTTCATCCAAATCCATCCATCCGTTGCAGCGTGAAGAAGGAACAAATATACAGACGACGACGTGGTAACCTCTGGTCGGCTCGATCCACTGGCCCTTCGGAGAGACGTTGCGTCTCTCTGTATATTTTATCGCCTTTATCATGGGGAGTGTTCTGAGGAATTGTTCGGTTTGATCCCTGCCGCTGACTTCCTTCACCGCACTACACGCAATCGACTGTCTTTCCATCCACACCATCTTGATGGATGGCGATCTACTACTGTGCGTTTCTCACGTAATTTTTTACCACGAACTACAGTGCTGTGGAGCCAGCTCTCAGTGGCGGTATTTCCGGACCAATACGACTTAGGGATCTTCAAGAAACGAGCCTATTCCTTCCTTAAAGGCCGGCAACGCATCTGTGATTCCTTTGGTTTTGCGGGTGTCCATGGGCGGCGGTGATTGCTTCCCATCAGGTAACCTGCCTGCTCGTTTGCCTCCTTCTAATATAAAAAAAAGAAAAAAAGAAAAGACATACACACAAACTTTCGCATTTATAATATTATATACTCGTAGTGTGATAAAAATAATAATATTAACGGGATTATTACCATGTACTTTGTTGTGTGTGAGTATCCGATGTTTAGGCACAGTTGCATACATATTCACACACAACAAAAAACATGGTACCAAATAATCCCGTTTATTATTCTAATGTAAGTGATTTAAAAGTTATATAACCTTTTACCTAATGTGGACTTACCTTTAAAACAACAATAGGTTTATGCAGAATTTAGGAGGAGTAGGTAACATATGTTTTTTTCAAGTGCTAGCTATATAATCTAAGAAACAATTATTGCATTGTTTAAATAAATAATATTTTAAGGGTTTCTCTTTAACAATTTGTTTGGGCACGCTCTGTACCATGCTAGGTATCATTAAAAATAAAAAATAAAGAATAAAAATTTGTTTATTTTCCACCAAAACACTACATGAACCTGTTGTAAGAACTTATACTAAGAGCTTCTATACAAGAAAAACAAAGTTAAAAATAAGAAGTGAAGCAAAATAAAATATATTGAAATAGACGTAAAACACGTAATATTTGGGAAGACTGGAGCCTAAGCTAGGATATTCCTGTATTTCAGGACTCCAGGATCCCCCACCTGAACCATGTACCGTAAGATTGAAATGGCCATAAAAAAAATAAAAAATCATGTGTTGTGAGAGTGTGTGCATGAGTGTATGAGAGTATGGGTGTATGTGAGTGAAGCGTGTGTGCATTGTAATGTATGTGTTGTGTTTCTTGTGGATGTTTACATTAGGTTAAAAGAGATTCTGTATCTTCATTAAAACTACAGTAGGTATAAGTATCAATGAGACGAACTTAGTCCTTTTATTAGGCTGTTGCTGCTTATGTTTATGATTCAATTTCGATATTTGTGTCATTCTTATTAAAACACTATTAAATTCTTAAGGTATTGGTATAACAATGCCGAAGATACCCTAATCATAAAAAATAAGTATAATCTAATAATACAATTTTTTTTTTCAAGTGCTGGCTAAACAATGTTAGACAATCTTAGACATACCTACCTAATTATTGCAAAACACCAAAAATTCTGCAATATTTTATTGTTACAACTAAACTGCTTAAAACCTGGTTTAAAACTTAACTCTCTCAACATTGTTGATAAAAGCAGCTATTTAAGCCAGTTTTAGTTTCGTTTTGGGGATTGTATTCGTGGAAAAATCGTTATTTTTATGTGAAATAAGAAGAGAAACCAAACAATAGTTATCCTTTGTTTTCATAAAGTTATCGTTTAAATATTATAAAAGTTTGTCCGAAGCTCAACTTATTGTTTAGTTCGTAAAATGTCAAGCCAAAGCAGATGATCTACCTAACCGTTAAAGTGCTATCATCTCAGCCAAAAGACGTCCACTGCTGGACAAAGGCCTCCCCCAAGGATCTCCACAACAACCGGTTTTGTGCAGCTCGCATCCAGCGGTTTCCCGCGACATTCACCAGCCCCCCGACCGCCTAACCGATCGCTTTGACTACGCGTATAGTTTATGACGTCATCTTGCCATCTTGTACCGCCTATGAAAACAATATCAGAAGCTAAAGGCCCAGCGTCCTGCGAGCGATTTGTCCTGCCCAGAGTGCTAACTTCGCCACTAAACAAATTATATACTTATTCTTCTCTCAATCACTATATTTACCGGTTGCCGCATAATACTGTTTGGATAGCTCAAGATAGCTATCACCCATATCTATTTCTAGAAGGAAGGATAAAAGATTCGTTAAAATTACTTAGCATAGGGGCATAATTACTAGGAACCAAATAAGCTTAATTTTAAGCTCCCCCGAGTGGTGCCGGGGATAAAGAATTGCACCACCCCATCTCTTCCCGTGGGTGTCGTAGAAGGCGACTATGGGACCGTTCCAGAGGATGGGCAGCAGCGTCTCTCTGTGATTATTCTCACCCTACTGCGATCGCCAACCCGCCTGCCAAGCGTGGCGATTACGGCAAATTCCCCTCAAAGTGATTTATCCTTGAGGGAGGCCTTTGTCCAGCAGTGGACCTCTTTTTGGCTGAGATGATGATGAAATAAGCTTGTTTGAAGATTATTTTTTTTATTACTGGCTACTTAGCCTGTTTTACATTTTTATTACATTGGCAATACTCACCAACGGAACCGTCTACTATAATCTGAGCTTCTATGTGCCTATGAATCATAATAACTAGATAAATGAGAAGACCTCTGGATTCCAAAAACATTGCAACGATAATTTGTAAAAAAAATATTTAATTATTTATTAGTTCGTACACAAATAAACATTTACTATGGTTAACATTTTGGATCGCAATAGTACAGGTGATCAGCTTATCTCTAAAAAGAGATTTCTTCCAGCAGACCATGGTGGCAGGATAGTATGAAAGTAGCTAGTTAGATAGACAAACTGCGCACAGAACTGTTAATAAAATATGAATATTTATATAACATAAAGACAACTACACATTAAACTACATATATACCTACACAAAAATATGAATATACTACTAAATATTATAATATATATTCTAAAAACTTAACGTGATTCAGTGCCACTCAAGTAACCGATAGTAGATAACTTTTTAGTTGTTTTTTAAAAGTACCCACAGTGCGACATTCTCGTAGTGGTATTGGTAATTTATTCCAAAGTTTTGTTGCTTGGACAGTAAAAAAATCGCCATACATGTTAGTGCTGCAAGGAGGAAGATTTAAGTGGAGATAGTAGGATGAAAAATGGGAATGGGTTGCCGTTAAAATTAGATTTCATGCCCGTCAATGTCAAATGATGATGATACATACATATATATATATATATATATATATATATATATATATATATATATATACATATATTTTATATGAGGTTTTCGTGTCTTATATAATGCTTAAACAGAACAATATTATACGCTAAACGTGATACAGCAGCGATGCTAAATTATGGCAGTATAATATAGTTTAAAAAAAATTAAATTCAAAATATAGTTTCGGTTTCAAAAAGCTTTTTTGTACAGGAATATTAGCGGAACAAAAAGTACAAGTCACTTATTAGTACTTTGCTAAAAGCTAAAACATTGGTTATAATATCCCTTTGCTTTGTGGGAAAGTGTGAGAAAACATAAAGCCACAATCAGCAGCACAAGTGTTTGAAACAAACGGAGATGTCACCTATTATATTATCGCATTAGTGCCGGAAGTGGTCACGTGACCGGCGCGTGCGCGGCGAATCGCCTCCTTCCGGTCTTCGAACCACCCTTCCGCGGCAAAGCTTAAATTACATGTTTATCTGGTGCTTTTTATAAATCAAGTAAAAGGAGTACCTATTTAGTTACCAAAACATTAAACTTTTTGGTCAAACCAAAGCAAGATTGCTGGCAAAAGGCCTCTTTGGTTTACTTGCATTTGTTTTTCTTTTAAAAAGGCTTTTAATTAGGCATCATCCGTTGGTATTACTCAGAACAATAAGTAAAGCTGTATTCTACATCGTCAGAGTGTACCCATAGAGTAGTTACCTATTTCTTTAATTAAAAGTTCGACAGTCGGCAAATAAGAAACTCATTGAAGCTCGTAATACCATGAGGAAAGCATGCACATTGACTTGGTTATTATTGAAAAAAATCGGTCCTTCAGATCGGATTTCTACCCAACCGGAGATTTTAAAAAGTAGAAATATTAAAGAAAAAACATGATTTGTATAAATTAAAGCTCTTAGCGTTTAAACAAATTTGCTCGTTTACTAATGTAAGAGCAAAGTAAGGCTAAACGATCAAGTAACCAGATTTTTTAAACCGTTTTAAAGTGCTTTGAAATAAATCTTAAAATTATTATGAGCTGCAGCGTCGGTTTTCAGCTGGCACCTTAGTACATTTCGACTAAATTCATTGTCAATACTGCAATATCTTATCTTATTTTATTATATTACTCGTAATTAGGACTGTGGGTATGTAGGAGTTATATTTCCTGGAACATGCATCAGTAAGATGCTTAAAAGAAGGTCTCAACTCTAGTCGAATTATATTAAATAAATAAATTAATTAATTTTCCTACACTCACACCAATTATCTAGCCCAAGAGGAGCCTCGTTATGAAACTCGTTATATGGTTACTAGACAACGGATAAACATACTTAAATACATACTTATTATACATAGAAAACACCCAGACCCGATATAATTTAGAAAAACAATAATTTCTAAATTGACCCGACCGGGGATCGAACCCGGGACCTCAGAGATGGCGACACCATGAAAACCTTTGTACAAACCACTCGACCAAGGAGGTCGTCAAAGGTAAAAGGTCGTCGTCGTAAGGTCGTCAAAGAGGTATATTAATTGTACGAAGAAAAAAAACTTTTAAATATGAATAATTACATCATCATCATCATCATCTCAGCCAAAAGACGTCCACTGCTGGACAAAGGCCTCCCCCAACTTTGTTGGCGGTAGCCAGGTCTCTGCCGGAGATTCTTAGCACTCCCTGCCCCGTCGCTGCCTTGGCCACTACCGTAGCTAGGGCGAGCGGGGCCGCCGGGGACTAGGGGCCGGTTTTTGCTGGTTTGCATAATCATAGGGGGTATTTTCCATAATCGCCACGCTTGGCAGGCGGGTTGACGATCGCAGTAGGTTGAAGGTACCCTCAGAGAGATGCTGCTGCCCATCCTCTGGAATGGTCCCTTAGTCGCCTTTTACGACACCCACGGGATGAGATGGGTTGGTGCAATTCTTTATCCCCGGCACCACACAGGGAATAATTGCATACAATAAAAATATTAATTCAAACATTATATTATAGTATGAAGGCACTACAACATTACCACACCTATAACTCAATGTATAATTTCTGCATGGGTATAATAATAAATTTTCCTATAATCTAACAAATTAATTGTAATATGTGTGAACAGCTCTATTAGACTGCCATTGTTTACAATCGCAACAAAGGATGACACATTGTTATCTGGAAATTCGATTGCGCATTCTTCCTTAATTACGTAACAACACTTCCGTGACATCTGGGTTTCACAAGACTCTATCATAGACAATGGAGAGGTAACAAATTTTATGATCCGTTTCGTTACTACAGTTAGGGGCATGATCATCACTCTCGCGCCGGGGGGCGACATCTGTCGGGACCCCTGGTCACCCCGTTTGGCTTACCTAGCCCACCTGATATACGATTTAATACTGCCCTTTGGGAACACATTACCTGATTCGTAGTTTAAGTTGATTGTAATAAGAATTACAGATTTTTCAATAAATTCCTAATTTATTATTTGCATATGTGATATTTTGAGATTTGCTTGTGATTTTTACTTGGGATTGGAATGGAAGCTTTATTTCTATTTACAATATCTACTTACAATCCAAACGTAATTATCAAAATTTTACTGATGGCCAATACTTTGCCATTTATTTATATACGAGTACTTATAAGTAACTACCTGTGCCCCGCGATTTCACCCGCTTTAATTAGCGAACACTCTATTATAAAACAATTTTAAGAACAGCACGCTATGATCACTTTGAGTAAATATAGTAAAAAATTTCACGGGAAACGGAATAATAAAGGAACGCTTGTAAAAAATATTAGTAAGACCCCCGCGGTCTTATAAAATATGGATATATATGATATTCTAGAGTTTCTTTAATATACAGTACGTATTTTAAAGTACTTCTGTATACACGATATTTTTAGTTTTATTTTCTTTTGGTAGGAGAACGTACTGGTTTTCTCCGCAACCTGATCTTGATAACGCAACATACAACTATAATTTGCGTTTTACTGTTATTTTGTTGCATAGTTATTTTAAAACTGTGATAACTCCTTACATATTCGTTGAAATCAAATGCTCTTCAAGGGCAATTTTGTTCAAAATTAAGTGCCTGTGATAAATAACTTATTTATTTGGATTGGATTGGATTGGACTCTATTGATACAATTCTTTCAAAGCTACATAATTTCAAAAACATTTTTCTCTGTGGAGACATAAATATTGATATCCACCCAAATGGTCATGATAGGCGTTCACACGATTACCTAACCCTATTAGCCAGTCACTGTATGCTCCCGAGTTTTACTGAGCCCACACATGACCGGACTTGTTTAGATCACATTGTCATTAAAACCAAATTAGAAGCTACATGCTTTATATTCCATTCATCTATCACGGATCACCACAGTGTGGCACTCAGTGTCATTCTTAAATCTAAATTACCGCCCAAAACTAATGTATTACAGCGTATCAACTTTGAACTGCTTGACAGAGCCATTGGAAATATTGACTTTCTATCTATTCTCACTGTCACAGACACCAATTTAGCCGCTGACTTGCTGATCTCTCATTTATCGAATGCTATCAAAGCCTGTACAAAACCACTCAAAACTCCTAAAAGGAAAACTATATTGAAGCCCTGGATCACTATTGGATTATTGCGCTGCATGAGATGCAGAGATAAATTGCTCAAAAAATCCAAAAGTGACCCAAATAATGAAGTTCTTAAAACCACATATAGGCGATATCGTAATTTTTGTAATGCTCTCCTCAAAAAAGCCAAACGCTCACATGATAAGCACCAAATTACTAGGACGCATAACAACAAGCGTCAACTGTGGCAAGTTATTAAGGGCATGAGTATGTCTAATCCCACTGTTGATCACTCGTCCTCACTCGTCTCCACGCTTAATCCACAACGGAGCCTTAACGAAGTTAATAGCTATTTTGCTAATGTCGGGAAAAACTTGGCCGAGAAAATTAGCCCTTGTAATGACCCTATATGCTGCTACTGTAACAACCACAAAACAGCTACCCCCGTTAACTCCTTCGTGATGTCTCCTACTGATGAGTCCGAGGTGATGCATATTGTGATTGGTCTCAGAGATAACTGCGCTGTTGGTGCAGACTTGATATCCGGCAAGGTCCTCAAACGATACGCTCAGTTCCTGGTACCCCTGATCACACATATATGCAATCTTGCGATCTCTAATGGAGTGTTTCCGTCAGCCTTCAAAATAGGACAAATTAAACCGGTCTACAAGGGTGGAGATAAGGATCTGGTTGACAACTTTAGGCCAATATCCATACTACCAACTCTTTCTAAAGTTCTTGAGCGTATAATAAATAAGAGACTGACACACTTCCTTGAGTCTAACAATATTCTTTCACCATCTCAGTACGGCTTTCGTAGAGGAATATCGACTAACGATGCTGTTCATGATCTTGTGCATTCCATTGTCCCAGCTTTAGATAAAAGGAGAAAGTGCCTGGTGCTTTTCCTCGATCTAGCGAAGGCCTTTGATACGGTTCCAATCTCTCGCCTTCTACACAAGTTGGAAAAGTACGGTATAAGAGGCCTCCCTCTCCAGCTTTTTAAGGACTACCTTTACGGTAGGGTCCACAAGGTGAAAATAGAGCAATGGATTAGTGATGAGGCGCACATCACATACGGGGTTCCGCAGGGCAGTATTTTAGGCCCTACATTATTTCTTATATATATTAACGACCTGTGTCAGCTGAAACTTTGTGGGGGTAAAGTCTTTACCTACGCCGACGATACCGCGCTCTCGTTTTGCGGTGACTCTTGGGCTAATGTTTTCCAACTTGCTCAGGGAGGTTTTGACTTAGTGATGAATGGCTAAAATGCAACGTCCTCACTTTGAATGTCTCAAAGACGAAATATGTAACTTTCTCACTCAGGTCAAGTAACCTCCCATCATCTGATCATAACATCATAGCTCACGGGTGCAGTGGCCCGCCCTGTACGTTCCCTTGCACTTGCACTTCATTGGAGCGTTCTGACTGCATGAAATACCTCGGAGTCTTGATGGATCAGACGCTCTCTTTCAAACCTCACCTTGAGCTTCTGGCAACTAGGGTCCGAAAGCTAATTTACATATTTCGAACTTTGAAATATGCTGCTGATCGAAAAACCATAAAGATGGTGTATTACGCGCTGTGCCACTCGCTTTTAGAATACTGCATCACCGTTTGGGGTGGCACTGCTAAAACACACATTTTGCCGGTGGAGAGGACTCAACGCATTCTTCTAAAAGTTGCTGCAGGTCACCCATATCGCTTCCCCACTGTCGACCTGTATAGGGACTGGAAAGTGCTTACAGTTAGACAAACCTTCATACTGAAGACCGTACTCAGGATGCACTCACAGGTTCCCTATGACCCTAAATTATTTAGGGATAAACGTCGGAAAACTAAAGTCTGTGTCGAATCTGCCCAAAAAACTTCCTTCGCGCAAAGGTTTTTCCATTTCCTCGGTCCCTTTCTCTATAACAGGATGAATGCTGCCCTCAATATCTACCCTCTTCGGAAAACAGCCTGCAAGTCCTCTGTTTCAAAATTTCTTATGTCACTTGACTACGAGACCACAGAGGACTTGCTCTGTCCTCTGAGATAGTTTTGAGGCTAGATTAACCTATTTCCCTTTCCTATCTTTTCCTTTGAGCCGCCTTTTCTCCATTCACATAGTTGCCCACTTACTTACACTTGCATACATACACATCGACACCCTCACACTCACACACACACCCTCACACACACACACACACACACACACACACACACACACACACACACAAACCTCTCTCACACACACACACACACCCTCATACCGTCACGCACACGCTAACAAACCCTCACACCCACACACATACACACTTAAATATATTTTATATACATATATATTTGCAATCATCCATTATACGAACACTCGCACACACATACTCACATAGGTTATCTGTTTCTCATTTGTTCCTTTCTGTTTTTCCTTTTGTTCATAATTTGTTAAATTTTACAAAGTTAAAATAAATAGTTACTATTTGCAGGGTGGGCCTGGCGACCTGTAGCCCAGGTTTCCTTTTTTATGAAACCTTTATCAGGCGCCAGTCTCTCACAAATATAGGATACTATGTTAATTTTTAGTTAATAAGTCCTAAGACTTTTTATATGTTAGACTAATCTTATGTACCTATTTTTGTGATGGAAAAATAAACATATTTTTTTTTTTTTTTTTTATAAGGATTAATGTCATTTAAAACACCTTCGCGAATAATGTTGTTGCAAATAAACAGGCATTTATTTTTGTTGGAAATAAAACTTTGATTTGTATTATGGACGAATCGATTATCGAGATTCAATTTGTTTGGTGGCATAATGGCCCCATCACTAATTGTTCTTTTTTTCTTTGTTGGTACACTTGTCTCGGGAAGGCAACAATGGCTGGTTGATAGGTTATCGTGTGTTGATAATTAAATAGATTTTATGTAGTAATAAGGGCATTTGGAGCCGTATTACTTTAATTAAGTGTATTGTGCAACCTGTGTTTTGTGTGTGTGTACGTCGTAAGCGAATCGCATCGGGAGTACAATTCGCCATCCCGTGTTCTGGATGTCGGCGTCTTTGCTGCTGGAGTAAACAGGTAGTTCCTCGGGGGAAAAGTGCACTTGGGGTAGTTTGGGTGTGATTAGGGAACCCTAGAAGACCCGGACTCGGATTCGGGCCCCATCGGACCATATGGATCCCGTTCTGGACGGCGGGAGCGGCATGGAACTGTGAGTGGATTTTGTAGATTTTAAGGTGTAACCTAATTTTAAACAGTAGCATAGTGTGTGTTGTGGGTTTCCGCAACATTTTGGTAGCAGAGCGTAGTTACTACCGGACCTCTAGGTTAATCGGTGTAATTTTGTGTATTTTGTTAGTTCGTAATAGGTTAAGCTCATTTCGTGTAAAATCGCACTTCCGGGACAGGTGCGGTTGAATTGTAAGGTTGGGAGTACCGTTATTTGGGCTGGGACATTTCTCGGAACGTTAATTGTTATTTAATTTCTTTCAATTGAAAGCATCGAGTCGATTCGGGATAATCGATTCCGTGTTTTCGTTGACTCGTTTTAATTTTGTGTTTAGGTTTATTTAGTTTAAGTTATTTATAATGACAGCGTCACGGCAGGAGTTGGCTCAGCAGCTCCGGTGGTTCACCGGGCTGCTTGCATTAATAGATCGGCCTAACCGGGAGGACGCCTTGGAGACGCGTTCGAAAGAAATGCAGGCTCGTTTCTTGTTGGCCGAGCGGTCGGTAACCGCTCTATTGTCAACCGACCCGGTCGGGGAGAAGGAGCTGGCCCTCCACGCCCAATATGTCAAGGATCTGGAGCACATCCAAGACATCTACGACGATGTCCTTCAGCGGGTGAAGGACATCGAGCGACTGCGGGAGGGGAAGCCTGTTGCGCGCCCCGCTTCGCTCCACACCCCTGGACCCAGCGCCATGGGAAGATTGGGTGCCCTGGAGGTCCCGCATTTCACCGGATGTATGCGGGACTGGGCTGGATTCCGGAACATGTTTTTGGCCTTGGTGGATACTCGGAAGGATTTCACCAAGGCCGAAAAGCTGGCATATCTCCGTTCCTTCCTAGACGGAGAACCCAGACAGCTCGTACAGCATCTGGAGCTGCAGGATGCGAGCTACGACACCGCCATGCAGCTGCTGGAGAAGCGGTACGAGAAGCCGCATCTTCAGGCGGACGCGCACGTGACCCATCTGCTGGGATTGCCGAGGGTCAACCATAGGGCTCAGCTGAGGGCGCAGCTGATCACCCCGCTCACCGTGTCCTTAAACGGGTTAAGGACGCTCGGACTGCCCGTCGACCAGTGGTCCTTCCTTCTTCTGCACATAGTTCTGGCCAAGTTGTCGCAGGAGATGAGGGACAAGTTCGAGCGGAATCGACTGGTCCACAAGGATCTCGGCAGCGTTCTGCCCTCGATAGGGGAACTTCTGGAGTTCCTGGAAGAGGAGGCTGGCCTGCTGGAAAACCAGCTAGCCTCCCAGGAGGCTCCGACAAGTGCGCCGGCCCGCACTTCCGGAGTCTACGGCGCCCAGCCGCCACGCAACCCAGGGAAGGGTCGCGGCAGGCTGGTGGCTGCGGCCGCCATCAACCCCGGTTCTGGATGCCGGATTTGCGGACAGCAGCACTTGGAGCAGCTATGTCCAGCAATTCTCGGGCTGCCCACAAAAGAGCGCCGAAACCTCGTTCGGACACGAGGATTGTGTTATGCCTGCCTGGGAGGACATAGGTATAATGAGTGTCCCCAGGCGAGGCCTTGCGATGTGTGCGGCGGACCGCACCATCGCTTACTGTGCACCCGTAGTGCTGAGGGCTCAGCACCGGTTCGGGAGAGGGGATCTCCCACGGGTGGCGGTTTGGGGTCGGGGTCAACTTCGCCTCCGGAAAGACGGAGTCCGCCACGGCCGCCACACTACAACCCCTCGTACACCCCGGCTCAGGTGAGTTGGGGACCGCCGGAACGGAGCCAGGTTCTGGCTACAACCCGGCACCCGGCGCGACCAACACCAGGAGTTGGTGCCTCTAAGGGCCACTGGGTACAGGGAGCCCCACCTCCGGACCCAACACCCGGATACTCGTACGCGTATCCTCCGCCGCCGTTGCCGGAACAACAACGACATGAGAACCGTCAACAGTTCTCACCGGTACTGCACGAGTACCCGAGGTTGGAATACCACCCACCCTATCACCGGTATGGTAGGGCAGCTGGATACGCACCACCCCGGATGGTGGCCTGCACGCGTCCGACTTACTGGCCGAGTCATCACGGTTCGACAGGGTCGGCTGCTGGCTCTGACGCGTGACTAGCCTGTGGTCGGGCTACGTCGGAACCGAGGACGGTTCTTTTGCCCATCGCGCAGGTACGCGTTTGGGGACCTAGGGGGGACTTCGTCCGGATACGAGCCTTCCTAGACACTGGGGCACAGGGCTGCTTAATTACTTCGAGGGTAGCGAGGCGCCTACGTCTGGAGTGCGCGCCTCCCTCAGTTCCGATTCGGGGAGTCGGAGTTACAGAAGTGGGGGGTCTGTCCGGTCAGACCCACATTTCCTTCTCTCCTGTGCATTCCGCTTCGATACGGATTGCGGCGGCCGTGATCGTACTCGACAATCTGCTGGGTTGGCATCCACCGACAGACATTCCGCGGGACGCAATGCCTGACACGTTTTAATGGGACCGGTTTTCGACCAGGAGACGCGGGATGTCTCACCTGTCGTCGCTACTACCTCCATCGCTAGGACGATGCAAAAATTCTGGGAACTGGAAGAGCTTCCCATGGTCTCCCGTCTGGATCCGGAGCATGTGGAGTGCGAAACCTTTTATAAGGATCACACACGCCGGATGGCGTCGGGTAGGATCGAAACTCGACTGCCCTTTATCGACTGTCCCCCTCTCTTGGGAAAATCGAGGGCGTTGGCAGAGAAACGACTCTTGTCCATGGAGCGTCGTATGTCTCGCGATCCGGTACTTCGGGAAAAGTATATCGAGTTCATGCGAGAATACGAGGCCTTGGGGCATATGTCGCGGGCGACTGTCGACTGGACAACGACAGATCATTTTTTCTTGCCTCACCACGCGGTGTTGAAGGCCTCATCTGGAAAACTACGGACTGTTTTTGACGGATCGGCACCGTCGTCGACTGGAGTTTCATTGAACCAATGTCTCCATTCTGGTCCGAAGTTACATCGGGACATTGTCGACATCATTTTAAATTTCTGAAGACACCAGGTGGTGATCGGTGCGGACATCCGGATGATGTTCCGCCAAACAGTAATACATCCTGCGGACAGGAGGTTTCAGTTAATACTCTGGAGGGAACATTCGGAGGATCCCATAACCGTCTACGAGCTCAACACCAACACGTACGGCCTGAAGTCGAGTCCCTTCATTGCCATCCGGTCACTGCTGGAACTGGCGGAGCAGGAACGGGCTCGCTTTCCCCGGGCAGCCGCTGTACTGACACGTGACGTGTTCGTAGATGATATCTGCACAGGGGCAGCCTCTCTGGAGGAGGCGCTCATCAGGAATGAGCTGATCGGACTCCTCGCGGCTGGTGGTTATGAGTTGAGAAAATGGTTATCCAACGAGCCACAGCTTCTGGTTGGGATTCCGGAAGATCACCAACAGAATCCTCAGCTATTCGAGGACGCAGGGGACCCGAACTCTATCGCCGTTTTGGGAATTAAATATCAGCCGGTTCACGATATTTTCACATTCCGGGTAGAACTGGAAACTACAAGAGTTTGGTCGAAAAGGACGATCCTTTCCACCATCGCTCGGATGTTTGATCCAAATGGATGGATCAGCCCGTGCATTTTTATGGCGAAGTGTTTATTGCAAACACTGTGGACACTCGGAGTCTCGTGGGATGAGCCACTGGTAGGGCTCTCACTCGACACTTGGCTCGCTCTGATCTCTACGATCGAGGCGATCAATCAGGTGGCGTTGCCGCGGCGGATCTTGCCGCGGGGCAAATACAGGGCAAGCCTACATGGCTTCTGCGATGCGTCAGAACGAGGGTATGCCGCAGTGGTGTATCTGCGAACGGTGGACTCGAAGGGTCGAGTCGCCGTCTCCTTGCTTCTGGCTAAAAGCAAGGTGGCTCCCCTCAAAACTAGGCTGACAATCCCGAAGCTGGAGCTTTGCGGGGCGCATCTATTGGCCAAACTGTTGTGCCACGTGCACAAGGAACTGACGTCTACGGTGGACATCCGGAATGTCTACGCCTGGTCTGTTAGTCAGGTAGCTCTGGCATGGCTACGCGGGGCACCCCACGTATTGGAAACGTTTGTGGCCAATCGGGTATCTCAGGTACAGAACTCGGGCATCGAAATTTGTTGGAGGCACGTTCCCGGCCCCTGGAATCCTGCCGATTGTGCCTTTCGGGGCTGCACCGCGCCGGAATTGGTGCAGCATGCCCTCTGGTGGGGTCCAGAGTGGTTAAAGGAGGGTGAGTCATCATGGCCGGTCACCATGATCGATGGCTCTCTAGGGATGCTCCCTGGAATAAAAGTTTTGGTGACAACAAACGAGTCAAGGCCGAATCCGAGGTCCGAATTGGTTGACGGCTCGATACAGCAAACTGGACAAATTGCTAGGTGTAACTTGCTGGATCCGGAGATTTCTACATAACTGCCGCCATCCAGACAAGAGGCAGTTATCACCCGTGGCGGGTGCTGAGGAACGCAGGAGTTCACTGTTGGCCCTGATACGGCTGGTTCAAGCTGACCGGTTCGAGGACGAACTGAAGATTTTGCGCGTCGGTCGCGCAAAGCTCAAGGGAGCGATCTCTCGGCTCAACCCATTTCTGGATGCGGATGGACTGTTACGCGTTGGAGGTCGCCTCAAAAATGCCAACCTGCCCTTCGGTAGCCGTCATCCTCTGCTACTCCCCAAAGGAGGACCTTTGGTAGAACTGGTGGTCTCGGATAGACACCTGAAAAACGCTCACGCGGGGTGTAATGCGTTACTGGCGATATTACAGAGGGAGTTCTGGATTTTGTCCTCTCGGAGAGTGGTTCGCAGCGTGTTATTTAAGTGTGTGGCTTGTTATCGGGTGAAGGCCTCCACTATGCAGCCACAGATGGGGGATCTCCCTTCTGACCTGGTTTGTCAGACTACTAGGCCGTTCGACGGGGTCGGTACGGATTTTGCTGGACCGTTTCTGGTGAAAACCACAGCCTATCGTAACACTAGGGTCACGAAAGCATACTTGTGCGTTTTTGTCTGCCTGGCCACTAAGGCCGTCCACCTGGAAGTGGTTTCGGCTCTGTCTACGGAAGCCTTTGTCGCCACGCTGGATCGTTTTGTTTCGCGACGGGGTTTACCTTCTCTCATTCGGTCCGACAACGGTACCAACTACAGAGGCACTGCCAACTACTTAAAAGATGTGGACGATTTTCTGGATAAAAATTGTAATAGCATAAGTCAAGCTCTCGCACAGCGGGGAATCACATGGCGATTTAGTGTGCCAGCCTGTCCCCACTGGGGCGGGATATTTGAAGCCGTGGTAAAATCGGCAAAAACTCACTTGCGCCGGGTAGTCGGGGAAACTACCCTCACGTATGAGGAACTTACAACTGTGTTTTGTAAGGTTGAGGCGGTTCTCAACTCGCGTCCGCTTTGTCCACTCTCCTCTGACGCAAATGACATGGAAGTCCTGACCCCTGGTCATTTTTTGGTCGGTCAGCCACTCACTGCTCTGCCTGAGTATCCCTGGAAGGATGAACGCAGACACCGGATGCCTCGTTTTCAAATGATACAACAAATGAGTCAGGACTTGTGGCGTCGTTGGTCACTGGAGTATCTGCATTTATTGCAGCAGCGTGTAAAGTGGACAGACCGGACGTCGCCCCCTTCGGAGGGGATCTGGTTTTATTAAAAGAGGCTAATTTGCCATCGTTATTTTGGAGACGAGGTCGCATTTTAAAGTTAATCTGGGGCGCGGACGGGACTCCGCGTGTGGCGCAAGTGTTGGTTGATGGATCGGTGCTAAATCGCGCAGTCGCGACCTTAGCTCGATTACCGGTTGACTAGTTTAAGATTTCAGGCTAGAAAGCGGTACGTCCGCTTTGGGTGGCGGGATGTTGCAAATAAACAGGCATTTATTTTTGTTGGAAATAAAACTTTGATTTGTATTATGGACGAATCGATTATCGAGATTCAATTTGTTTGGTGGCATAATGGCCCCATCACTAATTGTTCTTTTTTTCTTTGTTGGTACACTTGTCTCGGGAAGGCAACAATGGCTGGTTGATAGGTTATCGTGTGTTGATAATTAAATAGATTTTATGTAGTAATAAGGGCATTTGGAGCCGTATTACTTTAATTAAGTGTATTGTGCAACCTGTGTTTTGTGTGTGTGTACGTCGTAAGCGAATCGCATCGGGAGTACAATTCGCCATCCCGTGTTCTGGATGTCGGCGTCTTTGCTGCTGGAGTAAACAGGTAGTTCCTCGGGGGAAAAGTGCACTTGGGGTAGTTTGGGTGTGATTAGGGAACCCTAGAAGACCCGGACTCGGATTCGGGCCCCATCGGACCATATGGATCCCGTTCTGGACGGCGGGAGCGGCATGGAACTGTGAGTGGATTTTGTAGATTTTAAGGTGTAACCTAATTTTAAACAGTAGCATAGTGTGTGTTGTGGGTTTCCGCAACAAATGTATTATTTTAGAACTAATTTGATTATCATAAAAAAGGTTATAGTGAGTCAACCTTAAAAGCTAGACATATGTCGCGAACTTTTTTTAGAACTTTTTAAAGGGGAACAATTTCGTAATACATGATTTTTGCGTAACTTTCACCGTTTACGCAGCGCACGCAAAGAAAGCTCTCAAAAATAATATTTTCCCGTTTTTGCAACATTTTTCATTGCTCCACTCCTATTAGTCAGAGCGTGATGTAATATGACCTATAGCCTTCCTCAATAAATGGACTATTCAACACAAAAATAATTTTTCAATTCGAACCAGTAGTTCCTGAGCTTTTTAATACTAGTATAGATATAGATATGATAGGCAAAGACTAAAAACATAATTTCCACCACCATATCACTTATCAGCATGTAGAGTTGTTTTATTATGACGGTCTTTAACTTAACTTTAACTGATTTATCTCAAAATAAATAAAAGTATTAAATTTTTTGTTTGTTGCGTCCTATGGTGTGCAATGTTACATAGTAAGTATAATTTAAATGATATACTTAAAATATTTTTTTTATAAAAAATTGCATTTACCGATCATTGAGAAACATCCATAGCATGATTTCAACCTTCCAAAGCGTTCATTGGTGTATTTGTAATATTTTTTTAAATATTTCGAAAAGACATATGGGACCCTGTTTCTTTTTCAATCCTTAACCTTTTGTTCTGCGTTCACCATTGAATAAATTCATATTTTCCAGACAAAGGATCGGGGTTGTAAGTCATAATTTTGTGGGTGGGTTCTATGGAGGGATTTCTTTGATTACATGAACATGGAGGGCTTCTCACAAAGCCGGCAGTGATCAGTTCTATCCCTCTGTTAGCGTTTTAATCAATCAGAGATGCCGTGGCGGCGGCTGGATTCCGTTGATACTTATCAAATTCTCACGAATACTTAGAAGTAAATTAGAAAATGTAACCCTTCGACATCATTAAGGCCACACGTGGAAAAAATACATCAACTTTCATCGAAAGTTTTAGGAGTATGACAAGACCAAGGAATCTGAAATTTTGATATAGGTAACTTCATGCCTTTAAAACCCATTGTCTTTAAAATCCATTGTCTTTAAAACCCTTGCTCAAAAACACGATTGTGCAATTTTGACTCGACCGTAATTCTTTACGAATACACCTCTAAAAAAATCATTAATGCTAAAATTACAATGAAATTATTATTATTACGCGAGGCTATTGAAATTAAAAAACATCCTAGCTTTAATAGAGAAGATGGTTGGAATCTACCACCAGCCTGGGATCCCATCATAAAAAATATTAAATCCCAGCCCCGACACCATACTGCCAGACCAAAAGATACTGTAAGCTTTTTCTGCGTAAAACGGAACGCACCTGATTATGAGGGTATACAAGCTACCAACTAATTATGAGATGACCAACACCTCAGTCTCCCTGTGACCACGGACCCTGCAAAGGGTTCGAAACGTCAGGATAAACATTAAATAAGTAATGTGTAAAATAAACGCGAGTAGGTCCGTAAAAGTTGTTTCATTTCAATGTGTAGTGTTCGCGTAAACTTTAGAAAACAATATAATGTAAAAGTTGTTTAACTTCTATGTGTAGTGCTCATAAGTAACATTTAGAAAACAATTCGTTATTTAACGATAATTACAAATATTTTAAATGACCAAACCATAGCAGTTGAAGTGCATGCTATATTTAACGTTAATTACTTAATACGAGTGATCCCTATCGAAATAAGCATCTTCCCCTATAAATTCATATCAAAACAGTGGGTGCGCCGCCGTGCGGTGTGGGGTGAGGAAGTGCTGTGCTTGGCAATTACGACCGAGTGTAGGTAGTCGATTTTTTGACTCCACTTACTGATCGTTCATTGGAGTGAACAACAAACGTTGCGGTGAACAATCAAGGGTTTACTATGAACGGTTTATATAGTAACTTATGTTTTAAATAAATCTCTATTTAAAAAAAAGTTGACTGCCTGACCGAAATAATGACTGTAATGGATAACGTTGACTTTCACTGTTTGCGGTAAGGTAGCTTGTATATTAAAACTTGATCAACGATTAGAAGCTACGAGTAATATGTGAATTATTTACTCAGCCTTTTACTAGCAAAATACGGGTTTTAAAATTATAGTCGAAAAACATTGTTATCTTATAGTTAACATTAAAACTACACTTATACATGAAACAAGAAGAAGCAGTTTGGATTCATTAATTGAGGGCTCGGATTAAAAATAGAAAATTACTCAGAGTACACATTTTTAAAGAATATTGAAAGCACTCTCTGTTGGGACACTCTGTTGCTTGTTGTTCTATTTAATACCTATGAGTATTGTTTAACCTTTTGTGATCTAGTGACAGAAAGCGATTATATTTTTTTAAACTTTTGCAACGTATATTACAAGGCGGACTTAATGCCTGAGGCATTCTCTACCAGTCAACCATAGGGTGGTGCAGAAATAACAAGGTAGGTGCAATTGGGTGAAGACAACAATTTAGAAATAAAAATAATATATTATAAAACGCACAGTATATACCTACATATATACAATTTAAATACATATATTTATATACACCAATATAATGTATATTATTACATAAACTATATTACATAAACTACTTTTACAAATATAAACCAAAAATAATAAAAGTAATATTATATTATTGCCATTGTTTTAGTATTTCTTCTTATATTTTTCTAAAAAGTAAAATTAATAATACTTTATATTGAGCATATATTGTAGTAACATATCGTCGTCTTACGTCTATCATCGAAAATGCATCAAAAATCCTATTAACGATTATCCCCTTCAGCTCATCACGTAGTCTTGATTACTCTTGATAGCCGTAATACAAACTGTAAAACCGTCCTCACATTTAATAAGGGCACCGATTCACCTGAATGGGAAGTTAAGAAGAGAATTAAGGAGACTGCCGACCCCGGCTGCTCATTACGGCTGGTATTAAAAGCAGGGCTGTACGCTAGAATATGTATTTTTACGAGGGCCGGGGCTCGCCTCGTGCAAATTTGATGAGGACAATCACGGGGCCCCGTATCGAACACCTGCGTTTGCACGAACCTCACACTACGGGTGGATACAGTATCCACCTTTTGAAAAAGGTTTTGTAAGTTTTGCTTTGCGATTGAATCTTTTGAATTTTTACAAAGCAATATTTAATATTGTTACTTAAATAATTTTTAATAGGTAATGTTTTATTATTACAATGAATAAAATATGTTTTTAAAAAGGGAGTTGAACGATTTAATTCTTTTTGGTAAATAGTATACGAACCCAAATATGTAAATACATATTTACAGTTTTCGTCAAAGAAAAAACCATAAGTGTTAATTACATCTATATTTTACTGCGCAAGTCCCAACCGAGCTGATTTAAATAAATGAGTGTTAATAAAATTTCATTAAATTTTATTAACACTCATTGGCTGTTTCTATATGGCACCGAAAATTAACTTAATCCTTAACATCTTATTTGTAACGTTTCTTGCATACATATTGTTTTACACATTTGCCTGTTCAAGCATTATTCATAAAAAAAAAAATATTTCAGATTAGACAGTGTCTTTATATAAATAAACACATAAAGTTCTATGTATAATTACTCTACATAAGTTTCCTAATTCATACGAACAGATGTAGAACGTTAAAATATTTATAATATACTCCACTAGGCAGAAACTAACTTTTTGACAACCGTATTAACAAAAGTTATGCCGTCATTGTAGGCTTATGTGTACTGCAGTGGGGGGCGTTTACAGGACCGGGAGGGGGGTCTGTAATCAAGAAGAGTACCCGCGTCCCCTGGCGCTGCCCCTCCCCGCTCGCCCTCTTCCAACCCTCGCGCCTCTGGGTCCCGCGAAACCACCTCGGAGGGCAATGCCTCAGCTCTTATTGACTTTACCGCTCGCTGAAGAAATATTTTTACATTTTTCCTTTGTTGATATGAAAAGTCAATATCAGCACCACGTCGTGAATTATTTTAAGTAAAGGAATTATATTAAGTAATGTTTAAACACAGCTCAATCTTTCGTGTAAAAAAAAGAAAGAAAAGTAATAAGTCCTTGTTTCAGAAAATCAATCTGGATCCAAATCTTCATCCCGATTTTTTTTTACAATTTCAACAACAACAATTACGAGGAAACTGTTGTTGTTATTGTTGTATTTATTTGTTAATATTCGGCAAATTTTTTAGTGAATGTAAAATATTTTGCAACCACGAGCATATTATTATTACTAAGTAAGTATTTATTTAGTTCTGTGCTACGCGAGGTAGCGAGTGAGTTTCCTACATTAATTATTTCATTGCGTTTCCTATCCAAGGTTATTCACATTATTTCCGCACCACTATTACGTTTAGTTTTTATTATGATAATGCAATTGTTTCTATTTAAGTACTTAAATATTTCCTTCAAAGAATATATTTCGAAAATATGCTAAAACAACATTGAAAAGTCTTATATCTTAACCGACTTCAAAAAAGGAGGAGGTTACTCAATTCGACTCGTATATTTTTTTTTTGTTCTATTGTTGCAAACTTTTTATCACAGCCCAGAATTGGAACAAAAAGTTCTCATTAAACAATATTTAAGTCAAACAAGAAATCACTAATGAATTAACCGTAGAAATAATCGTCAAATACAAAACGCTTCGTAATACCCAACATTTGTGCCAACAATCGGGGTAATGCACTGCTTTTGTAGAACAACAAAAGGTAACCTGTTCGCTCGTCCGGACTGCGAATGGATTTTAGGGTTGCAAGGGAAGCAATGACATGCCGAAGTCCCCACAATGCATTGCATTACCACGGTAACTTTGCAACGGGCCGAGGATTTTAGCTTTTGTGCCCCGGTGTTAAGGATTAGAGTTGAGCTTTAGTTAAGTTGGTTTTTCACAAGTCGCCATGTGGATTGTGTGCCGCATGGCGCGCTGACAGCACTGTGCAGTCATTACACAGACATTGACTTCGGCTGGCTCACTTCAATGGACTTGTCTGCCGTGTCACGAGTTAGCCGATTAAAATCAATCAGAGGGAAACTAAAGTAGCTTGCGATTTTTAATTTTATTTATATATTCAAAACACTTGAAACAGCATATATTGCCTGGAATTTACAAGGAAAAAAATATTATTTTTTTTTAGTTCTAGTGAGCCGTTTCTTTCTTTATAATATGAAAAGGAACTTATACACTGATTCAATGTGGATTGGATTGGATGTATAGGTATGCCGGTGGATGAGTCTAATACTATTGTACTCGTAGTAGATTCATCGACCGCATATAGCACCTAAGGACTGTATTGTTAGGTCATCTCGAGAAGACGCCGGAGGAACAAACAATAGTTCTTCACGGAAGATCAGCATTGTAGTGATTTGTTCACTGCGACAAATGCTGAGTGCAGTCCTTCTAGGACACATTTTTCAATATTTTTTTTTCGTTTTATTTACCTAAGTTTATACTGTGTGTTCCATTACATTTCATTAGTTGAACATGACAATCCGCAACAACATACTTTTTTGCAACGATATTTCGAGGTTGAGCTATTTTTGTAACACTGTTACTAGGTAGGTACTAGGTATGCCTAAGAGTAGCTTGCTTTTTAGTTATTTTTTAGTTGCACGTGTACTCGGAAGGTATGCATTACGATATGTATTGCCCTATAATAGAAAATGTTAAAAGCACGTTGTTAGTAATAATTTGGGTGTAGAATCAATATTTGGTACACGAGCAGTTTATCGTTTGGCTATTAAGCTTTGTGTCTCTCAGACACAACACCGTAAGTCGTCTGTAGTAGACGCAAAAGCCATTAATTGATTGATTGATTGAACTAAAGTTACCAATATAATTAACATTTAAACTTCAAAAGGTCATTATCACCACCACCACCACATTCTCCCTTCCTCCACAGGAGTACACGTGCTGCTCTCCGGAGTCACCGCTTCACTGTCTAAAATATTCCATCGCGCACTAAGAAATTTGGTGACTCGTTTCTTTGTCGCACCTCCAAAACATGGAATACGACGAAGCGTGAAGAGGCACCTTGTGGGCCGGCAGAGTGAGGGTAACTGATGCTGCGTTGTTTTCACGCTGCACCGGTAGTCGTCGCATCTGGATTCCATATTCACTTAACATCAGGTGAAATGGTGTCATTTGCCGTGCTACGTATAAAAAATAATATATATCTTCATGAGTCTAAAAAGACCTTTTCGGGATCAGGTCATCCCGTTCATTTCCAGTTCATGGATGTCGCTTCGCTACCATTACAAGCAGGGCTCAGTCTTAGCAGTTATTTCCTGAACTAGCCCCCAAATATTCAAAGAGGCAGGTACTATAAAATATTCGATGACACTGTAAAACCTTTTTGCAACAAACTGTAAAACTTCTTCAACAGAAGGTTTAGAGATAACTCCAAAGTTAATCCGGCAATAAAGATTGAAATCGTGCGATTAAACGGTCTAATGGTTAATACCATTAAGTGATAAATGCATCGGGCCATGTATGAATAATTCCGCACGATGGCTACAATGGTACGGCTTTCGCTAAACGGCTCCATATTTTCAAAATCCCCATAGAGCAATAATATTCAATGAGTCGCGTGAGATAGATGCTTTTATGTGTGGGGGTGAAAGAGACGGATGGGAGGGACATTGCATGGCAAATCCTGGAGATTAGCGAGACGAGAGCGACATGTGGCCTTCCGCCACTTAGCGCTGCCACCCTCTCCATACCTATGATCTGGCTAAGTACGGACGCTTTCATTGGTATTTATAGCGCAATACACATTTTGGCATATATTATTATTAATTTGCTTTTTTTTGTAAGCACCTCGATGAGCGAGTGGCAAAGCTCCCCGGCTCTATATTCTGAGGTCCTGGATACAATTACCGGGTCGGGTAAATTGTGTTTTGTTTTTTTTTTGGTGCATTTATAGCATGAGTTTAGCTTGGCGTTAATAAAATAGATATTTATTTGGTCACCCGAAATTAGCATAACATGAAATATAGTAGACTGAAAATGCAAAGTGCTGTGCCAAGAGCTCTTTTATCGAGAAACTCCATAGATTATTATTATTATTATATAATTTATAAGTTTACTTATACCATGCGGGTAATTTAAAAACGTATCGCTTCCAATCGTCAGGAGTACCAGCTTCACAGTATGTTACTGTACAACAAAAGTCACAATGGGGCCTTTGAAAACACCACTTGTAGATAGATCGCGATTATACTCGTAGGAGCGGTACGGTAACCGTGTGCCGGTCGGTGCGGGTCACTCCACACTGCTGCCAGAGGAAAGAAAAATCTAATAGTCAGCGCTTACGAGGGTGCAATAAGCGCTAGATTCTATTAATCTGATGATTTTAATATACATAAACAACCCTAGAATAGGACACAAATGTAAGCATAATGTATTTGTGTTAGGTAGCCCGGCTTATTACTTACTTTAATTAAAAAAAACTTATATTTTCCGAAACAAACACAAAGCTGGGACAACATTTTTATTTACAGTTTTTTTAAATATAAGTATTGCTTGTTTTATGTACCTATACTTATGAAAAGTATGGAACAAACCCAGTAAAAGTTAGAAAACTCAATTATACAGTACAAAAAATGTTGGAAATAGTGATTCCACTACCACTGTTTGTTAAAGGGCTAAAAAACAAAGCCCAGGATACTTTACAGATTTTCTTTCGCCACATCGTAAAAAGTTAAAAAAGCGCCAACTTTTCAGCTATCTACCCGCAATTCAAGCGCTAGACATACCAAAAAGCTTTACATCTAGCGCCGAAGGCGCTTAAACAGCAGTACTGGGTCACTCGGACCGGCCATTCTGAGCCATCGGAGTGGAACGAGCCACTGTATAGCGTCATCGTCGGCTATGTGACGCCATATGCCGCGCGCATTATCGCTTTACGCACCGCACCCCTTAAAGATTGATGACGATCCTCTAGGATGCATTCAAATGTATTAGGGCATGTAAATGTTAAGCGATTACTTAGACTAATAGCTAGTGATATATGCATTGTTGAATCGTATTTTTTATCAGAAGGTTTTTATTGTTATTATTTGATTAAAAAATCTAATTTGGAATCAATAGCAATTCAAAGTTTGAAATGAAACACTTGTCTTTGTACGCATGTACGTTTATTTTACATAATTATATATAATACTGACTATAATATGAAAAGATTGCTGCTGCTGACTGCCTTTGCATGATCGGTGGTCGCATGAGACTAAATAGAGTCGCCTCAACAAATAATTTATACCTTGCCACTGTCAATTATTTGAAATTGTGTGAATTCAGATTTTCGTAAAGCATGAGTTTTATAATTATTTACTGCTATTTTTTTAAAATATGTTTTTCTATGTCATTCTATGTCCAGAATCCAGATACTAGACAAAATCTAAGATTCACGTTGTGGTTAGGTATATGTAAAGTTTTTGCGAATAAAGCTAATAAGTATGAAACTCTTTCTCCAATTTACTAGCGTTTTATTTAAAACTTATGAATACAATAATATTATCTATATATTAATACGTGAAGCAAAAACTTTGTACCCCTTTCTTACGAAAAGTGCGCGGACGGAAGTGTATGAAATTTCGCACACTTATAGTTTATATAGAGAAGGTTATCCGAATGTTAATATTTAAATATGTTAATAATAAATACATTAAATAAATAAAACAAACATTACACACACTACCATGTATTTGACACACACGTATTTATACTCTTTTCAAAAATTTTAAAAATGGATGAGTAGCGGCCGAAGTCTCACATTCTATCTTTTTTAATTTTTCATTGCTTAGGATACAATCCGTGCAGCCTTAATAAAATTACGGTCGGAATTCGACCACTGGGCGACCACTAGTGTAAAATAAAACGCTAAAATCATGTCATTGTTTAAACTTGTAAGTATTTCGAACAATACACACACGCAAAAAAAATAGGTACCGATCTTCTTTTCTTTAATTACCAACAAACATTGTTGCATCAGCATTACCTCAAACTCTTAATTATCATAAAATCAAGAGTTGTGAAATTGTCTCACATTCCCAAAAACCGTTTGGGCTGGTTCACAAGTCGTTAACTTATTCTCGGCAACGGCGAAGGTGGTCGTTGTCAGGTCGTTGAACCCCGATTCGGTTTTCACTTCATTAGCGCACTCGCAAGTGCAAATCTCCCTACCTACTGGTGCTGCGATTATTTGCATTTCACTCTCTGTATGCTGTTTCGCTCGAGAACGTATGTGTATTACGTATGTACATACTGTGCTTTACACTTCGTTATATCAGTCGATGGCGCAGTTGATTGCCAATTTAAGCAACTTTGTTAAAGCCCGGTCATCGGATGGGTGACCAAAAATTTATCATCTCGAGCTCTTCCGTGCTTCGGAAGGCACGTAAAAGCCGTTGGTTCCGGCTGCATGAGCAGTCGTTAACAAACACCAGTCCGCACTGAGCCGCGTGTTGGTTTATGGCCTGTTCTCCCTATCCATCCATAGGGAAGGCTCATGCTTCAGCAGTGGAACATAAAATGAACTGGTGATAATGATGGTATCAGTCTAATAAAATATGTTGTGTATGTAAATTTAGCTTACAATGAAAAATTACTGTAGCGTTTTTATTTTTCTGTATTGTACTAGATTACTTTGAATTCTATTAATTTCTAATTAGGTCAGTAGATACCATTGGGTAAAATAATATTTAACTTACAGTTTTACTAAATGTATACATTTAGTTTATTGATGCATTAGGTACACATGAACCCCCTTATTCATAAAAACTATATAAGCATTATTTAGTTAATTATTTTTGTTGTCTCTTTTTCTCAAACTCAAAATGACGTTTGTGTGACGTTGACAAAACAATAATTATCTAAATAATGCTCAAATAGTTTTTATGAATAAGGAGGTTAATGTATATATAGATGTTTGGTAATCCTATTAATATTATAAACGCGAAAGTTTGTTTGGATGTTTGTTACTCTTTCACGTAAAAACTCCTGAATGGATTTGGATGAAATTCGGCATACAGATAGTTTATAACCGGGAATAACACATAGGATACTTTTTATCCCGATATTCCTACGGGAAAGGGAACCACGCGGGTGAAACCGGGAACCACGCGGGTGAAACCGCGAGCGGCCATTAGTAGGTGTATATTCCCGAAACATAGCCATGTAACCAATTATAGATAACACTGTGATAAAATGCAAAATTATATATACTTATATTTACTTACCCTTCCTTAAAAAACTCAAATTTATTTTACTAAAATATTTTTGTTCATACCGGTCGTTGTCGAGATCCTTGGGGGAGGCCTTTGTCCAGCAGTGGACGTCTTTTGGCTGAGATGATGATGATGATGATGATACTTGCAATGTTTCGACTTCTGTTTATGTTTGACAATGAGGTTGACGACCAAGAACAACGTATCAGCTTGAACTAGGGTTGTCAGCTTACAATTACTTAGTAACAAAGTCCCTTAATATCTCGGTCATGTGGTGCTTTTCAGTTATGTTCATAATTTTCCGGGGTTCTATGAACGGTACCCTATCTGCCATAGTCGGGATTATACAGGTATTACTAAACCCTATACATTCACATGATCCTACTAATATTATTATTATTATTATTATTATTTACAGATTTTATAAATATATAGAAAATTCGTTATTGGCTGTATGTTTAAATATATAAGTTTGTTAATTTAGATTAAGAGCTGTGAATTTTGAAATATATTAAAATAAAAATAAATAAAATAAATTATAAACGCGAAAGTTTGTAAGTATGGATGGATGTTTGTTACTCTTTCACGTAAAAACTACTGAATGGATTTGGATGAAATTTGGCATACAGATAGTGTATAATCTGGATTAACATATAGGATAGATTTTATCCCGATATTCCCACGGGAACGGGAACCACGCGGGTGAAACCGCGAGCAGCCGCTAGTACACAATAAAGTTAGTAAATATATATATGCACAACTACCTGTTAAATTGTGATATTAGCAAAACTGACCTTTTATGAAATCACATGAAACTTAAAACGAATAATAGTATCTACTAACAAATTCAAAACAGTCCGAACCATAAATATTGTCTTTTCTCACAAACGATAAAAAACGGAGGCTGTTGAGAGCGTGTCATTCGTTTGGTAGGGTCGTTTTCACCCTTGTTATACCACCAAAACACTTGGCACAAAAAGTGTAATGGAGTTTGGTAATAACCCCCTCCCGGGTGGATAGCAAATACAAACTGCGCCAACCCGCTGGGAGACTGTTTTATTGTTTTTGTTTAGCATTTACGTACTTTTAATTTTTGACAATATATTTTTACTTTGCTCTAACTGATGTTAAACAGAAGCAGATTCCAGTTATGCAAAGACTACTAATAAAGCAGGATTGTGTCTACTACTAACTCTACTTTTTGCATTACTCATAATTTTTTATGGTTTTACGTGCAATAAAAGATCTAAGTACAATCAGTTAGTATGTAGTATATTATTTCAATATTTATTATTAAATTAAATTGTGAATACGCCCTTAACCTTGGAGCTAGTTTACTGCGTTTTTATGACATAATAAGAAATGTAGAGTTTTGTTTTACGTAAAACTAGATTTGTAGAATTATGAGATCCTAATGGATCGAAGTGTTACTGCGTGAGGGAAACCTTAGCCCCAATAAGATAAGACTATTATTACATATGTAGTTACTTAATAGGAGACACCCTTGTAGAACTGTACTGTATTATGAAAAGCTAGATATAGGTTTTCTTTCGTTCTGGACAACACCAACTATATCGATAGAGACAACAGCTCTAGCAAAGCGGGCGTATACACATTAAATGTATTTGTAATCGCCCCGGGTCGTCGTGACCCCTCGCGATTCAATTATCGCGGGTACCTAGCTACACTGATCTGGCAACGGGTGTAAACGATACTTGTGAGAGATTGCCTTATTGTTTTTTCTCGCGGCCAAAAAGTTGCCGGCACGCGTCCGCGTTTTGATAAGGGTCAGTAGCTACTTAGCGTGTTAACTTTGCGTTCCAAAGAAATCTGTGAAGCGTAATCTTCTGTTGTTTTAAGGTGACAAGCTATTCGAGTTTTGTAAACTTAACAAATTGTTGTTTTACGTTCACAATGTTATACTGCCGTACTCAGAGACGTCAATTAAGATTTAATGACAATCAAATGTCTTTCCTTCTCAATTTAACACTATACATAAGAAAGTGACAGCAAGAGACTTAATTGTCATTAAAACTTAATTGACATCTCTGAGTACGACAGATGTAAGGTATATCGTCACTGTAGGTTAACCATCCGTTATGTTGATTGATTGTTAAAAAAATATTTGTAAAAAGATTTATTTTGATTTTCTAGGTATAATCAAGCATTGTGAAACAACACTTGATTAAATAGGTATCAGTAGCTCAGTTGAAAGAACTGTCGCTCGCACTACGGAAGGCCGTAATTTCATGTTCATGGGGCTTGCGTATTCAAAGTGCTATTTTCAGATTTCAGATTCATAATTACTAAAATAAGGAAGTTGTTACTTTTTTGTATCAAAAACATATGCCGGCTTCACACATCGACTAGCTTTCCATATGCAAATAGGTATGAATATTTACAATTTGTAATAACGTCTCGGAAAGAAAAAGATTATAGTTAGCAAGTTTTTATACGCCATTAGTTCACGTTTCAATTCTTTCTCCGGCATCAACGGAACAGGTGCGCGTACACTAGTGCGTGTGGCGAATCCGAAACAAGCAACTAGGAAAACGGATTGTTTACCAAATTGAATTACCAGTCCGCCGCAGCCGAGCGCTTTGATTCCGCTGCGAGCTCGCTAAATCAACCTGCTTGCCTCACACGTGAAAGTTCATTGTTTTTATGAGCTTGCCGCAACGCATTATTATTTTTACACAATCTGAAAGTGTTGCCATGGGAGTGGAGGTTTTTATATCATTGTTTTGGGGAGTCTTGTCTAATGTGCTTACGTGAAAACATAAATATCACCGCACTATCATTTGTTTTGTTGGTTTTTACGCTCGGCTTGTGACGTGGTGGTAGAATTTTGCCCAGAATGTTTGGCGATCTATCATTATGGTTAATGGTTACATGATGGGTTGGACAGAACCACGTATTATACAGGTACAGGTCCGGGTTCAAATCCCGCTTGTGGAAAATTTTTCAACACGTTTTTCAAAAGCATAGATAGATAGATAGATAAATTCTTTATTGCTCACACACAAATGGAAACAAAAGGAAAACAACATATATCTTTTTCTGCAACCAAGTAACACTGTGTTGAACTGTTATGTTTTGGTTTGAAGTATTTTAAATGATCCAGTGAAACTACAGAGCATATTATACAAAAGTACTGAAACTTCAGGTTCGGTAACACGCTCCACGCTCAATTAGTGTTGCAACCATCAATGGGCTACAGTGACTGCTTTCTGTCATGGGGGTCGAAATAAACTAGTTTAAAAAATGCTGTACTTGCAAGCCGTATTTCTAAATAGCTAATCAGAGCTAATAATAGCTCAATAGCTATGCTGCCAATGCTGCTCCTACTATTCACCAACTCCTCCTAGCCTTGAGCCTCGTGACACAATAAGGTTTCATGTTCATTTTTAATTTTATCTTAACTTAAAATTTCCAGTCTTTTTTGCCATACAAATTCTCATTTACGTTAACTAACGTGATCGAACGGTAAGTAGGTAAATCTCAAACTCAGCACCCTACCGAGCAACGGCTCTGTGAATTCATAAAAGAAAAGCCAAAAGAAAAAAGTTAGTAATTGACTATTTCACTTTATCCTGTTCTCTTCGTTGTACCAACTAATTACCAAGATTTTATAAGTAGACAATGAATATTAATGTAATAAAATAGTTCAAAAAGTTTATTATCGCTACGCACGGAGTTTATATTCATTAGGGTTGACTCTTTGGCTAACAATAGAAAAAGTTCTACATTCAAATAATCTTATTGTCGAACCTCCTTAAATATCATACTAATATGTATTAAAAAATTGCATTTCTTACTTATATTATCTCATTTTCTTACTTATTATAATTTTTGTTTTTTGTCCTAAAGGTACCGGAAAACGGAAAGGTATGTTTGCATTGCATATTTCTGTACAAAATATTCCTCTGTCTTTAACAGATACATAATATACATACATACAAATCACCTGTAGATAATAGTAGTTTTAAATCTGTGTCATTGCTATTCTGTACTTACAGCAATTACTGTCGTTTTACTATAGACATTGTTCCCAGTTTAATCAATAATCCAATATAGTGTGCATTAGTCCGAAGCATCGTACATAGCGACATTGATGAATAGTTTATGTACAATGCCAATCAGTTGATTATTCTTAAGTGATCAAGAATTACAGAAATCGTATTAGCATAAAATGTAATTTCATGTGTAGCTAGGTACACTCACGAAAATGTTTAAGTGATCATTCATAGCGTAGTATAAATTGAATGAGAATAATAATGTAAATGGATTTTTTTTACACTTTTTTCAAATTGTAATAATGGAAGCTTTTTTCTTTAATTTATTATTCTTTCAGAAATAAAACACATTTTACCATTAACACTTTTATACATTAACACTTTTTCAAAAATGTATATATTTTAAGTTTTTATCTAGTAGGGACAGGGACACACTTTCATGATGGAAATTTCCTCAGAAACTCTATAATGGTGTTTCGTTCACACGGTTTGAGGAACCCTTGCAGTTTCATGCCGCCCCTAAACAAGACTCATGAGGCTGCAAAGGCCGTCTGAAGCCAACACCAAACAATCTCTAAAAAGATATCGGATAAATAACCGAATAAAGTAAAAGTAGTTCTAAAAAGTACCCTCTCTGCGCATGTGCAAATTTTAAGCTTGATTGAGATCAGAAGCACGGCGGTTGGTTGTCATACGACTCTATTTGTTTCTATTACGAAGAGTGCCAATCATATTCTACTTTGCGTGATCTTACCGCGACAGTAATACCCCACATTGTACATCCTTCAAACGAAATGGGTGTGGAGAATTTCCATGGTAACTTTTTATAATATCTTTGCTTACGTACTTACGAAGTCGACTGTTGAATCGTGTGTAGAAATATTAACTATGTCAATTTAAACTTGCCCAATTACACATTGTTGTTTTTATGTTAATTGAGATAGTTTTGCTATAACTTATGAGTTCTGTGCTTACAAGTAAAGTAAGTAAGTGTAAAACGAAACAAAAGAAATCTAAATAAATTTGGGATACCTTTCACTGAAATGGCATAGTGTCCTCAAGCCCTCACATTATGTCAATAAAAATTTATAACCATATACCTAATCAAATAAAGAACGTAAAAAAACCATTGCAATTTAATAAGCAAATGAAATTGTTTCTAATTAGTTATTATAATTTAAACGAATTTTTTGACGATAAATTTAATTAAACTTATTTCTATTTGTTATATTGTTATTTAATTCTAATTAGGTATTTGAATTTAAATTTGAATTTTGCAGCTTATGACATGTTAAATAATTACTATTACTTAATTAATTATATAATTTTTTTTCTATTATGTTTATTCCAGTATTGTTTAAAATTGTTAATAAATACATTTTATTTTATTAATAACTAAAATTAAATAAGTCTATTTTATAATAAGATGGCCCTCTGATGCTGTTGCTGCGCCCTTGCAGGGTGTCACATGAATACCTGCCTAAATATTCCACCTTATCTATTGAAATGTGATATGCAATAAATGAAATGAAATGAAGTATTTGCCATACGATAAAGCTAGTTAGACAAGTAGGCATGTCTGTAACCGTAGTGGTCATACAAAAATACTTTATAATTTTTTTTACATTATAAAATTATGGATAGTAGTTGTTAAAAATTCGACCGTCATTTACAAAATATACAATGAAATGTTACACATATTATACATAAATTATTTCTTTCTGCACTCCTTCTCCGCCAAATTCCATACTCTTTTGTGTAATATGCTTAAAAAGGGGTATACAGTTTTTTTCTTCACGTATTGATGTATAGATCTAGTCTCTAGTGGTTTGATCTACACATTTAGAATATGGCGAAAATGCCAATATCAAGCCACCAAGACATGATTGTGGACGTTAAAGTATTAAGTAGTAAGTTGTATTAAGTGTTAAAAACTCAAAATTCTCATACAAAATGTGACACAGCAGTGGAGTAGGACTATTTTAATAATTTATTTGTCAGAGATGTTTGGAAATAGGTATTTATCCAAAATGTGGACAGATCCCTAGAAATAGTAAGCATTTAGTTGTATTTCTTTGTTTGGTTTAAAATGATGATTAAAAAAAAGAGTAGCAAAATCGAGGCATCAAATCTTTGAATGAACAAAAATGACGTAGATGAGTCGTAGGTCTCTAAAAACAACACACACTATACAAAACTTTCCCTATAAAACCGTATTTTGTTTATGAACATTCTTAGCTCAAGGACACGTTTTTTTATATCATAACTCGATACAAACTATTCATACAACATACAAAGAGGTAAACGCATATCTAGATTTGCAATCAGGAAGTTATTTTAGACAAATTACAATTCAAAGGTCAAGCATAATTATTGCTTTATTTTGTGACTGTTGTATAGTCTATAAATAATGAAAAAAACTCATAAAAACCAGCCCGGGTAATATACCAAATTACCTAGTGAAAAAAAACCTTTTGTAGGCATCAGAAATTGTAAACGAGTAAGTTGTTAAAGCACAACAAAACGCTTTTTAGAATAACGTGTTATTTTATGGCTTCACTTGCTAAGATGTTTATTTATTTACTAGCGACCTTCCTGTTCGCGTGAACACCCGTATCTCATGAGCCCGAGGGGAATTTAGAAATATCCTTTTTCAGCGGATATCTACACTAAGATTAGTTCTACACCTTATAAACCGAGATTAATTCTGAAAGGTGTGAAATGTCCTTTGATTGGTTTTTACGTTTTCAAAAATTTTTGACGTCACCGATAAAATTTTTGACGTCACCGATAATATTTTTGACGTCACCGATAATATTTTTCTTTAATAGTTATTTATTTAAAATAAATGATTTATTAAGGATAAATAAATAAATAAAATAAATTAATATTATTAAAGAGAAGCGGTCGACATCATGACAACGATTCACGTGAATGATGACAGCTTTATAAAGATACAGAAAATCATAAAATTTTCATTAATTTTATTCAAAATTGATAAACCAATCACCCTTTTCATGTGACATAAATAATAAATAAAGTGCTTTATACAAACGAACAACTTTTACTGTTACTTAATTACGTACCTACTACGCTCGTAGATGTGGTCTGCATCAGAAAAAGATAAAAAAAAGCAAAAAAATAAAGGCAGACCTAATGCGTTGAGTCGACCAGTAAAGGTGCCAAAAAAGTATAAGCTGCGCAAAAGAGACCTAATGGATTAAAGACAACCGCCTCTGTGGTCTAGTGGTTAAGACCACCGGTTTAGACCCAGAGGTCCCGGGTTCGATTCCCAGCGGGGGGTACATGTTTGTGTACTCGGTTTGGTTGGTGGTAGGGCTTGTTAGTCCGTCTAGCTAGCTACCACCATCTTATCTAAATATGTCGCCATAACATCAATGTTTGTAGCATTGTTGTGTTAGAGATAAGATAGCCAGTGCCTCACTAGTTGAGGTTCCCGGGTAAAGTGCGCTTCCATCATTGGCCTTATCATCACTTTACATCAGGTGAGATCAAGGCACTGTGCTTACCCGTTAAATATATAAAAAAAGACAAAATGAACGAAATTTATGACTTTCATTTTTTAGTTGTGTGATACGTTGTAGTACAAAAGAAATGTCAATGTAAGATATACAAGACGAATAGCATAGTATGCATAATATAGTTGGGGTTGAGCAAGACTTTCGACATTAGCAGCGTTAACACCAGCAATGCGAACTGGGCCCGCGTGGTGGTTGGTTTATGGCCCGTTCTCCCTATCCAATCATAGGGAAGGCTCGTACGCCAGCAGTGGGGACATAAAATGATGATGATGAATTAATGATGAAAAAAAAGACTTTCGATGATAGTCAAACTCAAAGTCAAAAATATTTATTGCATTCATGTGGTAAAAATGTTGAGTACATAAGATAACGAGCTTTGTGAGCTAACTTACTCTCATATAAAACAAAACGCTATAAATAAGCCTGCACTTTAATTTATAATTGTATAATGTAATTTTAAAATTAGCAATGATTCTGGAACTTGATTTTATATATTTGGTGTACACTTACCTTAATCTATTTATATAAAAATCAATTGCTGTTCGTTTGTCTCGCTAAAACTCGAGAATGGCTGGACCGATTTGGCTAATTTTGATTTTGAAATATTTGTGGAAGTTCAGGGAAGGTTTAACGGTGAAACATAAATAATAAATAACGGAAAATACTAAAAACGACAATTTAATTTTCCAATACAAAATGTTCCTAAGCTGTGAAACATTTGATGTCTTTTGTCACTGGTTGTCAAATATTTATAGGTGCGTTCAGAAATTTGTCTGTTTCGCAAATTCGAAAAATGATCACACATGTTAGTTAAAATTTTGACGGGACAGTCTGATGGGGGGTCAGCTAGTAAATAAATAAAATTAACAAATATTGAAAATTAGACCATAAAAGAACTTTAAAGCACAATATATGCATGGAATATCAATAACTATTTCACAATTTTTAGTTTTGAATTAATTATTATTTCAAATTGGCAGATAACAAAACACTCAAAACGTGATGCTTTCATAAGGCTTAAAAAAGCAAAGCAGTGTCACTTCAACGTGGTACGGTACGGCCGGATGATCCGAAAATATTTAACATGATTTTCCATGATCATCAACGATCGACATTAAATGACTAGTTACGCAAATCAAGTATAATAATATGGGCTGACGTGGCCTGGCATATGGCGGGCAATAACATCAAATCACTTACGATGATGCCAGTAATTACCACTTAGCTAGTCATAAAAACAATGGGGTGCAGTGCGCTCGCTCACCTGAATATATGTGAGTTCGAAACGCATTGTTTTTTTACTAATTAAAGTAGGATCTACAGATGTTCAATTAAAGCAGATTGGAAACCGCACTTTCTTTTTTAGGGTTCCTTAGAGACTACGTAACAGGGACGATGGTTATAAGCGCTAACATAGGTTTGTTACTAACACTATGGACCCAGGTCTGAAATAAATTATTTTTATTATATTTTATTTATTTATACACAATCGATAGGTAAAAGATTAATCACGTGTCTGGCATAATTAACCAATTTTAGAAACTACTAGATGGATAGAATTTTTAATAGTGACACAAATATACAGGAATATGTAGTATAGTGTAGTATGTGTGTGTATAGTTGAATTTGGATTGTGCGCGCTTGAGTTAAATAGCAGATTTGAATTAAAAAAAACTATTTACAAAGCTTTTTTCCGAGGTGTCCAATTTAAAGGTTTGTTATGAGAAATATGAAAATTTTCATAATCTATTCGCACATTGTTACGTCGACGTCGAAAAGAAATAAGTCCAAAAATAAATAGGTTTTTTATTATTATTAATTTAAAGTTTTAAGTTGTTCGGTATTACCTTACATCTGGACAATGGCCAATAAAGTTAATGACCTATTAATTTTACCCATCTCCCCGAAAGTGTACATGGCTATGAACCCTCAATAGTGCTGGCGTGTGCGGCGTGCGATATTATCTGTGGCGGGGAGCGCCATCTGGCGGGCAGATGCGCTGACGTCACGCGAAGCCCGCTGGCCGCAGGGGCTTCGGCACGCGCCGATCTTCCCGCAGCTGACCTATCCTGATTTCGTAACCTCCTGCGTGTTATGATTTCCTGGTAGCGGTAGCGATATTGTAGTTAAATTATGACTTGCTACCTTATGTGCTTTCGATATTATTAAGCTCTAGGTAATTACCCGTTTCAAATAATTTTTACTTGGTGGCGATTGCACATTTATAGTATTTATACACATAAGTATTACATAGGTATTAAGTTGTTAAAAATTTTTTTTGACAATTAAAAAATACTTAGTATAGGATAGGGTTCCTTTTGCTTATAGAGTAAGAGTAGATAGTGTTGATTAATTTAGGCCAGTTGGAAAGAGCTACGATAGCATAGTTAGTAGTGCTCCTGAACCAGCAAATCATGGGGTGCGCGTTCAGGTCCCGCTTGTGGATTTTTTTTAACACTGTCTTTTTTCAAATTGTAATTTGTTCGCAGCAAAATTTGCGTAAAATTTTGCTGCGTTAACCTACTTAGTTAGAAAAGTAAAAAAAACATTTAAAAAAAAGATTTAAACTATGACAACCCTTTTCGCGATTCGTAGATCCTTATTTTTTAACGTTTACAATAAGACTGTTTTAATTTGCTTCTTCAGCCAGCCGGCTGAAGAAGCAGCAGAAGAAGTGCAGCCGCACTTTGGTTAGCTTCAGGCTTAGTTAGACGACAAAAGGATGCAATACTAAATAAGTTGTTGAACGAGGTTTAATACAAACTCCTTGTATACCAACTTACATATCCTAATCATACCTTCCAGTGGTCCTTAACCGGTGGTCCGCGGACCACTGGTGGTCCATGGAGGCATTCCAAGTGGGCCGCGAAGTCATCGTAATCGTGATAACTAATAATAACTTGACGACCTTGACGTGCGTGATGTAAAACAACTGGTCCCTGGCAAGACAGATATTTGGTGAAATGGTCCCTCACGGATAAAAGGTTAAGAACCACTGCTCTAACTTTCCACGAACTACAGTGCTGTGGAACCAGCTCTCAGCGCCGTTATTTTCGGACCAGAACGACTTAGGGATCTTCAAGAAACGAGCCTATTCCTCTCTTAAAGGCCGGCAACGCATCTGCGATTCCCCATCGTCTTGGCCTTTTACCTTTTTTTTGACATCGGCTATAATAACTTGACGACTAATGGGCAAGCGAAAATTGTATCTAAGACAATTTTCAATGCCAATATGATTTGAGATCATCAACAGCCAGCTTCCATATAGGACATGGTCAACCACAGCTTAGGTAAATACTTAGACAGAATATTTTTATAACGACATAATTGTGTTTAAAAAAGAAAACAATGCTTTAATTATTAAGTCTGGTTTATCGATTCAGTGGCGGTAGCCAAAGTAACATTAAGAAAACGATATCAAAGTTCGAAAAGAATAAAATGTATGGGATTGACATAAGATTGACCACGTGATTTAGCGCGGCTTATGTCAATCCCATACATTTTATTCTTTTCGAACTTCGCTATCGTTTTCTTAATGTTACTTTGGCTAAGTTTACTGTTTTGTTAAAGTAAATTATATAGTTCGTAAAGCTTCAGTTTCATGTTCCAACGGTACCGAGCTACTAAACTACTACTAAACAATCAGAAATTTAATTTGCAATTTGCATGATTCACTTAAACGTTAACGAATGTTAAAGTAGCCACTGCTGAACTGGGTTGCCACGAGCACCTTTTTCTTTTAAGTATTGGCCTTATAATATATAGTAGGTGAATGTCTTATGTTGTACAGAACAGTCCTAGAACTCCTACTACCAACCAAACCGAGTTACAATATAACGTGATGTGCACACCTGCACATAACACTACCACACACTTTGACGACCTCCTTGGTCGAGTGGCTTGCACACCGGTTTTCATGGTGTAGCTATCTCTGAGGTCCCGGGTTCGATCCCCGGTCGGATTAATTTAGAAATATCTGTTTTTCTATATTGTTTCGGGTCTGGGTGTTTCCTATGTATAATAAGTATGTATTTAATTTTTTTGGTATGTATATCCGTTGTCTTTATCCATTTATCGAGTTTCTTAAGGAAGCTTTTCTTGGGGCTAGATAATTGGTGCGTGAGTGTAGGAAACATTAATTAACATTAATTAATTAATTAATTTTAATAAATAAGTAGTAGGTGAATGTTATATGTTGAACAGTCCTATACTCCTACTACCAACCAAACCGAGTTAAAATATAACGTGATGTACACACCTGTACATAACACTACCACAAACTTTTAAATTTTCTTAACAGACTTTGAACCTTATATTTATGGCCTAAAGTTGAACGTTTAATGAAGAAATTTGACGGCTTTGGATAGGTTGAAGGCGTCTGTACATACTGTTGATCGTACTCGTATTATTGACCAAAGAGTCGGTACTGTAAGGAGTTTATATGCAGCTCATAGCAAAAGTAAAATTTATTTATTTGTATGTAGTAAGGGGAGTCAGAAGCTAGACAGCCCGGCTAAGAGCCGAGGTGCTCGGAGATTAATAATATTGTAATGTAGCAATTTGATGAAGAATACACAAAGTAAAGTGTAACTGGTGTTTTATTCACCCACATCCCACAGTACATTACCGAGAGAAGCCGATCCTGTTATTAATTTAGTTTTATACTGTTTATGCATTAATACTGCGCACTTGACATTGCGCACGACACGTCGAGGTCTCGATAACGAATTTCAGAGTACTAATCCATTGTAATCTGTAACTACATAATGACCTATTATTATTTGAATTGCTTATCAAGAGCATGTATCTGGCAACCTCTGTATAATGGGCGTAAGACGACACGCGATGCGACTGCGCCCGCGCATCCAGTACAAGGGCGACACAGTAATGACAGCAGCTGTCGCGATACCTTCATATAAGCTTGTCTTAATTATAATCTATCTTAATGTAATAACTGCTGGAACTAGAACGCTGAAATTTCGATGATGTAAGTAAAATAGGTAAAACAAGATTTTCTAAAATTAAATGCCTGCATGCCTGAGCTGGGAGTTTTATTAAGACCATGACCTCCGGACTTCAGATCGAGCCTTTTGCTGTCTAACTAATGTGCTCAATCAAAAATTATTATACATTTTAAAAAATATCCTCTTTTTGAATTCATTATAATCAAAGTTAGTGAACAACAATAACAGAAAACATCGTACTTACCTAACCACATCTATTCATGCAAAAAAACTAGCGATTGTTAACGAAACTGCTGTGTCGTGTGGACTCAGCCAACCGTGTTAAATGTCATGGCCGGAACGACAACAATCAGCCAAAGGGATAGGAAGAGCAGCCTAGAACTTGAACTTGCGTAAAACGACCGAAACCCCGATGAGATTGGCCAAATGACATTGAACTGTTAAACGTGAAATACAAAGCAAGATGCGGAGCAACTTAATTACCTTAGTGGTACGTTACAGTTACATCACTTATTGATTTACCACCGGCCGGCGGCTTGGGATCCCATTAAACAAACAATTAAATCCAATCCTCAACACCATACTTCCAGACCAAAAGATACAATATGCTCTTTCTCTGCGTTTGAGGGTATGCAAGTTACTAATTGAATGAAACGACCAACAACACGGATCCTGCAAAGGGATCGAAACGTCAGGATAAAGTAATATAAATCAATGTGTAAAATAAACGCGAGTAGATCCGTGAAAGTTGTTATATTTATAAACTATTGCAATAGCTCCATAGGCATAACAGGTAGTCGACAAAGTATCAGTACGTATCAGTATCAAGTACCTTGGGCCTTTTAAATTTTTCTAGGGTAAGGAAGACCGAAAACGGACCGTAGACGGTGTGAAAGATGATTATTATGGCAAAGAAAAAACTAAATGTTAAGATGATGTCTGATTGAGAAGGATTGAGGGAGAACAGTCGTTGCGACGACTCCATGCTCGTAAAAGATTGGGAACAGGACAAGCGACTGATATTTCTATCTTTTCGCAGAGGAGCTCGTTGGCGCAGTTGTTGGAGCAAAACCGTCACCTAAAATGGCTTAAGGGTCACCTAAAACTTAGGGGTCAATGGTGAAAATGGGCATTAGTCTCCAATTGCTCAAGTAATCATACTTTATTGACCAAGAAATAATATCATCTAGAGCTCCTCTGTGCTTCAGAAGGCACGTTATGCCGTTGTTGGTGCAGTGCAGCCCACACCCAATAGTATTTAAAGTCGCTACCTTATAATTTACCAAGTTATACAACTTTACTGGAAGTAACAAGTATACTTAGTAAATTATTAAGTTTTTTTGACAAAGCAAAAAAGTGTTACGTGGTTTTCGACGGCGATTGTACTTCGATAAAAAAAATGTACGGAAATGACAAATTTTACGCCAATTAGCGACCGACTGTTGCAAATTGGAAATTAATCAATAAAAGTGATTTGTAATTCTATTTATATCTTAAAAATGGAATACTACCTACCTAATTGTGTTCTGTAAAAAACAATATAGTTTTAACCTTGTTGGACAAAGTAGAGCTTTAATAACTTGTAACAAAGTCCATCTTTCTTTGAGTAGCATGAAGTATCGTTCGTTGTTCAGTGGATAGCAAAAAAACCTGCAAAACGCAGATAGTTAAGCGTGCGTATTCAAACCATCTCAGCAAGTTCAAAAGAGGTAGTTATTGTTTTTATTAGGTAGGTAGCAAAATATATTGTTACAATATAATGATCGTAAAATTTGCACGAGTGGTAGTCGTGGTAATAAACGTAGTAATGTACAATTACTTGAAAACATATTATTCTAATTAGAAAAAGTGTTATAACAATACACGAGTAGGATTCGAACCCGCACATAATTATAATTATAATATTATTATTCTATTGTTTTCATTACGCAAGCGAGAATCCCTTAACCTACATCTCGCTTGATAAATTGGTACTGAAGGTGCACAATCCCAAACTTCCAGAGGAACTGGATATATCATTTATAGCTGACGGAAGAACAATACTACTAACTAACATTGGTGTTACCTATATGGTGACAGAAAAAGATAATATGGTGGTAGAGTCAGGCGGATCCACACCCTACACCTGCACCGCTGGGTATCGAACTCAGGGCCTCTTAGACCGTGATCTAACAAATAGACCACGAAAGAGGTAGAAAACAAAAGAGAACGAAAATCGGTTCAAGTTTGAAAAGATACGTGAACATAAAATCAACAATCTATGTACGTCACTCTGTTTAAAAAACATCCTGCATATTTTTTTGAAGTAGGTACTGTATATTGCAAAGCATTTCTTTACCACCCAGTGGTGTCTGATTTCTGTAGTCTAACACACGATATCATTATAAATATCAAACCAACTAAATATGTATATCAAACAAACTCTTTCCACACACGTCTTTAAGTTAGCATGACTAAAGGCATAGCAGCGCAGGCGGCATGCGTGCCATATTCAATTTCAGCTACCGCGGCCGCGGTCTCAGCGACCCGCGCCCGCGCCAGTACTGGGGCAGCTTTCTTCTTAATGTGTACATCATTAACCCGCAAAAACGCGTTCACACTAAAACAATAACCCGTCGCATTCCGACTCGAAACTCGACTCTCAACGCTGCTTGCCGAAGAGTAAACGTAACGAGTTTTATGCTTCCTTTGTAATTTTTACTTACGTTATTACTTTTTTAGGGTACCGTAACTGGTGGGAACCATTACATTATGATTTTTGATGTGTAACATCTTTCCTCTCGCTTTCTTGCAATTTATGGGAATGATTTCGTGAAATGGGGCGGAAGTGTGTTATGTGTAACATCATTCCTCTGGGACGGAAGTGTGTAACAGGAAGTCGAGGAAGCGTCCTTCGATTTGACAAATGAGCGCGCGGTATTGCATTACTGTTAGTGTCAATTAAATAAAATACAATTTTCATTAAAAAGAATTATACTTTTTTTATGAAAAATCATTTCAAATAATACCTGACCCATTTTTTAAACATATAATGTTAAAATTGCTTTTTACTGAGGTGAGATGTCAAATGTTACACATCTTAAGCGAACGCTCGCTCATTTTTTTTAAAAGATGTTTTGGTTTTTTTGGTTTTATGCGTAAATATTTGAGTGACTATTTGACTGTCCGTATCTGTTTAGCGCTGATTCTTTCTAACTAATAAGCCGATTTCAAAGAACTTTCTATGCTTATGTAGGTTAGTTAGGTAGCTTAGAGATGTTGTCAGTTACATAACAGCAAACACGATATAAAATCGACATGAACTTATATATTTACTTATTTATTTGATCATAATACTGTATAGTACCACTTAGTACAACATTTGTCTTTCACAGTAACCTTTTCGAAGTTTATCTGTGAAAGCGAACGCACTCGTGTTCGATGCATAATATCTTTAAAAAAATAGATAAAAACATAAAAAAGGGCTTTTCAAAGTGCTTATTAAATCACAACCAGCAAATCTTTCGCTTGAGAAGCCGGTCATGTCGAATTAAAAGAATAAATCATGTTGGTGGATGTATTCAAAATATTTACCTATCAAACAATTTGGCCTACTCCCCTCTAGTGGGCAAACAAATAGATCAAAGCGTCGAAGTACTCGAGTGAAGAATACTTTATTCGAGTGTTCACTTCACTTGGATAATCGCTGGATTTTGAGTAACAACGCATCGAGAATATGAATTACCTAGGTGTTTTAAAAGGTGTAAGCTTTTTTCATTGTAGATATGGGAGGAAGTAGTAGTCGCTTTAAATTTTTTGGAATTAAAACTATTAAAAAAACAATGTTGTTAGTTTTAGATGCTCACAGAGGCTGCGCTTTTTTCATTGTTTGCTTTTTTATACAAGTTGATATTCGATTTAATAAGTAGTAAAAATTGTTTACAGAATTAGTTTTTTTATTATGTTATACATACACATAATCAGAACGATGTACCCAATCTTCTTTAATTATAAATATCTAACAATTTTAACAATTTCACACAATTATATTGTGTATTTATTGTTAACCTCTACGGAACCATTTGTCATAACTACTCAAAATAAAGTTCTTGCAGATTGTGCATAGCCGTAGTGCCATGACTATGTTTAAATGGTATCAAATAGGTTTCAAAACATACTTAAATGAAATATAATGCTCTTGCTGAGTTTCTTGCCGGTTCATCTCAGTATAAGGTCTCCCGCCCAGAGTAGACTAACAAACCGATGGCGAGACTTACGAAATGAATGATTTTAAATTTTGAATTTGTTATATTTTATACTTAGTTAAATGATTGGTCTTGCGCGGTCGAGCGAAACCAATCATTTATCTAAGGTTTTATATTTTGCCAACTGCTCGAATTGTCATTGTCAACCAACGACTTAACGTTAATGATTTTAATTTATAAGTATTTGTAGTTTACTAGTGGTCGCCCAGTGGTCATAATTCGACCGTAATTTTATTAAGGCTGCACGGATTGTATCCTAAGCAATGAAAAATTAAAAAATATAGAATGTGAGTTTGGATTGGCATTGACAGATTTCGCCCGCTCCTCTTCCATTTTTGAAAGTTTTGAAAAGAGTATAAATACGTGTATCAAATACTTATACATGTGTGTCAAATACATGGTAGTGTGTGAAATGTTTGTTTTATTGATTTAATGTATTTTTATGCATAATTAAAAGAAAATAATAATATTCGGTTATCCTTCTTTAAATAAACTATAAGTGTGCGAAATTTCATACTCCTCCGTCCACGCAATTTTCATAAAAAAGGGGTACAAAGTTTTTGCTTCACATATTAATATAGAGATATAATGTTTGTAACTTTGTTTAGTTCAGCAATGAATGTATTGTATGTTGTATGTTATGATCATGCGTGTACTTGGAGAGGCTTATGTCCAGCAGTGGACTAGTATAGGCTGATGATGATGATGAATGTACTAGCTATGTTATAATTATACATGTTAGTCATGTAAGGCGTTGGTAGTCTCGGTGCTTGCCATTCGTGATCCCGAGCCATTCCCGTGGCAGAGAAGGGATGGTACAGTCAACAGCAAAGGTAACTGATGATTGGTCAAGTTTCAAAATATGAAATCAGTATGAAAATCAAAACTTTATAAACGCATATCGAAAACCTTTGAGTGTCTACTAGTACCTGCAGACTTTGACTGTAGTTATATAGAAAATACCGACTTACACTATCGAAACTTAATTTTGAAATCTAGTAAACATCATCTACTTTTGCTGTCGAGCTTTGGTGGCTGGACGAGGAAAGAGGAGGAGAGTCCCACATAACACTTCGTCGCCCCTAGCCTCAGAGTACGCGCAAATCATTTTACCTTGTTTTTAAAAAGACAGTGGTGGTAGTTTAAACAAAATTTTACAACTTACAATTCCTTCTCTTGTGGTCTCGCAGTACGATGTTCAAGTAAACACGCTTGTACATCAAGTTACCACAAACTGTTTTTCCTCAATAGACTTTGAACTTAATGTTCAAAGCATATGGTTAAAAATGTATTAAACAAATGTCAGTTTTGAATAGGTTATGTGTTGGCGTCTGTACGTGTGAAAAGAAAGCTTGTGTGAAACAGCAATTTTTATTTGCTACTCAATAACATTAACGAAAACAAGCATTTAAATGGCATGGAAGCAGCGCCTCCTGGTGCCTTTATAGTGCGAGTTTAATTTGATATTAGTTTACAATTATATTAAATTGTAAATGTAGTTTTGAAATTTTTAATATAATGGTTTATTTTCTATTTTAATTTGAAATTGGTGTATGTTGTTATTTTATTTTTTCTGTTAACCCTTAATCGGATACGAGCTAATCGGCCCGATATAGCGGGATATTCGGTTCATTCTGGTAAAAAAATAATAAAAAATTAAAGATTTTTGAAGTGAAAACTTCTTTAGCGGCGTTGTACACTTTTATTGTAATGGGTAAAAAATGTTAAATTCGCGTCAGGACACGTGACCGTCAGGACACGTGGCCTGATCGAAAATTCGTAAGACGGATGACAGCCGGCGCGGCGCGGCCGGCGTAGGAGAGGAAGTATCCCCCTCTCTTTTTACGGCGGCGAAAATGTATGCCTGCTGTTTCGTTAAGGCGGCGCAGGGCGCTTGCGCGAATGTTCGAGTGCTTTTTAAGGTAATATAAATTGTTTTGTTTGTGTACGATAGCGCAATAAATAAATATTGTATTTTACCAAATAAATGATAGTACTTTTATACTGATAATTGAAGCAATTCGTGCAAAATTATTCCCTAACCATTCCAAAATATCAAAAATGCACAACGTTAATATTCAAGTTTTCACTTCTGCCGGCACTCCCGGAGTGCAAGCCGTCGTTTTTTTTACCAGTACTGACAACATTAAAAAGTTTAACACTTGTTCTTATAGATTTAAAAAATATATATTGGTTGCACTCAAATAATATTGTTTTTTACCAAAACATATCTACATGTCTGATATGGCATGTATTCTACCATTGTTTGATTAAGGGTTCAATAATAATTATAAATATTTAGTTACAGTAATTGCAATGCCATAGCAGGGTTCATTTATTAAGGTACTGGAAAAATATTGTGATGACCTATAAACCACATCGTGTGCAATAAATAATTTGAATATGAATTTGAAATTGAAATTCGTGTACATTTAAGAAACAAGAAATATCGCTGTAATTTTAACTGTAGAAACAACATATACTTACAAGATAAAATTTTACAAAAATAAATCAACAATTTCAGGAAACTCGAGTGGGCACAGGTATAAAGGTCCAAAGGAGGGTAGTAACTTCACAGTGACGTAATACAGCTGGTTTGCAGCGTAAATCATAAACTTCTAGAAAAATTCAACAAGTCTTCTGGGGCCTCGGTAGCTCAGCGGTCAGAGCATAGAACCGGTTATACAAAGGTCTTGGGTTCGATTCCCACTCGAGCTTCATGAGCCTGATTGATTTTTTCTAGTAAAATTTTATCTTGTTACAAATCTGTATTGGCATGCACTGTACAAACTTTAAGGGTGGATTATACACTTAAATATACATGATATAAAAATATTTTAAAAATTCCAAACTCCACCTAGTAAATGGGATATATTGTGTTTTTTCGTCATTTTCGGTGTTGAAAACCGACATTTGTTTTTTGTCCTGTTGATGTTCGAACTTTTGGCTACTTTACTGATTGTTATTTACTTGCGACTAGTTTCACCTTTTTTAGCACCTGCGAAAATCGAAGACAATAAAATAAATAAAAAGGCTGCCATTTCTAAACTATTGGGAGTGGATTTTTTATAGTATTTTTTTTATTATGTATATTTGAGTGTAGAATCTACCCCTAAAGTTTGTACAGTGCATGCCAATACAGATTGTATATAGGTTTGTGAATGCAAAATTCAAAATAATATAAACATAGGTTTACTTTACGAGTATATCGAATAGCTGACATCTCATAGCTTGTAGCACGTATTTTAATATTTGATCATACAAAAGTTTGTTGGTTTCATCGTTAGCCATGCTCTGGTTAACTTTGTTTGCGAAATATATTATAACGTTATTGACATAGTGTGATCATTAATACAACCGAGGGCCCACTTATTAATTTTAATATATGGGGTGGCTTCGTTCGAGGGGCGACGACACAACGGCCAAGTTTGTTTTATTAGTTTTGATTTTTATGGCGCTGCGTTCACTATAATTGTTTATGGTTAGAAATGAACATATGGATTGGTTGTACGTTATTAGAATTCTTGAATTGCTTAGTTTTTATTTTATTTCGCAACAGGTATGCGCTTCACTGTTATTGCTGAATAACTCTTTTAGATAAAATTGCACTTTATTTTGTAATTAAAAATTGTAATTTTGTTTCTATAAATAATGAAATTTTCAATCACGAAGGAACTATTTTTTTTTCTAGCTACTTTCTACCTACTACTTTCTACCTGCAATCCAACCGACTACAACAATGATGTACCCCCCGTTGGGAATCGAACTCGAGGCTTCTGGGTTTGGAAAGCCAGAGGAATCGAATCAAACCTAGAACAAGACTACAGAGACGGGTCGATCGATCCATAATTATATTTTTAATACCTTTTTTTTGATCCTGTGAATTTTCCTTATAAGGATGTTGACTTTGATGTACACCCTATTTAATTTCTATCATATCAAAATTGACTCTTGCGTTAATAATGTTATCAGACAAACATCTATGTTTATGAAAATATAAAAATGTATGTGAAAGTTTTTCTTATTCCTATTTCCATAGCTTTAAGGTAAAATTGTCAAGAAAAAAATTTGTCAATTTTGATTTCGCTTTGTATATGTTTAATTTGAACTGAGTAACAAAACATAATTTTATAAAAAAAAACAAAAAAACTGAAAACCTTGCCTGTGTTTTAATCCGTTATACTAGTAGTAACTTTATTAGCGCCTACGGTTTTCTCAAAGCATCTTAGCGCAAGAGTGTATTGTTGCGTTGATTTTTAAATCTCATTTATAATTCTCATAAAAAATTGTTCCAGAATTTCTATCATCATCATCTGCCTATAAACGTCATACATCTCTTTCTTATTATGGTTATATTACAGGGTGTTTGTATGTGTATAATTCCGAAATATAGCCATGCAACCAAGTATACCGTGATAATATGCAAAATCATATTTACAAAAATTTCCTTTTCCATAAAAAATATCTATTTTTTAAAAATCCTTTATGCACATATAAAATACACATTAAAATAGTCGTTATATAAGACATACAAAGGTAAGCTTATCTCTAGAAGAGATCTCTTCCAGCCAACCCTAGCTGTGGTGTGGAACGAGAGTTTGCGGGACTATTCTACGAACTAATTACTGATACATATACATACTTAAACTATACAACCATAATGTATAAACATACATACACATACACAATATACATATAATAATTTAAATGTATAATTTGATATGACGTTACTGATTACCAGTGTTGGTAGGGTAGTGATATTTCAACTTATGTATAAATGATTCCACGGATAGATTCTCACGAATTTCGGGATACAATTTATTCCACAATTTGGCTGCATGGACGGTGAAAGAATTGTGGAAAAATTTGGAATTGGATTGGGGACAGATAAGGGATTTAACTTTTTTATTTTTTTTTATTGACCCGGACATGTTTTGACTTCTGTTTCGTTTGGACCATAAGGTTGACGACCAAGAACACTGTATCAGCTGGATTTAGGGTTATAACTTTGCAATTTTACTTAGTAACAAAAACTTCAATATGTCACCCATATGGTGCTTTTCAGGTATGTTTAAAATTTGCTGGCGCTCTGTTCACGGTCCCTATCTACCATATTCGGGATTAAAAAAATAAATAATAAAAATCTCTCCCACACTCACACCAATTATTTAGCCCCAAGAAAAGTGAAACTCGAGAAATGGTTAACTAGACAACGGATAAAACATACTTAATATACTTAAATACATACTTATTATACATAGGAAACACCCAGACCCGAAACAATTTAGAAAAACAGGTATTTCTAAATTGATCCGACCGGGGATCGAACCCGGGACCTCAGAGATGGCGACACCATGAAAACCGGTGTGCAAGCCACTCGACCAAGGAGGTCGTCTTCGGGATTATACAGGTATTACCAAACATCCTGTATAGGTCTGCCTGTAAGGGATTGTAATTAAACGATTTATTCGCATTTTATACACTTTCTCTTCTAGTACACTTTTTAAATACTTGATACATCCTATCGCAAATTCATAACTTATCTAGACTTCCTCAGATGCTTTCGCATTTAGTACACTTTCGCAAAATATACACTTTTATTTTTTTATAGGTAAGAGTTATCAGACTGTAGAAAATGTCACTTACTCTTGTAAATTGTTGCAACTAGTACACTTTATGTACTGTCGAATACGTAACACTTTTAAAACTCTGAAATTTTGTGGGGAATACGAAATTGAGGGTTGGGTAAATTATATTATTTCAAAATAAAAGAAAAAGCATGATGTTCGCTTAGCTACATACTTTAATATCTACCTCTATATATAGGTACGCATTCAACGATACTTAATTACTACATAAATTTTACTTTACTTAATCTATCCAAACAAATATTTACCTCGATTGAACTAATAATAATAAAATAATAATAGATAATCGTCAACGATCTTTTTTAATCTTTCATCAATAAAATTTTTCAGATAGAGTTGGTGGTATAACAATGTCTTCAAGTTTTTGAAAGGTACAGCGATAAACATGGTAATACTTTTTTCGTACACGATAAAATGTGTCTTTGACTGATTCCAAAGATGGAAGTACATCATCATACTCCGGGTTAGACCTGAACAGTCTCATGACGTCATCAAATATTGTCAGAATAGGACGGTAGTCGTTACACACAGTATTTTCCAAATCTTCCAATAACTCCAGCTTATAAATGTTATTTATGGCACTTTCCATACCACATAATGTAAGTAATGTACTGGTCTATTCTTACTATGTTCTCCCTTCTATTTGTTTGTGTGTACATAAATTATAAATAAATAAATAAATAAGTACTTAAATAGGCTAGATGTAAATCACTTCAACGTAGATTAGATAAAGTTTCTTCAAGTTGTTGAAGGCACGACTATATGTTTTAGAAGGTGGTTAATTAGTTTTTAACCGGACTGTACCACAGTAGAATATTTGCGAAGTCCTCTACGAATGGCTATAATAGTTACATTTTTGCTAATTAATCTAACAATTGTACAGAAACATTACTAAATGCGAAAGCATCTGAGGAAGTCTAGATAAGTTATTAATTTGCGATAGGATGTATCAAGTATTTAAAAAGTGTACTAGAAGAGAAAGTGTATAAAATGCGAATAAATCAATTAAACTACCCAATGATTTTCATTATTTTATTTGGATTTTTGTATGTTTTTTATTTATTTATTTAATGTAGGTATATAAATAGAATATCATCAGCTCATGGCATAATATAAAGAGTATTTAACACTATTTAGGCTAGACAATAGTCCACATTTAGAACAGACACCTGCACATCAACCTATCCAAAACTGTCAAATTTGTTCAACAAATGTTCAACCATATGCCATACACATAAAGTTCAAAGTTTATTGAGGAAATTTGACAGTTTGTGGTAATCTGATGTGCAGGCGTGTGTACATCTCAGAACAATAATAGCTTTAGTTATTATTATGAGGTGTACATAACCTGCTAGATAACATTTTGTTTTTTCTTTAGTTGATGGCTTTGTGCGATTAGCACATTTTGCCAGCAGTGTCAAAGTATTTTTTCATACAAGTAAAACATAAATAAACAATATTTCCTTTCTGTATGATGATGATAATTGATAATAGAAATGAGAAATGAAAAATTATATACCCCCAACCCCTCGAGTATCTCAGTAAAGATGGGGGGCTTTACTAAGTCCGCACGCGGACTTCTTGACAGAGACAATTTGAAAAAAAACGTTGCACTGTTTTGTTTCATTTGCCAACACTCATGTACATTCACAAACACTTAACGGTAAATAATCCTCCATTATTTCACACTAATATTCGACATAACACAAATTTTAGAATTAAAACAAAACCGCAGACATGACTTCACTTTTCACTTTCTGCCAAGAAGTTCACAGTTGCCATTAAACAATACATAACAGATAATAAAATATAGTAAACTACATAGTAGGTAAGTAAGTAAACAATTATTGCGTCTGTTTAACAAAAAAATAGGTAATATTCATTTATTATTTCTTTTTCTTCTTTCGTATTAGCTTGGTTATTCAAAGAAGTAATGTTGCCAGCATTCTTAGGAGCGTTCCCATGAGCCCACAGCTGGAAGACATCTTTTATGTTATGTTTTTTTAAACTTTATTTTCTTCTTTAGTAAGAAGACCTATAAAACAAAAATTACATACCTATATACATTGAAAACAAGGAACTTAACTAACGAGCCCTAAACAAAAACTATGTCGGGGTTGAAGACATTTAGGTGTGTTGATAGTTAAGCACTTTGTCTTCAAATTAGTTACCCGTGAATTTACTGGATACCAATATGGTTTAAAATCTGGGTGTGTTATACATATATACACAACACAAGTATGTATAGTATATATCTCTGTTGTATATTTAGATTTAATCATTAATTTGGGTTGAATTCCCAGATCGGGCAAAGTCTGTTTCGGATTTTTCGATACATTACCATAGGTTTGTGATCACCAACCCGCATTTGGCAAGCATGATGATTAAGCCAATACCCATCAATTGTGGCGATGACTTGATTTTAATGATGGAGGCCTTTGCCCAGCAGTGGGACGGTATTTATGCAATTTCATCATCATTAATCTATATTATCTATACTAATATTATAAAGCTGAAGAGTTTGTTTGTTTGTTTGTTTGTTTGAACGCGCTAATCTCAGGAACTACTGGTTCGAATTGAATAATTCTTTTTGTGTTGGATAGTCCATTTATCGAGGAAGGCTTTAGGCTATATAACATCACGCTGCGACCAATAGGAGCGAAGCATCAGTGAAAAATGTTGCAAAAACGGGAAAAGAGCCTAAAAAATTAAAAATGCAGCCGAAAGTCACTATTCCACGCGGACGAAGTCGCGAGCACAGCTAGTAATAATATAAAGCTGAAGAGTTTGTTTGTTTGAACGCGCTAATCCCAGGAATTACTGATTTGAATTGAAAAATTATTTTTGTGTTGGATAGTCCATTTATTGAGAAAGGCTTTAGGCTATATAACATCACGCTGCGACTAATAGGAGCGAAGCATCAGTGAAAAATGTTGCAAAAACGAAAACAAGAGCCTAAAAAATTAAAAATGCTGCCGAAAGTCACTATTCCACGCGGACGAAGTCGCGAGCACAGGTAGTCATTAATAAAAGTGCACTCGTGTCAGTTATAATCTGCCAAGCACCTAAATTTTTTTCGGGTACAGAAAACCTGTGGACTTTCGATTAGCGGGAATTTAATGGACCCGTTATCATAATATTGATTGTAGTAACGTAAGCCACGGTGGTTGTGTTTCACACGTACAAATTTACTAATACTATTATAATACTACTAGAATAATTTTGACACTTTTCCATAAGTACTTTTGTAAATGTAGAATAATGCGATGGGCTTTACCTGCTACAAAACACGATTAATATGAGACGTTACTGCGTTCGTGTGCACTTGGAGAGGCCTATATCCAGCAGTGGACTAGTACCTATAGCCTATACCTACTGATGACGATGGTGATGACAATGATAAGAAAGGCTAAGTAACAATCCTACCAATTTACGTTACTACATTAGTAGTATAAGATAATATTCGATCCAAAAACCATTCAATCGATCACCTAACAGTTACAGAAAAGTATTGGATGTGTCCCCAAATCAATTTTCGTAGGAAAGACGTTACTACACTTGTCACTTCGCAAACAGAGCAGGGATTACTATGCATAACCACAAAAAAGAAGACCCCAGAAGGTAAACACTAAGGTCTAGGTATGAAAAGTAGACAAAATCAACGTTTCGTAGTCCCCTGACTTCACCTCAAAAACTGCACCGATTTAATTACTTTTTAATTAAAAATTAAAAAATAGGCTATGGTTGTGTTCCTATGTTTCTTTTTTCATAATTTTAATTATTAAAAAGATATGAACCTTTAAAAATCTTAAAAATTGGCCATATTTTCCGCTGTTTTTTCGAAATTTTACGAGATTATATATATATATATATATATATATATATATATATATATATATATATATAAAAAAGCAAAACATAGGGACAAAGCCAAAGCCTTTCTTTAATTTTTAATGAAAAGTAATTAAATCGGTCCATAGCTTTGGAAGAGGAATCCGGGGACTACGAAACGTTGATTTTGTCTACTTTCATAAATATTTTTCAATTCAATCGACCTTAGACACGCACGGTGTGATTCGTCTGGGTGTGCTTCGTTTGGGTGTGCTTCGTGGAACACCTCGCTCTAATGCGGTATGTATGGCGCTGACTTTCTGCAGTCTCCTTCTGTTGTGGCATAACCCTCTAGCAGAATAACCATTAAGCCGTCCGTCGGTCCGGGTCGGCGCGTGCCGCCCGCGGCGCGGCGCTCCGCTGAATTGCGTTTTAACCTAATTACCGAATGATATAATTTTTCGGTTCCTTCATAATCAGATAACGTAGACATTATCGAATTAAAGCGTCGTTTTCCAGCGGGCGGGATCACGGGCGCAGCTGTACCGTCAATAAATAATTCATGGTAATTTGGTTAGGCGCGTTTTAAAGTTACATTTGGTAGGAATTGGACATTATGAGAGCTATGAGTTTTAGGCGAAATCTCGTCGCTGCCAATATTAGATTAGAATTTAAATAAATATATATATATTGTCTCGTTTGTTTATTTATTTGTACCGTCCCTTAGTCAGTAACACCCACTGAAAAATATTTGAAAGATCGGAAGCCATCGTCTGTGAAAAACGCATAGGATATTCTTATAACTAGGTTAAACGAACCGAAAAAATCATCGATCAATACATAAGTAGCAATTGGATCACAATGTATAACAGTTAAGTAGATAAAATATGTTATTATTACCTTAAAATATTGTTGAGTGTATTGTCTAAATGTGTCAAGTTGAAAAACTCAGAATAATCTTATTTAATAATATGTTGAATAGTAATCTAGATTAGTACCTACGAGTAATTATACACTACACAGTCTAGACAATAAACGTCGAGCAAATTTGATATTTCCCATGTCGAATACAAAACAAATGAACGGGAGAGATATTTGTTCGCAATAAGATAAACATTTTATTATCGATACATGAATCATATAGACCCATACAATACCAGTTTCCCATAGAAACCCAACACCGGTGGCACGCGTCCCAAAAACGCCTTTGGGGGCAAAATTACAGCAAGGGTCTAATTTGTAGTTGTGCCCGCAGCCCGCACATTAACATCGACCTCATGTAAGATCAACAAGCGTTTGTAAAATACATTTTATATTTCTCAATATTAATAAAAAAATATAGAAGAATTATCATTAGTATACAATGATATGTCAGATTTTATAACCGCCTCTGTGGTCTAGTGGCTAAGAACACCGGTTTAGACCCAGAGGTCCCGGGTTCGATTCCCAGTGGGGGTACATGTTTGTGTACTCGGTTTGGTTGGTGGTAGGGATTGTTTGTCCGCCTGGCTAGCTACCACCATCTTATCTAAATATGTCGCCATAACATATATGTTTGTAGCATTGCTGTGTTCCGGCAGCTAGAGATAAGATAGCCAGTGCCTCACTAGTTGAAGATCCCGGGTGAAGTGCGCTTCCATCATTGGCCTTATCATCACTTTAGATCAGGTGAGATCAAGGCACTGTGCTTACCCGTTAATATATAAAAAAAAACTTACTGACTAACAAAATAATAGAGGAGGCTATTTTGCTATTTATTTTCTACTTGACTAATACTAGCAATAAAATACATTGCTAGCTCTGTTCTGTCTGTTCCGCAGTAGTTAAGAATTTTGGTTAAGGTGCGCCTACGCATTTGGTCTTACAATTACAGACGAAAGAGACGAAGACCCGTAGAACAATAAAAAGCAATAGAAAATGCCGTAAAAGTAGTCAAAAGTGCTGCAAAAGTTCACAGTCTATCATGTATTATAAAACTTAATTGCAGCAGCTCCAAACCATCCAGGGTCTCAACTTAACCACACACATCTGTCCAGCCGGTTAGGAGGAGTTCAGTGACATACACACGTTTTATTAGATCTAGTTGTACACATCAATGTAAATCAAAACTGGTATTAGGCGGCAGGAATACGCATAAGGAGAACAAATCGGATTTTTGGCAGATTCTTAAACGGGTATCGTACCGGTCTAAACACTAGACCACAGATACGGTTTAAGTCGAGGTTGATCTTCTTTGCATACTTGAAGATTTGGAAGGTGATAAGACGACGCATTCTCTATTCCACGTTTAGCTGAGCCAAATTATTATAGGACGAATTATTGAACTGTAGCCGGTATCATTGTTAACTATAGCCACCTTCCTCCATCGTAGCCGTGAGTCGGGCCTCGGTAGGCAGATTTGTGAAGCTCTACTAATGATAGTACAGTGCACCTCAATTACTGGTCTCCCATGATCCGGTCAACCAGAGCCGAGGTCCTTATAGACGCACTTAGGATGTTCCACTCTCGATTACGATCCGAAAACCTCGATAAATCTAGTACAGGGCAGGGACAAGCTTGCGTAAGTCTATTTGCAAACCCTTTGAGAATATCCAGCCACTACGTTTTGAGAAACTTTAAGTTTCTCATCGCCGCGCCGCGAATCCTTTTCTAAAATCTCTTGCACGTTCAGCTGACCCAAACAAAATATTGTACTGTAGCCGGTGTCATTGTAAGCCAGCCACTTTCCTCCATTGTAACCGTGACTCGTGCCTCCGCGCACTCGCTAGGCAGATTTGCGAAGCTCTACTAATGTGCAATACAGCGCACCTCAATTACTGAGGGCCGGGCGCACGCGCCGGTGCCCATGGGAGAGCGCACGCGCCCACCCTAACCAATTTATGAAACAAAATAACTGTCCTATTTGAAATTCACAAAAATGATTTTAGTACGGCCGGTGGGGTGTTCTGTTTAGGATCGGGATCGGAATCATGCTGTGTTGCCTTTGAATAAATTGAAAAGTTTAAATTGCTGTTTTTTATTGTTTTGAGTGTTCTTTTGATTGATGCTATAAACTTTTGTCTGAGTGTGTAACATTCTCACTTATGATAATAATGGCTAGGTAGGATTAAATCCCTCTGTTAAACAGGTCACCAGGCTCACTGCACCCCTGTTTTATTACAAGCTAGAAATGAACAATGTTTTTGAACGGGATCTTAACTTATCTTAATGGGGCCAGCTGTGGGGTTTCCCTCTTGCAGTAACACTTCGACCCATCGGGATCTTTTGTGCAACCCCATCCCTTCATCCATCCTTTTCTTCCTCTGTAAAGATAGATGTCATAAGTTTGCCCACGTCCGAAGAGCCTGAAGTCTTTCGGTTTCGGATAGGCCGACCTCAGGAGTCCCATTCTTTTCCTAACCAGAGAAACTTGATGATGATTAAACTGGATGATGATGACATTAACTTTTACAGTGAACTGCTATCAAATCCATATCAATAGCTACCTGCCTGCTTAAACACCTGTATACTATGATCCCGAGGTAGCTTTAATCTTTTTTTGCGATGGGCCTGTACGACGATACTGATGAAACAGAAATGCCGATAAAGGATTAACATTAAAATGTTGCGATAGAGCTTGAGACATTTCCATAATACTAGTGGTTGCCCGTTCCCTCTAGAAAACCTCCAAAGGTGATACGTTTCACACGGCTTAAGGAACCCTTTAAGTTTCTCGCCGCCCCCAAACAAGCCCGGTGGAGCTGAAAATGCCGTTTGAGGCAATCAGCAAACTCTCTTAAAAAAAAGGTGCGGCAGGCCTCGCGCTCTCATTGCCCTGTGTTAAAGGAGGAATGGGGGACTGAGACCATGTCATACCGATAAGCTAGCATCTTTTTATCGGCACGTACCTATGTACAAGCTGAAACACACATTATACAAGGGAAAAGAACGAACGTCGCTATATTCTAAACTAGTGGCCGCTCGCGGTTTCACCCGCGTGGTTCCCGTTCCCGTGAGAATATCGGGATAAAAAGTATTCTATATGTTATTCCCGGTTATAAACTATCTGTATGCCGAATTTCATCCAAATCCATTCAGTAGTTTTTACGTTAAAGAGTAACAAACATCCATACTTACAAACTTTCGCGTTTATAATATTAGTAGGATAATGAAAATTACTTGCATATCAGGATTTTTGTATGTGTTTTGTATGACAAAATAATTAAGTTATCGTAGTAATCGATTATCTATCAATCAGTCATTGAAGTTCTTTAATCTGTCTAGTACACTGCAGTAGAAACTGTCGGCAGATGTCTACAGACGTAAATGGTAGACTATATAACGCCACGGTTAACACTTAACTTTTTTGATAGAATAGTCACCACGCAGAGAAAAATATCCTTGTTACGAATTGAGTCGCGTTTAATTTCACATATTATTTTATAGAAAAGAATATGTGTTTTGTGTTAAATAGCTATTCTAAATTGAAGTTTGTCCTATTACCCTGTAGGTATTGCGTTCTCAAACACAGTTTGCTCGCTCACTTTACGACACCCGATAGGTAGGCACCAATGCGAGCCTTTTAAATACATTTCGGTGTTCCTTATAAACTGTGAAGTTTAAGTTTTTAAACCATTTAGTCAATTTTACTTTACATGCTTAAGGAAAATTACAAAGATCTAACTAAATAATTTGTAGAAAACATTTAACAACAACCTTTCATAGTAAATTTTAAATCGCGTAAGTTCAGCAGGCTAAACGCTACTAAACGTTTCTTAAATTATTAATTATTTCGATATCTGTACTTTCCTTAAATATTGAAAGTCTCAATGAAATTACCTTATTTGTTGGTTTGAACAAATAGGAACTTCAAAGTTTGTATGGTAAAAAAGCTTAAATTACTGTTGTGATGGTTACCATTAGGAATCGTAACGTGAGCGAGCTAACTGTGCTTGGGAACGCTGAACTGGGTGAATGGGATGAACTTCAACTATAAAGGACGCATGTAGATGAAGTTCATCACGTAAAAGATATTAACACAATGAGCTGACATATTGTTTTCTTTAAATAATACCTATGTAAAATTAAAAGTGACAGAGTTCGTAAAAAGTACGGGGGTGTATTCGGGGCTTGGAATAGCGGTATTTTCAATAACCGGTACCTTTGACTTTAATAAAGTACCGGTAACGATTTGATACCGGTATAAATAATACAGATTAACCTGTAAGGAATATTGTACCGGTATACCGGTATTATAATACACCATAATACAGGTACTAATACCGGTACCAAGTAACCAAATTTATTAGTGCAAGCAAGAGAAACTGAGTAGATAAATGAGTGGCGGCGCTTGGATTGGTTAACTGCACGCGTTGCGCTCTCGTCTCGTTAGTTTGCCTGTTAATGTGCATTTCGCGCAGCCGCAGTGCACTGCATATCACGTGACAATCAGACTAGCAACGTCGCAATGGTCGCAGGTAGGTACCGGTATTTGTGAGGTACAATACCGGTACTCATTGAAGAATCGGTATCCAGGAACGGAAATGGAAAATACAGGTACTTACCGATATGATATCTGTATTTTCGGTACTGGTTGCAAGCTCTGGGTGTATGGGACGATCTCCAACTATATAGTTCGCAATGTATAAGGCGAAGGACCGACGCCGACCGGCGGAGGCTTGATTTACGCCGTCGTTAAGTTGCGCGCCGGTGCCCTCGCAGTCGCTTGGATAATTTATTGTACGGCAAACCAGTGGTCGTGCTTGACCGCGGCCTAGACCGGATTGATGGCGATTTATTGTTGCGCGGACTCGGGTTGCGGTGCTATAGTTGTATTAAAAGTTTTATTTTTACGGTATTGTTTAGACGGAATGGGTTTAATAAAAAATAGTGATACATTTTGAAAAAACCGGACAAGTGCGAGTCGGACACGCCCACCGAGGGTTCCATACAAATTAATGGGTACATCATATAGTTCAGGAGTCGAGTCTCTAACTTTTCCCGAAATTCAATTTCCAATGTATTTAGTTTTTCATTCTTCGTCATAAATCGAAAACTATACATCATAAAAATAATTCAAAATTTTAAACAAGCTTGTGCAAATGAAGGCCTTTCATACGATACCCCACATGCCACGGTTAACTTACTTCAAAATTTGGACCCCCGTTTCTTGCTTAAAGACCCTGTTTTTTGTGATTTAATTAAATATGTATAGTTTTCAGACTTTTCCCTGTACTTGTAATATACGACAATATTATTATGTTTGCTGAGCGCCAATACAATACACGTTCATCAGTAATATATAATGCAGCAAAAAAAATACTAAACACTTATGGTAAAACAACATTTGAATGCAAAGAGATTTTAATAACCTGGCTCAATTCATTAGATTACGAAGCAACTGAAAACCTTCTGGCAATAATAATTTGAATAAAAAAAAAAAATACACATACACAATAATAAATTTAAAAAAACATAACACATTTTAGAGGACTTAAATCTATAGACTAACACAAGTACACACACAAAAACACACACACACACACACACCCTCACACACACACACACACACACCCTCACACACACACACACACACACACACACACACACACACACACACACACACACACACACACACACGCACACACACACACACACACACACACACACACACACACACACACACACACACACACACACACACACACATAAAATATTTTGTAACCTTTTGTAATAGTAATAATTGTTAGTACTACTCAATATTAATTTATTATCTTGGGAAGAGCGAGTCAACCCCAACACGAGTATTGTATTACTTTCTGGGATGTCTCAACATTTTGTTAAACCGATATTGAGTAATAAAGCTATTTTTATTTATTTTAGTAGGTGTTCCAAGTGACCACCGTTTTTTTCAATACAATATTCAACACGTTTAGGTAACGATCTCACAATTGCAACAAACAAACAACCATAGAGACTATTTTACATGCCTGAACTTGTTGAATGTATGTGCATGTGCATTTTATTAATTTTAGACATCATGTTTCGTAGAGCCATTTACAGCTTAAGACCTACACAATCGATATCTTAATAGAAATAGTGTCAGTTTAGTTTTTTAAAACAGCCGGGTTCGATTCTCGAGCTGAGTACAGGTTTTTTTTAAATATATGAAAGTTTTTCTACTTATTAAAATTGATGACATGGTTCCTAAGAACAGATCTTCGTATGTCTTATAGTTTCAGACTTTCCCATACTGACCGATTTAAATGAGACACCCTGTATACAAAATGTCTTCTAATGAGTATTTACTGCATTCTCTTTAAGATTTGTAAAAAAATATACGTCATTGTTGATTCTATATTCTATTTTATATTGTCTTAAAGATTTCTACCAGTTCGTGAGTACTAGACTTTTAAACTATAATAATAAATATTTACTGATGATAATTGCAGATTCTCAATAAAGTGCAGATCATTGATAATTTTCAGAGTATAATGTTAAAATTGCTTATTACTAAGGTGAGATGTCAAATGTTACACATCATATGCGACTACTGGTCGTTCATTTTTTTGAGAGAATTTGCTGATTGACTCTAGGGTTTTAGCTTCACCGGGCTTTTTTGGGGGCGGTGAGAAACTTAATAGGTTCTTCAAGCCGTGTGAAACGGAGCTCCGTCAGAGGTTTTTCTAAAGGGAACGGCATCACGCACTAGTGCGTGTCCCCGTGCCCTACTACTAGATTCTCCGAGGGTTCGGATGTAAAACGAGAACTCGCTAGCAGCTGAGCCATCGATCTCCTTAAGTATAATGTAGGTAGTCTAGGTAACCTAATCAAAGTATACAACTTGTAACAGAAAAGTGTGGTCAAAATTAAAAGATCTAAAGCGTATTCGATCTTGATCTTGTATGCAGAGTTACTAAGGCATAATTATTAACTTTAACTTGGTATGCAATTTTTAATCAAATAGTTCTATTGTGATTTCACATCAAAATAAACAAGTTACAGCCCTAGTGGTTTAGGAACCTCTGTGTTCTTACATTATGATCACTGCTGCTTGTTTATGCGTGCCTGGCGCGCATGACTTCACTAATATAAATATTTAGGTAATATAAAATTGCATGACAAATTAAAGTTAATAATTATGTCTCAGTAACAACACATACAAGTTCTAGATGGGATACACTTTGGATCTTTTCATTTTGACCACAGCTTTCTGTTACACGTTGTATATAAGAAAGAATTTTCATTTTTCTTTTTTATCTTCTTCTCTCTTCGTCGTCGAGTCCTCATGCCTGAGGGTCGTGACCACCAATAGCAACATCGCGGACCAGGGCTCCCCAAGAGGTCCTATCTTGAGCTAAACGGATAGCCGCCTGCGTGTTGCATTTCAGGGCTTCCAGAATGGCATCCGTCCACCGAGCAGGCGCTCTTCCTCTGCTTCTTCTTCCCTCCACGTGACCCACCGGTATAAGTTTCTCCAAATTAGTAGATTCCCGACGAGCAACGTGGCCAAAATGAGAGCGTTCTTTCAAGGCATACTGATGATAGGCGAGTTTTAATGGACAGCTCCTGAAGGATAGAAACGTTAGTGCGACGCGCAGTCCACGGAAGACCCAGTATTTTACAACAGCACCACATTTCAAACGCATCATTTCTTTTTTATACTTTGATATTATTTCTTTGAATGAATACGTTTAACTTATCATAATGCAAAGAAAAACACTTTGTAAGTTATTAAGGTAATTGCTATTGTCGTTTGTGACTTTCTCTCTTCTTCGACTTGGAATAATGGACGAACCGACATACCTTCTGCTACTTATTTTTTTACGTACCTCCTTTAAAACAAACGGACAAAGTCGTACTGTAGCTATAAAGAAGCTTTAAAGACATTTTTAGCGAGGTAAATCAAAAACAAACAATAAAGAATATATTGTACACCACAAAACTAATTTTATAACGAAATGTATATAAAAATATCAGACATACGCAATTAGAATACATAATCACACATAATAAACTAGACATACTTACCTACCTAGTTACAGTTACAGTAAGTTTTACTAAAAGTGATATATTATTATTCTAAGGGACAAGATAGATTTTTATATCATATATTGCATTGAAGGTGTGCTGCTTTAATTTACCTATTACAGGTTCTCCTGACTCAGAGTACTACTACAAACATTTAAAGTTAAGTGTAGAGTGTAGATGCTACGAAAACAGATGTCTACGAAGGAACTACGAAAAAGATGCGATGCGCGTGTCTACGATCGATGAAGCGTGTTACGAATTGTTTAAACATTTCAGTACAGCTACAGATTCCTTGTTAACTGTATCTGTACTGAAATTTATTGTTAATTTCTTATTTGTTTGATCATAAACAGTACAAAATGTATTAAAAATGTATTACAAAAAAAAAAGTGAGGAGAGGAAAAAGTTTGATTTATTACTAATATTATGAAGAGGTAATTTTTGTAAGTTTTTGTAAGTAAGAGGTAATCTCCGAAACTACTCATCCAATTAAATATTATTTCACCAATATTTAAAATGGACCTTCATTTTTGGCATTGTAATATTTTATGTTGTTTTTATTATTATATTCTATTTTGATAAATAGCTTATGGAAAAATCCGCGGGTAATTTCTAGAATGTTATAATAACCAAATCATTTCTCATCAAATATGTGCTTTTCTATTAAAGTACATATTCGACTTAACAGCAAATACCTTTTTCTGCGAAACAGCAATTACTCCAAGATACCAACCACCCCATAAAGGTATTAGAAGAATCACAAATTAAAAGCATACCCGTCCGCAGACCATTCCGATGCCGGTGAAAAAAGGAGCATTCAGACAAAAAGCGTCGCAGCGCGCGTTCAATACGCTCGCGTGGAAATGGGAAAATTCGCAAGCGATCGATCGATGGGTGGCGCGCGCGGGGATTGGTCGATGGGCGTGGTGGCCCTTATCAGCAGGTCGGTCGGCCAATAGCAGCGAGGTCGCGATAAGGGGGTTGGGGTTGGGTTTTGGGTGGCGTCAGTGTGCTGTGCGGAGCGGCACGGGGCGGCCGCGACCATGCTCGGCACTATGATGTACCCGGGTGCGGACGACGCGGACTTGGAAGACATGCGCGTGCCACCCATCCAGTTAGAACATCTGCCAGAAGTGTTTCTATGTACGTAGTATGTGACGTGAGAGTGTTGTGCTGTAATGTGTATGTTGCGGATGTGATGTCACACCGTTAAAACCTGTTTTGTTGTGATGATTTATCTGTCCTATACAAACTTACCACTGTGAAATTTTGAATGATATTAATTTCGTGATTTCGTAGAGGTTAATAACGGAACGTTGTTTCTATTTCGGAGCTTCAACAATACTGTTAATTTCGGGTTTTTTATAATTCACCTAGATAAATCTCACTAGCCGATTTCACACACTACTTATATCTAACAAAAAAACTTAATGTCAACAAAGAAGTACCTACCCTTTAAACATTACATTACAAGCTGCTGTTAACCGAATAATAAATGCATCAGAAATAAAAATTTACTGACGGCTCTTGATCATAGCCTTCAAGTCTCCCTGTAGGTACCTATAGTATACAGTACCTATACTCGTATAGGTATACTGCAACGCATAGTATAAAGTATTCCATTGTAGTCATATTTTTATGCGATTGTAGTCCACTTAAAAGAACAGACTTCCAAAATGAATACTGCATACACTTAAATATTAGTCGACTACTTGATACTTGACTTTATTCTGGCATATTAGTATGTTATACTATCTTCGGGTGCACCAGCGCAGTACTAACTTGGAGTCGAAGAAGTTGCTGTAACCGAAATCAGTCGGAACAATCATTGTCTTCATCATCATCATCATATTATGTTCCATTAGACAACGTACAGGTGTAGGTACATGATATGTATTTGGTAGTATTTTTTTTATGTTCTAGGGATAGATATTAAGGTGATTTTAAATTTTTATATTTCTTTGCCAAGCTACAATTAGGTACCTACTAACTACTGTCTACTACAAGTATATATTGGTAGAGGACTGTTCTCATTACAGAGATATAAGTTTATCTAAGTATACCTTTGTACACCATCATTTTGTCCATAGGATAGTAGCACCTGGCGCCAGTTTTCATCAGGAACGTGTTTGACAGATTTTTTTTCTTTTAAACATAGAAATAGGGGTCAGCATCTAATTTTGGATTGTAGCAACAATTAAATATAGACCACCTGTTTACTAGATATTATCCAGTAGAATATCAATGAAAACGAGGAGCTTGATGGCGCACGCGCAGTAGTTAACGCGCCGGGTCTGCGATTGCTGAGGTTAAGCAAGTTTCGCAATGGCCGGTCATCGGATGGATGAACAAAAAATTTATCATCTCGAGCTCCTCCGTGCTTCGGATGTTGATCCCGGCTGTGTTAGCAGTCGTTAACAACCACCAATCCACCCTGGGCCTGCGTGGTGCCCCGCTCTCCCTATCCATCCATAGGGAAAGGCTAGGGAAAGGGAAGACTCGTTTTCCTACAGTGGGGACATAAAATAAACTGATGATGATGATACCTATATCATACACAGGTGTACATGTTCTGTGTTAGTAGGTAGTAATTTGTTTATGTAGTAGGTGGTATTTATTTTATATCTCTATGCCCAGCTCTGCGTTGTATCTGACTATCATATTAGGTCCTTACCTATGAAATTGACGTTTTCTCACTTATTAAAAGGTCTAAAAGTTCTAAAAGTCAATACCGGTTGGTAATATTTTTATACACCTTTAATTAGGACTATATTACTTAGGCTTCAGTAATAACAATAATTATTAATTTTGTGTCTTTATCGCCTAATATTTTTTTTAAATTGCCTATTTTTTATGTTCGCGGAACTGCTTTTTGTTTCATTGTAGCTTTGAAGGGACTTGATTTTTTTTCTTTTTAATGTTGCTATATTTAGCTAGTGAAACAAACACACTACTCTAGATTTTTTATAGTATTAACATAAATAGATGCTAAGAAAATTAAAAAAACGTTAGTATGAAAAATAAAATTTTATAAAAAATCTTCATACAAAACGTCAATTTCATAGGTAAGGACCAATATTATCCTGTCACCATGACCCCCTGTCAGCTTGTAGAAGACTGTTCTCTATAAAGAAATAAGTTTATCTATACCTTTGTACACCATCATTTTATCCATTGGGTTGATACCCTGGCACTAGTGTTCCACAGGAAACCGTGTTTGATACTTGTTTTTTTCTTTTTACATTAGAAATAGGGGTCAGAAGCTGATTTTGGATTTTATTTTATTCTATTTATAAGGACACATACAGGCAACAATTAAAAAAAAAGTAATTTTTATGAAAAAAAAACAAACTAAACAAAAACTAAAAAACAAAAAATAAAACTAAAACTAAATAACTCTAAACTATCACCTAAAAGCATGCATCCCTGACATGAGTATAGTTTAATATAGAGATATTAGCTATAAGTAGGTATATATTGGTGTCGCCGGCCGTGAATATTATTGTTATTGTTATTTGTAATATACTTTATTGAACATAACACATAGGTAAATTTAGTAATCTTTAATACAATCAAATAATTATAATAATTAAATATTCCAATTTAAAACCTATTATTTTATTTTAGGTATTTTGTGCAATCAAATAAGATTTTAGCAACAATTAAATATAGACCACCTGCTTCCTAGATAATATCCAGTACAATTTGATTGAGCCACTCCGCCACAAAGACGAAAATTTCAATGAACTTCTATTTGTTTTTGGGAGACAAAAACTTGACACTTGTTTTTGACACTGGTGCTACTAGATAGGTACTTTAAATTGAGAAAAGGACGTTTGATTAAACGAAGTCTTCAATTATTTAATAAATAAGAGAACTGCATTCACAGTTTTACATTTTTTACTGAAGTAGAGCTAAAAAACTTAAGTTTTCAACCAGATGTGTCTTCAGGCTACAACAGTAGGAGTTTCTTACTAAATATTTTCTTTAAAGATTGGTACTGTAATGTGTATCTTCTACTTCTCCCTGCGGGGAGGCTACAAAAATAAAAAAAAACGCGCCACACATACCTAACAATATATGGTATTTTAATGAAAATGTTAAACATAACAATACAATAAGTTACTTACTACTTACAGTTCTAGTAAATAAACTATGAGTAAACAACACTATTGCTAAGACAATAAAGGTACCAGGAGTCCTAAGGTCAGTTTGGTCGACAAAAGTAACTACTTGATAAAAAAAAACATCAAAGCAATAATAAAATGAGGGATAGTTCATAAAAATAAATTATAATTTTTATGAACCGATTAGATGTCCACCCCGACTAAATCCCCTGGCTTATGTTTGGTTTGGGATTTGTAAAAGATTTTCTCAACAAGAACCTATATGACAGTGTACCTACAAGAATTACAAAGGAAACTAAAACGTTTTATATATATGGTGAAAATTAATTCACCATACATAGATAACTGGATAACAACACTGTGAACTGGTCACGCCCACTACGTGGTCCACATACACAGAATTGAACGAATTCAAATTCGATTTGAACCCTCTACAAAATTAAAAATTATCTGCTCCATACATTGTTTTAAGTTTATTTTAACACACCCAAATCTGTGTTCTAACAGCAATTTATAGTTATTGTAGAGCTAGAGTGTTCATGTTTGTTTGAGGCACCTAACTCATTAACATTAGCTGGGCTACCTGAAACAAGTATAGTTTTATACCTACTAGGTAATTCCAATACATTGCATGTTTATAAAACATTGTTATAATGAAATAAAATATATTTTTTTTTGATTTGATATCATACTTTAACTCACTGACAAGGATGTCGTTTTCATAATGAATTCGTCAGTAAAGGAGTCGATGTTAATAAATAGTTACATTTAGAAAAACACATTAGTTTGGTTAGCTTTTATATGAGGCATGTACAAGCCGATCTTACGCATGTCATCATCACCACCAGCTCATCATGTCCCCACTGCTGGGCCATGAGCCTTCTCTATGGATAGGAGGAATAGGCCATAATCCACCACGCGGGCCCAGTGCGAATTGGTGGTTGTTATAACGACAGCCTTACCCATCAATTATAGTGATGACTTGATATCAATGATGTAAACCATTGCCCAGCAGTGGGATAGTTAATTATAGGCTATTTACTCTTACTCTTACTCTTACTGTCATAGTTTTTATAGCTGTACATTATAATTCACATAATAATTTACATTTATGGAATTAAGGTACAGTCACGAGAATTAACATGTATAAACTTTTGCATAGTTTTGCCTTATTCCATTGTATTAAGCTTATTTATCTATTCCGTGGTATTAAGAGTTACATTGTTTACATATTAATGCTCGTGTCTGTACATAAGTACATTTAAAAAACATATGGTCCAATAATGATACTTAGAACAATTATGTTACATAGGTAAAAAATCGTTACTAGCGTCCCGAAGACCAGCTGAACAAAATAGAGGAACCGTATCCTTTTAGCTTCAGTCGTTCTCGAAGAAGGCGACAAGCAACTTAGTTGATAGTTCCAGTTACAAAATTCCATTTTTAGATTTAGTTTTCGTTAGAAAAATGCCAAATGCAGTCAGTGATGGTTATCACTGTCTTTTTCGTTCTTATTGCTATAATTAAACTATCCTTTTACATTATTTGACAATATATTGAAATAATTATTAGTTGAAATTAAAAATATGTATCTATCCGCGCTGTCGTTCGAAATTAAAACGAAAATTTTTTAAGCATTTTTTGCGTTTATTTTGTGTACATCATACCTTATGTTATTATTGACATGGAAGGTATTTATCGTTTTAATTTACACTTTAGACGGTATTATAAAAACATAGAATCTTTTTTTTCACATTTGGTGGGGTTTAAGCCCGGTGCAGACGTTGTTTGTAAAATCTACGTATGCAGTTTTATTGATGAAATATAAGTGATCTTGATTCACTCAAATGTCTTATCTTCAATATTTACAGTTCTTTTCAATCTCTCTGTTCTTTTAATCTAAAATAAAAAAATGCCTCTCACTTATTGACTGACTAGAATGTTGAGTGATAGAACTAGTCACGAATGACTAAGAATTTACTTACATCCTAAGAATAATGATTGGGAATTAGTCTATTGTTAGTAAATTAACTAATTAGTTGATAGTCTTATGTTTTAAGAAAGTATACATCCGTAGTATAAGGTGCTTATTGCACTTATATGAACATATAATGATATAAAATTGAATGGACAGCCACAATTGAAATAAAATTTTATTTAATGATACAGCTTTTTTTATAATAAGTCGCACAACTGACCTAATTTGTATCCTTGGAACCAGTGGCCTCGAAATATGGGCCACGTAAATAATAGAGATAGCTATTCCTTTTCCAAGTATTGGTGATTGATTACCGACACTAACTCCCAAAATAATTGACAAAAATGAAGTTTTTTACAATAAAAATATGAAATGTTTTTGTTTTGTTTATATAATTTTTAACGCAAATTTTGTTGCGAACAAATTACTAGCAGGATTTGACCCTGCACCCTTCTGACATACCGGGTCATGTGCTCTCCCAATTGAGCTATCGTGGTTCTAACCAGCCTGCCGAAATTATTCAACACTATTTACTTTTTACTTTGAAAGCCAAAGGCGCCCATTCAATGTCCACAACTACCGTCATTAACATCCGAACATAATATTTTTACAAATACTAAAGAACAGTTAAGAAGTAGGCAAGCTATTTATAAAATGTTTTTGTTTTGTTTATATAATTTTTAACGCAAATTTTGTTGCGAACAAATTACAAAAACACAAATGTTAAAAAAAATTCCACGAGCAGGATTTGAACCTGCACACCCTTCTGACATACCGGGTCAGGTACTCTCCCAATTTAAACGCTCTGGCAATAGATTCAGTTTAAACGCTCTGGTTTCTAAATAGTTGTCATATGTATCTACAATACACAATGACTTACCGTTCATTTGTAGTTTCCTTAGTAAACTGACGTAAAATTAACAAAAAAATAAATAACGATAATGCCTTTTTCACTAAACACGAACTTGAACAATAATTTGGAAAAATAACTGATTTAATTATTTCAGTGTTGTCAAGCAGTATCTCAAGTGTGGTCAAAACAATAAAATAACATTTATTTTGAAAAAACCAAAGGGCCCTATTACATTTTGACTGTGATTTATGTGTAAAATAACCATTTTTGGCGTTCTCGATCTCAGAAACGAAAATACATTAACAATTTTGACTTATTGAATAGTGTAGATAGCTATTGGTATAGTTCGTAGCGGCCTCGCTTTTTGTAAATTTTGCTTAACTTTTTAATGAAACCCAAAATAGCAGAGAAAGATTTTCATAAAATGCGCGAAGGCACTTTTTTGAGCTCCTAGATTGAACTACTGTTCTAAACAAATGAAATAGAAAAATAGAATGTTATCTCTTAAGAACGTCCGAAATCACGCTTCAGTAACCTAAATTTGACATTTGATCTATAAGGAAATGGGCTTTCGCGGTTATATTCATTAACATGTACCTTTATATAGTCGAATAGTTCGTAGCGGCCTCGGAATTTTTATATATCATTGATTTTACATAGAAAAAAAATCTTATTCTAAACCAAAAAACTTTGAAAATCGCTTTAAGATCGCTGGGAATTTCTCCTATCTACGATAATATTATTGAGCAAAAGTTATATCAGAATAATTGTTACTTCATGAGGAATAAATATTTTATAAGTAATTTATTTTCCTATTTCGATAAAAACGATAAATACAACTGCAAAATTACTACAAATTGCGATGCGCCGGCCGTCCGAACTCAGCATTTTCTCGCAGATTGGAAATTTGAAATACTAAGCATGAATTTATTATCCTATTTCGATAAAACGATAAATACAACTGGAAAATTACTACAAAATGCGAAAATGGGCATTTTACGCAAAAATCACAGATGAGATGTAATAGGCCTCTGTAAAAAAAATATTTAAAAATGTGCTAATGCGGACAAAATCGCCAAGTGCCACCTATAAGTATTTTAAAATTGAATTGTCATTGATAGGATATTCTTAATGATCATTAACTATGCATCACAACGAAAAATATATTAGCATGATCGTTAGGGTGTGATTTGGAGCCATGCTTTAGTGCCATGCGACTGCTACTCATGGTCATGCAATATGAACTCGTAAACGCTGCTTACATTGTAAATGTGACGTGGGTCGGTTGTCGTGTGACTCTAAACCACACCCTGGCGTGTCGCTCGCAACTTACCACTACTCTACATATAAAACAGCCGCCGGTGTACTTGGCTTCGACTTTCAGTTTAGAATAGAACATAATAGAATATTTATTTATTAAAGAGGCCAAGGTGTTAGTTAGTATTAACTTGTTCTATGTTAGTACATGATTTTTATATGAATACTAGGGGCCCGCTCGCGGCTTCGTCCGCTTAAGAACACCCGTATCCCATGATGGACCCCTATTGCAGCGCCACCTACCGGGTCCAATTGTAAATCTAAACCATTCTCGAATCCACTTGAACACACACAGAAAATTTCATCCAAACCGGTCCAGCCGTTTAGAAGGAGTTCAGTGACATACACACGCACAGAAGATTTATATTTAAAAAAGATCTAATTATTAAACCGCAATTCATTTCTGCGCCATACCAGCGATGATTTACGTAACGACAGACAAGCCTGCTGGCGACCTGCTGTATAGATTCTGTCTATTTTATATTTAATACTTTGTCAACAATTGTTCAAATGAAAATACCATCTAAAACATAATAATGATCTAATTTTACAATCTATTATAGACAAACACAACATGCTTAACTTATACCTTCAGTAAAAACTATAACGAAAACTATCAGCACTCCACCATTGTAACAAATAAGTGGGTGTGTTGTAGCCAGTATCCCGAATCCCGATTCCCGAAGCTAACCATAGACATGTAATATGAACTCGTTAACTCATATTGGGTCAAAAAAATGTAATTTTAATAATATGTAGTGTTAATTCCGCTAACTCACTCGTTTATTACAGCTTGGATGCAGTACGCATGCACCGCCCTCCCGCCCGCAAAAAGTATGCACATGCAGGAGAAACAATGCGTGCAAGCGAAAATGCACACCAACACCGATACCCGACACGTGTTTCGCCCCTCCACGGGGCATCCTCAGGAACTGTTGACTGGTCGAGAGCTGCGCACCGACTGTTACGACTACGCAGCTCCCGGCCGCTTTTATAAAGCGCCATCGTTTGACATTTGTGACGTACTACCCGCGACAATACGTAATAATGGGGATGGAACTAAATTTGTTTGGTCATTCAACAGCGCATGACTGTCATTATTATGTTTCATTATTTCTAATTGCTCCAACACACACAACCGAAAACTTTTATTACAAACATGCAAAATACATATTATAGCTGTTATTGTCGCACAAAGAATGGCCGGTATCAATTAGATGTTTTGCGAAATGTGATTTATCTGGATGGCCATTCCTATACGCGGCAATATGTTCCTTATATCTAATGGCAAAATTTCGGCCTGTTTGACCTACATAGACCCCATCACAGTCGTTACAAATTAATTTATAAACACCGGATTTTTTTGAGTTTTCTAAACGATCTTTACCGTTACAAAGGTGACGTACATTTTGGTCTGTTCTAATCCGGTTGTTTATAAATTAATTTGTAACGACTGTGATGGGGTCTGTGTAGGTCAGACAGGCCGAAATTTTGACATTAGATATAAGGAACATATTGCCGCGTATAGGAATGGCCATCCAGATAAATCACATTTCGCAAAACATCTAATTGATACCGGCCATTCTTTGTGCGACAATAACAGCTATAATATTTTGCATGTTTGTAATAAAAGTTTTCGGTTGTGTGTGTTGGAGCAATTAGAAATAATGAAACATAATAATGACAGTCATGCGCTGTTGAATGACCAAACAAATTTAGTTCCATCCCCATTATTACGTATTGTCGCGGGTAGTACGTCACAAATGTCAAACGATGGCGCTTTATAAAAGCGGCCGGGAGCTGCGTAGCCGTAACAGTCGGTGCGCAGCTCTCGACCAGTCAACAGCTCCTGAGGATGCCCCGTGGAGGGGCGAAACACGTGTCGGGTATCGGTGTTGGTGTGCATTTTCGCTTGCACGCATTGTTTCTCCTGCATGTGCATACTTTTTGCGGGCGGGAGGGCGGTGCATGCGTACTGCATCCAAGCTGTATAAACGAGTGAGTTAGCGGAATTAACACTACATATTATTTAAATTACATTTTTTTGTACTATGGATTTCCGCAAAATAACGCCTGATTCCATTAATTATCATATGGGTCAGTTTCAGTTGTCAAGTGACTCCGGACAACTTGCAAGTAGGTACCACATGCTTTGTACAGTTTATGTAGCGCGTCGAAAACAGGTGTAGGAACTTTGGCTTCGACTTTTGGAATAGAATCTGTCTGTTCACTATTATATAAAATAAGTGGGTGTGTTGCAGCCAGTATTCCGAAGTTGCCCATGGGCATGTACTTTGAACTGGTAAACGGTACTTACAAAGCAAATGTGACGTGGGTCAGTTGTGGCGTGGTGGCTCCGAACTACACACTGACGTGTCGCTAGCCACCTGCTAGTAGCTCATGCTAACTATTACTTACAGTTAAGGTACACCGCGCGGCAGTTTTTGTAATTACACAAAAACTGCCGGTGTACCTGGCTTCTATTTTCGATGTAGCCTGTTTGTCAGTAGGTACCACCATTGTTACCATATTTCTTTACAGTTAAAATACGCCCGAATGGAGGTACCTAGTTGGTAAAAAAATGTTATGGAAAATTCAAAGTACATAAAATAAGTTAAACGGAAGACTAAGTTGTGGACATTTTGCTTTATGACAACCCGGGTCATTTTGCTTTATTCCATTCCATTTAAGTTACGGACGTTCTGCTCCGATGACGTATTATCTTACGGTTCTTTTTCCCATACGAACGTTCCAACTGAACATAATCGATTATAGATACTTTGACTTTGATTTTGACATTAGGTACCATTGTAACATGTAAGTGTATGTTGCAGCCAGTATCCCGAAGTGCGGCGGGTGCCACGAGATGATAGTGGACCGGTACGTGCTGAAAGTCTCCGACCGGACCTGGCACGCTGGCTGCCTGCGCTGTGTGGAGTGCCGGGCGATGCTGTCCGGCAAATGCTTCGCTAGAAACAACCAGCTGTACTGCACGGACGACTTCTTCAAGTAAGCCTCTTTTTTAAAAACCGAACTTTTTCGAATTGTAGGTAACCAAACTTTTTTGAAATATGTCAAAACTTTTTGCTTCTTATTAATGTATAGGGTTAAATACTCTTTACAATTTTTTTATTTATGTAACCTACGCCTACGGTATTTCATTAAAATAGTTTGAAAATCAACTGAAATGTTGGTAAAGTTCTTGTTTCCTGTTGAGGGATCTTCTATTGGTGGAATATATCATCTCATACTCTATTAGTGTTTTAATCATAACAAAATGTCAAAATATAGGAATTAACGTAAAATACAAAGGCAAGTATAAATGTAAAAGCTCAAATGTGTTGTTTCCACGCTGCGACAGCTGTCTTCGCGTCTGGACTCCATTACTTAACAGGGTTATTCCCTGAGAATCCCATTCCCCGAGGATCCTGTCCCGGAGGATCCCGATTTGTTTTTATCTTCATGAACTTAACCAATACTATGTTTAGCTTAAAAGAACCGTCATGTCAGCAGAAAAAGTGGTCAATCAAATTTTAATATAATGTATATTGAAAAAATAAAAGTCTGTTACTAATCACAGGTTGATTTATTATGTACAGGTTAAACACAATAGAAAAAAAAAACAAAAGTAACTGTAATCACATTTATCGCATTCGGGATCCTCCGGAACAGGATCCTCGGGGAATGGGATTCTCAGGGAATAACCCACTTAACATCAGGTGGAATGACGTCATTTTCCGTGCTAACTATAAACAAAAAATGTAGCCTAAAGTTTATAAATAATTTCTGTACGAAAAAAATATTAACAGCTACGATAAAACAAAAAGAAGCTAAAATAGAAGCTCATATTGTTGTTATCAGGTGCGTTAAGTATAGTTTGTTATTACAATAAGGTTGATAAAACACTCAGGCAAATAGGATCAATACTATCTCAATATCTGTTATCTTTGCAATAAATATTGCATCAGTCATCTCAAGAGTAACGTTCCTATTTATCAATAACGAATTAAAGATATCATCGGTTGAAAAAGTTAGTGTTCTCCCCATTATAATAAACCTTTGAGTAAAATGGAACATAGTTGTTATAATATGTAACCGATGGCTGATTCATATATGTCATACTCGTGAACGGGTGCCGCCTGTGGAGGCTGGTCTGCTCTTGCTTACTTATCTTATTTTTATTATTATTATACTCGTATACTTCAACTTTGTTTTTCTTAGTCAATTTTTACTTATATTAGTACTGTATGACATTGTGAAATTGAAATTGTACCTGATGTAATTTTTGCAAACTTAGTTTTTTTTTAATTTTTTTTTTTTTTTTATATTGTCCTTTCAATTTTGTGTGTTTATTTGTAATGGAAAGTGTCCTTTCCAATATTTTTGACGCTGTAAGGAGAAAAGAGCTTGACTCTTGCTGAGTATCTTGCCGATTCTTCACAGTACAAAGTCTCCCGTCCAGAGTAGACTAAGTAAACCACGAACCGATGGCATAGTGACATATATGTAATTCAACAGATGTAACCAATGCACGTTGATAATGTTGTTGTTGTTGCGGCTGTTGTCCCAGGCGGTTCGGCACCAAATGCGCTGGCTGCGGGCAGGGCATCCCGCCAACGCAGGTGGTGCGGCGCGCGCAGTCACATGTGTACCACCTGAGGTGCTTCGCTTGTGCCGCGTGTGCGAGAACCCTTAACACCGGTGACGAGTTCTACCTGATGGAAGATGGGAAGCTTGTTTGTAAGCCGGACTACGAAGCTGCTAGAGCAAAAGGTGAGATATTGTTTTTGTTGTACCTAGTTAAAATGTTTGGTATGCCTTAGTATGCAGGTATAGTATGCCTTTTAATGCCAGCTAACACAATGTTCTCTAACTGTAAGATCTGGCTATAACTATAGAGTTATATAAGTTATACTATATATAATAAAGTTATATTAGTTATAGTAGTGTTATATTATATATAATAAAGGTATTGCAGTCTTGATAATTAAATATACTAGTAGTCGCCTAGTGGTCGAAATTCAACCGTAATTTTAATAAAATTACTGTCGAAAGGCTGCACGGATTGTATTCATATGCAATGAAAAATTAAAAAAAAAGAATGTGAGTTTGGTTTGTCATTGACAGATTTCAGCCGCTCCTCTTCCATTTTTGAAATTTTTGAAAAGAGTATATATGCGTGTGTGTCAAATACATGGTAGTGTGTGTAACGTTTGTTTTATTGATTTAATGTATTTTTTATGCATAATTTAAAAAAGTATTAACATTCTGTACTCCTTCTCTATATAAACTTCTCTATAAATAGCAATTTTCGTAAAAAGGGGTACAAAGTTTTTGCTTCACGTATTAATATATAGATTTACCGGATCCACGTAGATTTAAAAAAAATTGATAACAATGCCATGACTACTTTATTCGTGACTAGAATCAACGCATGCAAATTCTAGAAAATACCTTTGATGTTCCTTAGTTGTATCCAAGTTAACAAACTTCTTTACTTCTTTTGCTACTACCAAAATCTTTACAATTAAAAGAGCGAAGGTCTAATACAGAACTGGATTCCACACCAGGCGGCGAGGGCTCCATCGACGGCGACGCTGCGAGCAAGCGGCCTCGCACCACCATCACGGCGAAGCAACTGGAGACGCTGAAGAGTGCTTACAGCAGCAGCCCCAAACCTGCGAGGCACGTGCGTGAACAGCTGGCCCACGACACGGGCCTGGATATGAGGGTGGTGCAAGTGTGGTTCCAAAACAGGTGAGCTCTCTTTCACTTTTACCATCATGACGTTGAGAGTCAGAAACTCAGTGGCATAACTGCTATCCAGACACTTAGATGGAGTGGTATAGCAGCTGGAGAATTAGTAGAGCGTATACAGCACCAGATTTTAGTAGTCAAGGCAAATGTTAAAACAGCTGGCAAATGATGCGAGCCTGGATATGAGTGTGGTGCAAGTATAGTTCCAGAACAGGTGAACTCGCTATCTCTATTACCTTATATATCAGTCTATGCCAGAAACTGAGTGGCGTAGCTGCTGTTCAGTCGCCCTGATAACACGGTAAAGCAACTGGAGATGCTGAAGCTGAATGCTCAAGCTTGCAAGGTTCGTAGGTATACGAACAGCTGGCTCATGATACCGGAATTGAGGAGGGTGCAAGTGTGGTTCCAAAACAGGGGAGCTCTCTATCTATATTACCATGTATACCAGACTCAGTGCCATTGCTGCTATTCAGACGCTTAGATAGCATGGTTAAGCAGCTAGTCCAAGAACGTAAAAACAGCTGGCAAGGCAAGGCTGTATATAAGGGAGGTGCAAGTGCAAGGAAGGTCATTGACTTCTGTCACCATACGTAATTAACACGAGTCAGTCAGCTAAATTTGTTGAGGTAGCAACTGGCGACAACTGCAGCATTTTTGACCTACACTGCTTAATTATAAAACCATTTGTTAGGTACATATAGATAAGTGTATAATATATGTACATTTTTAGACACAGAAAGTCGGTGTGTATGTTCATTCTGGATTTTAATAACTTTTTCGTTTTCGAAAATAACATTCCATTTGTTAAACGTAAAGGACGTATCGTTCTCTAGAAATGTTAAATACTGTCGCCATTTTACTTCTTATCAGGCTTGACGTACACGTATTGGACACGCAGAAGTATAAAAATTGGTTCCATGGACCGTAAAAAATGAATAAACCGCGACATTCGAATCAATTTTGCATACATCAAGTATAAGGGAAGCGAGTTAACACGAATGATTTTGAAATGGTCACTGACTTAACAAGACGTAAACAGAGATTAATTTTTTTACGGCCAACAATAGCTTTACAGTAAAATGCTGAAGTATTTTTTGTATTTTACAATCGCGAAATGTTATCAGTGACTTTTTGGTACACATACTAGGCGAATACTCGGATTAGTCTGGCCAAAAGTTTTTCACTTAAAAGTTCTAGGCAGAGTTTATAAAGTCCTTTGTTTCTTATCTCAAGTACTTAAAACCAATCGGAAAACACATTACTCTAACCACAAACAAATAAAGCCAATAATATACTCTTTCATACTGTTTTTTTATGATTCGTAATCCATTCAAGAAACTTTACAATACAGGGCGGCCTTGCTTCAAATAGTGACCTTTGGGACCTTTATTCGCATTGATCCATTGTCATTTGTTCGAATAGTAACATTGGTTCCCACTTCCTATCCATACGTAGTCAGCAGAGCACGGACCTTTTCATGTTTCTAAAATTATCAGCACTTAAATCTTTCATTGCAGCAACAAGAATTGAGGGCGATTAATTGAATATGCACAATGCCCCGATATCTTAAAATGGCAGCCACACAATATGTCGATACGTTTATAGTCAGTCTGTCAGTAACTTATAGTCAGTAAGTCAAGCGGTAGGTAGGACGCCCTCCAGAGCGGTGAAGCGATGATATACGCAAAGTGGTTGAGTATAAGAAGAGGCCTAAGTTTGTCTGTTCGTTTTTTAAGTGATGATGATTATGATGATGATGATGATGATGATGATGATGATGATGGACGATGATAAGGTGATAGACGACTGTTTCGGGTGAACGTACTAGCGCTAATTTTCAGTCAGTGGGAGCTAGGTGGACGACTTTTTTGGTCTATAGTACAAGATGTACCTACTTTATAGTCAGTAGTGATTATACACTGTGAGACCGATGATATGAATGTGAAGGGAGTGACTGCACAGGTGACGACTGATAGGAGAGTGGAAGAAACGGACATTTTGCGCCGACCCTAAGTAACATGGGACCAGGGCAGGAAGAAGAATAAATAAATAAATAAACTTTCTTACACTCACACCAATTATCTAGCCCAAGAGAAGCTTCATTATGAAACTCGTTAAATGGCTACTAGACAACGAATAAACATACATAAAATATTTAAATACATACTTATTATACATAGAAAACACCCAGACCCGAGACAATTTAGAAAAGCAATAATTTCTAAATTGACCCAAACGGGGATCGAACCTGGCACCTCAGAGATGGCGACACCATGAAAACCGGTGTACAAACCACTCGACCAAGGAGGTCGTCAAAAAAACACAGTACCTATACAGAAGGAGTAACATCCAAGCAGAGTATAGATTAGAGTCAAAAGGGTCTACGGCTCAGTGATTGCAGGAGACTCATAAACTCTGTTATTCTGCCATAGCCTTACATTTCCGCTTGGTTCGAAGAAACTTAAAAGGCTCCTGTAGCCGTATGAAACGAAGCACCGTCAGAGGTTTTTTTAGAGGGAATTGCAAAAAGAAAGAAATAAAAAAGAAATTATTTTATTGACGATTACACAGACATTACAGAAAAAAAAGAAACATTGAATAAGAAACATTAAAAAAAAAACAACAATAGGGAAGCATGAAATGTGTGTGAAGGCCAACTAGGACCCTGCCTCAGCTTGTGCCGTTGCGGTGCTGAGAAACAAACATCACCACAACGACGCTGGTATTCTGATAGGGCCTCATCCATCACGCTCTAATGCGAGTCTCCGTTCCCTACTAAATTCTCCAAGGGGTTCTAGTCGGACCGGGAGGTAGAGCGTGAATAATATGCAGAATGGCTGGCAGCAGTTGAAGAACTAGTTTATCAGCAAGTGGTGGACGAATTCTTTGGGCGACCGTACTAGAGCTAGTTTATAGTCAGTAGGTGCTGTCACGGCAGCCGTCACGGCGCGCCAGTCCGCCTTGCCTCGTAAACCTGCGATATCGACCCGCAATACTTTATGCGGAACCAAAGCTATTGTGCATTGCCACTGTAAATAGAGTTTTATGGCTTGTAGCTCAGATTTAAATGGCAGCGTTAGAACGACCAATAGATTTGGTTTCATATGCTTTTTTTGCAAAATACTTTTAACTCCGCTCTTGGAATGGATATACGTTTTCATTACGGAGAACAATTACATTTCTGAATTTATTGTGTTGTAGTACAAATTGGTTGGTTTCACACCCATTGTGTTACTTAGTTATGAATATTGATCAATTGCTTTGCGCACAACAATAACAACATGCTAATTGCATTGAAAAATTACAATTCTCCTTTGTTCTTATTTATGTACTGAGTGCGGAATGCCGAATGGGAATTTTATTAAGCATTTGATTACGTTTATGAAAACAAGAATTTGTATGGCAGTGACAAACGAGGTAAAGCTCTCTATGACATACTAGTTATTGTTTACGTTAACCTGATCGAATTGTTAACAGAACTAGAGAATAAAGTTCATATTTGCAGATTGATGACATATTTTTCTATTTTGTATCGCGTTAGATATACATGTCACCTGTGATCCGATGGTTATTCGTTCACAGTGAATAGATATTTATGCTGATAGTGAATTACATCATTTTGATTTTATGCAATATCTATATTATTATATTATTATTTTATTATTATCAATATCAAGATATTGATAATAATATTTTGAAGCGGCCCGGTGTCAAATACTTATGCCGTTTCCGGAATCGATATTTATACAGGCCACAAATTATCACATACTTATACAGAGTTAGATCGTCATATATATATGCCTTTCACCAATGATCACATGTTTTTGCAGGGCAGTCCATAGTCATATATTTATGCTGGTGACTGTACTCAGTACTCCTGGTAACAGTAGATTCATTTTCTCTAAGGACTGTCTGAGATTATAAACACTAGCAATAAATACAAGAGATTGTAATATACTGGTGCCTGAAACGGACGGTATAGCCTGTATCACAGTAGGTACTTACCTATACCAGCAGTCTCCACTCTAGGATGTGATATCCGCATCACATTTTTAATTAATTAAGACGAACGCTCGGTGCTGACGTCGACAGTAGTAAAACGATGTCATAATGTTGACTTTAAAAATAAACAAAAATACCAGCGGGGCGGCGTATAACAAAAGGCAATTGCGTACCCAATAATCCAGGGAGGTACTGACGCCGCTCCCGGCGGACGGGGCGGGGTAGGGGCACTTTAATTAATGAACCTCTTCGGACCCCCGCCTCGCCGCTAATGCCGACACACAAAACACGAGGAGGCATGTTTGCGCTACATATTATACGATTGTTTGTTTTAATCGGGAACAATCGAAGCGCCGAAAATTTCCCCGCGGCTATTGGGCTTCAACGATCTGACATTTCACTTAGATAAATTGATGCAAGAACCGTTAATAGAAAAAAGATGTAATTTTCTTTTCGGGGCGAGCATGTGATGAGTACCTACCTACCGAAATTTTAAACTATATTTATAGCTAGTATATACTCGTAATAAATATCGAAACCCGTTTTCTTTTCAATGGAATTCGAATTTGAATCTGTTTGAATCAGAATTTAATTAATTTAATACAAAAAGTTAACGCCTCGGTGGCCGATTGGCAGAGCGCTCGGCCCGATACCCGAAGGTCCCGGGTTCAATTCCCAGGTCGGGCAAAATGTATTTCGGATTTTTCGATGCATAGCCCGGGTTTGTGATCACCAACCCGCATTTGGCAAGCGTGGTGATTAAGCCATTACCCATCAATTGTAGCGATGACTTGATTTCAATGATGGAGGCCTTTGCCCAGCTGTGGGACAATTATAGGCTGTTACTTAATACAAAAAGTGTTGACCTTTAAGTTTTTTACTATACTACTGTTTACATAGATAATAGAATTTGTTGAGACTCATGAGGATTATCAACGTTTATTTATTTATTTATGAACGGTACACTGACAGATTAATGTCATTACAAAAACATAAAAACATTTTCCACATAATAAGACAAGGCAAGATTAGCCGATTGTCTGTATTAAAGTATTTTACGAATGGTTATTCCAGTTTTCGTTATCAATAATTATTGGTTTTAGAGTTGATAATAATTGTCATGTGTTATGTAGATCGGCTACCATCGAATGATAGATAGATAAATAATTCGATAATTTTGCGATATCTTTGATTATTGTGATTATTTTTGCAATGATGACTAATTTAACCATTAGACGGGCGAAGGAGAAGCGGCTTAAGAAAGACGCGGGTCGAACGCGGTGGTCGCAGTACTTCAGGTCCATGAAGAGTGGTGGCAGTTCCCCGCGCCACGACCGGCTCCTGGACAAAGACGAGCTGAAGATCGATCTCGACTCCTTTAGTCATCATGGTGAGCCATTCCGAATAACAATCGTTTTATTGTTTCTTAAGCTCACGCTAAAAATGTAAGTTTGATGTAAAATGAAACACTTTCATTTTACATTGAAATCATTTTTTTATTTTGATTTTATTTTTAACAACTTCCCTGTCCCATGAGTCACATGTGATATATAACAATTGATTAATCTATTGTTTTATTTTTTGTACAGCGAAGTTGTTAAACTAATAAAAAGCTCAAACCTACCTAAGGTTTCGATAAGGATAAAAGATTGTGTAACGAACGTTTCGAACTCTTTACGGTACGGTTTACGGTTTACCTAAATTAACAAAAAACTAAAACCTACCTTAGGTTTCGATGAGGATAAATTATGTAAAGGTAAACGCAAGTAATGCAAACTGGTAAAAAAAGTTTCATTACAATAATTACAAAACTGTATCCGCATCCGTTCAGTATTGACAGAACAAACACGATACAATAGGTACCAATAGTCGAAATTGTTTTGGCTTACTAATGTAAAGTCAACTTTGATTAAATGAGGTATGGCATTCCCAGTGACAAGTGACACAAGCCTACGTCAACACCGCTATCGATTGCTTGAATTGGCTTGTACTGCCATACTGGCTGTACCGGTGATGACGTAGACTTGTGTCACTTGTCACTGGGAATGCCATACCTGGCGTAGTATTTTATTATACCATGTGTTAGTCTAAGTGCTGTTTGTTTCCCGTAGGAAAATAAAATAAATATAATTATTCCACCCACTTGGTGGTAGAATTCAACTTAGGATCCAATTCAATAGCAACCACCCTAATTCCTATTGCTGACACAAGCAACATAGTTTTACATTGATGTGTTCCTATTTGAAAGGTACTAGATCCATTGCAATTACTGGGCTTAGAAAAAGATGAACTTAAGCTTCAGGACTGGCAAAATTGCGTGTAAGTCTTCGATCATAACAAAAAGGCATTACCAAAATGGCCGCGTTTGCTCTTATTTAAATACGTCTAAAAGTCTTGTTACAACTTGTAAAAAATACATTTTCATCAGCATCTATAATAGCTTATTATAAACCTTAAATCTCGAACATAAAAATCAATTCAGATAGTAAAATATTTATACTTAATACCCATAAATATTTTACGATTTGAACTGCAATCGACAATTCTAAATTGAAATAAGTTCACAAATACTTTTGTTCCATGGTTTGCTATGGCATCTTCCCATCTAGCTGACCATAGGGTCGTTTTTCGGCTTAATAACATAAATGATCAAGTCTATACATATACATATATTTCATAAATTTCTAGGTTCCAAGCAATAATAACGGTCCTTCTGCTGCCAAATATTGTATGTTGATGTAGGTACATAGTTAATACGTACCTACCTACAACACTCATTGTATTATTTCCGTATAACAAGTAAAACTATCAATTCAAAATACCAATTGATAAAAGAAACCAAATACGTTCCTAGAAACTGGATAATAATTAATTGATAAACAACATGATTAGGCATTTAGATAAAAAAATTGGGAAGTTTCTTATCATATCATTGCATAAATTTACCAATTGTTCTTGATTCTCAAGCTATTAGTTTTTATTCTAAATGCTAAAACATATTATAAAAAAACAAAAGAGCATAGTTTAGCAACGCGCGATGCAAAGTAATCCCAACAATAGTAGTACATCTGCTATTCTATCATGAAGCCTCGATGTTGAAAATTTAAATCTTGTTCGTTGTATTCTTTTTTTAGTTATATCAGTTTGTACTTTATTCTTTATTTGTAGTTTTATACATTTTAAAGTTCAGGTTTTTTATATTTTTTATCGCAGAATGGTGCAATAACAGTTGCGCTTGGTCTTCATCTAATAAATGAATAAAGCTAGATGTATACAGTCTTTTTGCTATGCAAAGGCATTCATCATCAAATCTATGCACCGAAAAGTATTAAACATACTTTGCTGACTGAACGTTTTTCGTGAGTTGAACGTTTTCGGTTGAGTCTATTTTAAAACTCATAAATTCTCAAACGGTATACATATCATGAATATCTGTGATGTAAACATAAATGAACTAAAAAACAAACTGAAAATAATTCAAAGAATATTTTTTATTAGGTATAGTGTATTTTTTGTCATTTTTAACTTCAATGCCATTCGGTCAGATTGAAAGATCGCACGCTACGGTACAGAAATGATTGTTAAAAATATGCTTTTGAAAATAAAATAGCAGATGGTTTTGTCGATACAGAGCTGAGCAACGATAGTTATAGCACTGTCGCGCTGGGCGGCGAGGAAGGCTCGCCGGCGGGCGGGGGCGGCGCGGGCGCGACTGGGGGCGCGCGGTACGCAGCCACCCCGCCCTACCTCAGGACGCACTCGCCGCCTCACCCCCACTACCACTACCCGCCCGATCATCTCGTCTACACTAATATAGGTAAGCTTACCGAGTATACTTTGGATTTATTACTGTACGATTTGTCAACCTTTGACCACGGATAGCGCAACTCGGCTGAAACGTTGGGTAGTTAAAATATTATGACTGGGTTATCAATGTATACTAACTAATGAACTAAGTTTATTCTAATTCGTAATAACAGTTTGGGTAAGTACCTATTTATTTGTTTTTCAAATGAGTTATTTAGCTTTAATTTTTTTTTGTATTTAATTTAATAACATTTTATAAAACGGTGTCCGCAACTCCGTTCACGTGGAAATTTGCTAATGAATGGTTAACATCATCAATCTTTCT